>CM072999.1:101725000-102395000 GCA_037038555.1 Rhynchonycteris naso | reverse complement strand
GAATCGATGAATTATTGAACACAAACTCAAAAAAAACAAATGAGAAATTTACTTGGGGTAAAAAACTTTCTGCAAGACAATATGCTCAGTAAACTATCACCATGCCTGCATTTTCCTTTCCTCCTTCAGTTCAACTATGTATAATTAGTACAAAGAATTGTAATTGTTTTTTAAAGAAATGCATGCATCAGACTCGGGACAGTAATCATCTACTTTTAATAAAAGGAAATATCAGGGGATCATAGATAGAAATAAACACAAAGAAAATTGAGAGTATAATGTATTGTGTTCATATCACTAGAGGTTTAAACAACTATGGAATGGGAGGGGATGCTTGGCCCTCCCTCCATTAGGAGAAAGGTACCAGAACTAGAGTTAAAAATGAGTCAAAACTACAACTTCCTTGTTAATAAGCTCAGACACAGTCAACGAACTCACCTTTTAGTGGAAAACACAGTAATAAATATGGGGCAGTGGTGTTGGATGACAAACTCGAGAGATACAAGGCATAGTTTCTTTGTCAGATATACTCAATTACAAAGCTCTTCAGAAAGCTGTGTGAGGAGACTGGCTAGTCTCTAAGCACTTGCAATCAATGATTAAGTTAGTGCATATGCCTTTAAGATATATATTTGCATAAAACTAAAGCTATAAAGGAATAGACATTTACAGCAAGGAAATGTGCATTCTTAGGAATCACGGACCTTGCTTAATTTCTGCAAGGAGAGCCAATAAAGGTTTCTTGCAACTCAAATCATTCGTACTTGGTGGTAGCAGATCAGATGAGAACATAAAAACTAAGAAAAACTGAGTGATAATATTTTACAAAAATCTATGACAGGCGGGCTAGGGGGGCAAGATGGCGATGGAGTAAGCGGACATACCAACTTACAACTCCCAGAACCAAAGTGGATAATAACTTGATTTTAAGAACCATCATCTGGATCAACCAATGTTGAACTGGACTGAGAGGACTCTTCAACCTGGGAACACTCAAGAAGCCACATTGAGATTGGTAGGAAAAGCGAAAATTCAGAAAGGAATGCCCAGCTCCCTGGAGCCAAAGTCAGCCCAGAGAGACCCGCATGGCGGGAAGAGAGTTTAACAGAGAGGGAGGGACCTGCGTCCCAGGAACAAAGCCCCAGCCTGCAGCCCAGAGGCGTATGGACAGTATTCAGCTGGGAAACAGGTTAGGATACTGTTTGTGAGAAAGAGACAGTTGTCTCAGACCCAGAATTCTTCTTAAAGGGACGGGGAAGTAAACCTCTCTCACAACCACTCACCTGGGACTCCGGGAGACAAGGCAAGAGGACAGGACTGGAGCAGGGGTAGAGAGTGCAGTCTGGAATGCACAGGGAGGAAAGCTTTGAGGGACAGCCACCCTAAACCCTGGGCTGAGTCACTACATATATCTGAAACAATATTTCCCCTGGAACCAGCAAAGGGAAGCAGGACACCAGCCAAACAGGTTCCCCTGCGGCAATTAGAGCACAATTGCTTAGAAGGAGGGAGCTTTCAGGACTACAGTATGGAGAGTTAGGGTCTGAGCTGCAGTGCCCACACCCACACTGCTGAGGGCTTGCTGGAGGGCGGGTGGCCGTGGGATGTGAAAGTGTGGTTCCGCAGGCAGAGGCTGAGGTAAAGCCAGCTGGCGTGAGCTAGGTCTAGCCCAGCCGGGGCAAGGGGGACGTGCATAAGTGGTCTGGTGGCTACAGGTCCACCTGCGACCCCATCTGTGGGGAAAAAGCGGGAGCCCCAAATGGGCAGAGATCCACCACTGGGCAGGGGCAAGTAGGCAAGTTGCCGCATCAGGGCTCCGGGGCTTGAAGCCCTGCCCAAACCGACTTTGCATGGAGGTGGGGTGAAAGCTCAGAGCCAGCTGAGCACATAGCAATAGCCCTGCCCAGACGAGGAGCCAAGGTTGGCAGCGGCAGGGCTTCTGGCCTGGGCTAGCAGCGGAGCACGCACCAAAAACCCCTCCCGGCTGTAGAAACAGGCTGACAGGGACAGGCATCTAAGAAAAAGTGCTCACCCTTGCCTTTGATGCCCAGGCTTGTGGCCCGAGTGTGGTGCATGATCCCACCTGTGGGAGAGGGGTGAAGGCCGAGACCGGCTTAGGCTTGAAGAGCCAGGCATGAGAACATAGCCCCTGCTACAGAGGCGAGGCGGAGATCTCATCAGCCAAGGTCGTAGCCGGCAACACCCACACCCATCAACCCTAGGCAGTGGCAGAGGGGGTGGCGGGCCTGCAGAAGATCACACCTAGGGAACACAGAGGCAACGCCCATTGGACTCCAGGAGCCAAACTCCTCTTACACACAGACAAAATGGGCAGGCAGAGAAATGCAACACAAATGAATCAAGAGAAATCACCAGAGAAGGACCTGAATGAATCAGATATAACCAAACAACCTGATGCAGAGTTAAAAATAATGATAGTTAGGATGTTTAAAGAGCTTAGAGCAACAATGGATAGTCATTATGAACACCTAAATAAAGGGGTAGCAAGTATAAAAAAGGAAATGGAAATAATAAAAAAGAATCAGAGAACAATGACAAATACAGTATCAGAACTGAAGATCACAATGGAAGGATTAAAAGCAGGATGGATGAAGCTGAAAATCAAATCAGAGAGTTAGAGGACAAAATAAACAAAGGCACAGAAGCAGAACAGAAAAAAAAAGAGACTCAAAAAATATGAGGAAATTCTAAGGGAACTCTGTGACAATATGAAGAGAAATAACATCCACATCATAGGGGTTCCTGAAGAAGCAAAGAAAGATCAAGGGATAGAAACTTTGTTCAATCAAATCATAGCAGAAAACTTCCCTAAATTAAGACTGGAAAACATTTCACATGTGCAAGAAGCAGAAAAACTCCATTAAAGAGAAACTCAAGATATATACACCAAGACACAACATAGTTAAAATACCAAAGCTAAGTGATAAAGAGAAAATTTTAAAAGCTGCTAGAGAAAAAAAGACTATCACCTACAAAGGAACCCCCATAAGGATGACATCTGACTTCTCAACAAAAACACTTGAGTCCAGAAGGGAATGGCAAGATATATTCAAAGTAATGCAGATCAGGAACCTACAACCAAGACTACTCTATCCAGCAAGGCTAACGTTTAAAATTGAAGGAGAAATAAAGAGCTTCCCAGAAAAAGAAAACCTCAGGGAATTCATTAAAACCAAGCCAATTCTGCAGCAGATGCTAAGGGGCCTGTTGTGAACAGTTCAAAGGGGGAAAACAATATAGCAAAAGAAGAATACAGCTTTAAAGAATAAAATGGCAATAAACAACTACATATCAATAATAACCTTAAATGTAAATGCATTAAATGATCCAATCAAAAGACATAGGGTAGCTGCATAAATAAAGAAACAGGACCCATACATATGCTGTCTACAAGAGACATACCTTAAAACAAAAGATGCACATAGACTGAAGGTAAAAGGATGAAAAAAAAAAATTTCATGCAAATGGAAATGAAAAAAAAGCTGAGGTAGCAATACTTATATCTGACAAAATGGACTTTAAAACAAAGGCTGTAGTAAGAGATAAAGAAGGACACTACATAATGATAAAGGGAACAATTCAACAAGAAGATATAACTATTATAAATATCTACGCACCAAACATAGGAGTCCCAACATACATAAACAGACTTTGATGGATATAAAGGGCGAGATTAACAGCAATACTATAATAGTAGGGGATTTTAATACCCCACTAACATCACTGGATAGATCCTCAAGAAAGAAAATTAACAAAGAAACAGCAGACTTAAAGAATACACTTGATCAACTTGATTTAATAGATATCTTTAGAACTTTTCACCTTAAAGCAGTAGAATATACATTCTTTTCAAGTGCTCATGGAACATTCTCCAGAATAGACCAAATGTTAGGACACAAAAGCGGTCTCAACAAATTTAAAAGGATTGAAATCATATCAAGCATTTTCACTGATCACAATGCCATGAAACTAGAAATTAACCACAAAAGAAAAACTGAAAATTACTCAAACACTTGGAAACTAAAAAGCATGTAATTAAACAATGAATGGATGAATACTGTGATCAAAGAAGAAATAAAAAAGCTTCCAGAAACCAATGATAATGATCATACATCAACTCAAAATTTATGGGACACAGCAAAAGCAGTACTAAAAGGGAAGTTCATAGCACTACAGCATAACATGAGAAACTAGAAAAAGCTCAAATAAGCAACCAGACCCTGCATCTAAAAGAACTAGAAAAACAACAGCAAATATAGCCCAGGACTAGTAGAAGAAAGTAAATAATAAAGACTAGAGCAGAAATAAATGACATAGAGGCTAAGGAAACAATACAGAGGATCAATGAAACCAGGAGCTGGTTCTTTGTAAAGGTAAACAAGATTGATGAACCTTTAACTAGACTCACCAAGAAAAAAAGAGAGAGGACTCAAATATAAAATTAGAAATTAGAGTATAGAAATAACAACTGACACAACAGAAATACAAAGTATTGTAAGAAAATACTATGAAGAACTCTATGCCAAAAAATTAGGCAACCTGGGTGAAATGGACAAATTTGTTAAATCATACAATATTCCAAAAATCAATTTGGAAGAATCAGAAAACCTAGACAGACCAATTACAACAAATGAGATAGAAACAGTTATCAAAAAACTTCCAACAAAGAAAAGTCCTGGGCCTGATGGCTTCACAAGTGAATTCTATCAAAAATTCAAAGAAGAACTAACTCCTGTTCTCCTCAAGCTATTTCAAATAATACAGGAGGAAGAAAGACTTCCAAACTCCTTTTTTGAGGCGAGCATAATTGTGTCCTGAAACCGGGCAAAGACAACACAAAAAAAGAAAATTATAGGCATATATCCCTAATAAATTTAGATGCTAAAATTCTCAACAAAATATTAGCCAAACGGATCCAGCAGTATATGAAAAAATTTATACACCATGATCAAGTGGGATATTTTCTGGAGAGGCAAGGCTGGTTCAATATTCGTAAATCAATCAATGTGATTCATCACATAAACAAAAGGAAGGACAAAAATCACATGATAATTTCAATAGATGCAGAAAAAGCATTTGATAAAATCCAGCACCCATTTATGATCTAAACTCTCAGTAAAGTGGGAATACAGGGAACATTTCTTAACATGATAAAGGCCATCTATGACAAACCCACAGAAAACATCATACTAAATGGGCAAAAATTAAAAGCAATCCAGGAACCAGGCAGTGGTGCCCCCTTTCACCACTCTTATTCAACATAGTTCTGGAAGTCCTAGCTACAGCAATCAGACAAGAAGAAGAAATAAAAGGCATCCAAATTGGAAAAGAAGAAGTAAAACTGTCACTATTTGCAGATGATATGATATTGTATATAGAAAACCCTAAAGTCTCAGTCAAAAAACTACTGGACCTGATAAATGAATTCAGTAAGGTGGCAGGATATAAAATTAATGCTCAGAAATCAGAGGCATTTTTATAAACCAACAATGAACTGTCAGCAAAAGAAATTAAGGAAGCAATCTCCTTCGCTATTGCAATGAAAAAAACAAAGTACCTAGGAGTAAATTTAACCAAGGAGGTTAAGGACTTGTACTCAGAAAATTTTAAACATTGATAAAAGAAATAAAGGATGATACAAACAAGTGGAAGCATATACCGTGCTCATGGTTAGGAAGAATAAACATCATTAAAATGTCTATATTACCCAAAGCAATTTATAAATTCAATGCAATACCAATTAAAATACAAATGACATGCTTCAAAGATATAGAACACATATTCCAAACATTTATATGGAATGGAACCAAAAAAGAACACGAATAACCTCAGCAATCTTAAAAAGAAAAAATAAAGCAGGAGGCATCACTCTTCCAGATATCAAGGTATACTCCTAGGCCATTGTACTCAAGACAGCATGATACTGGCATAAGAATAGGCACATAGGTCAAAGGAACAGAACAGAGAACCCAAAAATAAACCCACAGCTTTATGGACAACTGATATTTGACAAAGAAGGAAAGAGCATACAATGCAGTAAAGACAACCTCTTTAACAAATGGTGTTGTGAAAATTGGACATCTACTTGCAAAAAAATGGAACTAGATCATCAACTTACACCATTCACAAAAACAAACTCAAAATGGATAAAAGACTTAAATGTAAGCCGTGAAACCATAAGCATTTTAGAAGAAAACATAGGCAATAAGCTCTCCGACATCTGTTGCAGCAATATATTTGCCGATTTATCTCCATGGGCAAATGAAATAAAAGGCAGGATAAACAAATGGGACTATATCAAACTAAAAAGGTTGTGCACAGCTAAAGACAATAAGAACAGAATAAAAAGACAAACCACACAATGGGAGAACATATTCGACAGCATGTCTGATAAGAGGTTAATAACCGAAATTTATAAAGAACTCAACACCAGGAAGACAAACAATTCAATAAAAAAATGGGCAAAAGAAATGAATAGAAATTTCTCTAAAGAGGACATACAGAGGGCCAATAGACATATAAAAAAATGCTCAACATCACTAATCATTAGAGAAATGCAAATTAAAACCATAATGAGTTATCACCTCACACCAGTCAGAATGGTGCTCATCAGCAAAACAACACAACAGAATAAGTGCTGGCGAGGATGTGGAGCAAAGGGAACCCTCCTGCACTGCTGGTGGGAATGCAGACTCATGCAACCACTGTGGAAAACAGTATGGAGATTCCTCAAAAAATTAAAAATCGAATTGCCTTTTGACCCAACTATCCCACTTTTTGGAATATACCCTAAGAACATCATAGCACTGTTCGAAAAGAAGAAATGCGCCCCCATGTTCCTGGCAGCATTGTTCACAATAGCGAAGATCTGGAAACAGCCCGAGTGTCTGTCAGAGGACTAGTGGATTAAAAAGCTTTGGTGCATATATACTATGGAATACCACTCAGCCATAAGAAATGATGACATCGGATCATTTACAACAAAATGGATGGACCTTGATAACATTATACAAAGTGAAATAAGCAAAACGGAAAAAACCTGAGAACTGCATGATTTCATACATAGATGGGACAGAGAAATGGGACTATGAGACATGGACAAGAGTGTGGAGGTTACCGGGTGGGGGGAGGAAGCAGAGGGAGGGAGAGGGGGAGGGGAGGGGCAGAAAGAAAACCAGATAGAAGCTGACAGAAGACATTTTGACTTTGGAAGATGGGAATGCAACATAATTGAATGATAAGATAACCTGGAGATGTTTTCTTTGAACATATGTACCCTGATTTATTAATGTCACCTCATTAAAATTAATTTAAAAAATTTATGACAAACTTGAATGAAACAAACCCACCCTTATGAGGATGTCATTTTTATACGGACTTTCAAGAGATTTTATTTTTCCTGATTATTAAAGAAATATATGTTTACTTTAGAAAATTTAGACGCTGTAGTAAATTAAAAGAAGATACTAAAAATAATCTATCCTTCCATCCAGAGAGAACCACTAATTAAATTCTGGTATATACCTGTCCAGGAAATCTGTCCACATATATACATTTATTAACAAAATTTAGCTGGTTCCCATTTGAGTATTTGTACAACTGCAGCTTCAACTCCTAGAGGCCAGGAGCTCCAATCTTCACACTGTTCCTCTGTAACCCTTCCCCCTCTCTCACTAATCCTGAAGTCTGGGCTAGTTTTTATTATTTTAAATTTGGTAGGTTCCTGCTACTGCTCATTAAATAAATGAATGAACGCTAGTCTACCCTCAATTAGAAGATGAATATTCATGATCAATTTACACATAAAATATCATGTTTGACATCAAATGGAATTATAAGTATTTTTATAAAAGTTTTTCTTTTGGGAACTATTTTTTAAATGTAATCATTTTGAGTATTATTTTAAAAATGAACATTTTAAACATATTTTTGAGATATTCTTTAAACTGTGTGCTTAGATGAACAAATATATCTATGAACTGTTAGAGCATATAGCAGATGATCACGACGTAGCTTCTGAGGAGCTCTTCCAGGACTACAGGTGGCTGGCCAATAGGGATGATGTGATGCACATCTACTGTCTCCTAAACTGGCTGTCATGAGAGATGGGCTCAATGGATTCTATCTTCCCTGGGGTAAGGTGGGACATCAAATAAGAGTTGTGTGTGTAAAAATTATACTGATAATTTGAGAATATAATAAGTAGTAAGAGAGTATAGTGGGAAGAACACAGTTTACATTTTTCCAATGAATTCATAACTTATGAATGAGAACTTGGTCAAGTCAGGTATCTCTTCTACTTCTCACTTACAAATGGCTACTTCATAGCTATTTTGGGAGATCATGTAAAAGGGCAGATTTTAAAAGCATTAGTACTGAAATGAACATGAAAAACTTTTTAAAATTGAATTTATTAGGATAACATTGGTTAATAAAAGTATATAGATTTCAGATGTACAATTCTATTCTACTGTATTTCCCCATGTATAAGACACTCCCGTGTATAAGATGCACCTTAATTTTGGGGCCCAAAATTTGAAAAAATAATGTATTACATAAGGTTATTTGAACTCAAGCTTTATTCATCATAAAATTCATACAACTCCCCATCACTGTCAAAACTCTCATCTATTAGGTTGTTCTCATCTGTGTCTGATGACGAATCACTGTCTTCAGTAATGAAAGCAAAAACAAGCAGAAAATGCAAGTAAAAGTATCTACAACTACTATATAACATGCACCCAGTTTTTAGACCCCAAATTTTTCAAATAAGCTTGCATTTTATAAATGGGGAAATACGGTATATCACCTATATATTATATTGTGTGTGCCTCACTCCAAGTCTCCTCCCATCACCATTTATCCCGCCTTTACCCTTGTCTGCCTTATGCTCCAACACTGATCTGACGGTTGATGGGAGACTACGTTGTGGCAATGTAATGTAGTTTGGGGACAGATGAAGAACACTGACTCTCTGACCCTGCTGTGCCTGAACTCTGAAAAATAAGTTATATTCTTGAACAGGAACAAAGAGGAGAATATATAACCTTTGACCTTTAATTTGTCATCCTATGTTTAGTGTGAACTCCATCTGTTGGGCAAACAAGTGTGTAACAAGTGTGTTCGGTTTCCTTGCTTGTGCTTTGCCTGATTGGTGCATGAGCATGGGGCAGGGCCATGTGTGTAGAGTCTATGGAAAGCTGTGGGTGCTTGCCTTCAGGGTGGCATATTGTGAATTACAGATTGCCTGCCTACTTGGGAGGGACCATTATTTGCTATTGTTTGCTGGAGAGAGGTGGGGCGGGGGGAGCGGTATTTCCTTCCTGCTTGCTTGTCAGCTGTTGTGAGACTCTAATAAACAGAACAGCCCACCATTTCTAGCTCCACAGTTCCTTTACCATCTGCCCTAATCCAATGTGAACCTGTCTGGCCACGGCCACTGGCCTTACACCATCCTAGGAACCATGTAATGTAAACTACCAGCAAGTCCTGAGAGTGTCTAGAAAAGCTAAGTAAATCAAAACTTTATTTAAATAAAAAGCCTAGACAACTTTTTCTTTTTTCCAGATTGTTTTACACTTGGCAGTACCAATGATCAAGAATGAAAGCAAAACTAATAGTTTGTAAGAGTAGCACAATTCCTGATATTTTATATTTGTTTCCAGTTGTATTTCTTGAGATTAGCCATGCCAATGAGCAGTATGTATAGTTATCCATTTTTGCTGATTTCTTGATGCACTGGGCTTTTATATTATTTCCTACCATGAAGAAATGGGTTTAAAGGGATTGCTCTTAAACCTAGACTGGTAAAAGCTGCCAAAGTTTCAAAAGCCTCTCTCTGAGGTGGTTTTCCTTAAAAAGTGGTCCAGGGAATCATGCTCTGGGAAGGCCGTGGTGCGTATTAACATCTGTGATGTATTACAGTGGGTGGGCCTTGGGCACAGGTCTGAGCAGGACAAAACCAAGGTTAAATGGTAAAGGGCCTTTTCTAAGTCAAATAACTTTTAAAAAATGTATCAACTATAACTTTCAGAGTATCATTGGAGAAGTGAAAAATAATACTAGAAGTCATTGTATCCCCTGCTTGAGATTTAGGACAGTTACATTACTTTAAAATATATCTGTGTTCATGGCTGTCATAAGAAATCCTAACAAAATCCACACATTTGCCACGTCCATTACCACTATAAAGAATTGCTTTGAAATGCTTGCTCTAACAGTTACACAACTTCAATTACCTCCTTTGAGGCTGGACATTTCTAGCTCTGGGCAGCAAGTCTTCCCTCAAGGACCCAAGCAATGGTGTGGCATCTACCAAGTGCCAAGTTCTCAGTGAAAAGTGATTATCACCTATGTCTGCTAAGCACTTAGTGTTTGCCATGCTTTGTATGCATGTGACTTGTACTACACAGTTATCGAACAAGACTACTTGGCTGGTAATATGATCTTCCCCATTTTTCAGATGAGGAAACTAAAGATAAACATACTCAGCTTTTACTCAACACCACATAGGCAGTAAGTGGAAGAACTGGCTTCAGCTCAGCTGGTTGCTGACGCTAGGGTGCTCTCCCTGCAGACACAATCAGGGTCATGGTTTGGGGGAAGCAGGTGGAAGATGGCAGCTCATTATAACTGGTTGACCAAGAGCATAAAATAATTGTTTTAACTTTAAGACTAATTTAACACCAAGAAACATTCTAAAATATATAAAAAAGAAATTTTTACTAGACTAAATACAAATAATCACTAGTGCTTGGCATGTTGAGAAGTCTAACACTTCTAATTCTTCAATAGGCCATATACTGACATAGGATCAAAACTATCAAGGTAAGTTCCCTCACTTCCAGTCTTTCCTTTTAGAAAGTGCATGTTTTAAAGCATCCTCCTTTCAAATAAGCCAGCAGCCTGACAGGCACTCCCGGAGAGTGAGGGCAGCTCTTCACAGGAGACACACGTATGAGAAGAAACAATCTATGACCGGGGGTAGGACCCAGCTCATTGGTGGCATCTATTTTGTACCCTAGGCAACTGGGCAATGGTGATGTGTGATAATCATCACCTTTACCACAACTTCTAGGTTCCTGGCTGTGTTTCTTCATGCTTTGCAATCACCGTCCTTCAAAAATATATAGGAATAATGACATAATCATCTTGTTTTGTGCTTAATAACTAGACAGATAAAAACCATAGCTACTCATGAGTGCAAAAGTGAAAAAGAAAATCAGCAAACAAAAAAGGTAAGTCATTTGTTGTAAGAACCCACAAATAAATTAAACCTTGCCTAAGATGTATTGATTTTATGTGGCCTCGCCTGTGGAATAATGTCAAGGGTTCCTGACAAGCCATTACATTCAGTAGGCAAAATCTCCTTATAATTTTTTTTCTGTTTCCTGAACGATGTATAATCTATTTGTTCCTTGATGAAAAAGCAGTGCTTTATAAGCCTGAGATTTTTTTAAGTAGGGAACAATGCTGATACTTTGCATGTGGAAAAGATTTTTCTGATCACTTTTTCAGCATCATATATTAAAAAAAATCTTACAACTGACTATAAATGTGTTAAATCTAAATCCCTGTATACTTTCAAAATATCCAAGCTGAGTCCTGCAAACTGGAAATGATTATCGGGGCACCTTTAGTGTAAAGTTTGAAGCGGCACTCTAGACTGAGTGCTGTCCATTTTCACTAGAGACTTCAATGTTGAAGAAGACTTAAAAACTTAATTATAGATTCCTGACTAATTTTTAATGAAAAAGATTCACTCCTCAGTATTTTTGGATCATTATTATGAACTCATTCTTTACTGCCAGTACAAGAAGTGACCCCAAAGAAAACATTTAAAATATAATGTATTTAACCACTACTTAGAAAGGTGCTTTTCTCAAGTCTGTAATAAGAAGATGATTTTTACCACAAGAAAATAAAATGCCTCTGTTGACCCTGAAGCTGAAGGAAAGCAAAGATAGATATAATAGCTCTAGTAGAAGACAGGCAAATAGACCCATCCTTTCCCCTTGAAACCTACAACTGCTCGTATGTGTGTGTGTGTGTGTGTGTGTGTGTGTGTGTGTGTGTGTGTGTGTGAGAGAGAGAGAGAGAGAGAGAGAGAGAGAGAGAGAGAGAAAGAGAGAGAGAGAGAGAGAATTCCATGAAATTCTCTTGCTGACAGTCTGGTAGCAGGAGGGAAATAAAGATTTGACAAGAAGATTTTTATTTTTAATGTTTAATAGTGGCAACTAGTTTTAAAATTGGCAATCTGGGGGCCTGGTGTGGCAGGCAGTGTGATTCAGGGCATCACCACAGTGTGGCTCTCAGAAAGGGCTGCTTAACTGGTGAGGGGATTGGAGTCCAGCATCCAGCAGCTGGGCTGCTCGGTAAATGGGAAGATGCCCACGCTATGGTCTCCTAGTAGTGGCTACTTGGGTCTTCAGATTTAACCCAGACTTCCTTAGAAACTCTCCCAGGCTAACAAATACCCTTAAACTCAGTGAACAGACCCCAGGGTCACTGTAGCTTTGAGAAGGTCTTCATGTGCTCCTGCTGAGCACTGTGGGCAACAGGACACCCCAGTTCAGGGGAGGAAGTCCACTCCCTGGGGGGCCCTTCCTCCTAGTGAGCCAGCTGCTACAGTTGTGCGAAACTTCTAATCTGTATTCAGAAAAATTGAGAGACTTCAGGCAGGCAAATATTGCAGGTTCTAGGGTGAACCTATGATGCTGAAACTGAGTGTTTGGTTCTTCATAAACATTTTCCTTCACCCATGTCACAAGCATCTGGGGAGTACCTATTGCAGGCAGCAACAGAGACAACTAGAACTAGAGAAATCCAGCACGAGAGGAAATCTGGAGGGGACAGTGGCAGTTTGATGCCTTATAAAGCTTGTTAAATCTGGGCTATGTGGCTACATATTAGGTGACATTATGTGGCTAATAATAGGTGACACTATTGCTATTGAACAATTAAAAGATGGATTTTACTAAACTTTTAAATTGGGGCTGAGAGAGCCCGGACTGCAGCCTCCTTGTCTGCGGCCTCCGTGTCTGCAGCCACGTTCCTCCCTGGCTCCTGCCTTAGGGTCCACAAACCAACCCAAGGCTTTCATGTCCTGAAAAGACACCTCTCCTCCAGTCTGAAATCCGCCCAGTTTCTCTCTTACTCTCTCACCTTTTTACCTTCCCAGCTAAACTTGTTGACAAAGTAACCTAAGCTCCCAATCCCAACTTCCTCACACCCTGTTACATCACCACCCTCTAAACTGGCCTCCACACGGCCCATCGGAAACCACCCCAGCCAAATCTTTGACAATTTTTTAACTGTCTGACCCAAGGGGTATGCCACAGGCCCTTACTACCTGGCATCTGCAGCATCTAACTCTACTGAACATTCATCCTTTTCAAAACACTGCCCTCTTTTTAAATGGTACCACTTACCCTTCTGCTGCCTTTCTGAAGCCTCTGTTCACACTTTTAAAGCTTTTGCATGGGTTACCCCTTTCTCTACCAGCTCTCCAACTGTTCTCATGCCATGCTTTTCTTCAGCCACTGCTTCTCAGACTTGAGCACACATCAGCACCCTCTCCCCACCAGGGCTGCACTCACAGGGCCGGGTCCTGGCCCCAGAAATCCTAATTCAACGAGTCTCGGGTAGGGCCTGAGAATATGCATTTGGAAAAATAACTTCCAGGCGGTGCTGATGCTGCTTGCCTGGGACCATACTTTGAGAACTAGAGCCTTAAGCACTCTTTTCTGTGCCCATGGCTGAACTACCAGTCACACCAGTGATTCCCTGCCAGGGACTTGCCACCACGTCAGACCTGATATCCTCTCTGTCTGTCTCTAGCACAGTATCTCCCAGCAACAGAAACTTCATCAGTCCAAAATGGAGTGGATCAAATCTCCCTGGCTCTTTTCTTCCCACACCCTATCTGTACTTCCTGCTTTACTCATTAACATGGAGGACGGCATCTTCCCCAACTTATCTTTTACAAGGCACAAACTCCCAGGAATTATGCCTTCAAAATTCTCTGGTTCAGCCTGACCAGGTAGTGGCACAGTGGATAGTGTCAGCCTGGGGTGCAGAGGACCCAGGTTCGAAACCCTGAGGTCACCAGCTTGAGCATGGGTTCATCTGGCTTGAGCGCATGGTCAATGACTTGAGCATGGGATTGTAGACATGACCCCATGGTCACGGGCTTGAGCCCAAAGGTTGCTGGCTCGAGCAAGGGGTCACTGGCTCAGCTGGAGCCCCCGGTCAAGGCCCATATGAGAAAGCAATCAATGACCACCTAAGGTTCTGCAATAAAGAATTGATGCTTCTCATTTCTCTTCCTTCCTGTCTTCTTGTCTCTTTCCCTTCCTGTCTGTCTGTAACTGTTTGTCTGTCTCTCTCTCTCTCTTGCTAAAATAAATAAATAAATAAATAAATAAATAAATAAATAAATAAATAAATTCTGGTTTACACTCTGCCCCTCTGCCCACTGTCACTGTTCATGCCTGGACCTTCACAGACCGCCTATTTCTAGTGACTGCAAATTTATTTTGTCCAAATTCCCTTCTTAAGGTTAGTTGCTCCCCAATACCCACATCCAGTGCCCTTAGCATGTGCATTTATTATGTGCACCATCTTGGCTTGGGTTAATATAACAATTGACCACAGTCTGTTCTATAAACCCAGGAGGCTTGTATAACAAACATTTAGTTCTCAGAGTCTAGAGATTGGGAAACCCAAGAGCAAGGTGCCAGCAGATTCAATATCTGACAGAACCCAGTTTGCGGATAACTGCCTTCTTGCTGTATCCTCACATATGGAGAGATTATCTCAGTCATGTCTCTTCTTATAAGGGCACTGATTTCATTCATATCACTCCACCCTCACATCCTAATCACCTCCTAAAGCCCCATCTTCCAGTATATCACACTGGGGTTAAGGCTTCATCATATGAGTTTTGGGGGAAGCACACATTTAGCCCACAGTATGCTCTGTTGACACTTCAGAAACACCATGTATTTAAATGTTAGTAACACCAGTGCTTAGCAATGTGCAAAGCACCCTAAAGAAAGACCAATATTTTGTTTTTTTGACCTGACTTTCTAGTTTCCTGGAAAGAAATAGACTTCTTCTGAACTCTCAGGCACCTTTATATTCTTCTCCATTTCTCTGCCAACCAATCTGGCTTGAATGGGGCTGGGGATTATGTACTCCTCTCTCTGGATGAGCTTGGTTAGGTCACTAACAAATAGTTCTAGGTGATTTTATTCCAGTTACAGAGATGGTTGGCAAGAGACTTCTTTGAAATAAATTTGTATTCCAGACAATAAGCTAAATATTCTTTAATAAACTTGCACTACAGAGAAGGAATAAAGAAGGGATGGGCTTCAGTCTTTGCTTGACCATAAGCTACCCAAACTCCACAGACTCACGATCTTTCCCTCTCTAAGGAGATACCTGGCTAACCTAACTCATCTCTCCAGGGCAGTTTCTAGCCTGTTGGTTTAGCATATTAACAGTAATTCCAACCTAGAACAAAGAAGTACCTTCAAGTATGAGTTCGTAAAGGGAAAAAGTACTTCCCCTGTATGAATACACGCGCAGTTAAGCACTAGAGAAATGTGGACACAAAGCACTCTAGCAGTTAAAACAGAGACCATTATGCATTAGGAACTGAACTTGGATCCTTGATCCACAAAGAGGCCAGAGGCCCAAACCACAGACTAGAAATGATGGCAAATGGAGCCTGGTTCTAGGGGGAGTTATCCAGAGATAGAAGAGTTTGCTGCAGTGAAATTGATGTGAGGGATATTGCAATTTTCCAGTAGCCACCACCCCCTTTATCTATGGTTGTACTTTCTGTGGTTACAGTTATTTGAGGTCTACCTCTGTACAAAAATATTGAATGGATAATTCCAGAAATAAACAATTCATGTTTTAAATTATATACTGTTCTTCCACAAAAAGACTACTAGAAACAATAAACCAATACAGTAAGGTCGCAGGATACAAAATTAATATACAAAAGTCCATTGCTTTCCTATATGCCAACAATAAAACATTAGAAAATGAACTCAAAAAAATAATCCCCTTCATGGTTGCAACAAAAAGAAATGAAATACCTAGGAATAAACATAACAAAGAATGTAAAACACCTATATATTGAAAACTACAAAGTATTGTTAAGGGAAATCGAAAAAGATACAATGAAATGAAAAAATATTCCTTGTTCCTGGATAGGAAGAATAAATATAGTCAAAATGACTATATTACCCAAAGCGATATACAAATTTAATGCAATTTCCATCAAAATTCCAATGTCATTTTTTAAAGAAATGGAACAAAAAATCATCAGATTTATATGGAACCATAAAAGAACCCAAATAGCCCAAGCAATCCTAAGGAAAAAGAATGAAGCTGGGGGCATTACAATACCTGACTTCAAATTATATTATAGAGCCATGACAATCAAAACAGCATGGTACTGGTAGAAAAATAGACACTCAGATCAATGGAACAGAATAGAAAGCCCAGAAATAAAACCACATATATATGGTCAAATAATTTTTGATAAAGGGGCCAACAACATACAATGGAGAAAAGAAAGCCTCTTCAACAAATGGTGCTGGGAAAACCAGAAAGCCACATGCAAAAGAATGTAACTCTACTAAAGTTTGTCCCCTTGTACTAAAATTAATTCAAAATGGATCAAAGACCTAAATATAATAAGACCTGAAACAATAATGTACATAGAAGAAAACATAGGTACTAAATCATGGACCTTGGTTATAAAGAGCACTTTATGAGTTTGACTCCAAAGGCAAGGGAAGTGAAGGCAAAGATAAATTAATGGGACTACATCAGACTTATAAGCTTTTGCACAGCAAGAGAAACTGACAGCAAAACAAACAGACAGCCAACTAAATGGGAGACGATATTTTCAAACAACAGCTCAGATAAGGGCCTAATATCCAAAATATACAAAGAACTCATAAAACTCACAACAAACAATCCAATAAAAAAATGGGAAGAGGACATGAACAGATACTTCTCTCAGGAACAAATACAAATGGCCAACAGATATATGAAAAGATTCTCATCTTCATTAGCTATTAGAGAAATGCAAATCAAAACTACAATAAGATACCACCTCACACCTATTAGATTAGCTATTATCAACAAGACAGGTAATAACAAATGTTGGAGAGGCTGTGGAGAAAAAGGAACCCTCATCCACTGTTGGTGGGAATGTAAAATAGTACAACCATTACGGAGAAAGTATGGTGGTTCCTCAAAAAATTAAAAATAGAGAGGAGAAAGATGACGACAGAGTAGGCGGACGTACCAACTTCAAACTCCCAGAACCAAAGTGGATTATAACTCAATTTTAAGGAACATCATCTGGATAAACCAACATTGAACTAAACTATGTGGACTATTCAACCAAGGAACACAGAAAAAGCCACACTGAGACTGGTAGGAATAGTGAAAACGCGAAGAGGGCTGCCCAGCTCCCCGGAGTGAATAGCAGCCCAGAGAGACATGCGGGGCTCGAGGGAGGAGAGTTTGGTGGAGAGGGAGGGACCTGGGTCCCAGGAACAAAGCCCCAACCTGCAGTCGCAGAGCCTAGAAGAGGCGTTTGGACAGTATTGAGCTGTGAAACAAGTGAGGATACTGTTTGTGAGAAAGAGACAGTTTTCTCAGACCCAAGTTTCTTTTTAAAGGGACAGCACAGAAAACCTCTCTCACAACCATGCACCCAGGGCTCTGGGAAACGGGGACAGAGGAGAGGACCAGAGCAGTGGGAAGAGAGTGTGGACTGAAGGCACAGGGACAAACACTCTGAGGGACAGCCACCCTAAACCCTGGGCTAAGTCACGTCCCTAATCAAAAACGAATATTTCCCCTGAAACTAGCAATACCAGCAAAGTGAGACAGGACACCAGCCAAACAAGCTCTCCTTCGACAATTAGAGCAGAGCTGCTTAGAGAAAGGGAGCTCCCATGTCTACAGTGTGGAGTATTAGGGCCTTTTCTACTCTGCTGAGGGTTGCTGGAGGGATGGTGGCGGCAGGATGCTGAAACGTGGTTCTGTCGGCGTGGGCAGAGGCCTAGCCAGTGTGAGCTCAGTCTAGCCCAGCAGGGGCGGAGGGGACGCGCAAAAGCAGTCCGGCAGCTGCGGCCCACCTGTAACCCCACCTGTGGGGGAAAAGCGGGAGGCCAGGAACGGGCAGAGATGTGCTCTGCGACCCTGCGCAAGCTGGCCCTGACCGCGGGGACGGGGCTAGGACCAGCCTTAGGTGGGGGCTCGTGGCTGAGCTCACGTCAGCAGCCCCGCTGGGCCGGAGAAACCATGGTTTGCAATCCTGTGTGTGCAAGTTGGCTCTGACTGCGGGGGTGAGGTAGAACCCGGGACGAGCGGAAGTTCGCAGCTGAGCGAAAGCCAGCAGCCACGCCCAGCCCAATTAACCTTGGTTTGCGACCCTGCACAGGAGGGCCCTGGCTGCGAGGTCGGGGCTAAAGCTCCGGACAGGCAAAAGCGTAAAACTGAGAGCACGTCAGAAGCCCTGTTCAACCTGCAAAACTGTGGCGAACAGGCTCTAACTGAGGGTGCTGGGCAGAAGCCCGGAAACAGGCTGGGTCCGGAGATCAGCAAAGGTGCTCACCTCTACCCTTGGTGCTGAGGCTTGTGGATTGAGTGACAGCCCCTCCCACGGAGGAGAGGCCAAAATCACAGAAACAGCTGCAGAGGGCAGGCGCTGGCAAGGCCCATACCAACTGCCCTAGGCAGCGGCAAAGGGGGTGACGGGCCTGCAGACTAACCACATCTAGAGAACACAAAGGCAACACCTACTGGACTCCAGTGGCCACAACTTGCTTATACACAGACAAAATGGGCAGGCAGAAGAATGCAAACCAAATGAATCAAGAGAAATCCCCAGAGAAGAACCTGAATGAACCAGATATAACCAAATTACCAGAAGCAGAATTTAGAATAATGATAGTTAGGATGTTCAAAAAAATTAGAGCAACAATGGATAGTCACTATGAACACCTAAATAGAGAGATAACAGTATAAAAAATGAAATTAAAATAATAAAAAAGAATCAGACAGAAATGACAAATATCGGATCAGAACTTAAGACCACAATGGAAGGAATTAAAAGCAGGGTGAATGACGCTGAGGATCAAATCAGCAAGTTAGAGAACACAATAAACAAAGGCACAGAAGCAAAGAAGAAAAAGTAAAAGAGACTAAAAAATTGTGAGGAAACCCTAAGGGAGCTCTGTGACACCATGAAGAGAAACAACATTCGCATCATAAGGGTCGTGCAAAAAGAGGAGAGAGAACATAAAATAGAAACTTTGTTCAATCAAATCATAGCAGAAAACTTCCCTAAATTAAGGCTGGGAAACATTCCACATGTTCAAGAAGCACACAGAACTCCATTAAAGAGAAACCCAAAAAAATCTACAACAAGACACATCATAGTTAAAATACCAAAGCTAAGGGATAAAGAGAAAATTTTAAAAGCTGCTACAGAAAAAAAGGCTATCACCTACAATGAGCCCCCATAAGGATGACATCTGACTTCTCAACAGAAACACTTGAGGCCAGAAGGGAATGGCAAGATATATTCAAAGTAATGCAGAACAAGAACCTACAACCAAGACTACTCTATCCAGCAAGGCTTACATTTAAAATTGAAGGAAAAATAAAGAGCTTCCTAGAAAAAGAAAGCCTCAAGGAATTCATTAAAACCAAACCAATTCTGCAAGAGATACTAAGGGGCCTGTTGTGAACAGTTCAAAGGGAGAAAAGAACATAGCCAAAGAAGAATAAAGCTTTAAAGAATAAAATGGCAATAAACAACTACATATCAATAATAACCTTAAATGTAAATGCATTAAATGATCCAATCAAAAGACATAGGGTAGCTGCGTGGATAAAGAAACAGGACCCATACATATGCTGTCTACAAGAGACACACCTTAAAACAAAAGATGCACATAGACTGAAGGTAAAAGGATGGAAAAAAATATTTCATGCAAATGGAAATGAAAAAAAAGCCAGGGTAGCAGTACTTATATCTGACAAAATGGACTTTAAAACAAAGGCTGTAGTAAGAGATAAAGAAGGACACTACATAATGATAAAGGGAATAATTCAACAGGAAGATATAACTATTATAAATATCTACGCACCAAATATGGGAGCCCCGACAAACAGAAAGCAGACTTTGATGGATATAAAGGGCGAGATTAACAGCAATACCATAATAGTAGGGGATTTCAATACCCCACTAACAACACTGGATAGATCCTCAAGAAAGAAAATTAATAAAGAAATAGCAGACTTATAGGATACACTAGAACAACTCAATTTAATAGATACCTTCAGAACTTTTCACTCTAAAGCAGTAGAATATGTATTCTTCTCAAGAGCTCATGGTACATTTTCTAGGATAGACCACATGTTAGGACACAAAAATGGTCTGAACAAATTTAAGAAGATTGAAATCATATCAAGCATTTTCTCTGATCACAATGCATTGAAACTAGAAATTAACCACAAAAAAAACTAAAAAATACTCAAACACTTGGAAACTAAATAGCATGTTATTAAATAATGAATGGATTAAAAATAAGATTAAAGAAGAAATAAAAAAGTTTCTAGAAACAAATGATAATCAGCATACATAGACTCAAAATTTATGGGACACAGCAAATGCAGTACTGAGAGGGAAGTTATTGCACTAAAGGCATATCATAAGAAACTAGAAAAAGCTTAACTAAGCAACCTGACCCTGCATCTAAAAGAAGTAGGAAAACAACAGCAAATAAAGCCCAGGACCAGTAGAAGGAAGAAAATAATAAAGATCAGAGCAGAAATAAGTGACATAGAGGCTAAGGAAACAATACAGAGGATCAATGAAACCAGGATCTGGTTCTTTAATAAGGTAAACAAGATTGATAATCCTTTAACTAGACTCACCAAAAAAAGAGAGAGAGGACTCAAATAAATAAAATTAGAAAGGACAGTAGAGAAATAACAACTGAAAGAACAGAAATACAAAGCATTGTAAAAAAATACTATGAGGAACTCTATGCCAAAAAAATTAGACAACCTAGGTGAAATGGACAAATTTCTTCAATCATATAATCTTCCAAAAATCAATCTGGAAGAATCAGAACACCGAAACAGACCAATTACAACAAATAAGATCGAAACAGTTATCAAAAACCTCCGAAAAAAGAAAAGTCTAGGGCCTGATGGCTTCACAAGTGAATTCTACCAAATATTCAAAGAAGAACTAACTCCTATCCTCCTCAAGCTATTTCAAAAAATTCGGGGAAGGAAGACTTCCAAACTCCTTTTATGAGGCAAGCATAATTCTGATCCCAAAACCGGGCAAAGACAACACAAAGAAAGAAAATTATAGGCATATATCCCTGATCAATTTAGATGCTAATATTCTCAACAAAATATTAGCCAAACGGATCCAGCAATATATGAAAAAATTATAAACAATGATCAAGTGGGATTTATTCTGGAGAGGCAAGGCTGGTTAAATATTCGCAAATCAATCAATGTGATTCATCACATAAACAAAAAGGACAAAAATCACATGATAATTTCATTAGATGCAGAAAAGGCATTTGATAAAATCCATCACCCATTCATGCTCAAAACTCTCAGTAAAGTGGAAATACAGGGAACACTCCTTAACATGATAAAGGCCATCTATGACAAACTCACAGCAAACATCATAAAATGGACAAAAATTAAAAGCAATCCCCTTAAGATCAGAAATCAGGCAGGGGTGCCCCCTTTCACCACTCTTATTCAACATAGTTCTTGAAGTCCTAGCTACAGCAATCAGACAAGAAGAAGAAATAAAAGGCATACAAATTGGAAAAGTAGAAGTAAAACTGTCACTATTTGCAGATGATATGATATTGTATATAGAAAACCTTAAAGTCTCAGTCAAAAAACTACTGGACCTTATAAATGAATTCAGCAAGTTTGCAGGATATAAAATTAATACTCAGAAACCAGATGCATTTCTATATACCAACAATGAACTGTCAGCAAAAGAAATTAAGGAAAGAATCCCTTTCACTATTGCAGCCAAAAAAATAAAGTACCTAGGAGTAAATTTAACCAAGGAGGTTAAGGACTTGTACTCGGAAAATTATAAAACATTGATAAAAGAAATAAAGGATGATACAAACAAGTGGAAGCATATACCGTGCTCATGGTTAGGAAGAATAAACATCATTAAAATGTCTATATTACCCAAAGCAATTTATAAATTCAATGCAATACCAATTAAAATACCAATGACATACTTCAAAGATATAGAACACATATTCCAAAAATTTATATGGAACCAAAAAAGAACACGAATAGCCTCAGCAATCTTAAAAAGAAAAAATAAAGCAGGAGGTATCACTCTTCCAGATATCAAGGTTTACTACAAGGTCATTATACTCAAGACAGCCTGGTACTGGCATAAGAACAGGCACATAGATCAATGGAACAGAACAGAGAACCCAGAAATAAACCCACACTTTTATGAACAACTGATATTTGACAAAGGAGTAAAGAACAAACAATGGAGTAAAGACAGCCTCTTTAACAAATGGTGTTGGGAAAATTGGACATCTACCTGCAAAAAAATGAAACTAGACCATCAACTTAGACCATTCACAAAAACAATCTGAAAATGGGTAAAAGACTTAAATGTAAGTCGTGAAACCATAAGCATCTTAGAAGAAAACATAGGCAGTAAGCTGTCTGACATCTGTAGCAGCAATATATTTGCCAATTTATCTCCACGGGCAAATGAAATAAAAGGCAAGATAAACAAATGGGACTATATCAAACTAAAAATTTTTGCACAACTAAGGACAATAAGAACAGAAAGAAAGACAAACCACACAATGGAGAACATATTCGACAGCACGTCTGATAAGGGGTTAATAACCAAAATTTATAAAGAACTTATAAAACTCAACACTAGGAAGACAAACAATCCAGTCGAAAAATGGGCAAAAGAAATGAATAAAAATTTCTCCAAAGAGGACATACAGATGGCCAATAGGCATATGAAAAAATATTCAACATCACTAACCATTAGAGAAATGCAAATTAAAACCACAATGAGATATCACCTTAAATCAGTCAGAATGGTGCTCATCAGCAAAACAACACAGAGTAAGTGCTGGCGAGGATGTGGAGAAAAGGGAACCCTCCTGCACTGCTGATGGGAATGCAGACTGGTGCAGCCATTGTTGGAAACAGTTTGGAGATTCCTCAAAAAATTAAAAATCAAACTGCCTTTTGACCCAGCTATCCCACTTATAGGAATATACCCTGAGAACACCATAGCACTGTTCGAAAAGAAGAAATGTGCCCCCATGTTCGTGGCAGCATTGTTCACAATAGTGAAGTTCTGGAAACAGCCCAAGTGTCCGTCAGAGGACGAGTGGATTAAAAAGATTTGGTACATATATACTATGGAATACTACTCAGCCATAAGAAATGATGACATAGTATCATTTACAGCAAAATGGATGGACCTTGATAACATTATACGGAGTGAAATAAGTAAATCAGAAAGAAACTGAGAACAGCATGATTTCATACATAGGGGGCACAAAAAAGTGAGACTATGAGACATGAACAAGTGTGTGGTGGTTATGGGGTGGGGGGAGGGAAGAGAGGGTGGGATAGGGAGGAGGGGAGGGGCACAGGGAAAACCAGATAGAAGGTGACAGAGGACAATTTGACCTTGGGTGACGGGTATGGAACATAATTGAATGATAAAATAACCTGGAGATGTTTTAGTTTTACATATGTACCCTGATTTATTGGTGTCACCCTATTAAAATTAATAATAAAAAAATTAAAAATAGTTACCATATGACCCAGTAATCCCTCTACTGGATATATATCCCCATAACTCAAAAACACTGGTACGTAAAGACACATGCAGCCCCATGTTCATTGCAGCATTGTTCACAGTGGCCAAGACATGGAAACAGCCAAAAAAGCCCTTCAATAGATGACTGGTTAAAGAAGATGTGGTACATATATACTATGGAATACTACTCAGCCATAATAAATGATGACATCGGATCATTTACAACAACATGGATGGACCTTGATAACATTATACTGATTGAAATAAGTAAATCAGAAAAAACTAAGAACTATATGATTCTATGCATAGGTGGGACATAAAAATGAGACTCAGAAACGCGGACAAGAGTATACTGGTTTCTGGGGGCAGGGGGTGAGGAAGAAGAAGGAAAAGGGCACAAAGAAAACCAGATAGAAGGTGATGGAAAACAATTTGACTTTGGGTGATAGGTATGCAACATAATGAAATGTCAAAATAACTTAGAGATGTTTTCTCTGAACATATGTAACCTGATTTATCAATGTCACCCCATTTAAATTAATAAAAGAAATTGTACACTGTTCTAAAGTAGCATGATGGACTCTCTCTTCATCCCACTCTCTCTCCTGCTTGGGACCTGTGTCCTGCGTCTGCACTCTGTGTACACTACTCGCCCATTAGTCTCTTAGCCATCGCGGTTGTTGGGTTGACTGTCGGGGTATCACAATGCTTGTGTGCAAGTCACTCAAATAGTAGCCTAATGCTATGTCACAATGCCTACATCATCCACTCACTTCACCTCATCTCATAAGCACTGTGTCTTCTCACCTCATCACAAGAAGAAGATGGGTGAATACAGCACAGTAAGGTATTTTGAGAAAGAGATCATATTCACATTATTACAGGACACTGTTAAAATTTTTCTATTATTAGTTATTGATAATATCTTACTATGCCTAATTTATAAATTAAACTGTATTATGTGTAGAAAAAAAAAACAGTATAAATAGGGCTTGGTATTATGTGTGGTTTGAGGCATCCACTGGGGGTCATAGATAAGGGAAGACTACTGTATGTTTAGGCTAACATTTAGCAATCCCCCCCCCCTTTTTTTTTTTTACAGGGACAGAGAGAGAGAGTCAAAGAGAAGGATAGATAGGGACAGACAGACAGGAACGAAGAGAGGTGAGAAGCATCAATCATTAGTTTTTCATTGCCGTTGCAACACCTTAGTTGTTCATTGATTGCTTTCTCACATGTGCCTTGACCGCAGGCCTTCAGTGACTGAGTAACCCTTTGCACAAGCCAGTGACCTTGGGTCTAAGCTGACGACCTTTTGCTCAAGCCAGATGGGCCCGCGCTCAAGCTGGCAAGCTCAGGGTCTCAAACCTGGGTCTTCCGCATCCCAGTCTGATGCTCTATCCACTGCGCCACCGCCTGGTCAGGCGGCAATTCACATTTTTGACATGGTATTCTGTCAGCGTCTCTTAATTCTTTTGTTTCTAATGTGTTACATAAACATTGAAAAAATTATAGTCTTATGACCACCTGTCTTAAAACAGTATCAAAAGCATCTTCCCAGACTCCCAATCCAGACCTTTTGAACCACAAGTTCCCGATGATTCTTCTGTATAAATATTAAACTTCAAGAACCACTGCTAAGTGAAAATGACTTACTCAGGTACGGCTAAACGTGACATACAGAAATCCACATGGACCTGGCTGATACGCAGAAGGTCACCATCTTATTCTCTAACCAGGCATTTCCCTTGCTTCCATTTGCTAGTTATCAGTTACACAGATACTGTTTTTGTTGTAGGCTGCAAGACTGGCCAGTCTTCTAGTATTTTAAAACCTATTTTCATTGTGATATCATCATTAGAGATAGTGTTTATTCCAAGGTCTACAATCATAATGAGATTCATTATTGCTAGCTGAGGTAGCAAGGAAAAGGATTCAGTACCCCAGGAAGTCCTCTTTGATACATCACATGCAAATGAAAGATGCAATTAATGAAATATTTCATTGATGCCATCCAAACTCAAGTGCATCCTATTGAACTTTCCCTTAGCTTGATACCACAACCATCAAATACAAAGGCAGTGGGGGAAAGGGTCATTGTAATATGCAATACAATAAATATATCAATTGAAGACCAACATTAAAAGAGTTATTTGCTAATGGGCATCTTGCCAGGGCTACTCAGGCAATGCTGCCTGCAGAATTCCTAAGCTGAGTTCACAAGACACAGATCAATGCACCTCCAAAGAAAGTCTATATCAATCTCCATTTCATTCATTAGCTCCCACTTCGAGCTGGTTGGCTGCTAGTTAACTCTTTAATGTGGGAGAAACTGTCAGTGTAAAGGCCACTGGGACACGTGCTCTTCCCAGCTGTACTTGACCTGTCAATATTTTTTGCAGCAGACTGTTTAAACTGGTACGGCTAATGGCAAAATGGAAACCTATGGGGTTTTGAAGGCTTTCATAGCTTTAGAATGGCTTACCATCCACTAGCAAACATTAGCAAATTCATCCCGTTCTGCCTGTGCCTCACTATCCAGGTGCACAGGAACTGGGGTAAAATTATTTTCCATAGCTCTATTTTTGAACTCCACATTATTTTAGACTATACATTATGTAAATGTGGGTTCCACTACAATGAGATACAATCACACCAAGGACTTGGCTGCAGTGGAGATCAGTAGTTTGTGATTCAGCTCTAAAGAAACTTTAAACAATGAAAAGGGAAGAAAAGCAGCCCTTTCTATAAAGTTAGGATTCATTTCCAGTTTGTATTGGTCCAGGGACAACTTTATTGTTGCACAGTGGAAGAACCTGGATGCTCAGGGGGCTGCTCAATGTATGAACTATTTCAAGCCCTTCAGAAAATGTAAATAAGAACCCTAAAACATAAAGGCATAATTATCAAAACAAAGAACAGTCTCAGACCACCAGGAATAGCTGGCTTCGCTTATTTTCTTTCTGCAAATATTGAATTTACTAATTTCCCTTGCCTTACTGTTGAATAAAATCAATTTTCTCAGTAGAGCTGATCTCTGTTTTGTTTAAGGTTAGATGTGAAGTTGATATGCATCCTTAGATATACTGTTTGGGAGAAAGCTTTGAATATTTAACCCTACATCACAGTGAGCCCTCCCTTCACGATCCTGTGAGGTGTATATTGATTCATTGTTTGACAATCAGGATTCTCCATAGGTTAATTGACATGCTTAGAATTCATGGCAAGAAAATCTGTGCATTATTTTAAAACTCTTGTCAAATTGTTTGTAGATATGGTTGATAACAACACCTGTTTTTTCCTCTCTTGGCCAATATAATCCATTGAGAATACTGGCTTAAAATTTTTCCCTGCAGAATTGTCAAACATATGTATTTGTATTTCATTACTTGAGTAATAGCTGATTTGCGAAATTCATTTACTACTAGTTTCTTCTCAAACATCTCAATGGGATAATTAAGGAATACTAAGAACTGAAACTGTGCTAAATTAGGAGGGGGCTGGAGCCACTGCCCAAATCCCAGTCCTGATTAAACTGCTGTCCAGAATTAAATATTCAATAACTAAAATGCTCTTTTCTTCCTTTACTCAGAACCACTTATCACCAAGAAGACAGAGCTACTCCCCAAGTTGTGCAAAAAGACCCCTCTCATATTATCTGTACCAATCAGATCAAAATTCTGCAGACTCTAAAGTGAAAGACATTTAAACTTAAAATTGGGAATGGTACAAATGGTGCCTTCTCTCTGTGGATATGTTTGTGATGAGAGAAAATAAAAATTAATTCTTAGAGTACGTCCTAGAAGAGAATAAGGAAAGGCCAGGTACAGTTCATGGTTATGGCTAAACATGGCAGCATCAATGAGAATTTGGATAGCTGATACCCTCTCTTGAGAAAGTGCAACTGTGAAATTTTCTGGAAAAGAGTGAAGTGTGATAGCATTAGAGTTTAAATGCTCTCAAAGAATCTTACTGGCTCATTGCAAAAAAAAAAAAAAAAAGAGAGAGAGAGAGAGATTTTAATCACGAGCTATCTATCATCACTTGAATTTGAATGCCTGTTGTTTGAAGTCACAAGCTACTGACTCCCCCAATGGAGGTTTTCAAGTCAAAAAAAGGTATAAAAACTGAAAAAACAAAAACAAACAAACCCCAAACAGAAACCAAAAGGCTATGGAGCCAACAGAGAGAAAATACTCTGTCTGAAATGCTGTCTGTTTTAAATTTTGGATAAGCAGATGAAAGAACAATTGAATGGTGTGTTTCTCAGAATCTTCCCTTTCGAGAAAATAGAAATATAGGAGAGTCTAGAGAGACTGAGTTTAAAAATGAACTATTGAGGAGTACAATCCCGCTGCTATCATAAGACAAATCCATTAGATTCTTCAGTCTCTAAGTTTTCCAAGTTCACATACACATCTTGGGAAAGAATGCCCAGGGATCCAAAACAGAATTCTGTTTAAAGCACAGGCATCAAACAAATTAGGAGATGGCTGAGCCCACTTGTCACAGTTTAATGTGAAAGTTCAAGTTTGATGAGGATTTCCATTATTTTCCATTTCTCCAATGTGTATTTCTTTTTGACATGGCTGATACACTCAAGGGCGCCCTTAATTCCTTAGAGAGATACACATCGTTTTCAATCAACTTTGCACTGGGTGTTCATAGAGGAGGTATTATTGATTTTTTCAAAAATGAAAAAGTTACCTAACTTAGTACTGACATGATCTTGTTTTATCCTATTTCATTATATGAAAAAAAAAACTGTATAGTTGTTTACTTTCTCAATGCCTAGGAGCGCAGGCTTAAGGAGAGGAAACAGTTCAGACTCTTCGAATAAAATAAAAGACAAAAAGACCAGAGAGCTTCTCTTGTCACATTTTCACTATTTTCGGCTTTCAAGCTGCCACTTACAAGTCACTTCTTGACATAATCTTTAGGCTTAAGCATGTGGAACAGTGGACCAGCCAGCTTAGTAAAAAGACAAAGATGATATGCAACTAATGGACAGAGCATCGCAACTCGGTGTTAACACATCATTCATTGAGCTAAATGCTCTTTCAAACTCTGCAGCAGAAACAATTAAAGTACTGATGGCAGTCTTAAGTTGCTTCAAATTGTCTGGCACAATTGATCCACAATTATCTTTGTACTCCCTGAAGCCCCCAAATGCTACCTTCTTCATAGACTTTAAATTTCCTTCACAGTTCTCCAACCTGTATTCCAATATACCAAATATCTGACCAGCTGAATATCCATTGGAGAAGGCCATTTTGATAGATCTAGGAATTCTAAGCGTCCTATTAAAAATCAAAGTTGTATGCCTCCTGAATGCTTATAACAAACCAGCTCTTCAAAACAAACAAGAGATCTAACTGAAAATTTAAAGATGAGAATGAAACTTTGAGACAAAAGAAAAGATAAACTGGTTTTCTCATTAGTTTTATAACACCACTGGTTAGAGAAATTCTATGATAAAGGATTTATGGCAAAAGGCAGATTCCACATTTACACAGTTTGAACTTTCAAAGCACCCCTGTCTTGTGTGGCCTAAGAATTTTGTTCACTGTTTTTGCATTCTTGGGTGAAGACTCTGATGGCTAATATAAATACTACTGATAAAATATTGCTCTGAATGTTCATTTACATGGTTGTTTGGACATCTTTTTTGCTCAAAGAAAATCATTAAGTGGCTGATTCATTGGAATCTCTGCGAACACAACCGGAAATGTTGTTTTTAAAGCATTGCAAAAAGAAATTTGTTTTGGAACATAGGAGAATAGATGTGCTCATTAGCACAATCTTATACAAAAAATATATTTTTCAGATTTTTTTTTTACTTTAATCTTTCCCCTTTCTTGTTAATGTCTGGCAGGAAATTGCAAAGTTATGTGAGTGAGAAACCTTGAAGATGGAGAGAATCAGCCAGCTACTTTGAGTAAGGTTGTTGTTGCCCTAAGACAGATACTGGATTTGATCCAGTCTGAGGAGTCCTTTCAGCTGTCATATATGCCGTGGCCTCCAGATCACCGCTATCACTTAGTTACATCAATAAGAAAGTCCACAGATAATCTTTTCATTTTTTTTTTCTCAACCAGGTAAATTCAGATACAGATGTGGTAGACAATAGTTTAGCTGGAACCAAAATTACCAAGGTTCTTGGAACTTCCCAAAAGTAAGAGCTAAACTGTGTCTGATGAGGGTATCAGGACAAACTCGCATTCAGCATTATCACTGACTAAGGGAAGGAACCTGCATCAGGATCTCATGTGTGCTCAGTTTTGTTTTCCCAGCAATTCTATGAAGAACCCTGCATGGGTTTCCATAGATTTTATTTAAAATGTTTAGTAAAATTGCTAATTGACACAACTTTATATATATATATTTTTTGTTGTTTGTTTGTATTTTTCTGAAGTTAGAAGTGGGAGGCAGCTAGACAGACTCCTGCATGCACCCAACTGGGATCCACCTGGCATGCCCACCAGGGGGCGATGCTCTGCACATCTGGGTTTTTGCTCTGTTGCAACTGGAGCCATTCTAGCGCCTGAGGTGGAGGCCATGTAGCCATCCTCAGTGCCCAGGCCAACTTTGCTCCAATAAAGCCTTGGCTGCAGGAGGGGAAGAGATAGATAGAGGGAAAGGAGAGGGGGAAAGGTGGAGAAGCAGATGGGCACTTCTTCTGTGTGTCCTGGTTGGAAATTGAACCCAGGACTTCCACACGCCAAACTGATGCTCTACCACTGAGCCAACCAGCCAGGGCCGACACAACTTTATTTTTTATAGTGTCTAGTTTCTTTATTTCCTCTCTGAATAATAATTCACTTAGTCTACTGAATGTACATGTGATAATAATGTGTATATGTATCACACATATTGTAAGTTTTGAGGCTTTTTCTGTGGTGTGGGGGAAATGTTAATATTGTAGAAGGTCTAGTTCAGGGAATTAGTACAACACTTGACTGTTAATAAATACTATAATATTTAATACTGGAAGCCCCACTTCCATGGTACTCCTAATCCCTCTCCTCCTATGTACTGTTTCTTTTTTTCCCCTTTGCACTTACAATCTTAAGTATCATATAACCAACTTGTTTGAGTTCATTTTATGTTTATTACCTACTTCCCTGCACTGGAATATGAACTCTATAGAGGCAGAAGGCTTTGTTTTCTTCACTGGCATATTCTCAGCACCTAGGCTGGTGCCTACTGCATAGTAGTTGTTCAATAAATATTTGTTATTTCACATGTGAATTAACAAATATTTATTGAATGAAAGTATCACTAGTCATAATAAAGGGAGGGTAGTGCAAATACTGAATGCAGTTTTCATTCTATAATTCTCTGATTCTATATTTCCTGATAAGTTAACAATGGCCCAATAGTCTATGTTTAATGATCACCCTTGGTGATATTGCTAAGGGTGTTTAAGTGTTAATTGCCTCAAACCCAGTGAGAGGTCTACATCACTGAAGCATTTTTAAGTTTTGTATCAGAGCTTACACAAGAAGCACTGCTTTCCATATATTCAACATCTGAGACATTTACTTATCATCTGATAAATGAAGGCACATTTTGGAAAATACAGTGAACACTTTTGTAACTCAATATTATAACTTCATATCATTCCCCTTCCAAAAGTAAATTCTATACAACTATTATTTTCAGTAAGATAAATAAGAAATTTTAATATAGTTAGATGATTATAGATTCATATTTATTCTCATTCTTTTTTCCCTTCTCCAACTCTCTCTTACTCTCTCACATAAACTCAAAGGATATGAACAAAAGAACTATCAGAAAGACCCTGATATGAGCATATTAACACAAAGAGAAAATAGCTAGAAGTATAATTTCTGGAGTGTAGTTTAGTTCTGCTAATAACTAGCCACATGACCTTGGCCGATTAATTTCTCTTTGAAGATTCTGTTTTCTCATAAATTAAACATTTAAGATCCTATCACTTTCTAACAAACCTGTAAGCTCATAAGTGGAAGACAGAATAAAGTTAGAAAAGAAAGTTTATTTGTGTAAATAATTCAAATAGCTTTTCAATTTTTTATGGATTAAAAAATCACTAATTCTCATATTGCTTTATTATTTCCCATTATTTATACATACAACATTATCATTTGATATCAGTGTTAATGCCTAATCCCCCAACTCAGAGCATTGCCGTTGGTGAACAACTCTGTTGCCTATATAATTAATCAGTAAAAATTTCAAAATAGTTTTCACCATCAATCTTCTTGACAACATATCTAAGTTTATTTTTATCTTGCCTTTGGAATAATGCCAGATATCAAGATCTAGTATCTTTAGGCAAAGCTTGTCCTAACACCTGCTTGCTTTATGACTTACCCTGCTGGATGTAGGTTTTTCACCCCAAATAAGCCAAGATAGAAAATGTCATTACTTTACATCTGAAGTTTTCCTCAGCTCCAGTCCCCCCACAGCTTTTGAAAGGGATTCATCCCCACCTGTCACAGTAGCAGCTCCCTGGGAGCAGCTACCCTTTTTTTACAGTAATGACTTCTCCCTGATGAATCAGAGCCCGTATATGTGGGCAACTCTGAAAAGTGGTCTTGCCACTCATATTTATGTCTACAGTTTTATAAACAGAATTTAAAACAGGATGGAAATGATTGGGACAATTTAAGATGATTTTCATTTTGTTTTTAATTATTCAAAACCAATATGATTATTATATTATTCCCATTTTAAAATTGAAGTAATCAAGGCAGAGCAAGTGCCAAGGTTACCAGAAAGGCCCCTACAAAGACAAAGAGTACAACACAAGCATTCTTGGTATATTATTTATCTTGCTAATATAAAAGGTCATCTTGCACTAAGATAGACCCTGTACAGTCAAACAGAATTGGAAATCAAACAATATGGATTATACCACTAATTTAATATAATACCACAGTTATGACTATATTCATTCAATATAAATGTATTTAATAAACAATCGAATACTTATTCTATTCATGAAATAGGCAGAAAGTAGTTTCAAGGAGACACAATGACAATAGTCTATATAAACCACATATTCTGATGCTGAGGGGCTTTAGGGGAATCTAGACTCTTTTTTTAAAAGACATTATTTATTTATTTTAGAGAGGAGAGAGTAAGAGAGAGAGAAGGGGGAGGCGCAGGAAGCATCAACTCCCACATGTGCCTTGACCAGGCAAACCCGGGGTTTCAAAATGGTGACCTCAGCGTTCCGGGTTGACACTATCTACTGCGCCACCACGGGTCAGGAATGCTCTATGGAACTCTGCTGGGCTGACTAGTTTTGGTCTCTGGTCCTTCCATTCAAACTGATAATGACATGATTAACCAAATTATAAGGGTGTTTTAGAATTGTGAAAATACAACTTAAACTTTTTTGATCTGTCAATTTTTCTATGTTTAAAATAAGATAATTAATATTTGACTCCAATTAATAAAATAAGAAGAAATTATAAAACTCTTTTCAAGTGTTCGAGAATATACTGAACCAGTGATTCACCTTATTTTCTACATTAAGGACTCTTGAAGATCTCATAAAGCTATAAACCTTTACCCCCAATTATAAAATAATGGATGAAATTTTCTATCAATTTCAGGGATTCACAAGTTCACAAGTCCTATCCTGGATTTTAGGTTAAAAATTAGTGACTAAAACCAAAAGACAACATAACTTCAGCGAGCATCTCATTTGTTGTGATGATCTTGATGCTTGTTCCCTGACCTCAGGAGGGTACAAGACAGACAGTAAACAAAAGAAATAAGTAAATTACATGGTGTGCCCATAGGTGATAAGTACTATGGGAAAAACAAAGTTGGGAAGGGGTTTGGGGCTGCCAGGCAGCAGGAAGAGGATTTGCAATTTACAATATGGTAATCAGGGAAGTCCCACTGAGCACATGGCATTTAAACAAAGGCTTGGAACAAGCCAGGTAGGTACTAGGGAGAATGCTGCAGGCAGCAGAAACACCTGTGCACAGGTCCTGGGAAGGCAGCACCCAGTATGAAGGTGGGAGGGCTGGAATGGAGAGAGAGATGGGAAATAGTAGGAGATCAAACTCAGAGAATTAAAAGGTGTGCAAGGAGGAGGCAATGGCCAGTCCCAAGGGACCTCAAAAGCCTTTCAACACTTTTGGGATGGGAACCCTTGAGAGAGTTTGATGCAAAGTAACCTGATCAGTTTTATGTTTGAACAGAACCATCGTGGTTATTGGGTTGAGAGGCAGGAGACAGGCAGTTATGGGGTCACCCAGGGACAGCTGATGTGGCTTGGCTTACAGTGGAAGCCGTGAAGGGGTAAGAAGTGAGATTTTGGGTGTATTTTGAAGGCATATCCAAATACTGATGTATTGTAAGAGTATGGTAAAAAATTTTAAAAAGTGAATTATGCCTCCAAGGTTATTTTGAACTGAGTTACTAACTTCAACTTCAGTGGGGATCAGAATGGTGATCTCCATTCTGGCTAGCGGGTGGTGGGAATGTTGATGCAAGTGTTTGATGGGTTACTGGAACATACTGTCCATCATCCAATCTATTTTGTGGACTGATCTGAATTTCCCCACTTCTATTTATGATCAGTATTTTAAGCAGAAAATTAACCTTAATATTTTTTTTTTATTTGATTACAGTTGGATAGATCAAACTCTCCCCATAAAGCCTTCCTTGACTATTCTGGTCTCCCTCTCTGGATTCACAGCTGAACTTGGCTGCTTATAAGGTTGCTCTGTAGGTGTAATGTGTAGGTCTTGATGTTTTATCTCCCTAATTAGACATAAAGGTCAAATTATAATTATATATATATGTATATAATTTCATATAATAAATATAAAATGCAGCAGCTATCGTCACTTCCTTTTTTTTTCTATCTCACTAACTGTACCTAGCATGGTGCCAGGCAAGTAGAATTACTTCATACAGTTTTGGATGGTAAAAAAAACATTCTCTGTAGAGTTGTTCCTTACAGCAACTTGCTTTCTTTTCATTTTCACTCTCAACTCTGAAAACTGGAGCAGCTTGAGATATTAAAGCCATTTACAATTTTACAAATTTTGTAGAATCAGTTTATAAAGAACAACCACATGCAATACATTTACATCTCAATACCTTTCTTGAGCCTCAATGTGGATGTAAATAGCTAAGGCCAACACTTGGGCAAACTCAATGGGCTCTGAAGACTTGATTAATCCTACAACCACGTTCAGATTTGTGTCTTTGAAGGAGATCATGTTTAAAGATCTGTCAATTCTGTTCTGGAGAATTTGAGTATTTGATCCCTTTAGTGTTGCTTTTTTTATTTTCTTACAAGTGAAACATCAGGTTCATTATCAATTGATTAAATTGGAGAGCAATCAAGTAAAGAACACAATCATATGTGGTTGTCTGAATTATTAAGGTACCAGTAACTTCATCATGATGGCACAGCAGAGGGCTATTAAAGATTATAGTAAATGTTTCTAGCACTTTCAATAAATGGCTTTTTCCCCCCCTGAGAGTTCATCTTTCATGTGAGTTGTAAAGAAAGCTTATTTCTAATGGTTTTACTTTATTGATGCATCCCGATTCTGGACCTTTATTTAATCTGCTGTTATCTGACTAATGTTTATTTCTACTCTGTTGGAGCCCACTGGTAATCAGGAGAATTCTGAAGTAGGGCAAAGTAGTCTTGAACGTCAGAAGCAAAATTCTTGTGGGGAGAGGTGAGGTAAAGCAGACAGACTGCCACTTTACATCATTTCTGCCTCAGGGGAGTGGTTACTGGTCATCGTGCTGCTGAGAGTCATTAAAATTTACCTATTTTGAATTCTGACACTGAAGCTCTCGGGGTCTTTGTATCTTTTCTCCCTCATTATGGGTTCTGTCTGAGAAGTTTATTTCAAATTACCCTGCATTACAGACATGCCATTTTGCACTGTGTCTTCTTTCTGACTGACCTGTAGCCTCTCAGAGTGCCTTCGTTTCTTAAACTTGGGCACTTCAAGAGGAGAGGATGTGTATGTTGAAGGGAAGGTGAATGTATTGTGCCTTTTCCCCCTTTTTATTTTTTACCCCTTGGAATTTGCTTATTTAGGTTTTGATAAGAAAATGGAGATTTTTCTAATTTGTGAGTTATCCAGGTCCTCCATTTTTTAGTTTTTGACTGCTGTCTCCTTACATTTAGGTATTTCATTGCTTGCTTCCACATCCATCAGAAGGGAAAGATAATTAGAAAAATGCATATTATGAAATTTTGGAACTTACTAGCTATTTATAAAGAAATTTAATGGATATGGGGAATGGATAAATAACATTACATCCATCTATTTTAAAATTGAAATCTTTTATTATTGTGATTAATCCATTTAAAAATTTATACACAGTGATTCAAGGTATATGAACTATTATTAATTTGAGGGGAATAGAAATACTAAACTTTAGACTCAACTAATGTTGCTTTACATTATCACTCTGATGTCCCTATATTTTAGCTTGAGAAAAGGAGTATTTTTGACAGTACTTTGGTGCTATTGACTATAATATTATTTCTATCTTCTTCAAGTTTAAACTTAAGTTCTATTTCTTCCATAATACTTGTTCCTAATTGAAGGCATCTTTCAAGATGTCCATATAAATATGACTTCTTTTTTACACCTTATCCATATCTACTGATTGTTACCACAAGATATGGTACTTAATTCAACCCCAACACTTCACATTGTTGAAAAAATCTTGAAAGCAGTATCTTTAAACAATTTTACATAGCTCACAGTCACTAGTATAGTACTGATTGTCATATCATCTAAATGACTTATTTGTAATAAAGTTACAGAGATGTATTTTGCCAATGGTAAAACTTTTATTGTATATGATAAGATTTATAAACTTTCTAGTAGGTTAGTTGGATGACATGACACCTCATGTTGGCTGTAGATTGCTCAGAAAAATAGGAAAATGCTCTCTAACTAAGACCATGTGTAACAACAATTTTCTGGGCCCTTCTTCCTTAGGAATTCTGAGAACTGATTGCCTACTTATGTATCAGTTAAGCTGAAAAATAATCAATCAATAGGACAAACCTGTAGGGATAAATTTGTAACCTAAGTAAATGTGGGAGAACTCATAGAACAAAATAAATATTTGGAGCATTATAACTGATTGAATTATGCCATAATAATGTTAATTTTTATTTTCTTAAAAATTTTATTTATTGATTTTAGTGAGAGAGGAAGGGAGAGAGAGAGAGAGATACAGAGAGAGGAAGAGAGAGAGAGACAGGGAGAGAGGAACGTCTATCTGGTTCTTGTATATGCCCTGACTGGGGATCGAACCAGCAACCTTTGTGCTTCGGGATGATACTCTACCCAACCAAACTATCTAGCCAGGGCTATAATAATATTAATTTAAAAAAAATTCATTTTGAAATATGTTAATATTGGGAACACTCTTTTATTCACGTATTCTGTCTTATCTGAAGGCAATTTGTTCTAGAAATATAGTTAATATTCATCTTTGCCACGTCTTTGAAATCAGTTTCTATATGCGCAAAATGTCCACATCTCTGCAGACATACACTCCATCTTCTTGCTTTGGCAGTAACACATCTTTATTTTCAAAAGGAAGAGTTTTACTTTTTATGAGTGTGGGAACATGAGCAAAAGAATGAAGGACCTTCTATAGTTCCTTCATAATAGAATTTTCATAATAGAATTTTGTTGTTCTGAAATGATTTATTTTTGAATGAAGAAAAAAATGTAAGGAACTTGGAACACAGACAAAAGTACATTCTCATCAAAGGTTGTCTATCGTTTCATGAATCACATGTGATGGATGAGATTTATGAATTAGAATATGTGTCAAAAGATTTACAACATATTAAATTAGTTATGACATCTTCTCGTCGGTGCACATAAACTTTCAACAAAATATCTATATCATCACCACAGGAGCATGGCTGGCCCAATCCCCTCATTCTGCTGCAGCACATCCAGACCCTGTCACTGCAGTTGATGAATTCTTGAAGGAATGAGCCTCAGATCAATTAAAATAAACACCACAAACTGATTTATCACATTTTTTCTGAATGCTCTCAGAAAATGTCAAAAATCTGATCCATTGACAGGAAAAAGTCAGAGAATCGTGGCAACCTATGGGATCACAAGACCTTTTCAAAACCATCATAAATCACCACAGAAAACAAATAGGGAGCCATGTGATAAGATTTTTTTCTGACAGCTTTGCCTCAACAAGACATATATGAGATAAATGGATACCTTTGTCTATACCCGATTGCCAGTTTACAAAGTTCCAAGTTGTCAAACTATAAAATATACCAGTATCAAAGTTCTTCCAAACAATATAGCTTTTTTTGGATATACAAGAGTGGATTCAAAATATTCCCTGGAGGTTTATGTCAGTGTTGTGAGCTATACAATATCTCTGCTGGTCTGTGAGCTCTCTGGGGGATAAAAAGTGCGTGCGTGTGCATGCACGCGTGCGCACACACACACACACACACACATTCCAAATTTACCTGTGTATACATCCTTGTCTGAACTAGTGAAACTCTGTTCACTTTCCATAGTAGAGGAAAACTGCTTTATAGGGCCAAAGTGCATCTAATCGAGGTATCCCCATTCCTTAAAAAATTATCTCAGTCTTGTTTCATTTTATATATGTTAAGAGCACATTCACAGACAGGCAATAACTGGCTAACCTGGCCTCCAAATCAGTTGTAGGACTAGAGAAATACTTCTATTAATAAATTTTTGCAAATATGATCAAAACCCATAGGCATATATATATATATATATATATATATATATATATATATATATATATATATATATACTTTAGAAATCACAATAAATCTTAATTATAAATTATAACATATATTTATGTATAGGTAGCAAATAGAAAGTCATATAAATATGAGAAATTTTATATATGAAGCTGGTTTTCCTAATTCAAAAAAAACCCAAGAACCTCATTCTCAAAGCAAAATTGAAACCCAAAATAAGGGATGGTATCTGTCTGTGAGAGCTTGTTCCAAGCATTACTGCTTCCACAGTAAAGAAAATTGAGTTTAATCTCATAGGGTTTAGATACTACTTACACTTTGAAAGAGCAAGAAACCCAGTGAACAAGGATTCCTTGTACAATGCCCATAACTGACAGTACCTCACGGATCCTCTTTCCACATCTTTAAGGCCTTACTCAAATACTACCCCTGTCATGAGCCTTCCTTCTTCTACTGTGGAAGGTCTCATTTGCTTCATTACCAATCCAAGTTCTACTCACTGGAAAATAACCTTGTGTTTCTAGGCCATGCCACTTACTGGTGTCTATGAACATGGTAAATTAATCAATTTTAGTAGTAGGAAACCATTTTATTATAGCTTAATATCTGGGACAGTATTCTAAGATCAGGTTAGAGTCAATATCCCGAAACACGTATAGAACAAGATATGATGCTTCTCTGTTTAGGATGGCTTTAACATTGATGAAATTGTTAAAATAATTTTTGTAGTTGATTCAAGGATTTTATTTATTCCACAAACATTGGTTGAATATCTGCTATGTCTCATGCACTGGGCTAGACCTCAGAGTTACCATGTGCAACAGGCATCACTGAATAATATTAAGCAATTACTAATAGAGAGAAGTATCATCCATTGAGGATGATTTCTGAGAAAGTTAAATGGCAAAGATTCAGAAACCTTCCGTCATTTAGGAATCAAAGAATGGTCTTTGCCTTTTAAGCATTAGTCAACAGGGAAGAGGAGAAAATGTAAAAATCATTCCTACCAGGATATCTAATATGACAGCCTTTTATCTCAATGATTTTATACCTTTTTGGTTAGTGTAACATGAATTTCCACCCATTCTTTCAGAGCTAATCTCAGGGTAATCAGTGGCTACTCTGAAATATCTATTCATTTGGAAAACGAACAGGCGAGCACATTACTTCTGAAGGGCACAGAGAAAAAATGCCAAGTTTATTAGGGAAGCAGGAGAGCCAAAAGAGAGATTACAGGTGGTGAGACCTGTTCAGATCTTAATATCAGTCAGTACTTCAAGCTATGGGCAGCAGCTTCATAGAAATGTGGGTGTGTTTGTGGCTTTTTCCCAAAAATTTCCTCCCATTTGGGATTTTCTCTCCAAGGAACAAGCAATGAGTTCATTCCATGGCCTCAATCACTCCTATACCTTGCTAATTTTGAAATCCCAATAAAAAACAACTACTGTGCTATGAGTCAGTAAATGGAATACATAAATAAAGCTTGAGTGTTTGGACCCTTTCCAGACTCGAGGACTTGATCATGCAGGCTGCAATGGAAGTTTCGATTTTTTGTTTAGCGTAAAGGAAAATTACTCTATACAGCTTTTAACTTCCCAAGGCTATCCCTAAAAGCCTTGCTCAAACTTCTAAGGTGCCTGGACTAGTATTTGAGCTTAGAAAAGCTGTTGGCAAATCCCGGTGAAATTTTTTGACAGATTCATCTTTAGCCTTTGGGAGAGTGGAGGTGCTGCAGGCAAGATATTTGATTAACGCCATGAAAAATAGTGTTGCTGCCACAGTTGGTATGTTCGGAGAAAAATTCATCACTAACTCTAAAACTGCCATGTAATTTTCTTCCCACAGTTCCTTTCCTCACTTGACAGAAGATTTGCACAGGACAAACTACGCTGACAGAGGACAAGTCAGCCAGATGTTGAGGTATCTCTAAACATGACAGATCACTATGTTTTAGCTCAGATTAATTTGCTTATTAGAGGGAGACCTAAATCACTGATTATTGTCAAACCAGTTGTCACCACCAGCAAATAATGTCACATTTCTGAACAAAAATAGTTCTAGTTTCAAAGAGGTGCTCTAACCTCAGCCCCTCTCTGCTGAGAGTGAGCTTCCAGCACAAAGCAAGACCTTCCTCTTGACCATGGCAAGCATTTCAGAACGTGCAGTTCTAGCTCAGCAGCTATTCAACCACTTGTTTTTTTTGTGAGGCCAAGGAGAACAGTAAAAGTGTGATTTCAGAGTCTGGCAACTGACAAGCTTGGAATGGCTCTGAATATGAGATCTCACCTCATCCCCACATCCCTCATCTCTTGCCTTTCCATAGAATTTGACAGCATGTTACCATGCTCCTGGCATCAGCCAGTGGCCAAAGATGTCAAGAACATTTGTAATGAGCGGGTAGTTTAACTCTGCTCCAGAAAACCATACAAAGCATGTTATCCTGTGAGGGATTGGTGGCCTTTACCAAATGCCTTTCAAACTCAACTCCCAACAGACTAGTTGGCCAACTTATGAAGTTAGGATCACAACTGGCCCCAGAGTTGGCAGGCTCAAGAAAAGTGTCAAGGAGTAAATAAGCCACAATAAACAGCTAATCTATCCACCCCAGGAGGTTGCATTAAGGGATGGAAAATGCTGGCAAAAAGAGCAGTGGAAAAACTAAAATTAATGTCTGTATTGAGGCTGCCTTGTGAAAGGAGAATGGGCCTTCTATAGAGCTCATTGGGAACTGGTGCTTCTGAGAGCAAAATTTCCCTTAGAAGTGCAATAAATCAAAGAAAAGTGCCACCATAAAAAACCAACATTTCTGCCTCTTGTGTTTTTCTTTTTCTCTAAAAGACCACAGTTTAATAAATCAAACTAGGTTGCTATGTAGAGCAGACATTGATTATGTGGAAAAGAATGCATGGTTATGGGGCTACTCAGTCCCTATACTGGGTGCTTAGTACTAATTTATCTGTTTGAGATCTCAATATGGCACTGGTGCCCACCTAATAAGGAAGTTGATCTGTGCTAGTTTTTGGCATTACTCAAAAACTGTAGCAAGAGGGAGCATGAAATAGAAAGTAATGGGCTGACAAAATTAAATCAGAACCGAAATGGAGATGATCTCTTCTTGCCCACATGTCCATTCATAGTACCTCCACTATCCAGGTTGGCATCATCAGGATTGACACATGGAGGTGACCATTGAGTTCTCCCTCTCTCTTTTTCTTTTCTCTTTCAATATGAAATCAGTAATGGAGTCATTGATTATTTCTCCTTATTCTTTTTCCACGTTCACTGTCTCAGTTCCAGTTCTGACCTTCAACCTCCACAATCACAACTATATCAGCTCCTTACTCTTCTTGTCTCTCATCTTTCTCCTACAATCATAGCCAAACTGAACTTCTTAATATTATTAAGTTTATGCCATTCTCTGCCTTGGAAACATTCAGTGACTTCCTGTTGCCAGTCATAAATTATCAACTGCTTAGTCTATAATTGATAGTGCTCATAAATCAGGTCCCAATATAGGCTGCTTATTGCTCAACACAAACCTAACTGCTGGACCACAGTAAGTTGTTTATGGTCCTCTGTGCCGCCCTTTGTCAACACGGTATGCATTTCCTCTAATGCTCCTTTCACTTAGAATGGCTTCGCATCCCCATCTCCTGTCAGCTTTCAGAGTTCTTTTCTTTCTACAATTTTCATGTTGCATCTCACTCTATGCTTTGCACTGTAATAAGTTTTGGCATTAAATGGTAAATTCTTTGGAAATCTAGGTGAAGAAATATTCAATTTGTATGTCTGAATTTTTTTTCTCCTTTTCCAAGTGAGAGAAGGAGAGACAGAGAGACTGGCTTCCACATGCACCCAACCGGGATACATCTGGCAAACCCATCTGGAACTGATGCACTGCCCATCTTGGGTCATGCTCACAACTGAGCTATTTTTAGCACCTGAGATGGAGGTTCCACGGAGTCATTCTCAGTGCTTGGGGCCAATGCACTCAAACCAATCAAGCCATAATTGTGGGAGAAGAAGAAGGAGAGAGAGAGAAAAGGGAGAGGGAGGGGTGCAGAAACAGATGGTCACTTCTCCTGTGTACTCTAACCAGGAATTGACCCCGGGACATCCACATGCTGGGTTGTTGCTCTACCACTGAACCAACTGGCCAGGGCCTCAATTCTTAACTAAACAGGTACTCATCATATGTTTTGAATGATTGAATTTGAAAAATGTTTAGTTATTTTAAATAACCCCGATTCTGAAAGTCTCTGTTTCTTACATTGAAATTGGGGGTATGAAAGATAAATAACTAGGTACTGGTCTGAATTCTTTATTTTTATTTTTTTCTGACATTCAAATAGGTAACAGTGCTTTAACTACTGACCTCTATGATTCCCAGTGGCTAAAATATGGTTTCTGAATTAGGTTGTATTTCTGCTTAAAAGACCTGCAGTGACCTAACCTCTCAGCTCTGTCATCCTCACCATCCTTAGCTGTGCAGGGCTCTCATCTTTCTTCTTTCCATGCTGACATTCAGGGTATCAATAGGAGAGTTAGGGCAGTGCTAAGGATGTTCATCTCTACCCACCAACATACTACACAAACATAATTCTCTGTAGAAAGTTCCACAAAGCTTTATCACATCCATTTAGCAATTATTTATTTTATAAATATTTTGGGGCCCTTATAATGTGCTATAACCAAGTAAGAGCCTTAACTCAGAGAGGCTTAACAATTGCCCCTGAACCAGATCTAGAGTAGTTTCTATTGGTTGAAGAAACTCCCAATGACGTACATGAAATAGATGCATTTTTTTTTTACATGGGTACAAATTCAGTGGATAAGTCCTTATTTTATAAGCTGAGTCTTCCAGGATGTATGAGTGTGTGTGTGTGTGTGTGTGTGTGTGTGTGTGTGTGTGTGTAAGTGTGTGTGTTTTAAACTTGGCATACTATATAGTTTTATGGACCTCTTGAAAGCATTATAAATCATGAGACAGAGCCTACTAGGTGATAACTATTATGAGAGAAAGTGCGTTTCTGACCTTAAGGAATTTAGTTAAATCTGACAGGTGGAGGTGATGAGGACAAGCTCACATGGTATTACCATATAAGAAAGAAGAAAAGTGGCATCATAAAAATATACACATAGCAGCATCGAAGTTCTAAAGAGACTCACAAACCTTGAGGTCAAAGTAGGCATCATAAAGTACTCAGATTTAATTGGAACTTGAAGGATGGATAGAGTTTTGGCAAAGAGGTAAATCATGAATTCTGGCTTGGGAGGTTAGAAAACACTTCATGGAAGAATGTACGAAGGATGAGTAGTAGTAACATGATCTATAAAAGTGAGGAGGATGGTCGCTGCAGAGACATTTGGCTGGTCACAGCCATGGAGGCAGGGCATGTTCTGCCAACACAAACATGGTGGGGCTGGAGCATCAGGAGCCGGTGCTGAGCATGAACTGATATGGCACCAACAAAAAAGGGACTGGAGAAGTTTTCAGGAGTGGTTAGGAGGAAGCTAATTGTGCAGTCTAAGAAGGGCATAAAGAATACATTAAAGGGTCATGGATATGAGGTTGAAAGAATCAATTTGGAGACAAGGAGAAAAGTTGAACAAACTCATTTCTCAGTACCTCAATCTTCTCAGCAATAAAGTTAGGGATGAAAAGGCTCACCTTTTGATTCCAGCACATCTTTGCTCAGAGACTTCAAAGGATTTCTGTTTCCTATGTCGGACCAAGTTCTAGGGATTCTAAATGGAGTCAGGTGACTTCTTCTCTGAGAGGCAGGATTTGTAGGACCAGAAACATGTTTTCTGGAGTCAGCCTGTCTGGCGGGTTTCTAGTTGTCCCACTTAGGAGCTGTGTGAATTTGGGTGAGCTACTCAATCTCTCTGCCTTTTATTTAATACATACTTAATTCCCCACCAATTTGAACACAGAAATCATTCATTTAAATATACTACTCACAAAAAATTAGGGGATATTTCAAAATGAACATGAAGTAATAAAATATCTTCTAATTTTTGTGAGCAGTTTATATGTTGAATTAAATTTGCAACTACTGCCTGATCTCTACCAAGATCTATAAAATAGGAAAAAAATAAAAACAGCAATCTCTAAGAGACCTGTTTTACAGGCTCATGGGATTCTCATACCACTGGTTTTTCTTTAAAGTAATTCAAAGGAAAAAGAAGGGAGGGGGAAATTAAGTAACTCCAACATTTCTTTTTCTAGTGATTCTACTTTGTGAAAAATTGTGGGAGCGGCCATGGCTGGTTGGCTCAGTGGAGAGAGTGTTGGCCTGGCTTGTGGACATGCCAGGTTTAATCCCTAGTCAGAGCACACATGAAAAGAGACCATTTTCTTCTCTCTCCCTCCCTCTTCCCCTTCTCTCTCTCCTTCTCTCTCTCAGCCAGTGGCTTGATTGGTTTGAGTGTCAGCCTCAGGCACTGAGGATAGCTTGGCTGATTTGAGCATCAGCCCAGATAGGGTTTGCCAGGTGGATCCCAGTGGGGGCACATGCAGGAGTCTGTCTTTTTTTTTTTTTTTTCTTCACGGACAGACAGAGAGTCAGAGAGAGGGATAGATAGGGATAGACAGACAGGAACGGAGAGAGATGAGAAGCATCAATCATCAGTTTTTTGTTGCGACATCTTAGTTGTTCATTGATTACGTTCTCATATGTGCCTTGACCACGGGCCTTCAGCAGACCGAGTAAACCCTTGCTCAAGCCAGCAACCTTGGGTCCAAGCTGGTGAACTTTTTGCTCAAGCCAGATAAGCCCGCGCACACACTGGCAATCTCGGGGTCTCGAACCTGGGTCCTCCGCATCCTAGTCCGATGCTCTATCCACTGTGCCACTGCCTGGTCAGGCAGGAGTCTGTCTTACTATATCCCCTCCTCTTAAAAAATAATTGTGGGACAAAGAAGTGTCATACTTCTCTTCTTAAGGCATAGACTATATGAATAACATTTAGAGTCATCCCATAGTAACTTATATTTCAAAATGAACATTATTACAGACATAGCTTGGTCAGTTATAATGCTCCAAATATTAATATTGTTCTCTGAGTTTTCTTACATTTACTTGGGCTACAAATTTATCCATACAGGTTGCTTTTTCTGACTTATACTGTTTCACCTTAACTGAGAAACATGTTTTTATGGGTTAAATAGAACGATGAGTATCTAAATCATCTATTTTGGGGGGACCTGGGTGGTGGTGGTGGAGAATTTCACCTAATCTTGGTAGATATATGTTAAACTCTAAATTGTTTTTTCTAAAATGTAAAAATTGTCCTTAAATAAGACACTATGCTTAAAAAGTCCCCCATATCTCATACTCTAAACCCATAAATTGCATGCAAAATTTTAAAAATAAGTGTACAGTGGTACCTTGAGATATGAGCAGACCAACATACGAATTTTATTTTTATGATATGAGCTGTGACTCAGTTAGTATTTTTGTTTGAGATCTGAGCGAAATTCTGAGATATGAGTCATGATTCGAGAAGCTGCTGCTAGTTGGCGCATTGGCACATGGGTCCAGTATCGGCAGCACAACACCAGCATCTCATCCTTTCTCACATGTTACCCGCAGAATCAAGTAGAATCTCGTACGCTGTACTTGTTCTTGCATCATTTTTGCATTTTTTACTAATATTTTTGTGTGTGCTATCATGGGGCTGAAGAAAGTGAGTGTAAAGGATAGTGGTGAGAAGAAGAGAATGATGTCGATAGAAGTAAAGCAAGAAATAATAGAAAAACATGAGCGTGGTGTACGAGTGAATGAACTGTCAAGGCTGTACGACCACCATACATCTACAATTTGTACCATCCTTATAAAGAGGATGCCATCTAAAGCACAAATCTAGCTAAAGGAACTACAATTCTGTCCCAATTAAGGACAAATATCCATGAAGAAATGGAGAAGCTTCTGCTGGTGTGGGTGAAAGAGAAAGAGCTGGCAGGAGATACAGTGATGGAGATTGTAATACACGAAAAGGCACGTATTATTTATGGTGACTTGAAGAAGAAAGAACCATCAACCTCAAAAGATGCAGCAGAAGATATGCTTAAGGCAAGTCACAGCTGCTTTGAAAATTTCAAGAAGAGATCTGGCATCCACTCAGTGGTTAGGCATGGTGAAGATGTGAGTGCTGGCATTAAGGCAGCTGAGGAGTACATCACATGTTTTGCTGTGCTTATCGCAAAGGAAGGCTACATCCCCCAACAAGTGTTCAACTGTGACAAAACAGGATTGTTTTAGAAAAAAATGCCCTGGAGGACTTTCATCACTACAGAGGAGAAGAACCTGCCAGGCCATAAACCCATGAAGGACCTCTGACCCTTGCATTGTGTGTAAATACTAGCAGTGACTGTAAAGTAAAGCCACTGCTAGTGTATCATTCTGAAAGTCCTCAAACCTTTAAGACTCTCAAGATTATTAAAGAAAAACTGCAGGTTATGTGGTGCACGAATGCTAGGGCATGGGGTACGCAGCAGATTTTTATTGAATGGATAAATCTTGTCTTTGGTCCTACAGTGAAGAAATATCTTCAAGAAAATAAACTCCCCATGAAAGCATTACTAATCATTGATAGTGCTCCAGCCCACCCCCCTGGTCTCGAAGATGACATTCTTGATGAGTTCAAATTTGTGAAAGTCCTCTACCTCCCACCCAATGTGACCTCAATCTTGCAACCTATAGATCAGCAGGTCATTTCCAACTTTAAAAAGCTTTACACAAAACACTTGTTCTGCTGCTGCTTTGAGGTAGCTGAGAATACAGTTCTAACCCTTCGAGAGTTTTGGAAAGATCACTACAACATTGTGATATGTTTCCGTATTATTGACTTGGCATGGCAGGAGGTTACAAGAAGAACCTTGAACTCAGCATGGAAAAAGTTATGGCCTGATGTTGTTGCAGACAGGGACTTCAAAGGATTCAAACCAGAGACTGAGACCAAGGTAGAAGCATTGGAGGAGATTGTGTCCCTCGAAAAGTTGATGGTTCTGAAGGTAGATGAGGGTGACATAAACAAGCTCATTGAGGAACATGAGGAGGAACTCTCAACTGAGGAGTTGAAGGAGCTACAGATGATGCAACATATGGAGCTTCTGCTAGAGATTAGTAGTGAGGAGGGAGAGTCTGATGAATTGACTTCTACAAGTGAAATTAAAGACATGCTAGCAATGTGGGAAAAGTTTTCAAGTTTCATTGAAAAGAAACACCCAGAAAAAGTTTCAACTGGTCGTGCTTCAGTACTTTTTAATGACAGTTGTTTGTCACATTTCCGTAACATACTAAAAGTCAAGCAAAAGCAAACTTCTTTGGATAGATTTTATTCAAAAGTCCTGCAAGTGAAAGTGCCAAAAGTGCAGCCAAAAAGGCAAAAACAGGTGATGATTAAATAAAAAATATGTAATGTTAAGCTTAGGTTCAGTTTTAAGTTAAGAAAGTACATTTTTTTACAATTAAGTTTTTTGTGCTTTCATTTTAAGTAAACAAAGTGCAGTTTTAGTTTTGTTTAAAGTAAAGAAAATGCAGTTTTAGATTACATTTAGTGTTAAGAAAGTGCAGTTTTAGTTTATGTGTCTACAATACCTGCATCCCTTCCTCCCCCCCTCCGCCATTCACTTCCATTAGCTGCACTCGCACTCATCTGTCTCCAAGGTAAGAATACAGTACTAAATAACACTTTTTTCTTCTATTTCATATATTTTGTTACGCATTTCTAAAGTATACATGTGTGTTTCTTAATTAAAAACATGTCCTTTTCATAATTTAGGATGGTTTGGGGATGTTTCACAGGGCTGGAACGGATTAAATCTATTTCAGTTACTTTAAATGGGAGAAATTTGTTTGATATACACATAGACTGACTTACGAGCTCAGTTACAGAACAAATTAAACTCGTATCTCAAGGTACCACTGTATTTACTTTTCAGCAATAATATTTTTTTTAAATAGATCTTTTTTTTATTTTTTATTTTTATTTTATTCATTTTAGAGAGGTGACACAGAGTGAGAGAGAGAGAGAAAGAGAGAAAAGGGGGAGGAGCTGGAAGCATCAACTCCCATATGTGCCTTGACTGGACCAGTGCAGGGTTTTGAACTGGCGACTTCAGTGTTCCCAGGTCGACGCTTTATCCACTGCGCCACCACAGGTCAGGCAGCAATAATATTTTTAAAGCCAGATGAACTAATGTCTGTCTATAGGAGAATTTAATTAATTAGAAAAAAGTGACATAAATGCTGCATAAACTTTGCTACAGGACATCTGCTTAGAAGTGGATGTGACTGGAGAGGGGAAGACAAGCCCCAGGGGAGGGGAGGGAGCCACAGGATGCAGGCCTGAGGAGGCAGACCCAGCAGGGCAGCTGAAGCAGAGGCTCCCTGGGATGAGTGAGCCACTTTGCAGGCAAACTTGAGTGGATAGAGAGGTAAGTGCAGCAGCGGGGCATCACTGTTCTCCAGATTCAACAAGAGCTGTTTTTTTCTCTTTTCATTTTCCCAAGCAGGGGTCTTCTTTTTTCTTTTATTAATTTAAATGGGGTGACACCAATAAATCAGGGTACATATGTTCAAAGAAAACATCTCCAGGTTATCTTATCATTCAATTATGTTACATACCCATCACCCAAAGTCAAATTGTCCTCTGTCACCTTCTATCTGGTTTTCTTTGTGCCCCTCCCCTCCCCCCTCTCCCAACCTCTCCTCCCTCCCCCCACCCCATAACCACCACACTCTTGTCCATGTCTCATAGTCTCACTTTTATCCCACCTATGTATGAAATCATGCTGTTCTCAGTTTTTTCTGTTTTATTTATTTCACTCCGTATAATGTTATCAAGGTCCATCCATTTTGTTGTAAATGATCCGATGTCATCATTTCTTATGGCTGAGTAGTATTCCATAGTATATATGTACCAAAGCTTTTTAATCCACTCGTCCTCTGACGGACACTTAGGGTGTTTCCAGATCTTCACTATTGTGAACAATGCTGCCAGGAATATGGGGGCGCATTTTTTCTTTTCGAACAGTGCTATGGTATATTCCTAAAAGTGGGATAGCTGGGTCAAAAGGTAGTTCAATTTTTAATTTTTTGAGGAATCTCCATATGTTTTCCACAGTGGCTACACCAGTCTGCATCCCCACCAGCAGTGCATCCACTGTCCCTCCCTGCATACCTACTGGATTTCCAAAGGTAGCCAATACATCAGAAGAGGGGACCTGGAATGTGGTGCTGTGGAGGCCGGTCCCCCAGGCCTTACCTGGGGTACATTCTAGTGCCCCACTAGGAGGTGTCTTACCACTTTCCCCAGAGGTTGCAGGGTCAGCCCGCCCACTTTCACATTTCAGTCAGAATAAATGAATTAATTCCACTCAATAATTCAAAATTAAATGTTAAAAAGATGCTTTTATTTAGTTTTAATTGATTTCCCTTCTCATAAAGCTATATTTTATAGATTGCATTATGCTAAATGAACGAATTCAAATAAATTTTAACAAAAAGTAAGAAAATCATCCCATTTATCATTTTTTTTTAAAAGCCATACAATGTGGCCAATTTTACTTGAACACTAAAACTTTGATGATGATGCAATTTTTACCAAAAAAAAAAAAAAAAAAAAAATTAGCCTTAATCATCTTCAATGATTTTCAGACAATAACTTCCAGCTCACATGAATGAATGGAAAGTTGAAACTCAAGGAGAATGTGAGTGAAGAGCCGGTACCCCTGGAGGTAACAAGACAGTTAGTGTTCCTGGGTGCTCAGGAGAGAAGAGTGCCCATGCCCTTCTGTATTTTACCCCCAACCCCAGCCTCTTCCAGAGCAGCCATCTTATCTCACCTCTCTTCCTCTACAGTTCTCTCCTTGTGAAACATGTGCATTGCAGGTGTTGTCATACATGCATTTAATAGCAACAAAAACAAAAACAAAAATCACAACCATACAATGATCTGTTTGCCTCACAGTGTTTCCAGAATCAGGTAACAACCATTCTACTTTTACTAGTACAGCTCCCTCCAGCCATTCTTAATTTTTTTTTATAATTATTATTTTTTATATTTTTAAAGATTTTATTACCTGACCGGGCAGTGGTGCAGTGGATAGAGCACTAGACTGGGATGCACAAGACCTGGGTTCGAGACCCTGAGGTTGCCAGCTTGAGTGCGGGCCCATCTGGCTTGAGCAAAAGCTTGCCAGCTTGGACCCAAGGTCGCTGGCTCCAGCAAGGGGTTGCTCTGTCTGCTGAAGCCTCGCGGTCAAGACACATATGAGAAAGAAATCAATGAACTAAGGTGTTGCAACAAAAAACTGATGATTGATGCTTCTCATCTCTCTCCGTTCCTGTCTGTCTGTCCCTGTCTATCCCTCTCTCTGACTCTCTGTCTGTCCCTGTAAGTAAGTAAGTAAGTAAGTAATTAAATAAATAAATAAAGATTTTATTTATTTGATTTTAGAGAGAGGAGACAGAGAAAGGTGTGTGTATGCGGTGAGGGGGGAGCAGGAACCATCAACTCTTAGTTGCTTCTCATGTGTGCCTTGACTGGGCAAGCCCAGGGTTGAACCGATGACCTCATCATTCCAGGTGGATGCCTTATCCATTGCACCACCACGGGTCAGGCCAGTCATTGCTAACTTGTGAAACATTTTCACATATGCTATTTCATGATGATTTATTTTTATAGCAAGCCTGGTGTTGCTGGGCAGCCATAGCTTTGAGCTCTTAGGGTGGACTCCCAGCTTCCATTGCCTATCAGTATCCCATCTTGTCAAATGCATTAATGACTGAGGACGAGTCCAGGGTGTGATGGTGGAAGACACACGTCATCACTCATGATCATGAGCTGAGCATCAGGAGACACGTGCGACTCCTCCATGTAAAAGTTTTTTTTTGCACACATCTCACTCTTTGTTTTGAGAGCACACCTGATGAAGATGAAAAGAGTGGTCATCTACTGAAAGAAAATTGTAAGCTGTTCCTGTATTCTGTTGTTACCTGAATCCTTGGGTAAAACTTTTAGGGAAAAACCTAGTCTAAACTGCTCACAAAACTTCAGCATTGCCCCCGACCACTTTTCCCAGCTCCTTGTTAATTAATGACCTAATATTTGGAGAAAATGTTATCCAGCTTCAGAGTCACTAACACTACTAATCTAATGAAGTTAAGTTTGATATTGGGATTAGAATAAAAACATGCCTAAAAGGTAAGCATTTTTCGGCAAGGTGTTGAAAAGTTGTGGAGAAAAAAGAAATGAAATTTCTTAATAGTCATATTGCTTTTATGATCCTTAATCAATGGCAATCAACATGAATAATCAACAGTTTCATTTTAAAACTTTGTTTCAAATATTGGTAAGAGAGTTATAAATTAAAGAAGGATAGAATCATAAAAATAGATAGTTCATGTCATTGGAGAACATCTTTAATTGTAGAGCTAGGCAATAAATCACCCCCTCTTTTCACGAAATTACAGAAAAGGGGGAGAGAAAAGTTTTCTTTTGTGAACATATGAGAGGTAGTTTTCCAGTGAACAATGCTGAGTTGATGAAGAGAAATACATGAAAGATCATCTTCCAGGAATTATCTAGTGACTCTGTAAACAAACACACAAAGCATGGTTAACTTTCTAAGACATAAGCTATTCTGGGAAGACAAACCTGGGGTTGGCAGATACAAGAGGTTTAAGATCCCATTTTATTTTTCCTTAATAAATATATATTCTTCAACTTTGTGAGTCTTTGAACTTATTTTTACCCATTCCTAGGTTCTCAGAGTTATTTCAAATATTGCTTTGGGAGGCACCATTAGGACCTGTGGCTTAAAATAGAAACTAAAAAGCAAGGTAGCTGTCAATAACTTGGTAGTCAGAAAGTAATGGAAAAGATTAGACAATAACTCTCCTGTTGAACTGAGGTCCGTATAATTTTTTTTCTAGGTAATACTATGAAATAAAAACTTAAACAAATAAATGAATCAAAACCCCAGCTCCCAATTGTGTTTCACCACCCAGCACTAGGACATTTGGGGGACAGTGCTCACAGCTCCTGATTGAACCAGACAGAGTCAGAGACATAGTGCTGCAGAATGGGAGGAATAGTGTGTAATGAGGCATCAGTGCCCAGTGAAGAAAGGGGAAAGATGAAAAAGAATAAGAATTAGCCCCTGGTGCTGCAGAACTCAGGAGACCCACAAAGGCTAATTTCAAATGGCTGGATCTCTTACATCTTCGGATGAACTTGTTTCTTGATGCACTCGTAGCTCCCATTAATGTTAATGCTGCCAAACCCACCAAGAAGAGAACAGAGCTCCTTAGTTTGCTTTCATCAAATTCATTTTTTTAATGGGTGGAGAAATATGTCTCGTTACCTTTATGAATTAAGACTGGAACCTATGATAATGTACAAATACATTTGGGTTGAAAAAGAAGAAAAGAATAAACCATAAGCCATAAATCTTACCCAAAGCACATAGAGGAGAGGGCAGCCCATGAAAAGCAGTAGCAAATATTCTCAGTCTATCCAATGACTCTCACAATGATAAACTCATTATTCATTTTATAATGACAAATCCATTATTTCATAATAATGAATTCAGATAATCAGAATCATTTTTCTTATTGGTACTATTCACACAATGCTTCCCCCCAGAAAGTCATGCATGTCAAAAAGCTGTTAATGTTTATCTGGTAAATGCTTAGTTAATACTAGTAGAATTTCTTCAAAAAGGGACTTTGGGGCAGAAAAAACTTAATTTTTTTTTTATGATTAGAACAATACAATGAGAAATAGAAGGGGGTTAGTTTACAGGCAGAGAAAGTAAAGTGGTGAAATAAAATTTCACAGATGTAACCTTCCAGGAGATGGATCTGCTAAGATGAATGATATTTCTAAGACATTAATAATTTGGTCTCAGGCATGGCTCATTACTCCAGGTGGGACTTTGTGGGCTATTGTGGCTGTGCATCTTGAGGACTTTTCTTTAGTTCCATATGTGCTCTGTGTCTGGATGATTCCAGTTGAGGTCTTTGTGACATGGATGACTGAGTCTAGGCATGTAGTGGAAATGACAAAGGGGATGGAACATCTGTAGCAGAATCATTATTCTTTTAACAGGCCTCTTAACTGGGCTCTCATAACTGGCCCCGTGAAAATTTATTCTGGACATAGGTGGGAACACCAAGTCTCATTACACTGGTCTGCAATTTTCTCTTTATTCTGAATTGAGGAACACATTTTTCAGGAGTAGCTCTCACTCATAAGCCTTTCTAGAGTTGGAAGTTTTCCATCATTCATTCACTGAATTTTTTAAATTAATAATAAAAATTAAAAGTCATAAGGATAAATAACCACATTTGAACATTCCAAGTCTGTATTTCAGAAACTTGTCTTCATATTTGCATACTCGTTATACCTGCCATCTCATTTCTGTTCTTTAATATATACTGCTTATAAAAATTAGGGGATATTTCAAAATAAATATGATGCAATAAAATATCCCCTAATTTTTGTGATTAGTAGATTTAAACTCCACATTGTAATTCTGGAGCTAAAAACACCACTCTTGCAAAAATATTCTAGTTGAGAGAATGAAGCAGAAAGAAATATGAAGGCTTGACAGTAGAGTGCAGTCAAATGTCTATTATGTAAAGTGAACCCCATAGTTAGACTTAAAGAATGCTAGATAGGTCTTGTTCTATACCATTGAAAATACTATTGAAAATGTTCAATTGTCCTAATTTCTTGGGATATGTCTAAGGCATCAGTGAGTTAACTATTAAATATTCCTAACAACCTATAAGAGGTATAACTGATAGGCAATAAACTGCATATATTTAGAGTATCCAACTTGACAAGTTTTGACATATAGAAATACCTATAAAACCTTTACAAAACAAAAATGAACAAATATATCCATCAGCCCTAAAAGTCTCTTCATGCCCCTTTGTAATATATCCCTTTCACTTCTTCTCGACCTCTGACTCTCATCCGCAGGCAACTACTGATCCTTCTTGACTGCATTCTAATTTCCATTCCCTATTATTTGTTCTGAAATCTACTTTGATATTAATATAGCCACTCTATCTTCCCTTTTGTTAGCATCAGCATGGTATATCGTTTTTCATAGTTTTACTTTTAATCTATTTTGTCTTTATATTTAAAGTATTTTTCTTGTAGGCAGCATATAGCTGCTCTTACATTTTTATCCAATGTGACAGTATCTCCTTTCTAAGTTGTATATTTATGCTATGTACATTTAATGTGATTATTAATATGGTTAGGTTTAAACTCATCATCTTGATATGTTTTCTATTTGTTACATTTGTATTTTGTTTCCTCTTTTCTCTGCCTTCTTTTGGATTAACTATTTGTTACAATTGTACTTATTTTATTTCATCTTCTTTGCTGATTTATTGGTTGTACCTCTTTGGTTAATTACTCTTGTAATTGTTCGAGGATTTATAGTATACATTTTCAACCTATCAAATCTACCTTTACGTTATAGTACACAAGTTCACATAAAAGAGCCTTACAAAAATATTCTTTTCTCTCCTCCTGAAATTTGTGTTTGTTTTCCATGCATTTTACTTTTATATATGTATAAATCCCATTATACATTGTTAATATTTTTGGTTTAAACAGTCTATTTTCTTTTAATGAGATTTTAGTATTAAGAAAAAATCTTATATTAAGTTTAAAAATTTACTTACGTTGCCATTTCTGGTGTTTTCTTTTATGTATGTGTGAATATTTATATCTAGTATTACTTCACTGGGTATAGAATTTTAGCTTGACAGTTTTTTTTTCTTTTTGTATGTTAAAAATATTGCTTCACAGCTTCCAGTGAAAAATCTTCTTTCATCCTTGTCTTTAGTCCTCTATACAGAGGTCTTTTCTTGGCTGCTTTTTCTTTTGCTGTTTGAAGTTTTTTTCCTTTATCACTGGTTGTTAGCAATTTAATTAAAATTACTGTGGTGTGGTTTTCTTCATGATTTTGCCACTGGGGTTCATTGGGCTTCTTGATATGCGTTTACAGTTTCCATCAAATTTGAAAATTTTTCAGCCATTATGTTTTTGAATATATTTTCCATTCCCCCCTCTCTCCTCTCCTTCAGGGACTTATATTTATATTAGGCTGCTTCATGTTGTCACCCAGCTAAATGATTATCTGTTAATTTTAGATGCCTCTTCACTCTTGTCATTTTAGTTTCTATTGTTATGTTCATGTCCCTAATATTTTCTTTTGCAATGTCTAATTTACTGTTAATTGTATCCATATTGTAGTTTTATAAATGTTAAATTTGGAATTCTTTCTTATCTTCCATGTCTCTACTAACTTTTTGAACACACAGAATATAGTGATAATAACGATTTTTATGTCCTTGTCTCCTAATTCTAACATTTGTGTTAGTTGTTTCTAAGTTTTGATTACTTGATTTACCTGTTCATTATAGACTGTATTTTCCTGCTTCTTTCCATGTCTGGTATTTTTTACTGAATGTTGTATTGTGATTTTTACATTTTTGGGTCATGGATACTCATTTATTCCTATAAAAATTTTTTGAGATTCTTTTCTTGGAAACAGTTAAATAACTTGTAAATAACTTGATGCTTTGGGGTCTTGTTTTTAAGATTTGTTAGGTGGGATTGGATCAATGCTCAGACTAGAGCTGATTATTCTCTACTGTTGAATCAAGATCCTTCTCATTATTTAGCCAATGCTCTGTAAGTCTTGATGGTTTCAGTCTGGCTAATGGAGACAGGCACTGTTTTCAATATCATCTGATGGCTTGGCACTGCCACCTCTAATTCTTTTGGATGGTTTCTTTCCCTATCCTTGCCTGCTGTCTTCACATCTAGACATTGATCAGTACTCTGCTGAGTATTTATGGATGACCCTCTACAGATGCCTGGAGTTCTCCCTCTGTGTACCTCGCTCATCTCTGGGTCTCTGGCCAGTGCTTTCTAGACATCTGGATTTCCACACACTCTCAGGTCTATTTCTTCAACTCAGAGGGATTACCAGGCCCTGCCAGGGAATTGTTCCCTATAACCTGGAGCAACTGTAGAACTCACTTTTGTTTCCTGTCTCTCAGGGGTCACTGTCCTTCATTGCCTGATATCCAGTAATGGAGACAATGTTTTATACACTTAAATTAATAGTTTCAGGTAGGTAGGTAAATCCAGACCTTGCCACTCTTGGTTTGAGTAGTTCACTATAAATGTAAGAGGTCAAGTTTTCTTTTAATTTAGGGGAAATTTTTTTCTAAGAGACATTTATGATGATCAAAATATTGTGAATATTTTTAAACAAAAATACTAAGACTAAGTTTTCTTTTGTAGAAAAGGCTGCAATATTTAGCACACACATTCGGTGAGTCCCAGAGAGGATGTCTTTGGTTTGATACCTGAGACTATGCTTTTATCTGTCTTTAACATGTAAATCAATTGGTTGTCATTAAGAGTCGAGGGTGTCTTTATTTCCTCACTCAAATTAAGGAGATAAAATTAAATGTAATTTTCATCTCTAAGCTGTTTTTCTAGTTCACAAAAACTCAGAGACTATCTTTTCCCTCTTTTGGTTTTAAAACTGAAGGAAAAAATGGTCTTCCAAAAATACATAACAATTCATTTTGTCAAGCTGAACTTCGAGCCATGGAAACTAATGTTGAATCAAGGGCTGTGTGTGTTTAGAACTGCATTCATCAAACTTAGGTTGGATTTTCCAACCTGGGGCACTGCCCGATTGTCATTTCCAAGAAAATGATGTGAGAAAATTCTTTGAAGAGGGAAAATAATTATCATCTCTCAACAACTTCAAAGGTAGTCCTAGAAAATGAAAATGAATCCATTTCTCCTGACTTCAGGACCATATTATCAACTGTGAAGAACTGACATAAATTCAGAGTAGATAGTCTGTTTCTCTGAACTGGATCCACATACTAAGGAAAGAAGGTATTTCCCTCTCTCTGGGTTCCAGCCAATGGGGCTGGGAGAGGTACTGGATGGTGCAGGAGCATAGACACTTTGTTCTCTCACAGCTCCTCAGTTGGAACTCTCTGGAAAATCAGAGTTTATGCCAGAACACAGTGCTCATCTTCTCACTTCTCTTACTTTCCAAGCTGAAATCATATCATTACTATGAAGCTTTTCCCAGAGAGATAAACATCCATTTTACTTTTCCTACCTCTTTCATAGTTTAGATGGTCTAATTCTAGAGTACATATTTTGGTGTTCAATCTAATGCTACTTGGAGTTGCTTCTAAAATTATTTCTGTGTTTATATTTAGTGTCTTACTGGTGAGCTACTTTAGCACAGAGAATACAAATTATTTTCTTTATCTTTCTTGTGTCCAATAAAGTAGTCACTGCTTTCTCTGTCATCCTCAGCTAGTTCTTTTTATTTATATAACAATGGGAAAATCAGCTAAAGTTGCTTTAGTCCACAGTTTTATAATCTATACAATTTGGAGGTCAGTTTAGCTATTTTACATGGTTACTCATGATACAAAAACTTACAATGCTACTGATTATATGTAAAATTCCATTCATTCAATTTACATATTTTGATCCCAAATCAGTTCCAAGCACCAGTAAGAGGTGCTGTACAAACATAGATGATTAAGACAGAACTCAAATTTGGGAGAGAGGGGATTGTTTAAGGGGCTGCAAAATGTGGATCCAAAAAATATCTAGCAGAGGTAAATAAAAAACATTAAGGGAATATCTAATTAGCTTTAATGTGAGCTTAGAAAGTACACTAGCAATGTGACCTTGGGGGAGTGGAGCATGACTTGGTTATCTAACAAATATGATCATGGAGTTAGCTAATGAAGAATCATCAGATGATTCTCCCAAAAATTAAGTACTTAGTTAATCTATGAATAATATGACCTTCCACAAAAGAAATATTCCCATAGAAATATTCGAAATGGTGCTTTAATCACCAAAAAAGAAACATAAACATCCAGACATGCTCTTACAAATATCTAGTGGAGAAATTGTAAAAATTCTAGTCCCTGGGCTAGATGTCATGGGGAGGGGAGCAAGACCTTATAGAATAATGGACCTTATTATTTAACCTTCCTAATAGCTATCAGTATCTAGATATTCTAAACTTCCTCAATGTCATCAATGAGTCTAAATTCCTCATAGAGTCCATATTATATTTTCCAATAATCATCACTCTGTAATACCTAACAAAAGGCTTTCTTGAGTTGCCCTTGTGTCCTTTTATGAGTTCCACAAATTCATTAACCTCCCCCACAAAAGTCAGTAGGAAAACAGAAGAAAACCTTTGTGAACAAGCTTCAGGGATCTGAGTCAAGCTCTCTTGAGCAAGCTCCACAAAGCTTCCTCACCTCACTGTTCTCCCCAGAATTGAATGTGTACTGACTTCATGCTAATATCCATTTAGTAATCTGCCGTTTTTATTTGTTTTAATATAGCATTCAGTTTTACAGTAGAATGGAATTACACAGTTTAGAAGTATGAATATTAAAAAAGGATTTAATTAAATCTGTTGCCTGAAACCTCTGTCTAAAGCTATAATGACAAATTTAGTCCATATTTATTATGGTGCATAAGGGACCTTAACCAGATCATTAGTTTATATGCCTTACTCAGTAGTGAAGTTCTAAAACTTTACATTTTGCATATTATTACATTATTCATTTTTCCAACTAGGCATAAAAAATGACTTCCCATGAGTATAATACCTAATTCTTCAAAATATACAAAGATCGCAATAAAATGATTAAATTACAACTCTTACATCTGTTTTTCTTGTCTGGTTATAAATTAAAATGTTTTAAAACAGAAGCAAATAAATCAGGTAACAAATAAATTTAAACTGTTCAACTTCTTATAGGCAGGAGAGCAAATAAATATAGACACATAAACCTAACATGGACATGTGAAAATATGGAAAGGTGTCCACTTACGACTGAGCCCACTTATACTTTCTATGGCTTCTAGTGTCTGCTAAAAACATTTGCCTAATAAGAAATTGCAATAACTTAAATGCACCCTCTTCTGCTGATGACATATAATTTGAACTAACCAATGGAGAAGCCAATGCTGAGAAATAACTGAATGAAATTGCAGTGTATATAAAATACCCTTTAGTTTAAAGCCAAACTATAAAAGGTTATGTGTGCCAGGAGGAAAATATTTAATGCCATGCTAATCCATTACCTATTACTGCAAAATGATGTCTTGTGTTTTCTTTAACAATCACACATTAACTCATGGTTAATTTAATGATGGAAATAGGCACAGGCATAAGACACCTTAAAAACATTTTTTATATAATCTGTTAAATCGGTCATCAACCATTTCAGATTATGCAATCATCAGCCACAGAACACAAACTTGAAAACTCACAAGAATTGTCACCTAAATAGTCTTCAATTTGGAATTGACTTATGATAATGTCCCACCACCAAAAAAATGTAAAAAAGTTACTTTTTATTCTGTAATTTTGGAATTCATACTTTAGGAGTTAGTGTACATATGGTTACCTTGAATTTCAAGGCAGATTTTTCAAAGCCTACTGCTTGTCTTGAGAGACTTTACCTTGATTGTTAAGCACTATAATTTAGATGCTTGTACAGATGAAAAGAGCATGCTGACCCATCGAAACTATTCACAAACACACACACACACCACTATTACGTGAAACCAAAAATATTAGATGCAAAATCAAGAAATGACAGACATTTTTAGTAGTCTGAGAACTCTAGTCTTCAGTAGGACACAGGTGGGTAAATGGGCTAAAGAGCTTTGGGCGGGATAGAAAAACTGGAGTGAACATTAGTTCTTTGGAAAAGGCACCTATGACAAGGAAATGGTCAGAATAAAGACGATTCCAATCCAGCTGAACATGTTAGCCTCAGAGGAAGATTTCTGGGAGAGGAGGGAGAGCACATGTCCTACTGAGTCAATGATCACTCTCTCTTCAAGAGAAGAGACTTCATGTCCACTCAGCAAATCATAGCTTTTTTTTTTTTTACCTTAAAAACTTTTTAAATATTCAGTATTATTTTGTGTTAGTTTCAGGTGTACAGCATAGTGGTTTGACAATCATATACTTTAAAAAATGTTCCCCCCCGTATTTCCAGTACCACCTGGCACCACACAGTTATCACAGTATTATTTACTATATTTCCTATTTTGTACTTTACATCCTCATGACTATTCTGTAACTCCCAATCTGTACTTCCCAGTCCCCTCACCTTTCTCACCCTGTCCCCAAAACCATGACCCTCTGGCAACCATCAGTCTGTTTTTTGTGTCTGAGTCTGTTTCTGTCTTGTTTGTTCATTTATATTGTTCTTTAGTTACTCATATAAATGAATTCATATGGTACTTGTCTTTCTTTCCTGGTTTATTTCACTTAGCATAATACCCTCTAGGAGTAGCCATGCTGTTACAAATGGTAAAAGTTTGTTTCTTTCATTGGCCAAGTAAATTCCATTGTGTATATGTACCACTGCTTTAGTGTGTATGAGATAGAGAGAGACACACAGAGAGAGACAGAAATAGACAGAGAGGAAGGAAGAGAAATAAGAAGAATCAACTCCTAGTTGTGTCACTTTAGTCACCCATTGATTGTTTCTCATGTGTGCCTTGACCACAGTGCTCTAGCAGAGCCAGTGACCCTTTGCTCAAGCTAGCTACTTTGGGCTTCAAGCCAGTGATGATGGGGTTATGTCTATGATCCCACATTCAAGCCAATGATCCTGCACTCAAGCTGGTGAACTCGTGGGTTTTGAAACTGGGTCCTCAGTGTCTCAGGTCAATACTCTATCCACCATGCCACCACTTGGTCAGGTTATGTACCATCACTTTTTTTTTTTTTACCCACTCTTCTATTGATGGGCATGTGAGTTGCTTCCATTACTTGCCTATTATTATAAATAAGACTGCAGTGAACAGAGAAATGCATATATTCTTTTGAATTAGTGTTTTGGGTTTCTTCATATATATCCCCAGAAGTTAAATCTTTGGGCTATAAGACAGTTCCATTTTTATTTTTTGAGGAAACTCCACACTGTTTTCTACAGTGGTTGCACCAGTCTGCATTCCCACCAGCAGTGCAGGAGGGTTCCCTTTTCTCCACACCCTCAACAAAACTTGTTTTTTGTGTTGATTTGCTGATGATAGCCATTTGGCAGGTGAGAAGTGATAACTTATTGTGGTTTTAATTTACATTTCTCTGCTAAACCACAGCATTTGAGTGAACCGAACCTGTACTTGGCCTTAGTTTAAACTAGTTTTTCAGAGATTACAAAAAAATTAAGAGAAACAAAGATTCTCTGGGGACTGGGAAGTACAGATTGGGAGGCAGCATTGCAGAAAGCATACATATATTTTTAAATAAAGAGTTTATGGATTTTTAGATAGGCTTTCAAAAAATAAAATTTGAAGATAACAAACAAGAAAATATCTAGTCCCTCTTCTTCTAAACAAAGATACCTAAGAAACTCTCATTCAGAGCAGCTGTGTATCTTCCCTTTGAAAGAACAGACACTCTTGCATCTTCTCAGATGATCACCACAAGGCAGAAAGGCAAATGCTGCCAGCTCAGAGAAAACCTGTGGCTGGAATGGTTTCATCCCGGTTCCTAACACTGTTTTCAGACTCTCAAGCTACTGCTGTCTCCTGTAGTGCAATTAATCAGTTAGGGATTGCTCATTTTGTCAATATTTTTCCATGGGTGTGTGTATGAGGAAAACCAGCATGATAAGACAGGGCCTTTTAATGCTCTTGGATTAACTGAGTGTTCTTCAAATTGAGATGCCAGGAATCACTTTCAGTTTTCTTTTTTCATGAATGGATGTATTTACTTTAGATGAAAACCACTCTTTATGTTTCCATAACATATGCCTTCCAGAAAAATCTGATGGTGATATTACAAAGAGCTTTATTATTATTATTATTACAACTGCTTCAGCTGCAAATGAAACCATGAAATGAACAGTTGTACAAGCTTAAATGAGTCAACCCTCTCCTACTTACTCATCTGAACATGAGGAAGCCACCAAGCCCTGAAGATTGAACTTGCTGCTGTAAAAAAGCTCACAGCCCATTATGCGGGAAAGAGGAATCTAAATGCTAGTCCCAGGAAAGAGGGAAGGGGAGGCACAGAGACCAGGACACATATGCAGGGAGACCTGTTTGAAACGAATGAAATCTGCATCTATCAAAAGGTATATACTGTACTTTGGTCAAATGACTCTATTCACAAGACCATGTTTGATTTATATAATAATCCTCAGAAATTCAGCCCCACCCCTCAATCTGTGAGGAACAACACACCACCACCAAGACCACTCTGGTTCCATTATAGGACATTCCCCGATAAATAAAATCTAGATCTAGCCTCTGTCCACTAATGCTGTCTAAATGAGCCCAGCCCCCTAGCCCATGTTTTTTCATTTCATTTTCTGGAGCCAAATGAGTACCATCTGCTGTCCTGAAGCTGCCACACCATCAGTAATGGAAGGTTTCTAAAGAGTAAAATGGCTGAAGAATGAACAAATGACAGTCCAGCGCCTATCTAGCAAGAAGAGAACAGCAACTTGTTTGAAAAGAAACAACAGTGTGGTCTCCCACTTCTTAGCAAGTGCATTGTAATACAAATCTTTATTTGGACTCAAGATGTTGACAGGTCAATTGAACAGAATAAGTCTAGTTTATGATGCAGTTGTCAGAACTGGTTAAAGCCAGAGTCTGTTTACCGACGTACTGAGTTATTCCAACAATTTTTCTTGCAAACCAGCACCTTGAGGTTAATTACTTTACCAATTTGAGTAAATGGCAAGCCATATTCCCATCTGTCTCCATTAGTTCCCCACTATTTCTCAATTTATGATGACTGGGGTCAAGGCTGTGGTACAAAAGAAGAAGTAATAAAGCATGAATGGAGTAATTTTCTGTTTATACAAATGTGGTAGCCACAGCATAAATAAAGCAGAGACATTTTGAATGTGCATATTCTTAGCTTTGAAACCTCTGGATGCTAACTATATTTACAGTAAATGTGTCTCCTAATTTGTAAGTGTAAAACAAATAAAAGTGACAAACTGTACTTTCCATATTTATGGGCTGCAAGCTAAACTCTGATATTACAGGCAGCAGGATTCTGGCTGGGCTCTCAGCAGAAGCCAAGTCATAAAAACCTCTGAAAGGCCTTAGAACAGTGAAATTCTCTTAAGCTTCCTTGTTCACCAAAAGGAAGCTCTTGAGGAAAAAAATAAATGTTAGACTCCATGTTGGTATCAACATAAGGTATTAATGAACCTTTTATGTTTGGCATAAACATTTCTTGCTAGCTATATAGGACTCAATGTTGGAGTCCCTTAACATCTATTTAGAAATACGACGATTAAAAATTAATTATCAACGCTTTCTTTCCTTCCCCCCCTCAATTCCTCCTTCTCCCCACCTCTGTCTCCTTTTCTTTCCCCTCTCAGTTTTTCTCTCTTGTTCTAATCATTATCAAATGTAAAGTAATTTAAAAAGTTTATGTGAATAAGTTCTAATCTAAGTTATAAATATATAATGTACTTTAACTTTGAATTTCACAGCATATTATTTCAGTATTCAAAACAAACAGTATTTTTTGTATAATTTAAACAACCTTTAATGTATAATTTAAAAAGAAATCATAGTCAATTTTTCCAGTTTAATAATAGGTATGACAGATTAATGTTTGTTTGTTATATAACCTAATCTACTTTTTGCAAACACTGGCAGTTAAGAAAAAAGGGAGGAAGATACATTTTTGGCCAGCTGCCACAAGTGGTCAAAGCAATCATTAATTAAGTACTGCAATAACAGATTTCACAGCAAATGAGGCATAAGACATATATTTTACAATAACGGAGTCAGAACAGAATGGAAGCAAAACTACTACTCCTGATCACTGTGGAGTTCTGCACTTTGACACTGTCCTCGTTTAGGTGCAGGTCCAAAAATATTAGCTTAGAGGAAAGAATATATTTTCCACAACTTCTAAAGGGTCACTAGCAGTAACAAGATTTCTTCTTGCCTTTCAGAGACCTCTCGGGCAAATGGAATGGTTCTGGAACCTTCCCTCGGGCCCTGAGCCCTTTCTCACTGTTCTCTGGGTGCCTTTATGTGTCTTCTCCCCTTAATCCGCTTCCCTCATGCCCCTTACACTCCATACACAAGCCCCAATTTACATGGGAACAAAGAGACCATCTGGATTGGCCTTGACTCACTAATGAGATGAAGAATATGGTGGAAATATGGGCTGAAAATCTTCCAGTTTCCTCCGAGCCCCTAGGGGTGATGCTCAGAAGGTGAGGCCTGGCCTCTGAGGCTCCTCAGGGCCACATCCTTCAGAGGCTCCCAGCTTCTGTCCAGGCAGGAGATTGCGGAGGCACCATCTAGACCTGGGGTCCTTCAAATCGCAGGAGTAGAAAAGCGGTGGTGTGGCTGAATAGAGGTACCAGGAGAGATGCAGGGTTCTAGAATTCTTTGTGGGCAAGCTTAAGGGTTAAGTCCTGAGTGGAAGCAGCTGATCCTAAGGCCCTCTTTAACTAAGGTGTGTTTAAGAGTATATAAACAGATCCATTCAGTCAACCAAAGTACATTTTAGTTTTGACTAGGTGCCAGGAGTGCGGCATTCAGAGATAAAAGACACTTCTTGCCCATGAAGACATCCTAATTTAATGGGAAAAGCTGACATTATCTTCAGCATTATCTTCAGAAGGAGGGACAGACTTACCCTAAGTAAGACTGCAAAGTTTTCACAGGGCTGAGTTAGTTTTTGAAAAATACACAGAGATTTTCTGGAAGAAGTGAGGAAATAAGATTTGGGGCAAAGGTTCTAATATCTGTAAAACATAAAGATTTGAGAGAGCATAGCCAAACTGGCCCAAACTATTATCTTGTTCTTATTCTCTTACTAAGAACGGACTTAGAAAATTATATGTATTATAATCCCATCAAAACAAGGTCACTTGGCATGTATGACTCCCCGGTCTACCTCCTTGATGATTTTCCACCTTATCTCTATGTGAATTCTTATCTGTATTTCACATATTAGCTGTCCCCTCAAATACCTTGTTGATCTTCATCTCTAGAATTTGTTCACATAGTTGTCTCCATCTGGATGCCTCTCTACCAGTTGACTCTGATTTGACTCATTTGTACTGGCCCAGTGAATTCCCACCTCTTCCTCTCCTACATAGCCCTCCACACTCTTCCTTCCTCTGAGCTCCCAGGGCACGGAGTCATCCAGCACTCACTCAGGTCCATCTGGCTCTGCATCACTTCTTAAATTTTCGTCTGTCCCTGTCTTATTTTTGCATTGAAGTTTTAAGTTTTCAAATACATTTTATACCTCTTCATATTTCTTTTAGCCACATTCAAGGGTCTTATAAATACCCACTGGATCAATAACTATACTTGATTGTCAATGTGATAAAGTTGATTTCCCTTTGTTTTGAGAGAAAGAAGATTTGGGGGGAAATACAGAGGAAGAGAATTTTTATAGAGCTCAATGATCTAGGTTGCTCACTTCAAGAGGGTGCCACTGATCTAATCCATTTAAGATATGGGGAGAACTTGGTATGTTAGTGTAATTTTAAAAATACACATAATTTCTGATCTCCTAGCGGTCAGTCAGCATGCTGTCACTTTCCTCTCTCTGTAAAAAAAAAAGCCAATCTAATATCTACTCGTTCTACCTCACAGCAATCTCGTGAAGATGATACAGAGAGAATGTTGGTCAAAGTATTTGGAGAGTAAGATAGTTTCAAGATACACATGGTCTTCCCACAACATACACATATACCCCAAGAAATGGGATCAGTCCATAAGCTGTTCCTTTTCTACTTGTGGGTTTTCTCCCTCTGGGCAGTCACAGTATTTCCAGGTTAAGGGTACATTATGTATTTTCCCTCTAGAAGAAATTAAGAGAGTGATGAGCCAAGATTGAGAATTTGGACTGTATTTAGGTAAACTACAGTAACAAAATGTTTGCTTTTGGGAGAACATAGTAATTAGACATGGTAGATGGAAGATTTCTTACCAGTGGTTTCTACCAGCAATTCAGCTTTAAGAATCAGATTAAATTAGACTTGTAAGATATGGAAAGGCCTAGAACACTACAGCCTGAGGCATCTTTCACAAATTCTGCCTGTCTTCTCTCACACTGGGGGCCTATTTGTGGTCAACTCTCTTAGCAGTTGGATGCAGAGTGTTACCCCCCACATACTGCAGGGATCTCTTCCCAAGTCAGTCAATCTTTCCTTCCCTGCAAACTCAGTTTTCTATACTCATGCCCATCCAATGGGGGACAGATTGGTGGAAATGTTTGTATGGAGCTCTCATAGGCTGAGCCTGCATGTCAAGGAGTCATGATGAACATTGGTAGCCAGCTTTTATTTTTTTAAGCCAGCTAAAAGCACAAAGCAGAGTAGGGCTGGTAGGGCAACAGAGAGGGAGTAACAAGTAAAAACAGGCTTCATAGTCCCACACAAATAAAGACAGTGGAAAAAAAGTGAATGGGTTTCCATTAAAATAATGAGAGTCCACTTAAAATAAAGGGCATGGTGCAGAAATGTCCTCAGGAAGCAGAGGCTGTGCTTACATAAGAGCTGTCAAGAAAGCTTAGTCATGTTGCTAATGTGCACTTTTCTCCAAGGCTATTATAGTGCCTGGCCAATGGGAAGTGCTCAGTAAATATTTTTGGAATAAATATAAATGAATGAATGAAGGCTGGCATAGTAGTTGGTAATAGTAGAGATTAGATGTGGGGTCAGGAACCATAAATGCATATGAAGCAATGCTTTGATTCAAGGTCACTGGCTGGAGCTGAGAACACTTATATTCTAATCAAGGCCACTCACAGAACCATGAATACTTTTAGGCAAGTTTCCCGAGTGTGTGCTGATGTAACCAAAGAACCTCATCCTGCTTGACCAGCATGGAAATCAGCAATTAGGATAAAATATTTGAAGACTGCTGTCTAAAGGAGGTGCTTTTTACCATTTTCTGGCTGTACTAGCTCCTTATATTGATTGTCCTTCATTTTCATAAGCACTGTTCAGCTTCAAATAGAATTTAATTTCCCTCCATCTTTCATGGTCAAGGAGATGATCCTCATCCAACTGACTCTATTTAATAAAACATGGACATTATTCTCCAACCAGAAAAGTCTTCATATTGCGTCTATATGAAGTAAAACAGATAACCTTTGTAACTAGAGGAAAAAATAAAGCAGGAAATTTCCTTTAAATAAACCTGACACTGAAGCTCAAAAAGAAACGGAAAGACATTTCAATAGACAGTAGGACCCATTTATACCCAGTTTCGCTTTCCATGGTTGCCGTTAACCATGGTCAACCATGTTCTGAAAATAGTAAGTGAAAAATTCTAGAAATTAACAATTCATAAATTTCATATTGTGCACAGTTCTGAGCAGTGTGATGAAATAGTATGTGATCCACCTGCCCTTTCCCAGAACACAAGTTATCCCTTCTTCCAGCGTATCCATGCAGCACACGCTCCCCACCTGGTTGTTTCTTCATAGCCACCTTGGTCACCTAACCCACTGTCATGGTATTGCAATGCTTATGTTAAAGTAATCTGTAGTTTATTGAACAATGGCCCCATAGCACAAGAGAAGTGAGGCTGGCAATTCAGATATGCCAAAGAGAAGCTATAAACTTTATCACAGATATGCATGCATAAAAGATGCTATAGATAAGGTAGTAGTACTTCCTGTGGTTTTAGGCATCCACCACAGCTATTATAACATATAATGTAGCCCCCCAGATAATGGGGGACTACTATATTTTCTTTCAGGTACATATTTGAGGGAGGATGAGGACAAGAGCAAAGTATATTTCTTTAAAATAGAAGTTTGAAAAAGAAAATCTTCTAACAATTCTTATTAATAAAGATAGCCAGACAGTAAATACAAGAAACAAGGCAGCGCTCCCTCAGCTATCCTGATTTGCATTATGAGTTTAATCATCAAAAATGTAGTTATGGCCTGACCAGGCAGTAACCCAGTGGATAGAGCATCAGCCTAAGATACTGAGGACCCAGGTTTGAAACCCCAAGGTCGCCAGCTTGAGTGCGGGCTCATCTGGCTAAGCGCGGGGTCGCTGGCTTGAGCATAGGATCATCGACATGACCTCATGGTCACTAGTTTGAGCCCAAATGTTGCTGGCTTGAAGTCTAAGGCTACTGGCTTCAGCAACAGGTCACTTACTCTGCAATAGCCCCCCACCCTTCAAAGAGGTACATATAAGAAAGCAATTATGAACAACTAAGTTGCCACAACTATGAGTTGATGCTTCTCATCTCTCTCCCTTCCTATCTCTCTCTCTCTCTCTCTCTCTCTGGCAAAATATAAAAAGAAAAGAGAAAAATGTTAGTTATGATAATGCCTGATTAGAAAAGAGTCTCTCATAACTTGGAAAACCTATACATTGTTGTCAGCAGAAGGAATTGAGTAGCAAAAAGAAATGCAATAAATGTTCCCAAGATAGACCATCTGACAGGTTGAGAAATTAAACTAAGTCTTTCTGTCTGAGGAAATTCGGTTGTGGGAGCCTTGAAAGATCAGGCATCCATAGTTCAATTTCTGCAAAGTCTTTGCTGGTAGGTGGCGCCAACATGGACTCTGGCTGCCAGAGGATATTTGGATGTGCCCTGCATCTAGAAGGATTACAGGGGGGACTTGAGTCTTGGAGACAATATGTTCACATCACACCTGCTTTCCACTGCCACAGGCTATGGTGGTGGCCAAAGAACAAGCCATTTTAGAGCCACAGGAACCTTGGATTCAACCTCTGATTTGCAAAGTGCATCTGCTTTATAGACCTGTTTGACAGTAGTTCCATAATTAGAAAAAACATGCCTTATATTTTCATGCACTCAAACCATAAAAAAAAAAAAAAACAACTGGTTTTATTTTTAAACAGTAATTACATGACGGGGAAAAACCTTAATTTCAAGGAAGACACTCAACTAAGACAGATAATTTGTAAGCAGAGTAACAGCACTGCTCTGGAGTCAGGAAGTCACATGGTGTGGTAAACGGGATTTGTCAAACATTTGTGCCCAAGATGCTGAGTTCTTCTGAACACTGGAGTCATTTGAGGTTCTGCAGTCAGATTTCCTAACAGCCGCCAGTGCAGTTTTCGCTGTTGAAGCTGTGGACTTTTTTGAGGGGGAGTGGAGCTAATCATTTGAGAACTATTTAATTGGTTGGGATTAAAGTGACCCAATAAAAATAAAAGGCTTAAAGTCAGCTTCTTCAAATATCTTTTTTTGGGAGGGAAAGAAGATATACTACAGGCTTACACTGAAATCAGAATTTTAAGGAGCAGTGATTTGTTTCCAATACAGTGAGAAGTTGCTCTGATGGGATGATTAAGATGATGATGATGATGACAATGATAAAATTAATGTGCCAGGCATTGTTCTAAGTGTGTTATATGAATTATGTCAGTGAATCAGCACAGCAGTTCTATTAAGTAGATTCCACTATAATTCCCATTTTACAGATGAAACTAGTGCATGTAGAATACATAATCTCTCAATGTTACTCAGTTGTTAACTTTGAGAACTGGGCCTTGAATCCAGACAGCTGGTTCCAGTATCTGTACTCTTAAATACGACACTAGACAGGCATCTGAAGGAATGTCTACAGCAGTGGTTCTTAACCTTTTTTGAGGTACCGAACCCACCAGTTTCATATGTGCATTCACCGAACCCTTCTTTAGTGATAAATAAAATATGATATTTTTTTCCAAATTCAAGACATAGGTATATGTTTTTTTACTGGTGCACAAAATGAGCTGTGCATGAACATCACCTTGCTCAAAGAACAAAACCAACAAAGTGCATGAACTCACAACAAATTATGGTATTACTTTGTTCTGGCCTCTGCAGCAGAGGCTTCTCTGAACCCCTGAGACCGACTCATCGAACCCCTAGGGTTTGATAGAACCCAGGTTAAGAATCACTGGTCTACAGGATAATACCTGCTACTGTCCTCGCCTGGGTAAAGCACAATAGTAAGTGAATTTACCCTTCACAACTTCACAATGATTGACATAAAAGCCTCTATATTACATAAGAATTTAATTTGCAAACAGGACTACATATGGATGCTTAGCAATCCTGATCTATTGCCAACAGACTAAAGTTATTTAGGAGGAAGAAAAAGGGCACAGAAATGGTTTCAAATTGAAACCATGTGAATTAATATATGTAGAGGAAACGCAGATGGGGAAAATAAGACGAAAGAAAAGATGCAGCTATTTAAGAAGGTAGCAAGGATCAGAAACAGGCACTCAGCTCCAAAAAAGTTTCCTTGTTTGGGGTTGAATCCTGGGATTGTAACCGAACTCTGACCAGAGCAACCTCCTCTCGCCTGTAGGGCCTCCCAGAACCACCCCCAGCTCTGCATTCCCAGAATGCCTAGGAGTGTTTCCCATTTTAGTGTAGGTTTACAAACCACATGGCATAGGAAGAATAGTCCTTTCTTCCAAATAAAGCCAATGACATAGTGAGTCCAAATAAAGTTCAACCTAAGTTGCTTATTTACTGGTAAATATTGCTTAAAGAAAAATGGTATTCCAACTTCTAAGCTGTGAAAGGGTACATTAGAAAATATGTTGGTATTATAAAAGAAGTTTTAATATTTCAAAAAAATTCATTCTATCGTCCACTAAAGACAAGTTTCTAAATGTATTTAAAAGGCAACATAATTTAATAAAATTGAATTTATATGTAGGTATTTAGAAATACACTTTCATTTTGTATTTTTTTTCTTCTTAAAAGTAGGATTCTTTGCTCTAAAAGCAACAGTTCCTCCCTTTCTACCATTTCCAAATGAGAGTAAGCTTTGTTTCTAAGTTTGAAAGAACAATTTCAGTATACCTCCTTCTTAGAGACTGCTGAAACATAAAATGTTTAATGAATGCCACATCCAAATAAAACAAAAGACTAGGAAGTAACTAAAAATTTATATAATTGTATACCATTATATTACTATTCCTTAAAAAATATGACTTTTGTTGAATCAATTTATTCAACAGTATCATTTAGTTACTATATTCCATTTTTACCTCTTGATTACCTGTTATACACACAATTATTTAATTAAAAATCTGTTCATAAAATTATTTTGCAAATAAATCTAGGTAAGTCAGTTCATCCTTTAAAAGTGGTACAGAAGTCCTTCTGTGGGTGGGGGGCTGCAGTGAATCCCTTTGGGATGTGAGGACCTATTACAAATGCCAGCAGTTGGTAAAACTAATCTGATTGCTTTGACAGTGAAGATGGTTGTTATTTAGTTTCTTAAAATAAAACATATTAGTAAAAGCCTAAAGCAAGATGTCTCTCATTTTCCTATCACTAAGAAAGAAAGAAGAAAGAAAGAAAGAAAGAAAGAAAGAAAGAAAGAAAGAAAGAAAGGAAGGAAGGAAGGAAGGAAGGAAGGAAGGAAGGAAGGAAGGAAGGAAGGAAGGAAGGAAGGAAGCAAGCAAGCAGGCAGTTGAGGCCAAGATATAAGGCATTTTATGATGGTTCCTTAAAAAATACTCCTGTATTCCCCTACTAGGTGCCTCATAGCCACTAACGGTATGATTCTAAATGACAACAGAAAAAAAAATGTACCACCATTTCATATTTCTGATAAATCAGACATCAGGATATAATCCTCCATTATTTGTTTATAACTGAAAATAAAGAGATAATAAGAAATAGAAGTCCAGGGACTACAAAGAGATAATCAGATTTTTAAGTCATTGAACATGATATAGTTTGCAGTGGTCCATTGAAAATTTTGCCTGAGTTTCAAAGCCCACATTTTGAGACTGTTCCTAAAATGCATTAAGTACTAGCATGATTTTCAGTGAAGAAGTAAAAGAAATTATGAGTTGGTAAACCCTTTCACAATGACATTAGTTCTAATAATGGGTTAGCATTATACAGCTTAAGATTCCAACAAAAACAGTGTGTCTCTGATTTAGTTTGCTTTTATTTTTCACTCACAAGGTGATTGTTTGTTTTCACCCTCCTAAGAAATCATAACATTTATAAAAAATAAGACTATTTCAAAACGAAGTAACATCTCAAGGAGCTTCAAAGAACCAAACTTTTGAGATGTTACTTTGTTTTGCAAATTTGCCTCACTTGGTGGATGAAGCACAAGGCACAAAAAACATGGTATCAAGGCTTTTTGAAGGGAGAAGTCTATGAAAGGGGGAAGCTGTGAGACCCAAGTTCTCAACTACTGGTCCATATCAGCGATTTTCAACTGGGGTGCCACAAGAATTTTTAAAACATGCGATACTTGACTATTTATTCAAGGGCACTGACCTCTTTTCCCTTAGATTGTCAAATAAAAGAATGACAACAGCCCAACACAACAATAGCTGTTCAGTGTGAATGAATCAACATTATACCTATTTTTGTCACATCATCAAAAAATATTTTTTATAAAATATAAAAATACATACCATACTTTTTGGTGTGCTGCAAAATTTTAGTAATTAGTTTATGTGTGCCATAGGATAAAAAAAAGGTTGAAAATTGAGGGGCTATGGCATCATCCTAAATTTTGGAAATTCCAAGCATATATTCCTTTTGTTCCCTTCAGTTTCTCCTCTCTACACATTAACCAACACTGCCATCCTTTGTCCTACCTCTGTGTTTGTTAGCTGGACCTATTTGTTTTGTTTCTCAGCAACCACCTTTCTCCAGCATGGGCTTTGTCACTACCTCTTGTACAGTTCCAGATAGAAGCTCTATTCTGGACTCTCTGACAGTTTCTTTCTTTCTGTATCTAGTCACTTCTACAACTGCCTCCAGCATATTACCAAAACTAAAGAAACAAAGCTCACTGTTTTGGTCTAGCCTTTAACTCATTCCCCCTACTGAATCTGGCCACCTCTTCTTCCGAAGCTTTGTCTTACTGCTATGACACATGAGCTTCCCCTTCTGCTCTGGCTCAGGGCTTCAGTTCTCTACCCTCTACATCTGCAAAGCCCTTACACTGCCTTCTGCCCCCACTCCATATTCTCCTGAACACGTAGTCTGGCACCCAAGTTATATCAATTCAAGGCTAACCTAGTCTTTAACTACATGCTCAGGTAATATCCTACTTATTTGTGTATGTTCTTAGGTACTCATAAATGTCATCATGATTGCTTGCTTTTTCTAGAGACTGTAAACTCCTGAAGGTCAAGGGGGTCACTAAAAGTACTTTGTTTATATAGGAAGTTCTCAAAAAGTGCTGTCAAATTATTTCCAGTTTTCCAATTAACTACCCCTCAGTCTGGGTATGTTTCATAAGCCCTATAGTCTCTGGAAACAACGAGGACAAGTTCATCCATCAGAATATTTCTTCCTGTTAGCTAAAAGTTTCTTCAGGTCCCAGGCCTTGTCTTATCAGTCTCTTTCCTTAGAAATGGGAATTAAATATTAAAACAGTGGAATTAAAATGCCCATAGTCTGAGTTCTTTTAAATTACCAAACTATTAGTTTTCAGCAAATTCTGAAAAATTTAAAATGTGAAAAGTGCCCCCCTATAGCTCCTCTCTCCTCTCTATTGATCCATTTTTATTTACCTCCATTTATGAAGAAGGTTCATAAACTTATGTCTACTGTGGACCCTTTGGGTAGTCTGGTAAAGTTTATATACACTTTTTTTTAGAATAATGCTTTTGAGTGCATAAAATGTAAGGATTACAGAGGAAACCAATTATACTGAAATTCTGTTATAAAAATATTTTAAAAATCCTTTAATGTATGACTTGGTAATATATGTGCTTCTTAATTAATGTATTAAATAACATCCAGTGTTGGGTTTAATAATTAAAATTTTTGAAGTAGTGACATTCTAAGATACCTATAAGACCAGTGATATGACACAAAAATATGTATAATTTTCATTGGTGACAGATATAAGAACTATTAATATCACTCTGGTTTATAGTCTACAATAACAATAAAAAGAAATGCTAAATTTCAGTTGGAGGTTAGTGAAATTAAAATTGTGATTTTTTCCCCCGATCCAAATTCATTACTCTAAATTCTATCTACAAGACTCCATGTTGATCCATGGACCCAAAAGTTAAAACCCCTGGATTACAAAGAGGGTTAACTTTCCATATATTTACAATTATTCTTAACTATGGAACAGCTGTCTAGAATAAGTATAAAGTAATTTATTCGACTTTAATATACTACTCTTCTTAAATTGCTGTCACCTAGGTTTTCCAAATGCTATCTGACATCTGCCCCTTTCCTGACCGACTACATATGTATAGTCTCTTAAAATCTTTGAGTTTCTATTCAGACCAGGTGTTCTCTCCTTTCCAATAAATCCTAATATAGATTTAGAAGGGAAAAAATCTCCACTGTGCTAGTCTATACTAAACCTAAACATTCACTAGAAGTATTAATTATTGATATGCCATTAGCTCATCTTTTCCCTTCATAGGTCAGTTCTTATGGGATTATTTTATAAACCGCTTGCTGGAAGATATTGCATATCTTTATTAAAAGACCACTAAGCAGGAATACTTGCAGACACCAAGGAACAGTTTTACAGCCAGTCACCCATACCTCTTTCCCCATGTTATTGCATGCCAGATGATTTCTTACCCTCACCACTCTCAAGTTGCAACTCTGTTGCCCCAAGCCAGATACATACATTGAATATAGGACTGGCACCCTGAACAGGGCAGGTTTAGTTGGGTGAATGCTTGATTTTCCACTGGCCACATGGTGTGGCTCTTAACTCACTCTCTCTCTCTGACCTTAAAACCAAAAATGACCTCTTAGAATTAACAATAGTAGGACCTGGAATGCTCCAACCTCCTATAGCAGCCCTAGAACTACAGAGCCACGGTTTCCGTTCATGCCAGCTGCTCCCATAAATAACACAGGTATCAGAAGACGAGAGCTTTGTGTAGTGCTTACTCACCAGCTAGGGTTCCACACAGGGTTCTTCTAAGTTTATTTTATTAAACAAAGGAAGTGGTGAGGTGAAGAAATACAATTTTTTTTCAACTCAAAACAACTGGTTGATTGAAATGCCTTATTCAAGTGTTGTAAGCTTCCCCTGTGCTTTTTTAAAGAACTATTTCTGAAGTTCTGATTTAAGATAAGGATATCTTCATTAGTGATGGGAACTGTATCTCTCTATTTCTTTGAAATTAAAGCCTGCTTTGTTTTTCTGTCAGGTGAAACATTATCTTGATATCCATTCTGAGTTTTGCATTTCTCTCTGAGAAGAACCTTGAACAAAATTTAAAGGTGCTATAGAGACAAATACATAAAAAACAAAGTGATTTCAGAGAGTAAGGGTGAGGGTAAAATAACTCTTGAAATAGTGCATATTGTTGCTCTGCCTTTTCCAGGATGAACACAAAAGCAAACTAGAAGCACAGATAGGGAGTAGCACAGACATCGGAAGATAATCACGGATAAGGATATCAGTGTTGCATGGGCTCAGGAACCTGGTGGAGTCCTGTGCTAACGCTATAGCCATGAAAGCGCAGCATTGCCTCTCTGCAAATTGGCCCCCCAGGTGTGTGCGCTGCAGTAAGAGTTACCGAACATTTGAGGATCAGCTGTATTTGGTTAATTTATTCTTATCCAAATTTAGAGCAGACATTAGGAAAACTTCTTGTAAAATAACAGAATGACATTTCTCCATAATTTATTAACCTTTTTTTTAAAAGGTAAAATTAGAGCTGGCACGGGTGTGAAGAAATGGACAGTCTGACAAAGCACTGTGAGAAAGCTGACTAGAACCATCTTTCTTGAGGTCATTTGGGCGAAATATATGAAAATCCCTTAAGATATGTGTCCCTTTAATTCATTTTCTGGAAGTTTATCTGGGGAATACAATAATAAGTACAGACATAAAAATTTGCTGCAAGAATATTTAACAATATTTAACAACATAAATACAGTTTGCAGTAGCACAAATTTGGCAATAACCTAAATGCTCAATAATAAGAGCCTGGTTGAATAAACTGTGTCATGCCTATAGGAAGATTCACTGTGTAGCCATTAATAATGCTTGCAAGTGTTCTCATTAACACTGAAAAAAGTCCATACTACTGTAAATTTTCAAAAGTATTATAAAGCAATAATAAGCATAAAGCAAACATATTAATAAATATCAATCCATAGGAAAATCTCCACGAACAAACACATAAAAATGTTTAGAACGCAGTTTTCTAAATGAATGTGATATTTTCTCTCCTTTTTGTTAGTCTATAGTTCTTGAGTTTTTGTTGTATGTTACTTTCATAATTCAAAAACATTTTAAATTAAAAGACCTGTCAGGGTATAAACTAATTACTGCATGTGGGAACTACAACACAAATTTTCACTTTCCTGAAATGAGCACCATCTCCTTTCCACCTCTGAAACACTAGCTTTATTCCACACCTTTGGCTAGGGCTCAGAAGTGAAGGGCTAACACATTTTCCTTACTCTGACATGCATTTCCATAAATTACGTGCTTTCTCTTGTGTTCATCAACAGTAAACTTAGGGTAAGTTTTTCCTACCAATTTTAAATAGTTCTGCATGACCAATTTTCAGGTCTGTCAAGAAAAGCCAAGACTAACATCCCAATGTCATGTTTATAGCCATCTGTGTAGAAACAAAATCAGGTTTGGACAGCTTTTATCTTGCTAAGGTTCACATATTTTGATGCGTGGGTGAATACTCAGGTTTAGAAGCATAGATGTAGTAACATGTTTGGTGGGGGCGGGGGAATGGACAGCCTTTTCAAAACTAGCTCTTCCAAGAGTTGATGGAAAGTAACTAAAACAAGGTGAGCCTTTTTTTGGGGAAAAATAAAACCAACAAAATAAAACAGAAGCAGTTCTACTAGGCCAGGGCTGGAGCTCCACTCACATAGGAATAAAAGAAGGCTTTTCTAAGTAAGAAAACTTACAGCAAGCTGAGCCATTTTGTTTTATAGTCATGGAGATGACTTCCTGTGTGGTGATTGAACGTGCAGGGGGCAGGCCCACCTGGGTCTGCGTCAGTTGCATTGGGGGGATTCAGCCAGTTTGCACCCGTTGGGTAGAACCAATACCTAATTTTTTGTTGAGTTCGGCTAACCAGTTGTTAAAATAGCACGTGTAATCAGGGTTCTCTCTAAGGTGGCATCTGGGCAGCCGTCAATGTGGAAATCACAAATTTACATTTCTTACTTTTATTTAACATTCATCTGAGCAACAGTGTATTCTAAGCACCCCTAGTAATAATGTTCATTCCTTCCATAGGTGAAAAAAAATTGCAAGAGATGACACCAATCAAGAAGCAATATGGAAATATCTTAATTTTATTGTTTTTTTTGTCAGGTATTATTTAATATTTTTCATTAATATTTTAAAATGCTTTCTTATAACAATCTAATTTTGTGTACCTCTTTTATTGTTCTTAAGTATTAAATGCATGGAATAATAAACTACCTTTTGGTATGTCATTTTCTATACTTAAAATGGTCATTAAGACAGAGAAGTGGTTGTTAAATTATTTGAATCCCACCACTGATCATCCGGGATGGGGTCCAAGGGTGACTGCCCAGCTGGCAGGCCAGGCTGAGGTGGATGGGATGTGGAGGGCCGTCCAATGTTGAATGCCCAGAGGTCACTGCCAGACCTTTCAAATATATATTCCACCTGGCCTCTCTCAGTTCCCCAATAATTGTTTACCTTACCCCTTTCTGCTCTGGAGTCATCTTAGAAGGGAAATATTAAGCATAGGGTTAGGTTCACAGATACCAAGTTTTATATCACACCTTTGGCAGCTTCTGTTTTTTACCCCATGAATGAAGAAGGAATTGTTTGTTCTAAAATTTCCATCCAGGTAGGTGGCATCTCTGATCCCAACTGCCTTGTGTATAAAACTGTTAGCACCTGCCTTGTCCCATGCCCAAATCCTATAATATTTAAAATATATTTTAAAAACTATTACTAACCATAGTAAGTGGGTTTATAAACATTGTAACTGTGGCTTTAAGACTAGCCAGTAAAAAAGGTTTAGCTTTTTATGGTTGACAAAGGGGTTTTAGTAAAATGCTTCCTCTACAGAGCACAGAATATAACTTCACATTAATAACAAAAGCCTGAAGCAAAATGGAAGAACTTTGTAAACAATCCATATGGTAAGTCTACAGGACAGTAAACATCCAGATTTTTTTGAAACACCTGTATGATTACTTGAACTTTTCCATTTTTCCTCAATGTTTGGTATCATGTAGACACAAGAAGAACTTCACTTTTAACATTTCAGCTTTCAAAAAAATATCAAGGAGAGGCTTTTGTTACATATTTTATTTTTGATACTTCTAGATGGAAGCCAACTTCTTCATCTTTTTATTTCCCATAGTATTATGGAGTAAATATCTAATACATATTGGTTGAATGAGGGAAAAAAAGATCAGTGATAATTAAGTGCACAACTGAATAGGGAAACTATGTCTGAGTAGGACAATTCCATTATTAGTAATAGCATATCTATGAACTCAGGAGTGCATTTATTCTGAATCCTTCATTCCATGCATCCATTTTTCATTAATCTTTATCTTCTCTCATTATAATATATAAAGAACCAGAGTAATTATTCTTGTTTTACAGGTGAAAATACTGAGGAATTGAGATATGAAATCTGTCAAGTCACATACAGAGTTCCTGTAGATCATTCAACTGCTCAGCTTCAACCACTCAATAAAATATGATGCTTCTCTGAGTGGAAAGGTTTATTATTTGAAACTTAAGAAGGTTTTTTTCTGTATTTATTTATTCATTTTGCTCTGGGGTCGGAATAACTGAGGGATATGAATAAGGGACTTACATTTGAGACACACCCTGGGACCCCTCCACTTTACCACCAGAGAGGGTAGCATTCTTCTTCTAGCCGGTACTGATTATTCCAAATAAAATGGGAATGATAGTGGAATCTACCTCATAAAATTGTTGTTGGTAGAATCTATCTCACAGAATTGTTGTGGGTATTCACTGAGAAGTCATGGTACAGAGAGTTTAGTATAGTTTCTGGCACATGCCATTTGCTTCAACAGACATAACTTGCTGTTGTCGTTAATGGTAATGCTTCTAGCATTGAGCCTGGCATGCAGCCCATTCTCCATAAATGTAAATTTATTCCCACTTCCTGCTATGTAGATGCTGATGATGTTTGAACTCCCTTCATTACTCTAATGGATTGTTCTGTTTTTGCCTCTGATCTCATTACATAATGAGGAGGCTGGGCAAGTAAAAATTAGTCTTTCTAAACTACAAGTGATCCCAGCCACACCTCCCCTTGGTCTACTAAAGTGGAAGATTAAAATAAAGTTCAGAATTGATGATCCCAAAAGAAAACCCTAGATTGCAGGATTATTTATATGAGCAAAATACTCTATGGAAGTTGAAGGATATTCATCCAGTCAGTCAATATATATTTATTTGGTGCTCATGAAATTGCAGGATAGATTATTAGTCCCATTGGCCAAAACCCTGCGTGAGCTGAGGTTAAGTATCAGCAGTCCATCTGACGTGTGAAGAGGGAAGAAAAAGGAAGAATCAGTTTAGAACTCTCAAAACAGGAAAAAAAAAATGGGGAGGGGGGCTGTGGGTAGTAAAATCTTTTGGAAAGAACTAAAAATAACATGCTTACCCAACACGTTGTCTAAGACCCAGGAGTGGATTTCTAACTCCATGTGGTATTTGAAAATTGGCACAAAACTCAGAGGCACTGCATCAGAGATCAAACAAAGGTGTGTGTGGCCACAAAGGGTCCTTTTATTTGCCATTGGCAGTTGGGAAGGATTTATTTTCCGATTCCACTGGTACAGGTAGGTTCCTGCGTGTGCGGGCTCAGAAATTTAAGCTGGCCTAAGGACGGTGGCTCAGGATCTCCACAAACATTCTTGTTTGACAATGGTTTAATTTCCTTACTCCTAAAAGGAGGAAGGCTCTTTGGGGCCTGGGTTGTTGGTAGAAAGCAGCGTTCACTATGTTGGTACAGAGGAGAGAGATGACCATGTCACTCTCAGGTTAGCCCCTCCCTCCCCCAGCAGGAGGATGAGAAAGGAAGTGGACCTGAGGGATGGAGCGATGACACAGGGTCCTGGTTTACCACTGACCAGCTGTGTGACCTTGTCTGTTCACTACTTGTAATTTTAGTTTCTGAATCTGTCAAATGGACACGAAATCCTTATAGTTAGTCTTGAAGATTACTGTGACCACCCAGTGAGAGAGCAAGCGATGAGCTCTGAAACCACCCATGTTTCTGCAGACTCAAGAAGCTATCTGTGGTGGTCTGTACCTGGCCACTAAGGATAAAGCAAATGTGAGAAGTTCACACTCCACCTCACAAAGCTCAGGCACCAGAGCCAGAGTCAGGAGGAATGGGTTTAAATTCTTTACACTGGTGGTCTGAAGAGATGTGAGTAACTCCTCGAATAAGGATTTGGGAACGTAGCAGGCATCAAAGGTGCCGGGGAAAACAAACTGAGCCCCTGTTCATCATCAAGTCATTGCCTCTCCCTGGTTGTGCTGTAATTTTAGTTGAAGAACACCTTTTATACAACGTTACCTGGTGCCAGGCTACATGTGAATGTTCCACCAAAAGTTTCGCAGCTACTGTATCTTTCGTCATTATGACAAAGTAAACTTTCACCTTGTGGTTTTGAAGACCATGGGTTCAGCTGACATTTTTTCTTTTTCAAACAGAAGATTAATTTGAAAGTTATTTTCCCCCAATCCATTTGACTGTCCATTCCGGCATCTCTTACAAAGGGACAGACTCAGAAGGGGTGATTTTTAGTCTTAATTTTTCTTCTGAATTATTCTGAGTGCCTGCTTTCTGCTCTTGATTGGTATAAACACTATACAATAATGTCTGTGATTTCACATCAAAGACACCTGGGAGCAGGTGAGGTGCCTCGCCAATGGCAGGAGATGCTAAACACTGAACTTCAGTGTAGATTTCTGTGAGAAAAGGAGATTTTAAATTGGCCCTTTCTGATCATCATGTTAAAAAAGAAACAGAGGTGAATAAAGGTGAACATTTAAAACTTGGGCAAAGCCCCTGCAGGCAGGGGTGTTTAAATTTTTTATTTTATTTATTGAGATGTCCCTCTCTCCTTTATTTAATGTACAGAGCCATGTTATTGTGCACTGCCACCAAGCAGGGGCTTTTTAAATGATTCAGGGAAGTATATCTTTTATTTTGGTTTGTGCCCTCCAGTCTGTTTATATTGGTCGATACACTTGTCTGAAAAATATAATGGATTAGCACATCACTCAACAAGCTAGTCAGAAGGCAAGCTCAAGGCGACAGACACCAGAAAGTAAATTACAGTCAGTAGTAGGGGTAGGCCATGCCTAGAGCTAGGAAACAGCATATCAGCACAAACCCTGTATTCTCTGAGACTGGGGGTGAAACTGAAAGGAATGAAAAATTTACACTCAGATATAATAAAACAATCAGCTCTACAAATTCACACAGTCCTATAAACTCTGTGGTTTATGACACCGAATACAAAGGAAACGTGGCTTCCACAACATCTCACATGTTATACCTCAGCCCAAGACAGGCACGGATGGTGTTGGTTTCATTTAATAGGCTCACTTCTGCAAGTGGCCATTTATCACGGCTTCTTTGACACATTCATTTAAATATTTGTAAAACACCAGTTTGTTAAAGGTTTTTACTTGGTAACCCAAGGGTTGAGGTGGGCTACAAGGGGTTGGGGGAGGGACTAAAAATAACATTTATTCCTGCTTAGTTTTCTCTTTTTATTTCTCCACCCTCCTTTCCTTATTTTCTTCCCTTTATTCTCTTTCTCATGAAATAAAGAACAGTACTGACACATTCTCAGATCCTCAGTTTCTATTTTCTATGTCACCCACTTTGACATGAAACAAACTATCACTGTGGTAGCTATAAGTCTAGTTATCACTATTAAGGTTTTCTGTTTCATGATCAGTGACAATTAAGAAGAGCAATTAGAAATAGATGTTAAAAGTCCCAAGGGTTTTTGATTTTCACTATAAAATAAATTCCAAATATCAAAACAAACATATCACTTCCCTTACCAAGGCTACTGGAGGATGGTAATGCTCTCAGATACGGCACCATCACAAGAATATTCTTTTTACCAATTATGTATTAATTGTATAGACAGGTGAGCAGAAAGAGAATATGGGAGCCTCCGTATCCAGAGAGAACATTAAGGCCCACTGCACAGCCTACAAATTCAAAGAGAAACTTGGGCTGCTTATATGTGGTTTAAGGGGAGCAAAAAAGGAAGCAAAAGTGGGATTTTAAAGTAAAAAAAATACAGAAAATACCTTTTCCTTTTTTATACATTATCTGATAGAACAATCCTTGAATCTTGGATTCAGATATTCTTAGGGGACTTGATTGTCAATTAAGAGTGGACAAGTCAGATGCAGCAGACTGCTGTCCGCTGGCTAACATGCCACAGAAAGCAGTACCAGTTAACTGCACAGGGCATTGGCCTGCCATGAAAGTCACCACCACCCCTTCCCCCAGGATGTCCTAGGGCTTTTGTCTCACAGGCGTATCTCCATCACGTTTGGCAGAAAAGGGGATTACCCAGACCTGAGCCTGTAACCGGTAGTACTGCTCTGATTCTTCCTCATGCCTGGCCTCACTGCTCTGTACCTATGTGGGTGGCACCCTGCGTGGAAGGGCCGAGGCTGGCCAATCAATGCAGCGAAAGTAAGTATATTTTCTTCCGGCCTCACCTGGGGCAGACACTATGAATTCCTTCAGAGCTGATCTCTCTCTTTCCCTACTTCCACCCCCAAATCCCACTCCCCACTTCTTTCCAGCAGATGAGCAAGAGATACTCATCTTTATTTTCCAGGTTCACGACTTCACACTATTAATCCTTTGAGTAGGGAGGTTTTTTATGCTTGCTGACCCCCAGGAGTGTTTTTCTTTTCAAAGAATAAAATTAGTTCCAGTTCCAGTTTTATTAACTTACAATCATGTTTGTTTGATAACTAATTTATGGAAACAAAAAGAACATACATTTGCTGTTTTGTAATGTTACCTTACACATTTTTAAAATAAAAATTTTTGTTATGATCATACTCTGGATGGTAAGGAGGCATAAGGACATACATGCACATTCATATTAATCAAAGGGTTTAACTTACCCTGTTGAGACCTGGATCCAAAGATTATCTCTGTCTCAAACCTTTAATATATCTTTTCCTACATGCCCAACTTCTCAACCTGACGAGATCCATTAGCCCATCTCTCCCTCAAACTCCTCCTTAGCCTCCTTTCAGCTTACCCACCTTCCTTGCCCCTCAGCTGCATGGAGCAGGGACCAACACTTATTGACGGCATTGGTATCTATCGCTCTCCCAACAACCCACTTGCGTTTTGGCTTCAGTCTTCACTAGTGCTACTGATGATCTTCAGATCACTCACAATCTTCCACCCAGTGGGTGCAATGGTTTTTGTTCTATCCTCATAATGCTTTTGGACACATGGTCACATCTTTTCCAAAGCATCTTTTTTTTTGGCTTTCCTAATGACAACTTCCGTGGTTCTTGAGGAGGGGACCCTCCAGGCCACTTACTGATTGTCCAGGTTTCGTCTTAGGTGCTGCTTTCTCCCTCTCTGCCTGTCAGCACCGGAACCTCCTTGGGACTGCCTCCTCGCCAGCCCTCCTCCCTCCTTCTAGAGCTGCAAATCCTCCTTGGTAATCTCATCGCCCTCCCTTGGGTCCAAGTACAATCTATTTGCTAACCACTTCCCAACCTGTAACTTCGAACAGACCTCTCTCGTGGCCCTGAAAACTGTTTATCCAACAGATGCCCCACGTGTTCCTCAAGTGCCAAATGTCTAAACCTGAATAAAATTTAAAAATGCACTTGTCCCTGCTTCCCAGCACAAGTGACCACTCCCCAAGGCACTGATCTTACCCGAAAAAGCCCTCTCAAAGCCATTCCCTTCTCTATTTGTACGTGCATGCCATATTGTAATTTTTTATTTTAATCTCTTCCCCGGACTATTTATTGCTGTTTTAATTGGAAGAGGCCATCTATCTTTTTTTTTTTAACGAGAATTTTTTTTTCTGAAGCACAAATCTAATATACACTGTCTCTTTAAAACATTTTATGGCTTCCCAGGGTCAAAAAGAAAGTCTAATGTCCTTAGCTTCTTCTGACTCCCTTTCCAAGTTGGCTCAGTTCTAACTTTCCATACTCATCTCTTGCCATAAGAAATGACTTTGCAAATATGCCTCCCTCTTCCTGTAATACCACCTGCCCCTTTCCCACATGGAAAATGCACATCAAGGCCTGACCTACACGTCATTTCTTTGGTAAATCCTTTGCAAACTTCTCCAGGTAGAGTTAGTCATACATATTCTCTGTTCCCGTAGTTTGTAGTATATTTAAACATGCTTTAAAAATTATTTTTGTAGTGCATTTCTATGTGACATTCATTGTTCATTAAATTATTTGTGATTGGCTATGTACAGGTCACTATAACCTTGTTATCACATCTATAGCATCTAAAGACACTGAGTCCTTGGGGAAAAGAACTATGCTTTAGTTATTGAAAGCCTCAGTTTTAGGAGTTTTTGGCACATGTAGGTTACTTAGTATTGGTAAGGTAACCAATTGTCCTCCTTTAGGGAGGACAGTCATTCTTTTGTAAGTTTGTCCTCCCTTGAAAAGTCTCCTTCTACATGTCCTCCTTTTTGATATTGGAAGACTAATCTGTAAATGTCCACATTCAATCAATGCAGAGTCGATTTATTGCATGTGATGTGATGTATTTGTATCTAGATGAATATTTTCTCTTACAATTACTATTAAAATTAATAGGCATGTAAGCATAATTACAATATAAAATATTATAAATGTTTTTATTATGCATTTATCATATTATAGTGTATTATTGTTGCAATGAATAAAATGTTTCTTTTATTTACAATATTGTTTTCTTCAATTTATTTTTGTCCTCCTTTTTATTGTAAAAATGTTGGTCACCTTAGTATTGGTTAAATGCTGGCATGCATGAATGCATATGAAATGTGTGGTAAACACCAAGGGTACCTTGCCTTTAGACCTTAGTATTGATCACTGGGCCCTGCTATTGAATCTTGGGATATTTCTAGAAATGTTAACTATGGGAAGTTTAAGATATATCAATGCAACTTTACCAATGTTTTCAGAAGTTCATTCATTTATATGTACTGAGAAGGATGCTTAATTGCTCCAAGTCTCAGTTTCTCTTAATCCATAAACCTTCAATAATTCTACTTGCATACTACCTAAAACTTCCCGGAGGCAGCTAGCAATAATAGTTAACAATGAATTCTTTGGAGAAAAGTGGGCCAGATTTAAATACTACTACTATCACTTCCTACTTGTATGACATTGGGCAAGCTATTTAACCTCTCTGAACCCCAGTTTTCTTATTAAAAAATGGAGATAGTAATCATACCTAACAGTAATTAGGATTATAAACTTTAATGGTAGTAAAGTGCTTGGCACACAGTAAGGGCTTAATAAATGTTAGTTATAATTATCATTTATTGTGAGGCAATAAATATAGACAAAATAGAGTAAGAGGAATACTTCACAGAGAAGGCATCAGGAACACACAAGTCAATCATACGGATAATAATGCCTCAGAGTTGTTTAAAATTCTATACATTTACAAAGTGCTCATACTTTCTAGATTCTCAGATACCATATAAAGGTTTCGGAAATGTACTAAATATGAATTGACTATGTTTAAATGTCTAGAGTCAGTAAAATCAGTATTTATTCTCAGAAATGAAATGCCCGTGTTAGAAAGGAAGCCAGTCTGTCCTTTGCATTAGCCCAGGATAAAAGGGTAACAATGAGGTACCTGGGAGAACTCCAGTTATTGACATCACTGACCTATAAACATAGCCCCTTCAGCATGATACACAGCACTTCAGGCCCATGTTTTTAAGTAATTGATATTACCAATGCCTTTCATTTCTGAGTGCTCAAACGAGAGCAATTCATAGTTCAGATAATCTGCCAATGAGAAAAACTAATTTCAAAATATTTGATTGTAGAAGTTGTCCTCAACTTCTCCAGAGATAATTTAGTCAAATAGTATCAGATAATCTGAAGGCAGCTTTAGCAGAAAATTGCTTGGGAGTCCATCTAGGCAGCCTCCATTTGCACTTACATAAATGTACCCCAAGTCTAGGAGGCTCTGACAGTCTGCCATGTGTGATTTCATTCCATAGCCCACCTACTTCACCATCAAAAGTTATATCCTTTGAAGCATTGCCAGAATTGCTTTACCCCAGTAGATATGCTAGATGTGCCCTTTAAAAGCCATATCATTTCTTTTCTACTTTGACTAGTTCAGGGTAGCATCTGCTCAACTAAATTCCTTTGAAGGTTAAAAATAAAATAGCCTACACCTCGCAGGCTCCCATCCCCTCCCCTCCTCTAGTGCTTATGCGAAAATGTCCAGCATTGAATGAATTTCAGAAAGCGCGCATTTTTGAAAAGAAGGAGCCTGAGAAATCGCCCCTTTGTTTCACACCTAAGACAAATTAAGATCCAGGTTTCTTGAAGGTCACTGGCCTAATTAGTCGCATAGGCAAGACCAGAGCCAGGTCTCTGGGTCCCAGTCCAAAGCACTGTGTCCTGCTTTTCTCCAAAAACAGAATGAATGCCTAATAGACAAAAGGATCAAACCAGAAACCGACAACATCGCCCATGGAGCATCTCACTTTTATAAATAGAAAATGAATGCTGGATTCTATCTCCAGGAAGACATTTGTGTTTTAGAAATCGTCAGACTTGCCACCGTCTCCTCAGCGCTGCTGCTGACAGTTGCAGGCAGTTATCACGCTGTTGTGACTTGGAAGCTGATGCCCCCAAACAGGTCAAAATTAGTAACATCATGATTCAGGATTGTCCATTTTCCCTTCAGCTTGCTAATCTATGCTTCTTTTATGATTATTTTAAAAGGCACTATCTGATTCCCTGAGCGCCGCCCCGTGCTCTCGGCGATAATGAATGGATAAACGTATCTAGTGTCGCGGAGCAGCTGTGACACTTTAGAAACCTCTTCAGTTTAGCTCTTCTCATTTCCGTGTACGTTGCACCAGGGTTACACGCCTGTGTTTTTACTAGAGAGCTGAACAAATCCCAGTGATTGCGTGATTTACTTGTCTGCTCAAGTGAAAAGGTTTGGAAGGCAGGGAAATGGCACGGTCCTTTCCCAGTCTTTACGAACCCGAGGATGTACAATGAACTGGGAAAATTATGTTTTCCTTTGTGCTTTTTTTCAATGTCAGGGAGATTGGTTCCCAGTCTCACTTCTTCTTTTCCTCAAATTTGTATGTTTTGTCCTTAGGGATATGCAGACTTGTAATTCACATGGGTGTGTAAACGGGACATCACGAGTGTGCCAGACCTCTGCTGCACCACAGTTTAAAGCGATCCTGGACTAAGAGCCTGCCCTCATTTTCCTCATCCAGCTGACCAGGTAGCAGACAACATTCCTGCCGCACTCAGAGGCGAGGCTGAGGAGCTGCCCAGGCTTACTGAGCCGCAAGCCCTGCTTGCCCTAAAAAAGTTAGCAGCCAACAGAACTGCAATGTCCACATGGTCATTCCTGATTGAGCTTCAAGTGGAATGCCTCTGAATGCTGCCATTTTTTCACTATACATTTTTTTTTCTTTTAACAGGGACAGAGAGAGAGTCAGAGAGAGGGATAGATAGAAACAGACAGGAACGGAGAGAGGTGAGAAGCATCAATCATTAGTTTTTTGTTGCCGTTGCGACACCATAGTTGTTCACTGATTGCTTTCTCACATGTGCCTTGACCACGGGCCTTCAGCACACCGAGCAACCCCTTGCTGGAGCCAGCGACCTTGGGTCCAAGCTGAGGAGCTTTTGCTCAAGCCAGATGAGCCCGCGCTCAAGCTGGTGAGCTCGGGGTCTCGAACCTGGGTCTTCTGCATCCCAGTCCGATGCTCTATCCACTGTGCCACCGCCTGGTCAGGCTGAATGCTGCCATTTTTTGTGTCTCTCTTTCTTTCACTTTCTTTTGATTTTCTCAAGTAGATTTGAATATCTGCATAGATAACTTAAAAGCAAGAAACAAACTCACCACTTAAAGGAATACTTCTTAATATAAATAATCTTTAGTCATTTACAATTTTGCTAACCTCAACTTTCTTAAAACAAAACAAGTCTGTACATTTCATGGGGAAGATCCAGATCCTGTTTTCTGGAAATATTTCTCAGCGTCTCATATATAGACACACAAATACATTCTGTGCAAATGATTTTTAAGCTCCAAAAAGTACCAAGTTTAACAATTAGGGACTTGATTAACTAAGTATAAGCATATAATAAAATACAATTGGAACAGCCACCTGAATGTCAAGACAGATTATAGAATGATAATAAAACAGAGAGGTTCACAGCACCATCTTGTGTATATGCTCCTCGAAGCTTTAGCTCTTTCTTGATTGAGAGATCATTTCCTATTGTTTCCTTGGCACGGCATTGCTAAAAGGATTGCCTGTGCTTCTAAAATAATGCTTCTTTTGGGGAGAGGGGCCAAAAGGGAGGAAGTACACAAAGCTTGTTTCACCAAAACCTAGATGAAAAGCAAAATGGCACCTAGGATTCTTTGCCTGACATTGGAATACTGTGTTACCTACATGCTCCTGAGATCCACCAAATGCCATGCTTGGCACATAGGTATTCTTTTGTCATCTCTGTGAAGGGTCTTAACTTGACCAGAAGACACTCAATCTCAAACTAGTATTTTCCTTCCCAGGGAAAACTTCTTTCCGCATGCATTCTCTTGCTCTCAAAAAGTTTGCATAGTTATTAAAAGTAATAGATTTAATCTGTGAGCACATTAAAAATTAACAGTGTCAGAGAAACTTTTTGCTTTACTATGTAATATGATAAATTTGCAGTTGTAGGTAGCTGGAAGGGGTGGAGACGCCCAAAGGAAACCTGGTTTGCTGTTTTAGTGCAATCTCTTTGAAGATTATTTATATCAGTAGACAAAAGTGCAGTGGGCACAATTATAAAGAAACCAATTTATATATATAAATATACACACACATATAGTTAGGCATGTACATCTAAATCATTGGAACAATTCCTACCAGTCTCTTTAAAAATGACTATTTAGAAACTAGAGATGATCTCTTTGGACTGTCACCCAAAGGGGACAGAGAGAGTAAGAAGGGAAAAAGCCACAGGGCGTTGGCTGTCTCAAAGCAGCATCACTCTTCAGGCTATCAGCTTACTTCTAGAACTTGTGCAAAAAACCTTAAGTCAATTTCCTTATTATATTCCAACTGAAATTATCACTGAAATTGTTGCCATGTTACTCCTGACATGAAAACCATGTCTTCTTATGTAAGAGCTAAAACCCAATATAAATTGAATGTGTATGTGCAGAAATGAAATTTGGATTTCTCATGAATTTAATGATTTTATGACCTTCTTCCCAGGAGGTCAAGTTATTTCTTATTCTTTATATGATCAGTTTGCATTCACTCATCCCTCTCATAGGGTCCAGGCTAACTGAGGAAGGCTCACTGGCTTAGGTGCAGAGGTATTATTTTGCATATATCTCCTGTATAAGCACCACATTATAGATAGAAATTATTTTACTTTCCAACTTTGCATAATAAAATAAGTCATTAAATTAATACCATATAGAAAATACTGCTTGTCAGGCAAATAAATGTACATTGTTTTCCAGAAAACCAGGGACATTACATTGCCAATGCCTGCATGAATAATACATGGGTTAATTCAGGAAAACACCGTTTCATTATTTAAAAATGAATAAATTATGGACTTAGAATGATGACTAAATTTTCTTCTCCATCTTACATTTGCTCATGCTCTACCTTAAAAAATGAATATGAAAATGCCATTTTATCCACACAAATCAAACAAGCTAGCTCCTCAAAAGTTTTCTTTCCTGACTTTAGATTTTCTGATACCAAAGAAAGTAGGCACTACATTTACTCTTTGTATTTTTGTCTTGAGCATATCAACTCTAGAAATTAAGAAGCAATGTGAAAGGGCTTTAACTAATATGTTTGTAATTGGTGAGCCTATTTTTATTGTCCTGTGATTCTGCAATTCAGTCTAACTGGAAAAGCCTCTTTTGCATACGGACTGTGTGTGTTCTGGCGTCCATGCCTGGTGAAACATGTCTAAAGGAACAAGTAAGAAAATGATGCTTGTATATAATGATGCAAATTTCCTCCGTTCTCTTTCAGAGATTTTTGTTTACTCTTAAAGGCCTGTTAAAAATCAGTCCCACTTGGGGACTGATGAAAACATGGACGAGAGAAAGAAATGCGCCAGTAATCAGAAATTAATTTGGAGTTAAAATAAGTAAAACATCCCCGTGCAGTGCATTTAGGCTGAGCATCAAGTGACAGCCAGCAGATTATTCTACCAATTTCTAATGCTGGAAATTCGGATGGCATTTACTAGCATAACCTTTCAACTCTGAGCACATCAATAGATGCCGACAGTGGCTTGAAATATGATTCCTTGCAGATAGCATATCCTCATTCATCTGACTGTGTGGCTCTGTGCTCCATTGCACAAACAGCATCTCACCCACTTCTGAGAGGACACTAATAAAAAAGGCATCAATTTTCAGCTCTAGTACTACTGTGATCTCTTTATATGTTCGACATCCAACATTAAATTAAAATGCTGTTATAAATCCTACTTTCTGAATCTGAAATGAGTGTTGGGTTTTTGTCGCATGAGACTGCAGCAAATCTTGTCAAAAGCAAGGAAGCACGTCTTGTTCGGTCAGAATTAATGTTGTGGATGAAAGAAGGAGGCAAAAGGGGTTGAATATGGTGAACCGAGGGTGTCAGAGCCAGTGGTGACTGCAGCTTCATGGTGACACACCAGGCAGGGTATTTGCTGTTTTCAAGAAGCAGCTAATCAAGAATTGTAATTATCAATGACAAGCTGTTTGTAAGGAACATTACTGATAAATAGGCAGGCGCGTACACATGTATCCATACATATCAACGGAAATATTTTAAGCATAAAGAAATAGTCAATTATTCCTTCCCAGCAGAAAAATATTTTCTAAACACCAGTGGTCCTAATGAAGCCTTGCGAATTACAGCAAACTCCACCCCAGAGTCTGTCTCTGTGTGCAAAGCCAGACAGCACAGGGTGCCGGGCCACTGGGGCCATGTGGCAGTATTATATCATTTTAAAGTTACATGAGAAACACCTAGAATCACTGGATGGTGAGGGAACAATATTCGTAGAAACCAAGCTGCATAGATTAAAGCAGTTTCAGAAGCTTTCTGTGTGAAGATCACAGCGGAGGGAAAAAAAAACCTTGTTAGTACAAGGAAGAAAGAAAATGATTAGCTTTTTCAATTCTGCTAAAGATGGGGAAGCACTATAGGAGAACATTCTGCATTTTTTCTACTTTTCCTGATTAAAAAAAAAAAGATTCTGGCTAATATAGGTTATCACCTAGAACTGTGTGAACTAAAAGGTAACAAGGGCTTCCACAAAGCTACAGAGCGCAGAGCTGCGGTGTTCTTCTGTCTGACTCATTCATAATTATGAATGAAATAGAGAGCGTATTTGCCTCTCTGAAAGGGTGCAGTGGAAGGGAAAAAGGGGAAAAGCGAGCAGTTCAATATCTGGATCGAACAGAAGAACTTTCTCCCCCAAGGACCCTGCCAGAAGGAACCTTGACATGCACAAAGTCAGAACGTAGACAAAGTTGCCCTGGTGAGAATGATAAGGTCACCCGTGGGATTGCTGAGATTATCTCTGTCAAGCACTCGGACAGCATGCAGTCAAATGATGCATCATGCAGTCATTTTCGGGAGGGGGGTAGGGAAATCAATTTCTTCACCAGGTCGCTATTTGCTTTTCAAAGTGCCCTTGTAGGCCTTCACCACCAAGCATTTATCAACTTAAATGTTGTAAATTGATAATGTGCCACTGTGCCTTGTACTGTTTCTGAATTATTTTGATACTTATATTTTCTCAATAGTCTCTAAACCCTCAGAGCTTCCACATTCAAAAGGGCATTTTTCTTTGTTACACCCAGAAATGATGAACTTTTTATGATTAGTACAGGAGAAAAATGCAGGCTTGCCAGGGAGAAAAAAACACATAAGCAGAAAATTATACAATTTCTTTTTTGAAAGGCATTCCTATTCGAAAGACTTTAAACAGGGGGCTACATAGCAATATCTGAGGGCTACAAGCATTCATTTATAGAAGGAACCCAGGTTACCCTAGCGTCATGTAAATTTTAAAAACCAACTGAAAAAATGCTAACGCTGGTTAGTTATTATAAATGCTCTACTGTGTTGAAATACCCCCCCCCTTTTTTTTGCCTGTTTAGGATGTTATGATGCCAAACAAGAGTAACAACTTGTAAGGAAAGCCTGTTTTTTTTGTTGTTTTGTTTTATTTTACTCCACTACAGAAATACAGAAATACATATATATATATCTTTTACAATCATGGAAACAAGAGAATTAACCACATACTAACCTTAACTTGATTTGCATTGAAAAACAGTGTGGAAGAGTTGAGGTTTGCACACTGGAAAAGCAAAAGGAAGGCATGGCAGTTGCAAAGCGTCTTTAACCTCCTCTGATTTATTGGCCCTCGGCCAAGTTATCAGGGGAATCTAATTCTTCTTTATTATTCAAATAAACCACAATTGGCACCATAGCTCCCTTTCAGAATAGCTTCACAAATAGACTGAGCTCTGTCATTTATTTGACCTTGTACTTGTGTGCTGTAGCTGTAATTTTATTTGCCATTCTATATAACAAATGCAGAGAAACCTAAAATATGGAGATGAACAACAGGATGGGAAAGGAGTTTATAGTAAATATATCTGCATGACCTAAAAAGTAAAAAAGACCAAATTTAAAACAACGTTTGCCCCTTTCACCTTCACCTCTATTAGCTCTTACTCTGCAGCGACCCTGGCCCTTTCAGCAAGCTGCCTTGCAACAAGCCAATTTCTGCAGCTACCTTTTGGTTAACTTACAACCACAAGGAAGTATCTTCCACCATGATGGGGGCTTAATGAGAAGAAGGGAAGTGAGTCACAGGCAAGGTGGGCCCTGGAGATAGTGGGAGGCGGTTAGATGGCATTTCAAGAGAGGGCTTAACTGGCTGCAGGGTATTTCTAATGATATCATGACAGAAAAATCAGTTAATTTCCCAGTTTGGTCTAGATCTTATTTTATTTCAAATGAAGATCTACGTTAACTTGAAAACATTTTGCAGGCTTAGGTGTACATCAGAATTATCATCTCCTACTTTGCTTTCATGGAAAAATGTTTTTAGAAGCTATGAGTCCTTTTCTTATCCTCTAGTTAACTGAGACCCATGTCATCCTCCTTTGGCAACTATAAGTTAAATTTCTCATCAGTATTTAAAAGAAAATGCAGGGTGTATGCATGGAATAGTGAAAGCTGATTCAGAAGCACATAAACCATCAAAATAGTCAATGCTATTTTAGGTCCTAGATGCCAGAACGTAACTCTCAAAACAATCTTTGGCATGCCAACAGCTTGGGGCGGGGAAGTCTTCTGCCTGCCTATGAGATTTGCAATATGTATGTTCATGTTTGTTCTATGGGTCATTACAGCTTTGCTTTGAATGTGGACTCCATCAGAAGCAAATCAATATGTATAATCCACATATTAGACCCTACAAAAATTGTATTTGAGATTTATTTTTCTCTTTCTGTCCCAGAAAAACTTCTCTTTCTTTAAGAAGTGATGCTTTCTTATTTTTGATGGTTGGCTGTATTTCCCTTTTTGCTTTGGCTAACAGGAAGCTCATAACTAAATCTGGAGCTTTATCAGACCATATATACCTCTCCTTATAAGATTTTATTGTGTTCTCCTATTCTGTGGTAAAAGATGACCTACTTTTATCTTTTTTCCGTATAACCTAGCTCAATTTTGCCATTGTTTTTTATTGTATATGTTTATGTAAGCTACTCCCTTTGTACAAAGAGGAGGGTATAAGCCAATAAACACATATTTCTCTAAGCTGCTTTAAATCCTAAATCAAACTGGAAATGTCTTTTATTTATCATATAAAGTCTCTTTTAGACTCTTGATGATTAAGCCTCTTAGAAGTTGAAAGAGGTTTTATAAATGCTGGGTGTGTATCATTGCTGCATTTTCAGTGTTAGAGGATACTCTGTATTCTTCCTTTGTGCTCACTCTTGCCTGTTCCATCACAGCTAGAGAGCAGAGCTTTGTCTGGCAGCTCTGAAGGCCATCGCCCAGGATAGGAAGTCATTTAATCTCCACGTAAACTAAACTCAGCATCAATATTTAGGGGTCCTTCTTTAAGATAAGGCCTCCTCGTGAGTCACTGAGAATCCTTTATACTAAGGGAAGCAAGTCAACAGTATACATTTCTACAACTTGAAACTACATCTTGGATGTAAAGTTAATTATATATCTCTGGCAATCCAAAGGGATGCTGAAGAGGTTCAGACATCATCACAGAGCCTTCATGGCCATCATCACGATGACATGAAAATACTCTAAGGAGAATGACTGGTGCACACACATCATGGCCACCAGGAGATGTCACACCCAGTGGCAGAGAAGAAAAATCAACTCTGGCTGTCTCTAGGTTCTGCCTACACCACAGAGCTCAGCAGAAATTTCTCTACTTAGTTTTCTCAAGAGCCATAAGAGAATCTTAATTCTTTCTTGAACATTAGCCATTTTGAAGCCACCATATTTATTTATATGTTGAAAATATAAAATAAAACTGAGGAAGAACTATCTTGAGAGTTACATATGCAGACAGCATTCTGCTCTAACGCACCGCCATGCTCACATACAGCTAAACAATTTCACTGAATTCATCTTTGAGAATACGGTTACTTGTCATCTTTATCTCACTGAACTATTTAAAAAGGAAAGGGAGGACTATAGCTTTATAGATTCTTTATCAGTATATAGAATATGATGAAATAAGCACTGAAAGAAAGTTGTAAGACATAAGCCGAGCATTTGGTTTGTATTTAATTAAGGGTGTGTGTGTAAAAGCTTAAGTATTTACTTAATTACTTGGGAGTACATTTTACATTTATGTCAACTCATAAGCACCCCACATTCCTACAACTGAAGAGTGCACCGAGGACACTTGGGAAAGGTTATGTCTCAGGAACCTTAATCTCCCGATTAGGACTTAGAACTTCAACTGGGTTAAAAATCTCTCCCCGAAGTTTTAGCATAGACTATTTTCCCCCTCAGTTTTCGGGCATTTAAAAACATACCATGCTCCAATAAGATTCATTCACATTAACTCAGAACTATTCTTAAACTTCAGTTCTGAACTCTAAAAACACACATTATTATATGCAAAAACCACCTTTATCACTTCACCTGCATAATTCCTTTGAAGGATGACCTCTGTCCATACCTCATAGCCTCTACCAGCATATTTGACCATTTCTGGCAACAGTGAACACATCCACCCAGAGGGCAACAGCGCAGGAGGCCGCACCCACCCCAGGGAAGGCAAGATGGTGACTATTGATGCGCACTTTAAAACCCATCACAAATGAGCAGGAAATGGCCACCCGGGTGCTGCCAGTTCCTGGGCTATATCTGTGCAGCTGCTGCATTCTGTAGAAACCTCAATAATTTGACTGAGATTTTAGTACAGGATTGACTTAATCTTACAGTAGAGAAGCAGTGAAATCAACTGCTTTTAAGGAGAAACCAGCACAGGGTTTTAGCCAAATTTTTCCTGAACAGAAGATATTTCAGATGGCGACACTATTCCAGATGCATCAATTTCCCTGAAAATCCAATCCATATATGTGCATATGCCGTGCTGGCAGGAGGATGGGCTGAAATGGCCAAAACCCAACAGCTAATATTCTTTTGGCCAGAATAATGCAATTATTATTTTCCTAGCTATCAGTCTAAGTATACAGAGCCATCTGTTATGCAAAGCAAACATACACATCTCAATTACAGAAAATGCAGTTGCCTTGACAGAATTTGGATGACTCCACTAACCAGGGCTGTAAAATGTGTTTTGAGCAAGTATATATAATGGATGCTTTTCAGGAGTTCCCTAATTAGCATTTACCTGCTTAAAGTAATTATTCATCCTTCTTCTTCACTGGCTAATTAAACTTTGTTGGATAGTCTGCATAAAACAGATGAATGTTGGGCATTGCAGAACAACAAACAGCAGCGTTTCTGGTTTTAAATGGTATTATGGTGGCACACCAATTTCAAAATTGGACATTCCCAATATAAGGTCCCAGACAGATTAAGACAAGGCTTAAAGTCTATTACAAAACCAGAGCTTTCAATGAGATGCAAGAATACTAATATTCAGTTAACAATAGCTCAGTTTTTAGCCTTTGGTTTATTGAAGTCTGCAAAAAATAAAATTACTCTATACCCTATAGTAAATATAGCTTGCATGTTCTTCAAGGAAGACTTAATGGATCTTTGCTTGGATTCTCAACAGTAAATAATCAAATTTGGCAGTGTTTTTCCTCCTCTCCCAGCCCTCCTCAAGGGCCAAATATCTCTCTTTATTACTTCCCTATGTCTTTATTGATTTAACTCTTTTAACTCAGCAAATGCACTAACAGCCAAAAGATTCCAGCCACACTGGAGGTATCCTTAGAGCAGTGCCAACTTTCAGAAGCAATGAGTCGGGGTGGGTCCTGATTAAGAGGAGACAAATCTTATCTCTATCTTTAGCTCCTAGGAATATTGTATGAGAAATAGATTATCCAATCTGGCAGATCATCTCTCCCCCCCCCCCCCCCGCTCTCACACACACACACACACACACACACACACACACACACACACACACACCCTCAACCCAGGCTGCACTTCTCCCCTGCCAAATACCAGATGGGTCAGACTCAGCCAATACCTGTATGGATACAGAGATATCAAGATGTTCAGCATTTTTATGGAGACAACATCTGGGTAATTAGTTAGATTGCAAGCTTTTCTTCAGGGTATTTCGCATTCTTTAGACACAGCCTGTTTCTTGGAATCCAATAGAAGTAAAAGTTTTATGTTCCAGAGGAAGACCGAGAACTGACATCTAGGATGTTGTCCCTTGTCCCTTCTGCCTCCATTTTCTTTCCTTTTAACCTCTCACAGACACGCATATGCGTAATTAAACTGCAAGTAATAAAAGGCCATCTAGCTTTATGAAATTGTCTTTCAGCATTAGGAAGCATTTGCAAAGGCAGTGAAATATATCCTTGCTGGAACCCTCCCTGCAACACATTTTAATGGTCTCTTTCGGCATTTCTTGACTCCAAATGACTCCCTGTCATTTTGTCAGCTCTCAGGACAATGCAGGGTACTCCATAAACATCCAGTAATAGGACACAAGGGAAGCACTATCTGTGTGGCCCTCTCCTACCAGGCACAGAGGTTTCAAAGTTCAAAACAACCAAGGGAAGAAACTTTATTTTTTCTCAATAAATGAATAATGATCCTCGGAGGGGTGAGGAGTGAGGAGGGGGACTGAAATTTTTGAGCACAAGCTTATCCCAAATCTTCCAAACTGACATAACATTTTCGCACTGACTTTGTGAGAAAAGTCAGGTAAATTCATCAAAGAATAAATTTGGCAATTAATGCTAAGCTCAATATCCACTAAGGCAGAGAAAGAATGAGGCCCAAGGAGCCTCCACAATCACCACCAAGAATCCAAATAGTTTTACTTACTTGTGAGAGGCCTAGGTAGATGGAGACCGTTTCAGAAATGTACAAAAATTTTCCTTCTTGGTTTAGTGCAAATACAAAGCCATCCAGGGACTGCAGGGAAAAAATAAATAAATAAGTAGGTTAATAAGTATATATGCTGGAGATTTAATTAGTAAGGAATCTGATATAAAGTTACACATATCAAATTAAAGACTATTTTTCCCCTTTGTGTTTAACAACAGTCCTAAGATCTTTTAGCATTGCCTTATACATGAACAAATTATAGGTCCAAATTAAGATCAGTAACTTACCTTTATTTCAGCGATTTCCTTATGCCCCTGTCATTTTGATCAAGATACATTATATTCATGTCTAAAAACAGGTCATGCTGATTTTATGAGAGGCTGCTAATTTTTTTTTTTTGATTCAGTAGTTAAGTGAGATTAAATCTGCAAGATTCTCCATTGAATAGCTGAACAGGAATATAAATTGTAATGCAACAAGAGAAAGAAGGTATGAAGAGCAAGTAAAACCTCCACTTGAGCTACTATGGACATCAATAATTTGCTAGTTAATAAAGGATTATGTCTTCCCCACTCTTAGAGCCTATTGTGTTAGAACAAATAGGAAAAATCAATACATTGTGGTGAGACCTTACAAATTGTGATCCTTTTTTATTTTTTTCCAAAACTCTGTACAAAGTTTTCTAGTGATAGAGCTACTTTCTATTATGACTCCTGAAATGGAAACAAAAGAAGAAAGGGGGAAAGAAAAAAAGGACGTTACACATCATCTGTAACTCTTGAAACCTTTCTTCACTTTTTTGAAGCAGATTTGCATTTTCAGTTAGATAAATGGTATAAATCATCATGGGGTCCAGCTGCAATATACCATTCACATTGAGAATAATTTAAACTCCTGTAATCCAAGTGCATTTTACATGTTCCATCATCCTTATGCTTTTTTGTTTTGCCTTATTTATTTATTTTTAACCAGGTAGATTACACACATACTGCTTGCATGGGGAAAGAAGTTTAAAAGATTAGTGGTATTTACAGAAGCTGGGAATTTGGAAGTATAGGAAACCCACACTGGGAACCAGGTTAAGTGGCAACACTGTTTAATGATATAATTCTTAAATACTAAAACGTGGAAGAAGCATGTAAAATTTAATTAGAAAAATGCAGTGTCTCAAATCGCAGCAGTGATTTCAGTCTCCTAAAATACTGAACTTTTCGAGGAGCTATATACCATATGTACTTATGTCTATATTATCTAAGCCCGTTGGAATACCTCTGTGTATGTGTCTATTTATATGTATATAAGAAATTCAAATTCCTCGCTCCCTAATCTTTTTTCATAGCCCTGCTGATCAGACACTGTTGATAGCACTGAACACCCTCCTCTAATTAAGTGGGTTCTAAGAACAATTGAAAAGTCACATTGTATTGCTTCACATAAAAGCAAATTATGTGATAAATAAGCTCTTAGTTAAGATAGTATGGTAATAATAGTTCATATATAATAAGCAGTATGTGCTAAGTAGTTTGCATATATTGTCTCTTTTAATGTTTACAAGTACCATCTGAGGTCATTATACTATTATCTATATTCTACATAGTAGGAAACTGAGGCTTGGCAAAGTTAGGTGACATGCCTGTCCTTAGTAAGTGGTGGAGTTGAAACTGGGAAGCTGGCAGACTCAATAACTATGCTGCCTTCCATGAAAAACAAAGATTCTCTAATTGATATGTGCATATTAATAAAAAATAAATTGTATAGCATTTCTGAAGTTAAAATATTTATAATAAGAGGCAGCCTATTACTTCTTAAAATTCATCACTTGTTTTTGAATGATTTGTTTCAAATGACAGAGTCCTTTCCTTAGTAGTTAGAGACAAATGGGAAACGGGATAACAAGACAGTTCATAAGTCACTCCCACAATAGGCCACCGGATCACCTTTGTTCTATAATACTCTTCCTGGAAACAGTAATGGGACAGGGAAAAAGACTACTAAAGAGAACTGGGTTCCTTTTTCCCACAGCCTCTCCAATACTTGTTATTACTTGTCTTGCCAAAAAATTAAGAATACAACTACCATACGACTGAATGATCCCTCTACTGGGTATCTACCCCCAAAACTCGAAAACATTGTTATGTAAAGACACACACACCCCAATGTTCACCACAACATTATGCACAGGGGCCAAGACACAGAAACAACAATAGTGTCCCTTGATAGAGGACTGGATAAATAAGATGTGATACACATATACTATAAAATACTACTCAGCCATAGGAAGTAATGACAAATTGCCATTTACGACAACATGGATGGACCCTGAGAACATTATACTGAGTGAAATAATTAAATCAGAAAAAACTAAGAACTGTATGATATCACACATAGGTGGGACATAAAACTGAGAATCATGGACATAGATAAAAGTGAAGTGGTTACCACAGGGAGGGTCTAGAGAAGGGTATAAATAGGGACAGATATATGGTGACAGAAAATGATTCGACTTTGGGTGATGGGCACACAACATAATCAACAGTTCAAATGCTACTGAAACATATACCTGAAAACTATGTACTGTTATGATCAATTTCATCTTGTTAAATTTAATTTTCTAAATAAAATTTAAGAAAAGAGAGAGAGAAAACTGGCTCCTTAGCTTTGACAATACCACCAATCCCCATGGTGAGATGTGATTTAGAGCATGGTACAGTGGAACCTTATTTAAACCAGTCAAAAGTGGGAGAAGTTGTTTTTACAGAAGCGTGAAAAGGATCTCATTCGACACATCTTCACTCAAGTAAGGTGTCTCCTGAGGATGATGCATGAGGATTATAACTCTTCCCCTTTGACCTTCCCCATGGAGAAAAGGGTCTGATTGGGTTTTCTATGCAACTTAAGAGCCGTGGCCTGGCATACAATCACTGAGCATTGTGTAAGCCATCTTCTCAAACCTTAAAATGCTACAATAAGATTAGAAGGACACACACATAGAGATCACAAGAGAATATCTATGAGGACAGGTGACAATGGGAAGGCTGGTTGAGAGCAGAAGGAAGGACTGATGGAACTGGTATAGAGATCATTGTAGTCCAAGTCCTCATTTTACAGGTGAGGAAACTAAGGCACAGAGAGGCTAAGAGGCTGGATAAGATCATACAGTCAGCTAGTGGCAGAGCCAGGTTTAAATCTGCTGTCCTCTGTTAGTATTATTTAAGTATTTATGGCATCGTATGGTCCTGGTTGGTTTATTCAACCCCCAAAGAGATTGAATTTATCAACAGTGGAGTGATGTCTTATTCAACTCTATTTAGCCAACACCTAACAACTGCTCAGCCAATGATTAGGAAATCTACTCCTAACTCCAAACCCAATGTTCTTTCTCTTATATCACACTTGCTAGAATGACTAAGAAGGATGGTGATTATTTTCTCCAAGAGTTCTGTTTCTGGAGCTATTAGATTATGTGCAGATTCTGATACCACATACGTCTAACATAGTCTGGAATATATCCTGACATTTGGAAGATCAGAGTTAGACTGGATTCTTTTATAGTCTTCCAAAATACTGAGTGCTATTCATTTGCCATCGACACATATCCTTCTCCTTCTCACTAAAAGGGATTATGGATTTTTCACATTAGGTTCATATCGCATGTATTTACTAAAATACTAGAGGAGGTCTGGACATCATGGCAGGGAAAAGGAATATCTGGAGGCTAAACATCTGATGCTATTAAGCAGCGGTGGTCTAAGAACTGGCCAGTTTTGTTTGGCAAAAGCAGAGGTTTCAACACATGTTCCAATTTCCTGGTGAGATTAAAATGAGTCTATGTCTATATGACACAAAGCATCCAGTCAATTCAATTAAAAATAACAGCCAATTTGGTGGGGAAATAAACAAGTCAGATTAGTTGTTTCTTATCACAGAGGTAAACAAAACAAAACAAGATTAGTTAGCTAATTTTTCACTTTTATGCTTATCTATCATTTCAGTCAATTATATCTATAGTGTAAAATGAATGTCTATAATTCATATTAGATGAACTTGCCAAAAAAAAGGGGGGGGGACATAAGGTTCAATTGGTTAGAACTTGTCCCAGTATGCCAAAGTTGTGGGTTCGATTTCCAATCAGGCACATACAAGAAACAACCACTGAATGCACAACTAAGTGGAACAACAGATTGATTCTTCTCTCTCTTTCTCACTCTCCATTCCTCTCTCTCTCTCTTTTTAAAATTTATTTAGTGAGAGGAGGGGAAGGAGAGACAGACTCCCACATGTGCCCGTACTGGGATCCACCCAGCAAGCCCACTAGGGGACAATGCTCTGCCCATCTGGGGCCCTTGCTCCATTGCAACCAGAGCCATTCTTTAGCATCTAAGGTGGAGGCTATGGAGCCTTACTCAGTTACCTGGGGCCAGCTCACTCCAATTGAGTCATGACTGCAGGAGGGAAGAAGAAGAAAGAGAGAGAAGTGAGAGGGGGAGGGATGGAGAAGTAGATGGTTGCTCTTCCTGTGTGCCCTGACCAGGAATTAAACCTGGAACCTCCACATGCTGGGCTGATGCTCTACCACTGAGCCAACTAGCCAGGGCCTTCTCTCTCTTTCTACAGTCAATCAATAAAAAATTAGGAAACAAAACCAGGTGTGTCAGACTGGCAAGGTCGCTCTACAGAGTCATTACTTTATCATTGAGGGTGAACCCTGTCTATAGTTAGCTGCATTTTGCTGCTTAGAAAAGTTTTAAGAGTAGCATCAATATTGATTTAATGTGGGTATCTGTGTTTTAAAAGGTGAGAGGAGCAAAGAAACATTCAGTCAGTTAGTCTTGGGGATCAAACGTGATTAATCTGAAAGTTCTGTAGAATTTTTTAAAAATTTAAATCAAGAGAGTGACTATATACTGAGCTGTTTCGATCACTGCAGGCTAGTTTTTAATTTTTTTTTTTAAACTGCCCACTGTTTGCAACAGGCGCCAATTAAGATTCGGGGGTCAAAGGGTTAATTACATCTTCTTACTCAGTATGTAGAAATTTTCTGATTATTAACTAAAGTTGGATTAAGATGAAAAGGAACCTACACAAATGTTAATGCTAGTCCCTCCTTGAGAAGATTTATTATAAAGCCATGCTGAAATCTACTGCTTTCCTCAAAGCAGATGGAGAACAAAATCTTTGAAGAAATAGTAAAACAGACGTTTTAAAGGCATGCAAGTAGCTGATTTATCAAGACAGTTTTCTAATTACTAAAACCAGTTCTAAGTCATCACAATAGGGCTGATAGGATATTTTCTTTGTCACATTCCAGTAAGTGCATGAGGTACACAAGCAGGAGGGAAGCTTGGAAACAAAAGTCAGGAGCTGTAGCATCTCCGAATAATAATGCCTGTAATTGTAATTTATATCCCCTGACATCAGTGCAACATATAAAGGGTAAGGCAGAATTTCTTAACCCCCAAAGCTGAGTGCCTCTAACAGCATTTGTCAAATGATAAGGTTATCTCCTTGCAGGGTATGAAACTAACTATAGCTTCATGATTGAAGGTATACTAATGTTTAATGCATTGTGCTAAATGGATTTTTATTTGTCAAAGTAGTTTGTCTCTGTTTTCTTTTTTCCCCACACATTCCACTGCAGCCAGATTTCAGGATGAAATCTTACTATGGTGCCTCTGTAGGGACAACTCTTGTGTATATCGCTGCTTGGAAATTAGCAATTTGTTCTTCTATATTCCAGAGCAGAAGAGGGGAAAAAAATCACCCTAAACTGTTTTCCTATAACCTAACTTCAGTTAGAGTAAAGACTTATCAGTAGGCTAGGTTATTTTAATGACAGATTATTTTATACTAAGCTTTTACCATCTGTTCCACCCCCTAATTATGAATGCAAAAGGAACATATTTCACAATTACATCAGTACAAAAGTAAGATACATGTGATTTAAATGCATGTATATGCGCCATGTCCAATGTACCATGCATCTGTGATGTTCTTCTAATTCAGGCTTTATTTACGGCGGAAATACAATGATAAAGGACACACTCAACTTTCCCTCCAAGCCCAGGGTTTTTTATTCTTGGGACATAATTCTGTTAAGACAAGAACAAAACACAAATTTGAGCACAGTGCATGCCAGCCATTGGGTTTGAGTATTTTATAACTGCAAACGTGGCTTTACTGCTCATAAGGAAAGGCTGTATCAGAAAACTCTTCCTGCTACCTGGGCAATGGGGAGCATCGGGAACACATGAGGCTGCGCTTGAACCATACCTCCACCATCATGAAAGGGGCTGCGCGAGTAAGCCAAGTGCAGAAAAAACTTGGCCTAGAGCCTGGGAAAGCACTCCAATACCTATCTTTCCACTCTGTTTTGGCAGCAGATAAAAGAGTTAGAAAGAAAATAAAATGTTTCTTAAATTTTTTGGCCTCTGGATACAATAACACTTCGATAGAGTTCATGAAAATGCCTATTGCCCTGTGACTGCATTCGGGAGGTGATGCTATAGCGCTCACACACACATGTGGACTACCGGCTACTTCAAGGAGAGCCTGGGACGGTGCCCAGAAGTGCCCACATGTATCTGTTTAGGGGGAAGTAAAGTTTCCCAAATTTTGTTTTTGCAATCTTAGTTTTAAAATCAAGCACTCTGCAGAAACAAAAACCTTATTTCTAGAAACAGAACTCTAAGTCAAGTATATTTTCTCAGAGTGGATAAAGCATACATCAAAGGTTTGGGCTCTTATTTAACTCTTAGGAATCTCCCAGAGCTCTCTGTCTGCTGTGCTTCTTCCTACTTACCATCCCCCACCCCTTTTAATGAGTCAGTAACATGAAGGACAGCATGATCTAATGTACCAAAAGCCACATGTCCCCCATTACAAGACTAAGTTAGATTAGTTAGGAAAAATTTGATGATTTTCCCACTAAACAAGAATTCTAGAACAACACACCCTGATGCTTCAAAACACCTCTCCTAAGAGTTTCCTAAGAGACACAAAACCAAACATCTAAGGCACAAAAACAATGCAGAGAGGTATAGACAACCTCTCTGCAGTTCCTGGAGAAGTACTGGAATAAAAGGGGAGATGTTGAAATGTTAAAACATGAAAAGAACAAAGACATCTGCTTTTGGAGCAAGGAGATCAGGTTTTACTTCTGCTCATTAAAATTCCATTTTGTGGGAGCCGTGTATCAAAGTGCTGACCCTTTTTTCTCTGGGATGCCAGTTCAAGCCTTACATCTAGCCTGAGGGATGTAGATTTCTTGATTTGAACATACAGTCAAATGGACAACAGGCTCTGGTATAAAGACTGCGTGCAGCCCTTGGTGGAATCACATGGGTCTGTCTCTCTGGGCTACCAAGAATGGCACACAGACCCCACATTATCTGTGGCTTGTCCTGAGAGACTGGTACTCCACCTAAGACCATGTGCTGCTGCTCACAAGCTCCTTTTGCCTCAAGGAGAAGATTCCCACTAGTTATTCTAAGGTACAAATATTCACCAGGACATTAAAATGTCTCCTTTTTGTTCATGTGGTATAATTTACTGAAACACAGGCTCTTCAGAACCTAAGAGCTAATTCCTTATTGTGCATCCTTCCCTTTAAATTCAAAGTTCTCTTTCAAGTTAAAGAAGGAATTCCCATGCTGGGAGCAGTAATATAAACAGTACATTACACAGGTCCTGGAAGGCTTAAAAATGTCACTGCTTTTCTGTGGCTACACAAGGAGCTTGGTCACATGTAGGGTTCCAGGTATCTTTCAAGTTGTCTGCATTATACAAAAGAATGAATGGGTAATAACTGTTTCTCAGACATCCTACATTTCACAGAATACTAGAAAACAGGGAAGGCCATATTATATATGATACAATAATATATAATATAGATTACATGTATTATTTATTTTATGTCATTTATATTACAATACACATATGCCATCATAATACATTATAGGGTGTCATAAGCAATGCTCAATTCACTAAAATATTCATCATAGTGGAGGGGGAAGGAAAGGAAACTAACATTTCTTAGGCAAATTCCATAGACCAAAGATAAGCAAACTGACACTCAGAGAAATTAAGTAGCTGGTCCAGCATCACATATCAGCATGTGGCAGATCTAGGAAAGAAAGGTCCTCCTTTTCCACCTGCTGCCGGGACTACTTGCTGGGCATTTTAGTTGTTTTGTACCCATCATAGCTGCTGGAAATCTGTGCCTTTTCCCACATTTCCACATAAGCTACTCTCATGCTCCTACTGTTTAAGTGTGAGGCCTTCGGAAAACACCTGTTGATTTCCTGAGCCAGGCCTGTGCCAGCTGAGATTTCACAGAGCTGAAAGAGGACCCAACTCTGTGGGATCCAAGACTAAGAAAATCACCTGGCTGGTTGGCTCAGTGAATAGAACTTCAGCCTGGTGAATGGACCTCTGGGGTTGGATTTGTGGTCAAGGCACATAAGAGAAGGGATCATCTGCTTCTTCCCTCTCCTTCTCCCTGTTTTCTCCCACAGCCAGTGGCTCAATTGATTCGAGCACTGACCCCAGATGGGGGTTGCTAGGTGGATCCCGATTGTGGCACATGCAGGAGTCTGTCTCTCTATTTCCTGTCTTCTCACTTAAAAAGAAAAAGAAAAGAAAAGAAAATGAATGAAGTTGGAAATTACCTTTATAAAACAAAAGGCCACAGGGCAAAGGCATATCCAGCTTTGGGTACCCTCAGTTCATGTTGGGGACCACTGTCTGACATCACTGGGCTTTATACCTCTAATATGATCTCTTTGTGTTGGGAAAGGCATAGACTGGTGAAACTTGTATTTTTTTCAATTTTATTGAGATATAATTAACAAATAAAATTGTAAGACATTTAAAGTGTATATCGCGATGTTGCAATAATGTGATATATGTATACATTGGAACAGGACTCCTGCCATCCAGTTAATTATCATCTCATCCATTACCCCACACTTATCTTTTTGGAATTTATAAAAATGTAGTCAAGAAATAGCTAGACATCAAGGAAACTCTCATTCCTTGAAGGAAGTTACGAATGCCAACCAGCAGAAAAGGCCCCCAGCTAGCGCAGAGTTGCTGGAGAAGCCCACCTCCTGGCCGACAGGAGACCTCCGGGACATGGCTGGCCTGCACTCCAGCAGGCCATGCACTGGCCAGCACACTGCCCACTCCCTGCCCTGGAGATCTTCGTTTAGACTTAGGGTTTGCCTTTCCCTCTCTGGTATTATACCTACTACGATATATAGAAGTCAATGTGAAAATGAAACTGACTTTACAGACATTTATACTCATACTTAACAGTACTTTTTTTTCTGTACATTCTTGATGATGTAAGGTAATATTGTATTGCTGTTTCTCTTCTGGCTGATTATGACATCAACCTGACCAGTTACTGGGCAGGTGGTAACTTTAAAATAACCTCTTTAAGAGAAAATAATAAAAGCTTTGTAGATGTGCACCTTTAGGTAAGGAACTGGTGTCAGAGGTAGTAACAATGATTAAAGAATCTTGTAATGAATGTAGCATATTAAAAGACCATTTAGAGACCTCAGATACTAATCTGATACATTCATATGAGTTTCATTTCAGGAAATACTTACTGGAAAAGGTATTTAAAACATTTGTACTGAAAGGAACTTGACTGGTACAAGTATAGTTGCCATGGACTGAATTCTGTCTTCCAAACTCTGTGTGTTGAAGCCCTAACCTCTAAGGTGGACTGGCTTTGGAGACCAGGCTTTTAGAAAGTAATTAAGGGGAAATGAGGTCCCCGGGGTGGAGTCCTGATCTGATAGGATTTGTGGCCTTATAAAAAGAGAGAGCATGTGCCCAGGCAGGGCCATGAGAGCACACAGCAAGAAGGTATCTATCAGCAAGGCAGGAACAGAGTGCCACTAGAATTCTACCATGCTGGCACCTTTTCCTTGGGCTTCTATCCTCCAGAATTATGAAAAAGTAAATTTCTGTTGTTTAAGCCACCAGTCCACGGTATTTTATTATGGAAGCCTGAGCTGACTACCATAATAGTTTAGAAATTCTCATTGGTGAAAATGCTTATACCATGAAAACTTTCAATATTAAGTTTAGAAAATCATTGTAACTATATTCTTTGTTATTTTATATTACATTTATACAATTTTAAATTAATTTTTACTAGACCCACATAAAGCTATAAATATAATGGACTGATAATAGAAAGTAGCATCTATTTTCAGAAATCAACAATGCTTAGGATTATTTTCAAAATTTTTTCCACAAGTAATTGCACCTTTTCTGGGTCTACATTTGCAACATTGTGATTTTTATATTGGCTTTGTGTGCTTAGAGACTACATTGATTTGTTGCCTTAGCTCTATACATAGCAGAGCTACACACATACATAAAAATCAATTATTCTGATGGAACTGGGACACTGGTCCTGAATGATCTTGAGATAAACAAGTGGGTTTCCCACTTACTCTGGCTCTCACTGTTTTACTGGCCTTTTACTTTTATTTCACAGTGGCCACTGAGTCTTGGTGAGAAGAATCAGTATACACTGTTTGTCCACCACATGCTCATCCTATTAAGGCCTCCAAGGAAACACTTCTGTCACTGTATTTACCATACAGTTTATCCCCATGGGCCTGTTTAACACACATGAAGCAAAAGAGACTGTGGATTTTTATTATTTGCTAATGGACTTGCATAACAATTCATGTCATATTAAACCTTTTTCAGAGAATCTCTAGACAGTACCCTTCAAAGGAAAGCACTTTAGCATTTGAATTTTGTTAGGATCAAATTTGCTAGATGTCCATTGAATGACAGCCTAAATTTATGCAATCAAAGCAGTGGTCCTTGGCTGTGTGTCCTGGCCTCTGAGATGGTCCAGCTCAGAAATAGAATAAAAGTCTGGGCTGGGGGACAAGGTGTAGATAATTTTGTGGGATAAAGACATTAGTAAAGAATAAAATTAAATTTGGTAATTTCTACTGACTTAGTCAAGTGATTTTTTTTTTAATATAAAAAATGAGGTTGGAGTTTCCTTTCTTTTTCTGATATACTTCGATGACTATCCTGACTGGACAGAATTTATTGTCATCACTGAAGAGCTACTGGTTATTTCATTATTTGAATTCCCTGGATTAAATGATGCTTCAACCAAACCCTTAGTGAGAGTTAATATGTCAGAATACAGGACTAAAGTTGTCTATGGAGAAATATAACAGAAATACAAAGATAAAGTCTAAAGTGACTCCCTTGAAGTAAAATCAGATAAGGTGATTTAGAGGAGGCAGAGTTTGTACATAAATTGTGGGAACTCCATGACTTTCTGCCCTGCCATATGATGTAGCAAAAATCATACACTCAACTATTTTCTGTGTTAGGTACTTGACTAAGTCAAATGATCATTGATTATTTTTCCCTTTAAAATTCTGATTAAAATGTAAAAATTTCCTCAAATTTGTTTAAAACACCCTGATAATATATATACATATATATATATATATATATATATATATATATATATATATATATATATATATATATATATAATGTTTTGTCTTGAAGTCAAATTTTTCCCTAGAATGATGCATCATAGATGCAAAGGGCAAATTAAAGTCAATCTAAAACTGTCCCCAAATGGTCAGTTTTTTAAAAATAGATCTGTTCTATAAATCTTGAGACACCTAAATACTCACTTTTAGGTAAATATATTCTAAAGAAGCTCAAAGATGCTCTTATAGTTACCAAGCAGGGAGAGATCATTCCATGGAGCTAAAAATGCCACCATATAAAAGTTCCCAGTGTGGAAGGAACCGTTGAGGGTTTTTTCCCAGACATAATCTTTCCTCTCCCTCTTGTCACGGAGCACTATCAGCGCCTGCACCTTCCCCTTTCCTGGGTTCTCTAGTGAAGTCAAAGCAGTAACTGGCATCCCAGATATCTGACAAAGAATGGCAGACCTTCATAGTCTGTTTTTTGCCAAGCAGCACAGAACATCAGCCAGCTAGGCAGATCTAACTTACTCTGTATTTTGTCTTGGGCTTTTTGGTACAAGTTGCCTCAAAAAGTCACATATCTCCTTCAGGTTTACAGGCTGTGTCCCATACCGTACCTGAGAAATCACCAGATAAAGTGTTTCCAGTGACTCAGGGCCATGTGGTTTACAGAAATTGGTATAATAACCTAACATTATACATCCTACAAGGGATGCACTATAACAATAATCTAGGTTATGAATGACCTATTCAAATGCACCGATGTGCCAATTCACAGTAATTCTAAAAGAAATTTGTAGTTGGCCATATTGATAATTCACTAGAAACCTTGAATCAGTAGTCTCAGTGTAATTCTAACATACACAATTATCCATTTACCCACTTTTTTACTTAAATAGCTAAAGATATGTTAAAACAAAAATAATTTGCAAATGAAAATACTCCACCATTCAATGTGTTTGATGAATGACAATCCACCTCTCAATGACTAATAACATAAAAATTCTATTTAGTCTACAGGATTCATAGCATCCTCAACCATATAGCCCTATAATGCCTTCAGCTACAACTTTCACCTCCCACTTAGTCTTTCTCAACCTTCTATGTCAAAGGCATTCAAATGCCAGCAACAATGGTATGAAGGGGCAAGCATATCGATTAAATTCCAAGTCTGATTTTTCATTTGGCCATCAGCCTGGTTTCTTTTAAGGGCTAATCATGTGAACTATTACTTATTTACACTTACATTACTAGAATGCTATTTTTTTCATGTATCTAGAATCCCAAGACTATGAGATGACCACCTTCACACTGAATACATTTTCCACCATATCTATCACATACACTGTCATGTAAACTTGCAGAACTGATAGTTTTAATGAAGAAGTACCTGATAGTTTAAGAAAGATGAATCCTCATTATAAGTCTTCCTTATTCATATCTTACACTCTCAATCAACACCAATCTCCCTAAGAATGACAGTCGCCTAAAAGAAGTAAGGAAATGTGATGTCATATAGAATCACCTAGACACTACAGGGCACATGTTTGAGATCAGCAGTTTCTATCCCACATCTAGTTTCTCCGTTTCAGCCCTATTTCATTCATTATTTTTTTCGTATTATTTCCTTTCTTTCTTTTCTCCTTTTGGTTTGCATTCTGCATCCCTCCATTTAGTGGAGGGAGTGCTGGCTGCTGTGGAGGTGGTTTGGAATGTGCGGATCACACGTCCTAGCCAATGTTCCCAGCAGCCCTGTTCTGAACATGCTTGTACGTGGAAACTGCCCTGGTAGTAAAACAACAACGGACATTCTTATACATCTGACTCACAGATGTGTAACAATTACTGACAAATTCTGAAGACTAAGAATGGCTTCAAATTTGTCTAGGCTAGTGTATATTTTGTGTGGCTGAACATTGGGGATAAAGTCTTTTTGCTTCCAATGAGATCTGTTCATTTTAGTCTTGACCTTTTCCAACAAGTAAGATTTGTTTTATTATCTTGCTTGGGGGCTTCTCCTTAGTAATAGGATGACCTACTTTAATTTCTACTTAAATGCTTCACAGGCTAGAGAGAAAGTTCCCCTAAAGAATTGATCCCCTAAAGACTCAAATTGGCCTCTGAGCCCTAATGGAAGACTTTTACCCCAAAGCAAATAAAAAATATATTAGGGTTTTAAAACATAACCTTAAGCCTTTATCATTTTCTGTATGTCTCTTCAGTTCTCATTATAAGTCATGGCACTTGCTTAAGACATTTGCTGCTCCTCTACCCAAGATTTTGATCCCTTTCCTGGTTCTTTTCTGCCATGACAGGCACCTTTCATGAAAGTTTACAGCCAATAATATTTTTCCACTTCATAAATAGCAGACAGATATGGCTTAATGACAGGCAACTGTGACCTACTATGCAGATATGATATAGTATATGTTTGGACAGGTCTCCACAGTTTGCAAGTATCCTTAACTCCACTTAAGCTAATGAGACCAAAACAATGTAATGATGAATGACCAGCATTATTATCAATATTCTATAATGCAGTGAACCAACTCTTTTCCAAAAATCTCAGTAAAGTGTAAGTAACACACCATTGTAGAATTTAAAAAAGAAACTCATTCCTTCACCTGTTTAAAAAGAAAAACAATTTTTCCTTTCATTGGGCTTCCTTAATACACTGAACTATGTTATCATAATTAAAATATTCAATAACATGACATGACATAAAACATTTTAAACAGAATGAAAATCCTTATCTTAAGGCTTACTACATGGAGTAAAATCTCAGGGTTCTGCTGAACATCATTTATGCTTGCTTCTTCAGACTGAAATCTTTGGATACAGGGACCCACACAGAGATTGGTGGGGAAAGCACTTATCCAGCAACTTCTCGAAGGAAACACATTACTAATACCCCTTTTGATATATTGGGAAGTTTAAATGAGTTACACAAGAGAATATATGGGCTTAAATACTCGAGTATAGACAGATGCAAGGCAGAAGGAGTATCTGAATGTTGGAGGACACAGGCTGAAACATTAGGACCCTTCTAACCACTTTTCTGTACAAGTCAGTTGGCCATGGCACTGCTGACAGAGAAAGCCACTAATACTCCCTCAGGGTATTTCCAGTGTCCCCATGAAAAAGAAAGCTGATATCATCCAAGTCCCAGGTGAAGCACCTTCTATGTAAGGATGTGTGAACTATAGGGACAGATTCCCAGCCTTGTTACAAGGTGTGGGAAAGGAAACTTCCAAGTCAGAGAGCTCTATAGGAACCCCCAAAAAAGAGGATTGCAGAAAGCAGAACAGATGCATCAGGTGGGTGCACTACTTCTGAGACCAGGGGGTCTTGAGATCATTGCTAAGGAGCATACCTCATAGCTCTACCAGGAGAGACTTGCTTCCATTCTTGAGAAATAGTCTGCACTGGGCCATCCTGCCAGCAGCACAGCTCACGGCTCAAAGTCCAGGTACTATGGCAAGGCCTCTCTCAAGTCCACCCTTTAGTCATCTTCAACCTCACTGTCAGAAAGTCCCTGATCAAATTCAGAGGGACTATAAGACTTGGGACCATTGACCCAAGAATAAAGACAATTGTAGCCTTACTCTTCAACTCTTTTACTGAAGCTAAAGAGCTTATGTGGCCAGAACCAAACAAGATCAAACACAGCTTTAAAATAACACGTCAGAGTCCTTAAGAGGCAGCACGGTGCTATGGAAATGAGCACTGAGCTTTGGACTCAAAGAGACCCGGGCCAGAATTCTGAATTTGCAACTTCACTGTTTTCTCATATAAAAATGTAAAGAATTATATCTATACATTATTTTTTACCACTCAATAGAGTTGTTGAGATGATTAGAGTTAATGCACACAAAGTGCTATCATCTAGTAGGCACCCTACATTGGTTATTCTATGACTTGAGATGCTAACTTAGAGACTGTCTGCTAATAAGGGCATGATTTAGATAAAGCATATCATAAGGAGAAAAAGCACACTTGGAGGAAGTGAGAAAATCAAGTAAAGAGAATAACAATAAGTTAGATATGAACTTAAAGGAACAGCAAGAAAAGGACCCAATTGTCCTTGTTGAAATAAGAGTTTATCCTGGTCTTAAACATTCCTCTTTAAAAGTTAAGAAAATACAAGTTGGGGATAGACTGTTTGTAAAAGAGAAAAAAAGATTATTCATTTACCCTGAGTAATTGTAGAAGTTATCAGAAAAGACATTTGGGCATGACAGTGATGTTAAGAAGATGAGAAAGAAAAAACATAAAAACAAGGTAAAAATTATGCTAGTTTCATAAAGCATGGTCACTTAAAAATGAAAACTATTCTAAGATATGTGTGTATGTGTGTAATATTATATACCATGCTGATTAGTGATGGATAGCATTTATCAAGACAGGCTCTGATTTGGACCCTGGGAGGAGGACTTTAAGTTGAACAACTAGTGAACAATCCTCACTTCCTAACTCAGATGTATACACGCTCACCATCCTTGTTTGAGATGAAGAAATTGAGCTCACACACAGCTAGTAAGTGGTAGAGCAGAAACCCGAATGTAGCCTGCCATACTATACACTGACTCTGGACATGGACCATATACTTTGTCATGGCAGACATTCTTAACTTTTTGGTACCAAATTGTTATCATTTGCTTCCCTATAGATCTGAGTTCCCTGGGGTATAGGGCAGAAAGATGGTGTTCAGGATGATGACCAGGAAAGAGATGGGGCAAGGGGATGGTTGTTGTCTCCTCTGATTGTGATGTCTGTCAGCCAAGAGATTGTGGCAGGACTTGACAGGCTGCTAGGTATAGTTTAAGCCATACCTGGATAGATCGTCATCTACTGGGCAAATCCCATTCCACACATGCAATGCTTTACATAGGTTGATTCCTAGGCAACAATTTTCCTTTTTAACCCAAATAATATACATGTGATAAAAAATACTGCAGCAAATATACAGAAAAGCAATTCTTCTACACCCAGATGGTATTGGAATTAGACATCTAACAATCCTGGAAAGATCAGTTGCTTTTGAATACTCATTCAAGATAAAGTGTAACTGATTGAAATAAAAATCTATAAAAATTTGAAGTAATAATAGACAAAGTTCCAGGTATTGAAGCAGTGAAGATAGCAACAGTAACATTTTTTAATAATAAGTTCTATTAAACACACTAATGCTATAATGGTTTATACTGTTTTTATTTCCACTGCTCCCTCTGTAAAAGTAATGGAAAGCCAATGGAGGTAGGAATGGACTGGAAAGAAGACTGTCTCTAAGCTTCCTCAGAAAAATCAGTTTTTGTCCAGATAAGAACTGGAGTAATGAGAGTACAGGGCGAGATGAAGGAAGGAGAGAACCAACACTGCCAAGGCTATATGTTCATCAGCAGCATGCCGAATCTCAGCCATTTCATTCTGCAAAGACACAGCACTGGCCTGCTCATTCAGCAGTGTGGGGACAGGAGGTCATGTCTGCAAGCAGTGAGGAAAGAGAAGAGCAAATGCCTGACATTGAAATCTTTTATCCACTTGACAATTTTTGCTGATCTCCTTTCTGTTTACCTTCAAATAAGCCCTGAACGCTGAGATGTGTGAGAGGCTTCAAGGCAGCTGGCTGCCTTGTATTCAGCAAACAGAGGTCAGGGTTTCCTGGGGAGTGACTCCTGCTCTATGGCTCTGCACAGGGCAGCACCACCTCCCACTGTGTGTGTGTGTATGTGTGTGTACGTGTGTGTACGTGTGTGTGTGTGTGTGCTCATACCACCCAGCTCTCCCTTCTCCCCTTCCTTCCCCCCTCCCTTCCTTCCTTCCTTCCTTTCTCCCTCTCTCCTTCCCTCCCTTCCTTCCTTCCTTCCTTCCTTCCTTCCTTCCTTCCTTCCTTCCTTCCTTCCTTCTTTCCTTCCTTCCTTCCTTCCTTCCTTCCTTCCTTCCTTTCTTCCTTCCTTCATTCCGTCCTTTCTTCTTTCCTTCCCTCTCTCCCTCCCTTCCAACTTCTCTCCCTCCTTTTTTTCCTTCCTTTCTTTCCTTCCTACTTTCCTTCCTTCCCTCCTTCCTTCCCTACATTTTTTCTTCCTTTTTTGAGAGAAAGAGAGAGAGAGAGACATCAATTTATTTTTCCACCTTAGTTATGCATTCACTGGTTCGATTCTTGTATGTGCCATGACTGAAGATCAAACCCACATCCTTGGTATATAAAGATGACAATCCAACCAATTGAGCTACCTGGCTGGAGCCACCCAGTTTCTCTTCCACATGGGACAACTGGGCAACTCAATATTTTTAAGTTAAATGACTGTAAATGGGGCCATAGACATTGAATTTTAGAATTCAGAATTAATTTTCCTTTTTATTCAGCACTAAAGTAAATTCAGTTCTGGGGTTTGCTGCTTTACTGAAAAAAGAATTTATGAAGGGTTCAAAAGAGAGCTGAAAAGTGATTAGATAATTGAAACATAAGACTTTTAAGGAATGGTAAATGGACTGGATTATTCAGCCTGGAGGAGCCCCGGGGGTGACGTGAGCACATGCGAGCTTCCTCTAGAGAAGCTGCCTGGCAGGTTTCCTGCCACATGAAGCCAAATGCACGTGCAGAACCAGGGTGGGAAAGGGTTACTGACAGTGCCAACTGCTAAGGACAAAAATGGGCAACTGAGGAACGGTGTGTGCCTCCTGGTCTACGTTCTGCAGGCCAGATACACACTGCTGAGAAGGATGGCCTAAGAATGACCCTGCCTGGACTTAGCAAGACAGAAAGACAGACAGACAGTCACAGACACAGAGACTCTCTCTCTCTCTCTCTTTCACACACACACACACACACACACACACACACACACACACACACACACAGAAACACTAAGTGAACCTAACTTCTGTGTTGTATTCTAAGGTTGTCAAGATAAAGTCATGAAGAGTTTCTGGCCAACAAAACTAGAATATGACCTGACCTGTGGTGGCGCAGTAGATAAAGTGTCGACCTGGGAACACTGAGGTCGCCAGTTCAAAGCCCTGCACCGGTCTGGTCAAGGCACATATGGGAGTTGATGCTTCCAGCTCCTCCCTCTCTCTCTCTCTCTCTCTCTCTCTCTCTCTCTCTCTCTCTCTCTCTGTGTGTGTGTCTCCTCTCTAAAATGAATAAAATAAAAAAAATTGTTGAAAAATAAAACTAGAATATGAAGGCAGATAGGTACATACCTCTATACTAACTTCACCATGACACCACTCGCCAGACACACACAGTCACACAGTTCAGGGTGACAGTCAAATGGGTGGCTGCTACAATGGGCACTGCCCACGATGAGCTCTGACCTGCCTCGGTGAGGTGTTTATAACAGTATTATAAAGAAAAAAAATTAATCTGCAGAAGAAGAAAGCTAAGCCAATTCATGCTAGTGAGTGCACACATCCATGCAGGCATCCATCTGGCTGGCAAGACGGATACTCCTGTGAACCCGACCCAAATCCAGGAAGCCACTTGGGAAGCTCTTCAGTCACTCTGGAGGGTCTTAGGCACCAAGCAAGAAAAATGCCCCAGTGTTTGTACAGGGACCCTACAGCCAGTTTCACAGTATTGTGGGCTCATTCCACACATCCCGGGAATGGTAATGCTTTTCCCATTTCAGAGGGAGGAATACTGAGCCCCTGAGAATCCGGCCTATGTGAGGGAGGGAGCTGGTCTTCACCATCATGTGTTCTGTGTGTGAGGCTGAGAATGGTGTAACCTGTGGGCAATGATCAATGATGTTTTAGATATCTTAATTATCCAACTATTTAATGGCCAGGTCTCCGCCAAACCCCAGCCTGTCAGAGTGTCGGCTGCTCGTGCCAGTGTCACAGCTTTAAGCAGCATTTACTCTGCTGGGGAACACAGCATGTGGTGAAATGATTTAGCATCATGAATAAACACATATGCTTGCTTCGGTCCAAATTTTAGAAGAGACAGACCTATTTTCTGGCCCGTGATTTAATGAACTAGAAACAAACTAAAAGGTACATAATTTACTATGCATGAACAAAAATCTCCCTCGCAGCAAGTGAGCTTCCTCATGTCAAGTGCTACACTTAGAAATGCTGATTACAAGTGTGCATTCCTATGGCTAATGTGTATATATACACACACGTGCATGCACACATACACAGGCTTGTGCACACATATGCACTTGCAGACACTTTAAAATATGGTGCAACAGTCATTTTGATGCCTTGAAACAGAACTGACTATGGAACTGGTTGATCAAGGAAGCCTAATATCATACAGTAAAGAAGAAAATCTGACTAAAAAAAATAAACACATTAAACAAGAGGTTAATAAAAAGATGCTACTCTGGACAGCAACAAAAAGAAGTGCCAATGGATCACCCACTTCAAAAACACCCACTGCACTTTCTTCTATCCTGCTGTCCTTAGCTTGCAAGCGGTGGCCTCTACTCTGCCTGCTTTCCCCAACAGAAACACATCATTTTACTTTTAGTCTTGTTCCTATTTTATGTTTACATTTTATTTTCTCATTCTCTTTCCTGAATCCCCCTACTTCTAGTTTCCAGAGTGGTGTTTACAGAGACCTTTACCGGAATCAGGGAGGTTGAAGAGACTCCTCTATTTTATCCCTTTCTCCTGTCATGTCCATTTTTCTGCCCCCCCTTCCCAGAGAACAGATAAGTTTACCCAGAAAATAAAAAGCTAATACAACCTTTTGCTCATCAACAAAAGTATGTCTTGTTGTAGCCAGGAATAAGTTAATAAAACAGGGAAAAGGCTTAGTGGCTTAAAAATAGGCTCCTTGGGGTTATGAAGGAACAATGTTGTTTTTTCTTCCCAGTGTGCAAGGATTTAATTAAGTGATAACAGTCACCTTGGGGTGGCTGCACAAGGCAATAATATCTAGGTGAAGAAAAATGCTGAAGAAAGTTGAGTACAGTCAATTTATCTTGAGAGAAGGCAATAAATGACCAAAGCATAGGTATTGGGCCGATTGTTTTGCAATGTTTCCATTACTGATAAGCATCAAAAAAAGAGAAAAGGACAGATTTGGTATTTTCAGTTTCTAAAATGTATTAAATACAGAGAAAGGAAATGAAAAAATTGCTGTGAGGTCACATCCTCACATTCTAATTACAAACAGTTTGGTCATTATTCAAGCTAAACACAGAACAAGGTAATTTTCCTGTTGATACAAAGGATGGGAACACAGCTGAGTTGTATATTTAGAAGCAAATATACAAAACTTGGAAATTTTTGTTCTGCCTAAAAGGAGGACAGAAATTAGAAAGAGATGAGGGTAGAGGGAGGCTGCATGGAAGGTCAGTCTCAGGAATAGCAGACTTTTTCTGTCCTAATGTCAAATTTGGGGGACTCTGAAAAGTTAAGGGGAATTAACTGCTTTGGGAAGTACTATGACCCGGCATGCAGAACATCCGAAGACAAATCCCAAGACAGTGACATTATCAACACTGTTCATGTTAAGAAATAACAGTAAGACTGGAATAAATTCATTGGCAACTGAGGCCCACAGAAAATATTAATGGCAGTCACATGGCATTTATACTTGGGGAAGGCTGAGACAAGGTTTGAATGAAGTGTATGTGAATACTTGGCTGACATAGCCAACAGGTTACTTAAACTTCTTTCTTATTATGAAATGTGGGCATGTGGGGGGCTGGTAAAAAATTAGAAAGTTTGTTTTATTTTTCTATAAACAAAAACAGCAACACAAATTCCCCATGGCACTGCTGTAATCTCTCAAAGGTGGATCTCAAAGCACCCTGCACCATTAATTAAGTCTAACACTACTCTACTTGAGAGAAGGAAAATGAGGCACTGAGGTTAATGTAACTGTTTAAGGCCACTCAACCTGTTCTTTTTGATCCCTCATTCCCAAACTCCCATCTGCTTAACTGCCTTCGTGGAGACTCTATCACCTCTTTCTCAAGAGTTCAGGTTCATATGTCTCCAATTTGTATGGTGATCAGAAATTTTCTGCCCTCAAACCCTGCCCTCCACTTCCCCGGCTAGGGTTCCCGGACACTCTTCTCTCCATGAAAAGTGGATCCCACAGGACAGCAGGGTGCAGACCTCTGTGTCCAGGAGTCAGCCAGCACACAGCAGGGGTGGGATCTGCCGGAGGAAGCCAGGGTAACCTGAGAGGAGAGGGTCCTTTCCCTCATTTAGCCTTTCTCCTCACCCACCACCCTCTCTTGTTCCCTCTCATAACCCCCACCCCCGGTGCACAGAGAATAAGGGTCAGCTGGGTGGTGCCCGGGAGGCTTCCTGCATAAGAAAAACAGTAAACAACTCAACCAAATAAAAGAAATGAAATACCACTCTCCTAGATTTCCCCATCTTTTCCAAAGACTTGTCAGTGCTATCTAATAATACAAATAAAGATAATTCTCATATGTCCTATGCTAAGGTTTAGGTGACAAGTCCCTGTGATAGTGGATTTTATACTCAAAGACTTGGAGTTTCCTGTCGACAGCTGCCTGAGACTGACTATAGGCAGACTGACTATTGTCAGTCTGTAATACCCAAAATGTTGAAGGAATTATTCATTTTCAGTTTCAGAGGAATTTAGAAAATGCTAAATACCCTGATGTCGGAGCTTGGTCACGGTTTGGTTTGGGCACTCCTGGACTGACAGTGCAGTGGAGAGGGGAAGGCTGCAGCTCTGGTCCTATGCCCCTGAGCAAAGGGGAATTCTCAAGATCCCTTTGACTTTACAGCCTTTGCTTTTCAGTGTTGTTGTGCATGTGTGCCCTTTAACCATCAGTTCCTTCTGGACCTTGAGTCCAACATGCCTCGCTTAGGCCCAATATCCAGGATCCTTAATAAAGGACTGAATTGCCTGAGGACAACTAGTTATTACCTGTGACACTACATAAATACATAAGTTTCTTTTTTAATTGTATAAAACAACACACACACAAAAATCTCATTTCCTGGTATTCAAATGAATTATGGTCTGCACTGGCTTCTGGCCCATGCCACCACAACCTGAAGTTAGGTCATTGAGCAAGAAAGCTTAAAACTTAGTTAACAGTTAGAAGTGAAGTTAACCACCTAACTGAGGCTAACTGGTCAGCTCAAGACCCCTGCTGCAAACTCGGACCCTCCTGACTTGCAGTGATTAGGCCCTTGCACCCCTCAGATCCCAGCTTTTCTGGTGGCACCTCTCCAGAGTGCTTCCCTATGCATGGAAGTCTTGATTTATTCATGAGGTCACTGCTCTTCATGTCCAATGTCAAGTGGCTCCCTACTCTCTGGGCACCAGTGGCTTAATAGTGGAGTCCTGGGGATTGGATATAATTGGCTGAGGAGTTAGTGAATTAATTAATTACTCCATCTGACTGAGAAACATAATGCTCAGAAGATGTGATCAGGGTTTAGTCTTCCTTCATGCTTATCCCTCTCAAATACATCATCACCACACATGATGGCTTGCCCAATGGGAGGTTCTCATTGGTATATAGATAAAATATTCAAAGAGACTTTGGTTTTAATATAAGGAAACTACAATCCCAATTAATGTCCATTAATCGATGAACTGTTCTCAAACAGCTGGCCCATTATAAATGTATGCCTGTGTTGAAACCTCTACTTACCACTTTATTATTAATAATAATATAGCCTAGAAGCTTCTGTCTGTTTGATCATGTCAAAGTGAAACACTGATTTGTTTAATTTTTATCCTCAAAAGTGAATTGGGTGGTATGCACTAATGTGCCCTAAATCAGGACAGCTGCCACCAGTTAAACACACAAATGATTAAACAGAGAACAGAAGTATGAAAGTAGGCAGAATCTACTCATTTATTGGTCTTAAGCAAGCAGGAGAAATAAATTTTATTATTTTGGCCACAGAAGGTTAAATGTTCTTTCCAGGGGCACAGAAACATGGTCTATGGAAGGGGAAGATATGCACCAGCATATTTACTCATTACTCCTGTCATATATATTAATTTCTAATACGTGCTCATTATGACCATGTGAAATAGTTCTAGGGCTTTTGTTGTTTTTCATCATATAGCCGTACCGCTGATGTATAAAAATAGCTCAAGAAAAAAACAGACTGGTAATTCGGTAGACAGGCAGGAAAATGAATACCAAGTTCTTTTCCAAATCAAAAGGTACCTGGATTTTCTAGATATTGTGTGAGCAACACACACCCAATATGTTAGCCAAACATTTGTCTCGCTGTCTTTCAGTGGAATTCTAATCCACTGTATCACTTTATTGGGGAAAAAAGAGGGTTACATCTTTTATTTATTATAAAATATTACCTTTGACCACCTCTGAAAGTAGAATTTTAGAAGTGTAACAGCAGGAACCCCAAAAGCAAAAAACAGCACATAAAATGACACTGAAAACCAGTTTCCAAGTAGACAACATCCAAATCCTGCATTAGTCTCAAGTTTTCTCCTTGACGCTTAACCTTGGTTGTCCCACTGGGGCTGATGGGAGCTACAAAGCTTACCCCTGTGCATCGAGTTGAGGAAACACTCCCCAGCATCAGTTCTGACTCCAATGTTACAACACAAATCAAGATAATATTTCTGTATCTCTGCATTTCATTGGGAAAAATACAATCAAGTATTCTACACTCTCATAAACTATTACTCACATTCCTCTACTCTTTATGATTATTACCCTATTCCAAATAGAAAATAAAGATATTTTAATAACATTTTAAATAAAAAATTAATAAATAATAATGGTAGTGATGTTGAGACTATCATTAGAAATTTTTAAAAATTAAAATAGAAATTTAATTTTATTATTGCTTCAACAGAGATATATCATTGTAGCCACTTCACATATTTATAAAACAAATCTCTATATATGTATCTTAAGGCTCCACTCTTGGGACAGGAATAGGGAGCTGAAGGGGAATACTCAGTCCTGCTCACCTCTGGTCTAACTACAAACTCTGTGAGCACTACTGAGGGTTAGCCCAGCTGCTTTAAGAATTTGCATAATGAGGCCAAGGTCAGGAACCTGAGACCTCAGGTGAGAAGTTTCACTCTGTTCTGGGGCCAAAGAGAGCAAGCACTCCTAAGCATGACACTTCAACTGTGAACTAATTCTCTCAGTCACAGCAAGACAGGGCAGGGAAGTGTGGGTGGATCAATGCAAACATGTGGATGTTGATACAATAATAACCCCAAACTGTGTTTCCTAAATTAGCAAACTTTTCTGAATGAAAGACAACATGTTTGTTATTAATATAACTAATAATAAGTACAAACATTTAAGTGAGTCTCAAGGACCTTTCATTAATGGCAAAACATACTCTTCTAAATGTTAAGAGTAATTCATCATCTTTTTGTTTTTGTTTTAGCAAGAGAGACAATGAGAGAGGGACAGACAGGGACAGACAGACAGGAAGGGAGGGACAGACAGGGACAGACAGACAGGAAGGGAGAGGTATGAGAAGCCTCAAATCACAGTTGTGGTACCTTAGTTGTTCCTTGATTGCTTTCTCATATGTGCCTTGATTGGGGGATGCCAGCTAGCCACTGACCCCTTGCTCAAGCTGGTGACCTTGGGCTCAAGCCAATGACCTTGGGGTTTCGAACCTGGGTACTCAATATCCCAGGTCAATGCTCTATCTAATGTGCCACCACCTGATCAGGCAAATTCATTATAATTATAGAAAATTTAAAACACACAAATAAACAAAAGTAGGGAAATACAAATCATCCATAATCCAGGGATAATTCTATTAATGTTCTTATGGACATGTTAAATTCACTAAGTATTTATTAAGCAACTATTACATTATTTAACAAGGTACTTAAGATAGTGATGAACTAGACAGGCTCAGCCTGTTTTTTCATGAAGCTCAGAGTCCATTATATATGTACATTTTCAAAAGACATACTCTGTATCATTCTACTCTGTAGACTGTTATAGAAGTGTTTCAAACAGAAGGTTTGCCAGACTGGCATCTGCTCTGTGCCTCTTCTAATATCAGTCACACTCAAGTGTCCTCTTAGTGCTTTTTATAATTCTAACCTTCATACTGGCCTTCAAATAATGTTGAGCCCATCTAGAAAGGTATACCCCTGAGGACAACTGAACCAGAAGGGCAGTGAAAAGAGAGATTTCAAAATCACTGTGAGGATCCCAGCCAGATTTTTTTGAGTAAATGTGTAAGTGCTAATTTTCCTGACCATCTTTATGGATGTACACATCCTCCTCATCATGGAATCTGAGTAATACTACATTTGGCTTCACTGGCCATATCAGAAAGGTTCAAACAGCATTTCTCTATAAAGACAGAGCATACGGCCCATTAGAATTAATAATAATAAAATATATATTAAAAAAAAACAAAAAAACAAAAACACTCAACAAAATGGGTATAGAAGGAAAATATCTCAACATAATAAAGGCCATTTATAATAAAACAAATAAAAAGACAGAGCATACGGGAAGAATGTTTTGCTCTTACTTTTAGTTCTTTTCAAAATCTTTGATTTAATCCTCTGCAAATAAGAGCAAGTTCTATTGCTCCTAATCCTTCCTAATATGTTCCTCTTACGTCAAGCTTTCTGTCCCTGGCTCCGAAAAAGTCACAGTACCTGTCCTGGATAGAGGACTTTCCTACAGCTAAGATGGCCCTGCCCAAATGCAGTGGTCAAGGCAAGGAGCCCCCATCCCACCATCCTTGTGGAAGCCCCTGCTTAGAGTGTCACAGAGCTCACAATAGGTCAGCCCCAGTCTCTAACAGAGTGCATTCTATGTGGCCAAGACACCTTTAATTTTCTCATTTATTTTCATTAAGACAAATGTACTAGGTTCCTAAGAAGGAAGAAATTAAATCACCGCATAGAGGCTTAGAAGAAGAAAGTTAGGGAAGATTTCAAGTGTCCAGACACATGAGTGGGCGGATACTCTCATTATGTATCATTGTGGACTTCTTACCTGGAGAATGACAGGGACACCATGGCTCGGAAATACTTGTCCACTCCAAACTGCGTTCTAGTCACACTTGTGACTTTTCCACATGTTTCTACAATACCCAGCTTCTAGTGATTGTGTTATTAAAGGGATTTGGCTACAAAAGCCTGACTCCCAATATAAAGGTATACAATGTTTATCATATTCAGGGTGTGCTCCCAGGGAGTAAACAAATTGGGCCTATTCTGGAGTTAGTGTCAACTCTTTCTCTAGGGTCATGTTGGTTGATTCTCACAGAGGGGCATGGTTTGTATATAGAACAAATACTAATATAAGGAGCATTTTCTACTACTCTGTGAAACAGTATCACACACATTAGAAATTTGCAAGTGTTCTTATTAATTTGGTTATGCTGGCCAATAATAGTTAACAGGCGGGCCACAAATTCTCCTTGTAGATTTCATCATATTAGATTATGACACTGAATAAAATGAAATAAACAAATGTTCTTGTCATGGTATCTAGCTGACTGAATAAAACGACAAAATGACTTGATAACATTTTAAGGTAAAGAGTATTATTGTTTAAAAGAAATATACAGTATTATATGAAGAATACCATGCAAAATTTATTTAACAACAAATAGATAGTCTCCTTAATGTATTGGTTAAAAATTTTGACAAAAACTTCTATTGAGGGTTAAAGCAGACTTATTTGTGAGAAGAATGGAAACCAATATTTTTTTGCTCTTATGAACTTTAATCTTACTGAGATGGCAGGATTTCAAATTTATATGTGTGTGTGTGTATATATATATATATATATATATATATATATATATATATATATACACATATACATATATATATATATATATATATATATGCATGCATACTACATACATATACACATACACATATGTATGGAACATTCTGTAATTTGCTTTTGAATCTAACCATGCATCTTAGATAGCCTTTCACAGCAGCACATATAGGATTATCACTGTTTTTTTCTGAATGTAGAGTGTACCATAAGAGATTTAACCACTCCCCTCTTTGAAGGTAGTTTTAAGATTTGAGACAATTATAATCAATATTGCAATGAGTTATTTTTAAGCTTTCTGAAATATAATATTCTTAAAAATGGAATTATTTGACCTATTCTAATAGATACTGCCAAATTGCCTTTATTTGGCCAAATTGTTCTCAAGAAGGTGTTAGAACTATGCAGTCTCACTAATAGTAAATGTCATTCCACCCACTCTTCTCACCAATAGTTGACATTATTAGTCTTTTCAATCTTGGCCAATTTGAAAGGCAGAAATTTTCAATATTTTCATGTATCATCTGGTCATTTATATTTATTTGGTGACATTCTCATTCGTATCTTTTGACTATGTTCTAACGGGATGTTGGTCTTCTTCATGAGTTGTTGGATCTTTATATTGTTTGGGTATTGATCTGCTGTTTTATGAATTATAAATATTTATTATCAGCCTATAATTTATCTTTTAAATTTATTTATTGCATCTTTCATTGTATATAATTCAAGTTTGTTAAAGAATTACCTCTGTTAGACTTTTATGATTACTGGATTACTTTATTTATGAAGCCCTTCTCCATTATGAGAAAATCAAAATATTCTCCTCTAGTTTCTCTAAAGTTTATAATTATGTGTATTATGTTGAATTCTTAAACTCTTAAATAATTAAAGAATGCTGTTTAGTGCATCTCTGAGGTTCTGCATGAAAATATACCCTTTGTACAATCAGATTTTTAAAAATAACTCAATATAATTTGTAATGTCTACTTTAAAGTATAAGCATAGTTTTCCAGGACCATGGGTGAACAAAATTTGGGAGCCAACTTAGGGGAAGTTTCCTTCTTCTTTTCCTGAAGCTTAATGAGTAACTGTCAGTTTACTACTCTAAAGAAGAGTGTGTTACACTACATCAAAGTCATTTTTTCAAAAGGCAGAGAGAGAAGGTTACTTTTATATATTATTCCCAGGGATGTCAATTATAGGAACTGAAAACTCTAATATAATTATTTTATTTACTTTAGATTTCTGTTGCTAAGGAGTTGCATAGAAAAAAATTGACCTTCTGAGTCAGAAAAGATGGGGTTCAAATCCTGGATTCAGTCATTTAAGCCCTATGAGCTTGGGTAAGTTATTTATTTTCCCTCATTTTTTTTTTTAAATTTATAGAATGAAGCTAATGGCTATTCACACTGGAATAAGTGATGTAACATACATAAACCACCCAGCACAGTCTGCTTGTTCTCCAGAATATGTTCCCTCTTCATTCACCAGTGCTCCCCCCAACTATCATAGATGCTCCGGGAGAAGCCGATCAAGGTTGTACAATTTCCCAAAAGACAAAAAATGTTCAGCTTGCAATTAACAGTAAAGGTTGGCTGCAGCTGGGACAGAGGCTAGAGAGAGACCAAAGAAAGAAGAAATTGGAATTGGGCCAGAGATTTTCTTGAAAAAAGAACTGAACTTTTAAAAAGATCAAAAGATCGAATTTCAATAATGGAGTTATTCTACAATAATTTTCTGTTCTATTAGTCATTTGAGCCCAGAATTATGGTTTGACTGAGCCGAATTTTACTCATGATTTGTAACTGAGTCTCTGAATGGGCTTGCATTAACAAAGATCATTGAGAACTGGATACATAGCGGAGACTTTCTAATATTTGCAAAGATAAATTAAGGCTGAGAGCACAACAAACAGCCTAATTAACACAGGAAAGAACCTGAGTGGCCGATATGTCACTCCACAGGACAAACAGGTGGCACATAAACACAGCAAAAGATCACTAGCCATTAGAAAAATGCAAATTAAAAAAATGATGAAATATCACTAAAAATCTATAAGAACTGCCTAAAAAAATACTGCCAATACCAAGTGCTGACAAAGATTCAGAGCAATATTGATGGAAATGCAAAATGGTACAGCCACTCTGAAAAACAATTTGGCAGTTTCTTAAAAAGTTAAATACGTACTGACCATGTTATCCTGAAATCCTATTCCCAGGTATTTATCCTAAATTAAAAAGAGAATAAAAATACACCTCCTATAAGATTCAAACTGACTTTCACTGGGATGAATGAATTCTACTGCCCACAGTAAGACCCCAGCTGCTCCTTCTTTCTTCCCACTAATAGGCAATCTTTCTCAAGCACCTTCACATGCATGAATGGATAATAAAAATAAAAACAAAAAATGCAAAGAATCCTCTTCTTCTTTTTGTGTTTTCCCTGAACCAATTTTATCTTCATCTATTAGTAGAGTCACCATTTTTCTAGGCAGAATACATTTCCCATTCATTTGGAACATCGTGCAAGGAAACTACATGTAGCCTCTCACCCCCACCCCCCTTCTAATCCCCACCATCTCACTTCCCTCTGACTGCCACCGTCTCACCCCCTGCTGACTGCCACCCCTCACCTCCCTCTGGCCCCCACCCTACCAACCCCCTCTGAGTGCCCACCCCTTAGGCCCCTCTGACTGCCCCCTCTCATACCCCACTCTGACCAACACCCTGTTATTGGGAGCTGCTGAACCTCAGTCAGGTCCCCAGTAGCTAGCTGGTTGCCAAGTCTTTGCTCTTTTAGCAACAGCTCAGAGAATACCATAATAAAACCTCTTCTTTTCCCATACTCCTTTTTCTTTTCTTTCTTTGGAACAGGTTGTCTTTAACCCTTGGACCCAATTTGAAGGCAATGGAAGTAATTAAGACTGACATTTCTAGGGTTAAACGTCAAGTAGGAGAAAGAGCTGAAAAAGGAAATTCCCCAGCTTCTTAGTAATGAAAAGCAGAGGGTATACCTTCTGTGACTGTCTGTAAGATGCTTTCACATCCATGTGTCAAGGGTTTTTCAAACTGACAACTTGCAAATTTGAAATACAAAAATGCCCAAAGCGATATTTTAGTGGCTCAGGGAAACTCTTGTATGGGAAAAAGAATTTTAAAGTGAACCATCTCTTGAAATCACACAGGGCCTGACCACGATACTCTAATTATGCTAATTGCTTCAATGCCCTTGCTTTATTTATGCTGAGCAGCTAAGATAAATAAAGGAAAATTGCTTTGGATCTAACTGTATTCATATCAGAATGCAAACTAGCCTGTGTTTGTTATGTGATTGCTGATCTGTTTACACTAAATTCTGCAGGTAATTGCAGTTTTGATTGCACATTTATTTCTAGCTGCACAGGTCCCAGGACTAGGTCTGTCTGTTTTTATAATTAAACCGTTTTGTAATATCTAAACTCACTAAAGAGCAAAATGATGCTTTAAGAATTTACATATTTTATGCATTAAATATACTTTGGTGAATGGTGACAAAAAGAGAAGAAAAGTATGTTTACCACTAAAAATTATTGGACAGCATGTTCTGGATTTGAAGAAATTTGAGACATCTGTTCCAAGGCCTGTTCCCCAAATGGGACAGATGCCCGGCACATCCCTGTAATCTGTGCTTCAACACACACTTTCTGAACTTTCAGCGGCAACTTTCATATTAGTAAAATATGTTAATAGAACATGCTGCCACTTGGTGATTCCTAAGACAATGGAACAGCCTTTTATACCCAGTGTAATGGTTGTGTTCTCTGTCCCTTGTTCAGAAGCTGAAACTTCATAGAACAGACATGGTTTTTGTTTTCTGTTTTAGACCAATCTTCTGGGTTTGCTCACTATGGTCACTGTTTAGGATTCAGTTTTGATCACAACATGCTCAGGATTTCATCCACAGTCAACAGACTTGGGGGAATAAAACACCCCCCTCACACACACACACATGTGGGCAAAAAAATTTCCTATTTTGGATGCCCATCACTTTAACATCACAAAGGAGAAGTAAATAATATCAGCACTTCAAATATAGGATGGTGTTACCTTCACATGGCTTCTTCACCCATCACCAAAGGTTGAAACAGTCATCCAGTCTGCCCTACTTAATGAAAATGTTAGGATGTCTATACTGACTAGTCTGCAAAGATTCTTAACCTTTATTCTGCTCATTAGAAATCCACTATTAAGAGCTTATTTTGTCTAAACACCCCGAAGAATGTTCTCAATAAATACAGGCTAATTCCAGTACCATGAAAGCATCTGCGACTTTCTTCCTTCTATAGAGAAGAGGGGAATCTGGGAAAGTGTTAGGACACTCAAAACACCTTGAGTAAACTAAGCTACCAAAAAAAAAAAAGCATGACACCAGCAAATGATTATCATGACACCATAGTGGCTGGAATAAGGGGGATGTACCATGGCCACTGAAGACCCTCCAAAATCCTTCATCACTTAAAAAAAACCATGTAATACAAATATTAAAGTATTCATATTTTACTGCATGTAGTTCTGTTGTTTTGGGTGGAGATGTGGGGGAATGGGATAGAGTCTGAAATCTAAAGCACTGGGTTTGAATGGAGAATGCCTCATATCAGCTATGTCACCTTGGAAAAGTTAAAAGAATATATTTAAAACTGCCTTGATCCTCAGATTCTTTAGTACCTTTACAAGGCTGTTGTGAAAATTAAATAATATGACACAAGACCACTATTCAGGAAGGTACATAGCACTCAATAATTATCAGTTTAGCTATATCCAAAGTTTAGGATCCTGACTAGTTCTCAATGGCATCAATCACCACCAAGGACTTGTAGTACCTGCTTATTAAATTGTTCAAGGACACCTGGACATTTCCTGTAGCCTTGTGTAGTGGCTTCTGGAAAGAGGACTGGGTCAAGAGCGTATTTGCAGACAAAAGCATGAAGGATTTCTCAGAGGGTTTACTTTACAAAAGGAGCTTTGTCTCCTTGGCTCCCTCCAAATTTGCAGACACGCTAGGTCTACTGCTTCCTCCTTTTATTATGACCCTAATTGATCATAGTCTATTGTTGAATTTATCAACCTCAACATAATTATTTATTAATGTTTCCATGTTCCCCACTAGACTGTGAGTGCCCTTCCGGCAGGGGTGGTGTCCAATCTCTCCCTCCCCAGCGCAGGCTTCTCTCGCATGGCAGCCAGGGTGGGAGTGATGGCTGCAGGAATGTGAGTCTCGGGAGCAAATGTTGGCCCTGAAGTCAGGCAGACAAGGCTCGACCTCAGCTGGGTGAGCATGCTAATCTGCAGTCTCCACTCAATTCTTTCTGAATTAAAAAATAAAATAAAATAAAATAATCAAGATAACATCTTAGCTTGCAGGGATAGTGTGAAGAATAAATGCCTCACCCACAACAGGAAATTCTTTCTCTTGATATTTTTTCTCATAAACTTCTCTTAAAATTAATTTAGGGAATCAAAAAGAAATTGCGACATTACTTATTACTAAAAAGTTTGTAGCAGAATTTAGGGCCAGGATATCTGCTTTCTGAGACAGATAAAGATTTCCAGATTCCTTGTGGGGTTTTTTTGATTTTTTTTTTTTTTTGAAAGAGCTATAGCCCCCAACTCTTTGTCACTCTCTGGCAGTCAGATCAGGACACAACAGCTGAAAGTACTTTGAAACCCAGCAGCGTTTAGAGGGAACACTGGCCTCGTGAGCAAATATAAATCCCCCATTCCAGACACAAGTTCTCCTTGGTCCGCTCCACCCACCCTTTGGAAACCAGTCAATAAATGAATGGGAAGGTAGAATTCTGTGGATGCATTCTCGCTATTTCATACATAAATACTGATTTTCACGTAAGATGTGACCATGTGTTTATCACCTCAAAACACTTATTCAAATATATCCAGTTTTCAGTAACTCATGGTCCGCATATGTTTATGTGTGTGCCTATTTCAGAGAAAGTTATATGAAAACTCTGAGTAAAATGACCCCTTTACTGAGGTAAAGAGATAACATCTTGACTTATTTTGTTATCGGGACATGTTAGACCTGGGTTTTCAACGTGCAAACCACACACTGTACCGGGCAGAGGTGTCTTCCTACACAATGATCCTGGTGTTGCGGGCTCTTGCTCTGACTGAGAAAGTGAGCAGTTTCAGGGTCTGAGACAGGGCATGGTAGGGAGTCCTTTCTACTCCTTGCCTATTTGAGGACTGCCTGGAATACAACCCCTGAAAATGACTCACGTCTTTAGTATAGCCTCAGTTATGAGGAGGGCAGGCAGTGGATAAAGAAGAGGAAAGTCATGAATGGGGAAGAAGCAATTGCTAACAGCTGGAAGCCTACAGAGAAGGTCAAAAAGCCTCCTTCTTATCTGCACAGATAGCCAGAAAGGCATTAGTAAACCGCATGTTGTATTTAAGAAACAAGGCAGCATCAGTTTTTGCAGGACCACTATGGCATCTGTTTCCCCTTTTAGCAGTCTTCACTGTACATAGTAGACACTCAACATTCATTGGATGAAAGGAAGATTTGCAAGGACCGTGCTTTTGTAACAAAATGAATGAACATTAGTTTGCATCAAATGAGTAATTCTGTCGCCTGACCAGGCGGTGGCACAGCGGATAGAGCATCGGACTGGGATGCGGAAGACCCAGGTTCGAGACCCCGAGCTTGCCAGCTTGAGCGCGGGCCCATCTGGCTTGAGCAAAAGCTCCTCAGCTTGGACCCAAGGTCGCTGGCTCCAGCAAGGGGTGGCTCAGTCTGCTGAAGGCCCGTGGTCAAGGCACATGTGAGAAAGCAATCAATGAAAAACTAAGGTGTTGTGACAGCAACGAAAAACTAATGATTGATGCTTCTCACCTCTCTCCGTTCCTGTCTGTTTCTATCTATCCCTCTCTCTGACTCTCTCTCTGTCCCTGTAAAAAAAACAAACAAAAAAAAGAGTAATTCTGTCAACACCATGAAGACTGAAGGGCTGGGGAACCCAGTGAGGCTTCCATTGTCTGGTCTTAATGATATATCAACTTGGCTACTTCTTGTTGTTCTGAACAATTTGCCTGGGCCTAGTAGAAGAAGTCTGACCTGCATCCCTTAGGTGAGAGGCACTACATTACTGAGCCTCTGAAATGAAGCTATTACCTATATTGCATTTGCAGAGTGCCTTAATATATATTCAGTAACCACTGGTTTAATTTTTCTCTCCTGATCTCATTGCCACCTCTCCATACATTGAACCCCAGGAGAACCCTACACTGTACACTGACCCCCATGACTAACAAGCTGTTTAATTCAGCAATGGTTTCCTTCATTATTTTATGGGATTAGCCTGGAAGAGCTCAGTATACATACTAAAATGCCTTTTACAAGGGCTACTGTAAGTATACTGTAGGTATAGCAATGCCCTATTTTAATCACATTCAAATACCCACCCAATAATTTGATTTTTTCCTTTTTTTTTCATTTCACTTTTTGTTTCTCCCTTTTTCCCACTTCCTGTCTCTCCATTTCATTACTGTCTCTTCTCATTTCTTTTTGTCATGGTTTATTTCCCAGTTTCTTCTTCTCTAACCTCTCATTTCTCTTTCTCACTGTTAGTTATCTTGGTCTGGTAGCTTAAAAAAAAAAGACAAAACAAAAACCTAGATGATTCTAGGCTTCTGATTCTTACTCCATCTCCAATGTCACATTCAAAACTTAACTCATATTTATGTTTTTCCCTTCTGGATAAAGATGGACAGTGTCTATCCCTACATTTCAGAAGGTCACAAATGTGATATGGTAAATTATTCTTTGAATGACTCAAAGACATACCATATAGAACAAATTTCACAGGAAGACATAAATCTGAAATGGTCCCTTCTCTATAGAGCCGAGCACTGTGCTCTGAAACTGTACGTAATAGGAGCTAAAGTGAAACAAACTAAACTTCCCCTTTCTGATTGAGGGGGTATTCTTACTGAGACTTCTTAATGTTTATTAAAAACTTCTCTTTACCTAGGGTAAAATTCTCAAGGTATAAGGATGAAGTAAGGGCCATCCAAATGCGGCCCAGCAGTAGTTATGTGGCACAATGAATACTGAAATCATATATACTTGCCTATTTACATGCTAAAATGCAAAATTGTAAAAAGTCCATGTTATAATCTCTCAATCACATAACTTTGAGATTCTCAAGTTCTTTTTAAAAAGATGACTGCATGACTCAAACTTTGATGTTAGGACAAAACTAGGATATTAATCCCCTTTTTTCCAGGACTTTTTTTTATATCATGAACAGTAGTATATTTAGTGCAAAAACAATTAGTATACCTTTTTTAGAGTGGTCATTTAATAAATAAATAGTATTAAGTGTTGAACTGATTCTCCTTAAAATCCACGTGATGAAGTCCTTGGAAATGTGACTTTATTTGGAAATAGCGTTGTTGGAAATCATCAAATTAAGATGAGGTTATTAGGTTGGATCCTGATCCAATACAACTTTTGAAAAGAAAGTATGAACACAACATACACAGTGAGAATGGCATGTGAAGGGGAAGGTTGAGAATGGGGTGATGCATGTACAAGCAGAGGAATGCTGAGGACCACTGCAAATGCCCCAAGCTGAGGCGGCATGGAGCAGGCTTTCCCACCCAGCCCTCAGAGAGCCAAGCCTGTTGACACCTTGACCTCAGACTCCTCGCCTCTAGACCCATGAGATAACTGAGTTCTGTCACTTAAGTCAGTTTCTGGTACTTTTTAAAGTCATCTCTACTAAACTAATACGGATTTTATCTTCCTGGTAAAGGAGGAAACATGGCACACCAAGGACAGAACCATGAACTTTCGAGCCATACAGACTGAGTGTGAATCTCAGTTCTGCAGATTACTGGTTAACTAGGGCAAGTGGTGCTTTGAATGTCAATTTCCTTTATTGTAAAAGGAAGAAGATGGTATATACTCTATTAGGTTGTCATAAATAGTACCATTTAATCAATTTTTGAGTGCCTAATATAGGGTCCCCTATAGGGACTTATAGCTGCTGTGATAGCATGATGAACAAAACAGACCTAGTTCCTGCCCTAATGGAGCTCATTATTTAGCGAGGAGACAGAAACACACATTGACAAACAAATACATATGCATAAAATTATAAGTGCTATGAAAGAAAGGACTAGGGTGCATCCTCAAAGAGTGAGGAGGCCTTGGAGAGGGTGGCACCTTCAGGGGTGTGGTCAGGTCAGGTCTTTCTGAGGAAAGGACAGAAGTGGAGAGCTAATGGATATGCAGGTGCAAAACTTGAAAAGAAACCCGAAATGAAGTTCCCAGTTTTCTTTCTGAGTCAGAATAGGTATTTGACTAAAGGCAGAGTTGTTACTGGCTATCACATGTCTAAGACTGGGAATGTTTCGTGGCGACACAGCACCCATCAGCCTGGCGTTCAAGGTCCTCCATGACATTTCTTTCTCTCCCCTTTCTCTTGCCTGGAGGAGCAGCCTGTGTGGCCCCCACCCTGTAAGATACACCCACCCAGGGTCAATGGGTGGATCTGCTTTGTCTGTAGCGAGAGCTGAACACATCAGGCTCTTCTCTGCCAGAGTCTTTTTCATCAGGCCTAGAATTTCATCTTTGCCTCCAAAAATAGGACACCGATTCAAATTACTCTCATTTTCTATAGCCATCCCCCAGATTTTTGGTTCCCAGTTCCTTGAGTCTTGCTGTTTTCCTTTAAAATTTTTCTTTCTCATATGGTTATCATAATCATGCTGGTCTATCTGCACCCCTTACTAACGCATCTCTGAGGCTGAACAGAAGATTACTCCTGTAAATCACCAAGACACTTAATCGCAACCAAACGTACTTTAGTCTGCCTTAACTTACTTTTTTTTTTTTTTTACAGGGACAGAGAGAGAGAGAGAGTCAGAGAGAGGGATAGGTAGGGACAGACAGACAGGAATGGAGAGAGATGAGAAGCATCAATCATCAGTTTTTCATTGCGACACCTTAGTTGTTCATTGATTGCTTTCTCACCTGTTCCTTGACTGCGGGCCTTCAGCAGACTGAACCACCCCTTGCTGGAGCCAGCAACCTTGGATCCAAGCTGGTGAGCTTTTTGCTCAAGCCAGATGAGCCCGCGCTCAAGCTGGCGACCTCAGGGTCTTGAACCTGGATCCTCGGCATTCCAGTTCGACGCTCTATCCACTGTGCCACCATCTGGTCAGGCTTAACTTACTTATTGTTGCATTTGTTTTATCTTTCCTACTAGATCATACACAACTTCCTAAGGGCAGGGTCTTTGTCCGGCGACCTGAGAGTGCCGGTGTGGCTCAGAATACGTGCAGAATTGATTGTCACATGGCTCATGTCTACATGGACATTCTCAGAAAGAAGTCAGGTAAAGAACGACATACCAGACATACTTAGTAAACACAAGGATTATATATTTCCACATTACATATGGACATAAAACATCCAGATTAGGAATCAGAGAGGAGTACTTGCCAATTTTCCAGACTTCCCTTTTTCCCACACAGTAAGCACTATTCATTCATTGTTTATTTCAGCTAGCACAAAACACACATGTGGGAAAATCATTTTCCTTTGTTTGCTTAAGACACACAGTGGCAGTGACTGTGTGCAAAGGGGTCAGGTGCGATACATACAATAGAAATGGCTCAGGTCGTTTCCCTCAGTTTTGCCATAAACGGCATTTTTAAAATGTGATTTTCTGGGCCTAAATGTCTTTGTCTTGAATGGGGGTGGGGGTGGGGGTAGAGGGTAGGGGGGTGGGGGGGTGAACAACCTTGATCTTATTTTCAAGAGCAGGAGATGAATCTGTTATGCTCTCCTCAATGCACGGTGATAGTTAGGAGGAGAGGCACTTTTATTATCTTGCTATTATATAGAGAAGGTTGTATCAAACTATTCCTGCCATGCTGCTACCGTTATCTGGAGAGGAACATTTCTCACCCACAGGGATGCAACTACATGACTGCATCAAATTGAAGGTGAACTCAGCAATGTGGCTATGGCACTTCAAGTAACACAGGACGTCAGAAGAAAAAAAAGAAATTTTTAAAGATAAATAAAAGATTTCAATCCAGTATTTATAATTACCTTTACTGGTCCTCTAAAAATAATGATATTTTGTCCCCTGAATTGATAGCACATGTCACATCAATTTCTGAAGAAATTCTCCTCTAAATATTTTTGTCTGCCCATACATTTATGGATTTTTGCCACAAGGCTATGTCAACTTTGAGCACTTAATTCAGAGCAAACACTATGTGCGTGTGTGTTTCTAAAGGCTTCTAAACCATATTAAATTTTCATCCATATAGGCACGCAGAGACACATATTAAATAAACCCTCTACAAGAGTAACTGGCTAGCAATGCAGCAAGAGATTTCCAAAGGGCCGAATTTATTACAAATTAATCAAATAGGTAAGATGGATCGTAATGGATATTCCAGCCCATGTAAACCGAGAGGGAGAAAAAGCACCAGCAGCAAGTCAAGAGCCAAATGTTTCTGTTTTGATTTATTTAGCATTTCTGAGATGTTTCTTCTGTGGGGAACAATATGCAAGGCATTGGAAATTCAGAAGGCACATCTTTTGTGTACCATAAAAATGTGCTGCTAACCTACAATACCCTTATAGAAATACAATTCAATAAGAAACTCAGTTGGGAAGATGTCTTAATAGAACATGAAAAAAAATGGTCAATACAAGAATGATTTACTTTACTTTTACAAGGGATTTGATGCCATGCATAGAAATGCCTTTGGAATTTATACAATCCAGATAAACAGAGTGCCACATTTTTAATTCTTATATATCTCCAATGTATTGTGTGTTTGTTGTTGTTGTTTTGTAAGCAGATCATCTATCCAAATCGTCACTTCTATCAAGCCTATCGCTGGAGCCATGTCACAGCACTCGGCCCTTAGGACAAAGATAAGTCTTCACCATTGTCATACGGAGCACACACATATTCAGCCATATCATGCTGAATGGGAATACACTAATTTGTAGAAGCAGAACTGACTTGCAGAATATGCTGAGATACTTATCAAGCTGTTAAAGGAGACATCAGTCTTTTGTCTGCATTGCCCTTGACACGTCCTCAAAGAAAGTATCTAGAAACTCTTTGTCTTCTGAGGAACCCTCAGACCTCGTAGGTCTAATGTAGGTTAAGTGCCCCTCAGGTCTCCCTAGAATAGAAAAGCACCCTGAACACTATCATCTGTATTACCAGAAACAAATATAATGCTAAGGCTAATCTGTAAGATCCTGTTATTTGTAGGAAGAAGCAGCAAAATGCAGAAGCATTAGACAATATTGGTCTTGCACCAGAAAGAGCTTGAATTCTACTTAAAATCTATGATATACAGTAACCTCTAAAAATCCAACAAGGGTAAAATGTATAAAGGTAAATTACCACATTATCATCCAATTATCATTGCTTGTTTTGTCAAGGATAAATGACTGTCTAGCAGCACTCGGTGTTGGCTTATTGATTCCCGCATATAGTACCCAGCACTCTCCCGGGTGGCGGCCCCTGCCTTGCTTCCCACTCAATAGCTGTGTTGATGCTGACCATTTTAGTACATGTTGCAGGCTGTGCATAACTCTCTTGACCATTTTGGAAGCATTAAGTGAAAACGGATAAACTATTATAGATTATTGGGCACTGCAGAAGAAATAATTGTATTGCTTTTATTCCTGAAAATACAGAAAAATTACTGTGTTTAACTGTTGTCATAATTGAAACTCGATTCAATTCAGAAACTTGAAAGGCACTTATTGCTTCCTCATCTGTCCTGCCCATTTCATTCTCAACAACATCATTTGACAGAACTTTACACAAATCTCCCAAGAATAAACATTTCCAGTTTCACTTTTCTTCTTCCCACAGATAAATCACAGTGAATGTGGAATTCTTCTTATTTCATCACAGATTTAAACAAAACAAACCTTCCTCGGCAGATTAAACAAAACAACCAAACTCAGACAGCAAAGAGGCATGCACAACATTTGAGATTAATGGACCACATTTCATCTCAAAGTGCTTTCTTGGCATAAACAATACACAAAGGTCACCTTATCCACCACTAAAATGTTGCCTGCTGTCAGGCACAGAAACTATATAACGAGGAGAAACACTCACTGATTCTTGAGGGCAAAGTTAGGTGAACTTTTTACTATACTAGGAGCTCAGAGTTTCAGCCCTGGTCCAACTTCCCTCAGTTCTGCAAGCTAAAGATGGAATCCAGTAGCAACACAGGGACCCCTCTAAGCTCAGTAGGTCAGTCCAATCACTGATTCCACCAGAAGGTAGAAAAACTGCTGACGGGGTTACAACAGGAGGTGGTAAGAACTCAGATCTGACCACGGTTCCACCATGTCTCTCACTTCTGACCCGTCTGAACATGATCACGAACTAGTGCAAAGGAGACTAAAAGTCTGATCCCGAGGTGAGATGGCTCCCTAATTTAGAAACTTACCTCCCAAGAAGGTAACCATCAAGGTCAGCGGAGCCACTTGGGTCACTGCAAGAAGCACTGGCATTATTTGGACTCAAATACAAATGTATGTGCCAGTTAATTTACAATGTACGGTCTGCTAAAATGGACAGCTTTAGGAATACAAATGTATCCACTACAGTGTCCTCATTTAACATTGCCAATGGGTTTTCAGAACTGTGGCAAAATGACGTATAATGAAACCAGTTTTACCACAGGCTAATTGATATAAACAAGAGTTAAGTTCCTATGGCATTTCATAAACATTGCAACGAAATAAAGTTGAACAAAATGATGTTATTCAAGGACCTGCTGTATTATGTCTGTGAGGAAGATGTGGAAAGTGACCATCCAGATCAAAGCTACCACTTTCTAGGTGCTTATGTTTCAAGTAATCCTCCAAAAACTTTGCAAGATATGTGTTTGTACTATTATTTCCATTTTGCACTGAGGATTGAAGAGTTTAGTGGTCCTGTGTTATGTGACCAGCAGGTGGCAAAGCCTGAATTGGAATGCACATGGCATGGACTGCAGACCCTGTGCCTGCTCTGCTCTGGTATCCTAGCCCATAGTGGAGTCTGGGGAAGTTTCCAGCACTTGGGATTACTGCCTAAACCTCTGGAAGGTAGGTAACAGATGCCTGAGCAAGGAGCATATAGCATGGCAGAGACCCAGGAAAGTGAAGAGAGAAGCAGGGGAATAGGAGGGAGAAGAAAAAGAGCAAGCAGCTCTGAGAGGGTTCTGAGAGTTCTGAGACACTGAGGTTGAGGAGTCTGATGAGAAGGATCAAAAATCAAAGCATGCCAACTCTGTAGGATAAGGCTGGCCTGAGACTCAACTCGAGCAGTGAGGAGTATGCAGGAGTTAGTGAGAGATGAAAACGGTAGAAGAATTTACTCCAGGTTGAAGGCATCTCATTTTTAGCAAAGGCATAGTGACACATGAATCCTTGACCTCTGTACAGACCTGGTGTGGTGTGCATGGACAGCGAGGGGAGCCACTGCACAGTGCCATGGCCAGCGTGGAGCCCATGGCTCGTGGCCCTGCCTCCTTTGCCGATCTCAGTGTGAGGGGATGAGGAGGGCCCAGGAGGATCAGACTCTTGCGTTATTTTCATGCACACTTACACAGCACCTCAATTTTACTATCAAATTCAATTACTGACCCTGACACTGGAAATCTTCCTTATCCTTGCCATCCAACCAGATGAACTGAACCCCATTCCCCCGGGATTCACCCTTCCCTGGCTGTGTGCCTCCAGGGCCTCTGCGTCAGTCTCTGAGTGACACAGTGGAAACCTCCCATCTCCAGCAGGTTCCTTGGGCTGCCCAAGCTGCCCGCATCCTCTTAGCATGTATTTACTGACTATACGGTGAACTTAATTGGGACTTGATATGTCATATCATGAAAGCATTCTTTAGCCATTTCAATTATTACTCCTCAAGTGACTGATATCATCTTTTGCCATCCGTTGGGAATTGTTTCATCTGGTTTCACTTTATAATCTCTGGCAAATGGTAATATTTGACAGCTGCCTTGGGCTGGCAGGAGGGTGCTTATATTGGCTCAGGGGTTAGTGTGCTGGTCAGAGCCCAAAAGTTAGAATCAGATTATGTTTCCTACATTACACATGTGCTGAGCACCAACTATATGCCATAGGCTCTTCTCTGTGCTAGGAATGAAAAGGTCAATGAAAAACAGCTTTACTGTATAACAGGTGCTCATAGTAAGGGCTTGACAGGAGATAGATGGGAAAATAGATAGATAAGGGTGATTTAATATGGTAAATATGCTATGAGACCATTGCCCGAGGTGCCATGGGAACATAATCAAAATGCAAAGAAGGGAACCCAGAGGCTGCCAGAGAATTTCTCCTAAATGAAATAATGTCTGAGTTGAACCTTGAAGGAGAAGCTTTGCAGGTAAGAAAGCAGGGGAGAGAGAAGGGTGTTCTAGGAAGAAAGAACAGCATAAGCAAAGGACCTGTAACATGAAACAGCAAGACATCCATGGGAAACGTTGCCCATGGCTCCCTTGACTACTATATTGGCAAGCAACTCTTGCCCAACTCAGAGCTCCCATAACTCCAGGATGTTGTAAAGACATAATTCACATGAAAGTCACATTGTAAACTGTAGAGCACCATGCAAATGTAACACATTTTATGACTCTCATAGCAACAGTCTTCTGGTAAACTGGACATGGACTTCAGGAAATCTCTGAGAGACTGAACTGAGCCTGTTTGCTAGAGGTTGTTGACCCCTGTTTTAGGACAAATTGGGAAGAATCTGTCAGAAATTCAATTAAGATAAGCAAAATATATTACCTGATTTAGAAGTTGGCCGATATCATGAACATTACCGTGTTTGTGTTTACTCTTCCAAAACCACTGGGGGTTTTCAGAGAGCACAGGAAGTCAGTAACAAATACCCAATGCATGAAGCCAGAGCCTTTTCCCCATCAACAATGTCAGAATTGTTTACTATTTATTCACCAACTCCTTTATATTCAATATGGTCTGTTCCCCTGCCTTGGTAGATGGTAAACTAAATAATTCCACAGTGGGAGACCAATATTTGGATATAGAATGTTGAGGGGTGAGTTGAGAGAATGGAGACAAATTTCCTCCTAGCAGTTGAGCACTTTACCTGTGCATTCTTTATGCTGAAAAACACCAAAGGCTGGGTGGGGGGCAGTTAGTAAAAGTCCATGCTAAATCCTCCTAAGAATTCTTAGCTTAATCATTACCACCACCATCACAACCACCATCACAATTGTTAGCTAATATCAAGAGCTCACTATATATCATAATGCATTCTAAGGGCTTAGCATTTATAACTATTTAATAAGCATAATATCTCTATGAGATACTATCATTAGTCCCACTTTAAGGATAAAGAAATTGAGGCTCCTACTGGTTATGTAACTTACCCAAGGATATGTAGTTGAATCAAGATAATCTAGATCTGGACCTCCACCCTCTATACTTAGGTACCATTTCTTCCCAAGGGGGGAAGAACCATGTAGCTACCCTACATTCTACAGTATGTAAATTCAGAGGGAAGATGGGGAGGAGACACCTTGCATTCAGAAAGTAGTGTCAGAATAAAAGCAGGCCAAGTATAGGGAGCTACTCTCCTTTCTAAATTCCAAAGGTCCCTTTGAACCCTTCCCTTAAAGGACAGTGGGAAATTTTAACTGAAAGATTTTCTAATATTCTCAATATCTATCTCTTTATGACATTAAGTGTAGTATCAGAGAAAAGTTAAACACATGGACTCTCAAAATGAAAGACCCATGTCAAATCCCAACTCTGCCATTGACTGCTAGCATGAACTGTATAACCTTGAGTAAAGGTGTGTGACTTCAGTTATCTCATCTGTAAAATGGGCTTGATAAATGAAATCTACTTAGTAGACATAGCAGAGATGTTATGTGGAATTCAGTGTGTTTTTACATGTGTGTATTTAATCATGCCTCTTTAAAGTGTTAAATAAGGGGTAGCTACTATTGTTATTCAACTTTCCTTGAATTAAGCACATAGTTATGCATCCATGTTAGTTACCAAACAAGACATTGTTTAATGAGCCTTAGCAATCTTTGGGGACATATAAATAAAATATGAAGCCATTTAAAAACAGAGGGAGAAAAAAGGATAGTAACAGTATTGAGAGAGACAGGAGGTGATCCAAGAAGACAATAAATTCTGGGAAACTTTCTAGAAGATGGGCTTGGTGAGTAATAGTATCCAGGGCAGTGAAATGATTAAGAACAAAAGGACAGAGCATGAAATGTGACTTTATGTTCCTTGAGTTGGAAGAATGGTCTTATGCAGGGCTGACAGCCTTTTTCTGTAAAAGATCCAACAGCAAACATTTTAGGCTTTCTATGCCATGTGACCTGTTCCCCTGTTCATCTCTGCTGTTGTAGCATGAAAGCAGGAAGTAAAACACTCGAATAAATGGGTTTATTCCAACAAATTTTATTTGCAAAAAAGAAATTGCTGATTTGCCATTAGGGATTGTAGGTTACTGACAAATTGACCCCTGATCTAATGAGTCTCATTAATAACTGCTATTAATAAGAGTTTGAGTACCAAGGTCTGGAAATTATTTTATATATATACAACATGCATATACAGATGCTCCTCAACTTATGACAGAGTTATTTCCCCATAAACCCATTGTAAGTAGAAAATGTTGTTAAATCAGAAGTGCATTTAATATACCTAACCTTCTGAACATCATAGCTTAGCCTTGCCTACCTTAACCAGGCTCCAAACATGTACATTAGCATATAGTTGGCCAACACCATTCTAACAGGAAGCCTTCTTTATAATAAAATGTTGACTATCATAAGTTAAACCATTCTAAATAGGGGACCATATGGATATGTATGTATGTATGTATGTATGTATGTATGTATATAACTCTGCCCATTTAAAATAATTGTTATAATAGTGGAACTCTAATTCATTTTTATTCCATATAATTTCCTTAGTGTAAGGGAATGGGATAGAGTTGTTGCCAGAGTGCTGGGACTTGTAAGTAGCCCTGGATATAATCTAGGAATATGTAATGGGTATGGTAATAGCTATGTTTTGTGTGTGTCTGCACATGCACACATGCATATTAAAGCTAAAAAAAAAAACAAGAATAATTGGCCTGATGGAACCAGATTAAGCTAAAAATAAAGAGATCTGGGTCCTTGGCACTGATTAGCTGTGTTATGTTGGACAAGTCATGATCTCTATCCCTCAATTTACTCTTTATAAAATGAAATTGGACAAATAGGAAGTCACTTTTAGTCCTAAATATCAAAGATTCTAAAATATTGCTCAGAAGGCTTTAACTGTTGGGCATTTAATATATTCTACAGTATTTCCTGCAGATGATTTAGAAAACTGAATTGAGTCAACTAGAACTGTCGTGATTTTAATTGGATTAAAAATGACTTTAATGGGTAATTTATCCAGTAGTTTATAATAATCATATAATTAAGTAATCACAGGAACATCAGTTCAACTTTAAGGTTATCACAATAGAGTGGCAAATTTTCAGAATAAGTGTAATAAGATCTTTACTCATCTGATAGAGCTTTATTTCATGATATAATTTATTTTGTGTTATATTTAAAATTCAATTTGTTAAATTTTATGGAACTCTCTTGATGTGATCAGGTGAGATAAATTGCTTTTAACTTCTCAGGGGATTTTTTTTTTTAGAAAAAAAAATCAGTTTACTTATGCCTCTTTAAGGGGAGAATATTCACTGAGAGAAGCAACATAACTAAATTGGGCATCAAAACATTCTCAGTCAAGTTCACATATCCAAACCAATCTAACTGTGAAGCAGGTACACTACTAGCATGTCCTCACTTATGACTCAGATAATATCACTTGGCTGAGAGTCTGGAAACTTGAACAGCATACTATTAACTACTTAGGAGGGAGAGGGGGGAGGGACGCATACACTGAGGGGTGAGGGACAAGCAGCCCTGTGTATGCACAGCTTTGTTGACAAGGCACCATTCTTTATACAGGAGGTTACCTGTACACACCAGTAAGGGTGACCTGAAGCCCTGAGTTAATTCAATTCTGAGCATCTCCTGAGTGGAAGCAGATAATAAATGCAGACATGGATGAAACAGTCCACACATGTATGAATGAACTAATGCCCAACAGGGATTATGCTGAGACCATCAAACTCATCTCACTTGTGACCTAATCATATCTCAAAATGCCGCCTGTGGATATGAATTTATCAAAATGCAGAATTCTTAAACAATTACTCTTGAGCCTGGGATACGTGCTTTTCATCAAGCCTGGGAAGGCAGGACTTCTCCTCCAACTGGTTCTCACCTTCCACCCTACCTACTCCCAATCCTTTCTTTCCCCCAGGTTAAAAATACATTCATCCTGGCTAGTAAAAACAAAGTGTGACTTTTCATAACAAGTCCCATAAAAATCAGAGTGGGAGATTTTTGTCCTTCAGACAACCGGGCAGCAGATGCTAAGTGACAGGAAAGAAAGAACCGCCTGAGCATTCGGCTAAATCTGTACTCAACTCTTATTCACTCATAGGAACATAATCCTTCCACCTCACTTGGAAGACAGCAGAGTTTAGTGAAAACTGAACAGACTGGAGTGATGGCAAGACCTAGTTTTTCATCTCAGCTTTACCACTTTTTAGCTGTATGAACTTGGGCTAGTTCCTTGACCTTCCTAAGCTACAATTCTTCGTTTGCAGAATAAGGATCATGGTAGGACTAATAGCATTATATAATTTTAGTACCAATACCTACTGTACTCATGGGGAAGTTGTGACAATCGTGACAAAAAGAGAACAAATGACACAAAGCGCTTAGTACAGTGCCTGGCACATAAGTACTTAATAATAAGCTTGTATTATTATGTTGTTATTGTTAGATTAGAGCACCTTACACTAGAACCCCAACCTGTTGGCAAGCAGAGTGCCTCAGATCAATCAGTGCATAGTGTTCACTGGGTACTTATTAGAATTTGAAATATCCTAACGTTGCATGATCTCAGCTCATGAATATTAAAATACAACAATTTATTGATTTAATGCTAAATCTGATGCCATATGTATTTATCTAGTCTATGTACTACATGGCTGGGTGACCTACAAACCTTCTGCCAGTGGGTGACTTGGTCCAATTTCTCCTTTCCAGAGTTCCACCACTCACCAAACAGGGAGACATTTGTGCTAAGGAAATGGGCTTTATGTTCATTGACTTCAAGATAGCTTCTTAGGGCTAAAGAGAGATCACCAAAATTACAAACACACTTTTCATAAGAATCTACCTTGGAACGCCCTTTCAAAACTTACTAAAATTAGATACAGTATTTAAACATGTTAGTCACATGAGAAGTACTAGGCTGTACATTTTTTCTCTTCTGCAAATAAGGACACTAGAATTGATGCTATTTGAGGTTGGTTCCACCTTCATAACAATCTAAGAAAATCTAACTCTCCACAAAGTAGTTTGCACATATATGAGAATGCATTCCTTGCCTAACAATAGAAAATGCAAGCTGTTTGTCTCTGACCTCACCCACGAGCCACCCAAGGTCATCCTGCAGAGAGAGAGAGACACTTCCTAGCACATAAAGCGAGACACTGGAGCACAAGGCCCACATCAAAATGCTGCTGGAGTTCATAACTCAAATATCTTTATCCTAGAGCTGCTAAGGGACCCCATTAAATTGTTTTCCACAAATGCCATGAGGTTTGAACCATTTGTTACAACATTTGAGTCATTTATAAGGTATTTTGATCTGACAAATCTGGAAGTAGCTGTCTAAAGTAAAATACATGAATAATGTCAGCTTCATCTCATTTCAGATCAAAGCAGGAACATTGCAGAGTCCTACAAAACTTTCCCATGGTGTTGAATAGATTTCTTCACTTCTGTGGATTGGCAGGAAAGCACCATGTCACATCGCAGATTATACTGACCTCACTGCAAAAAACATGTTTTACAAATTTGATGTGAAGAACTATTTACAAACTCATGGAGTCAACCAGCTTGAATCCAAGATTAAAAATTATGGTTGGTATTAAAAATTGCGTAAACAAAGAAGCACAAGTTAACATAGAAAGAAGACAACAGCTCAGCCCAGTTTTCCTTTAAGCTTGTGTTATTCACTTACTGTGAAAGCATTTCTTCCCCTGTCACAGTGTAATGAGAGAAGCTAATAAAAAAGTGGAAGAGCTGTTGAAAAGTAATTTCTACACAGAGTAGTGCTGCTCAAGTCATACTGGGTGGACCAGCATCCTGAATCTGAACTAGAAGCTGGACCAACCATATCCCAGACCCAAAGGAATAGAATTTCTGAGGGTGTGACTCAGCAGTTGCATTTAATAAGTCCTCCATGATGCATGCTAAAGTTTGAGAAGCACTGCAGTATTAGAGAATACTACAAAAGCAGGAACACCTGCTATCATAGTAAACACCCTATAGAAAAATATCGGTTATTTTCATACAAGAACAAGTAGTTTTGCTACCAAAGCATGCACCCATCTTTTTTACTTTCGTCAGTTCCAGTGCTTTCTATATTGCATCTAACCTTCTCAGTAGAGTTCACTGGCTACCAGTGAACCAGACTCTGTCCATTTCAATCAAGTCTTTATCCATCACTTTTTTTTCATGCACAAGAACTGTGGGAATCATTCATCTAACTACCAAAAGTGATATAACAGCACAGCCAAGAATCATGCCAATATTGTCACCAAGCACACCTGTTAAATAGAGATTTCCATGGTATTCATATCCTTTGATCTTCTTTAGAAACTTGGCCTTTTTCTTATTGATTAAATTGCAATTTTTCTAAAACAGTTTGTAATTGAATTATCCAGTGAAACATGCCTTAAGGGATCAAAAGTGATGGAAATAAAAATAGGAAGTTGTATAATTTATAATAGAAATTATTTGCTTGCTTAGGTTTTAATCAAATCAAACAAAGCAATAAGATAACAGGTGATTGAATTACATGGAAAGTAATGTATTATGTTTGAAGACCGTGATGCTTCTTGGTAAAGTCTGCGGAACTCACAGCTGTACTATCTGCATGTCCTCTGGAGGGCATGGCTCTCAGGGACTTCCCTCCACCCCAACTCAGGGCCCCGAGTTGTGCTGAACACTTTCTTCTTGAAGCAAAACAACACTTATGTAAATAAACTATTAAACTGGGAGTTCCTGTAAATTATATGCTCAGCACTGGTTTAAAACCAAAACACAAACCCCTTGGAATCACTGGAAGTACCCACCTAAGGAAGTGCTCAGTTTGGAGCTTAAAGCTCATTATCCCCCCCATATCTATGGCTAAGTGAGCACTGGAAAACATAATAGAAAAATAAAACAGGATATTTGACACATTGGTAAAGAACACAGGCCATCAGTTCATTAGTTTGAGGGACCATGTTTTATCTTATAATTTTTGTAAACACCTTATCAATACTCCAACAAACCTACATCACACACCCATGTTCACCTAAGGGAGACAGGGTTAATTTCCCAGTAAGTAGGTTATATAAAGCATCCATCTAAGAATTAATTACACACTAAACTCAAAAAGCTTAAAATCTTCCAACGTGCAAGAAATGCAAACTTCTCTTGCCTCACCCATGGCTTTCAGAAACAGACAATGACATTATTAACACCTTACCCATGTATTATTCTGAGAAAATGAATTCCTTATGACATAATGCCGTTAGTCATGGCTATAAGGAATTGCTTGTCCTTTTCAAAGTTATTGTTGATACCTGGGCAAAGCCAGTTTCCACCCCCCTGGGAACTAGAAGTGATTTAATTTATCGCTCTGGAGAGAAGGAGGGAGCTTTTGGCTACTGAACTTTCCAGACAACCCCTGAATCATAGTGCCAATTGTGAAAGCATCAGTGAGAAATAGAAGCCTTGAATTCCTTTCCCGGGGTCTGGTTTTGATGGATGTGGAGGCACCCGAAGGGTGGGAGAGACCAGGTTTAAGCAAACACATTTTAGGGCACAGATTTTGAAAATTGAGTACCACTGTCCCCCCTGCTGTGCCTCATTTCAGAATCCACAGCCATCATTAGCCGAGAACAAACTGCTTTTCTAACTGCGTACCACACCATACTGCTCCAGCCAGCGCTGGAAATTGTAAAACTCTTATGGAGGAAACATGTCCTGAGAGCTTTCTCTCTTTGTCAGGCTTTCGGATTTTATTATCCTGCAGTGTGCTGGGGGAGGGCAAAGAAAAGCATGTATGCACACATGGGTTCAGAATATAAGAGCTTTCTTTGGAGAGAAGACCTTAAATTTGACACTATGTTTCCCATTTAAAAATAAATGTATAGGGCCAACTCAGGAATCAGGACAACTTTTTATTTCAGTTGAATGTGACACAAAAGAGTATCTAATGACCTAACCATAGATGGGTAGGGTCATCCAAACCCTGTTTCATAGGCTCAGGGATTACTGAAGACCTGGGAGAAGTCTTGCCTTCATTGCACAGTGAAGGTCTCCTGATATTGGCTCAGTGATTTCACTAGTGCACTGAAGACCGTGAAGTAAACTGTCACTCATTCTTTCCTAGTACCTATTAAATTAGGCAAAGCCCAGATGAAGCCCCACCCCCTTTTCCAGGTCTGCTTGACTGAGAGACTCTTAACAGGCAGTCATCCTAGTCTTGATCCCAGACTACAAAACCCACACAATTAAGCACACAATTACACAGCTATTTTGTGCATGAAGGAACTAGAACAGAGTTGCAGAAGACAGCGAGAATAAAATTATGAGACACACCTCAGTTCTGTCTACTACCAACTAGCTGCTGGATCAGGGCAAGTCATTTAATGTCCCAGGGTGCTCTGATTTTTCATTTCTAAAATGAAATGGGTGAGGAGGAAAAAAATAAGCCAAATGTTTCCTCAAGTTCCTTATTGTTCTTAGATTCTCTTCTTGTTCTTGAGGACTTTACACTCCGTATGGGGAAATCAGATATTAAACTGTAACAAGTTAAGTAAAAACAAAGGAGTCACTAACATAAGGTGATTTGCCAAGAGATAACACAAAGCAATATATGATCAAGAATTAATAATAATAATACAAACAATAATGTTAATAATACCACCCATTAATACTTCTGAATTCTTCTACTTACATATAGGACATAGTCTCAGTTAAAAAACAAGGTCAAAAAGCCATTTAAGGTTCAATTCAGCTAAGTCACAATTTTCCTGAGGACAAACAAACAACCAGCCTCCCACTTATCAATATCACTTTTATTGGATGAGCATGCCACCTTCCTGTAAACAGAGGTTGCAGAGGTAGCTGAGACAGAGACCACAGGTCTCCTGTTGGCCTGACCAGGGACAGGTACCCAGGGATGAGTAATGTCAGCCTGTTCAGAAAAATGGCTTCCATTGTGGATTCCTATGCCCACCAAGTCTGACCCCATTTAGATGGGAATGTTTTCTTCTCTCAGCTACACCACAGTGAAAGAAAGCCTAGGAAATTATGTGGGTCATGAAAAACAATCAAATGTACCTTAAAAAGATCCTATCTTCTTTTACTTGGGCAGTACGAGTGTTCTATTGCTCTCTCCCTTAGTGCCTGTGAGGATAACAGGACAGCAACATGCTATTCCCCTCTGTGTGTGCTGGCCTCCTCCAGGACACTGAGAAGATGCCCCAGACTTATTTGCACTTCTTAGTGAAGGGAAAAAAAGATGCCCTCTGTAGGCTTCTGGATTTACATGGTGTAAAACAACAACACGTCAAATAAACTTGGCTCGCTGGCCAACCCTCCTGAAACTTGCCTCTTCTTTCTTGGTAGAGCCCTACAATCCATTTTTAGGCATCACATCCTTTTTGTCTAGTTCTGAGGGGAATCCAGGTCTCACCCTTGCAGCCAACCAGTAATGCATCCGGAAGTGATGACTTGTTCTGTGATTATAAGGACAGCTACGATTTTGTTCTGAATGTTAAGAGCAAGAACAGTGTGTGCAGCTGGCTCCTTTGCCCAACCGAGCACATGACTTATAGATTTTGTTCTGCTCCTTTGGCTGTAAAGGTTCCTCTGTATGGAAAACCTGGAAACCAGCAAACCTGGGTGCTGGCTGCTCCTTCCTGGAGGAACAATGACAATATTACAAGCTATCGAAATGGGAAGGCTGAATGAAACCTTAGCAAATGTTTCTATAGTAAGCTGAGTACTCTCATGGAAGAGCCCTGGGTGGTAACTTCAGCCTTGCAGAGGGTCAGGGAGTAGACAGGAAGAGGTGAGTCATAAAAATGAAAGAGACATCCTTTCCACACACACTCAGCAAAAATGAGAACTAATCACACATCACAACCAGAAAAGTGTGCATCTATATATTTGCATCATGAACAAATAAAGAGAAAGTGTGTAAATAAAAAAGAAAATTAGACTCAAAACCAGAGGCAGCCTGATCAGGCAGTGGCACAGTAGATAGAGTGTTGGACTGGAAAGTGGAGGACCCAGGTTCGAGACCCTAAGGTTGCCAGCTTGAGCATGGCTCACCAGCTTGAGCCCAGGGTCGCTGGCTCGAGCAAGGGGTCACTTGGTCTGCTGTAGCCCCCCCCCAATCAAGGCATATATGAGAAAACAATCAATGAACAACTAAGGTGCCTCAAATCAATGAAGATTTGATGCTTCTCATCTCTCCCCATTCCTGTCTGTTTGTCCCTATCTGTCCCTCTCTCTGACTCTCTCTGTCTCTGTCACACACACACACACACAAACAAAAACAAAAACAAAAACAAAAAACAAAAAAATAAAACCAGAGGCAAAGAGAATAGCATTGTCATAAAAAAACTCCTTGTCTTGAAGTAAATCTTGACAATTAGTAGACAAAGAAGGTTAGCAAGAAATTTTTTCAACACAAAACCAGATAATTGGAACCTTATAATATTAGAATTAAATTTCATGTTCCATGGTCAGGGCATATTCCAGAATGAGGATGAAAAGGCAAAAATTGAATTGGAATTCCATTTGAAGATATAAAAATTACAAAGCTTCATACTACTGGGTAGATAATAAAGATATAAAATGACTGTATTTAGTGAGAAGCCACAGTGTGAGCAGATCGAAGAGAAGAGGGAGTAGCTCTCTTTAGGGCCAAAAAGACTGGAAATGTTAAAAAGGTTCCAGTGGTCCAAAATAAAAAAAGTATGAAATTCTCAAGGTTTATTTATACTTAATTCAATGCCCAGTTCTTTGAATTCCACAAAAGACAGTCTATGGTATTTCTATTTGGTCATGAATAAATATTACCAAATATATATATATATATTTATATAAAATATAAATATATATAATAATTATATATAAATATATATATTTGAGAAGTGTTTAATAAAGGGACTACTTATGAAACTGTAGACAAGGTAAGGGAAACCCAGGAGAAAAAATAAAGTGCTCCCGCCATGCCCACCTCTCCCCTCAGCCCTGTTCTATTTCCAGTTGGCAGGGCTCTTGGTTCCAGAAAGTTATGTCTGCAGTGGTCGCGATGGGGAGTCAGATGTTCTTACCCCTAAAGCCATCACAGATGGGACAAAACCCAAGGTGTATGAGTGAGGGAGTTGGGCTTTTTCTGTGGCTTAGTTGTGTTTTTATGATTTAGATTATGATTGTACAACTATGTTAGGATAGGTAAGTGACTTAGACTAGGGTGCGTTTTGACTTACAACAAAATTTGGGTTATGTCACTGTCATAGAAATGAAACTATGTCGTAACCTGAGGATCCCCTGTGTGTGTGTGTGTGTGTGTGTGTGTGTGTGTGTGTGTGTGTAAAGCAGCATATTCTATGACAAGACATTTCTCCTTTATTATCTTCTCTCCAGTAACCAAAGAATTGTAGTCATTGCAGTCTATCCTTGTATTCTTAATTTGGGCTAACATCCCATAAACAGCAGAAACATTCTTACATCTTTGGGTAGAGGTGGGTAATCCCACACCCTCATTCATATTCCACAAAACAAATATCATAGTCCCTAATTGACCCTAGACCCACAGCAGTTCATGTAGAGATGACTCTTCTATATAAATTCTAATAGCAAAAATAATTTATTTTTTTTCAGTTTGAGCTTATTGTTGATATTCTTTGGTCTGACAGAACTTGAAAGGCTAATAGTTGAATTCAAATTTCTTATCGATGATCTTGAGAAAGTTCACAACTGAATGGAAGAAACTTTTCAAAGTCAACACCATAGGAAATATGAACTTCTACAGGAAATATATATTTCTGGGGTGTGACGAAAAAGAAAATAGAGAACACTGAGTTTCTACTGCAAGTATGGGAACAGGGTAGAAATTGTCTCCCTCTATAATAATCTTATATCTTGAGTTCTTTCTCCTTGCAACAGGATGCTAATAACTATTTTATAATTATTTTGATTATAAGTTAAAAGGTTAACTGGATCATAGTCTGTGGCATCTGGATGACCAGCATGTACTGATACTGTCCATAAAAAGATAGCCTTTAATAATATTTATGTAAAATCTGTAGATTTATTTTAGTTAGAATATAGTAGGTATGAAAAGATGTCAGAAGACAATGTTATAATTAGCATGTTATTTGTTAACATTTAGTGGAGAGTGTTTGGTACTGTATAAAAAAAACAAACAAAAACCCACTCATACATTTAAATGTCAAATATAAGAAAATCGTTTTCCTTTTAATTCTTTCATTTAATCACTTAAGACTAGTGATTTTCAATCAATGTGCTGCAAAATCTGACCATTTAGTCAGAGGCACTGACCTCTTTTCCCTTTGATTGTCAAATAAAAGAAAGACAACTTTCAATACAACAACTCTACTGTGTGAATGAATCAAAAGTATACCTATTTCTTGTCAGCTCGGCAAAAAGTAAATTTTTCGGTGTGCCGCAGAATTTTAGTAATTACTTATGTGTACCATGAGATGAAAAAGGTTGAAAATTGCTGACTTAGACCACATCATCGCTTTGGTATAGCACTGCAGAATGCAGAAGGTCTGCATGGAAGGCGTCTCCTGTTTCTGCAATTAGCATTTGTTCATTCAACAACTTTTTAATGGACATCTACTATTTTCCAGACTCTGTTCTAGGATTGGGTAAGAGAGTGATAAAGCAAAATTATTGCCCTTACAAAGCCTCTATCTATTTTGAGAGACAAACAATAAATAAGTGGATAGTACTTCAGGTGGCACCAAGGGTAATGGTGCAAAATAAAGCTAGGCAAAGGGGGAAATAAGAAGGGACAGGGCAGGGCAGCAGAGTAAAGGGAGGAGGGGTGTTGCTGTTTTATCCTGGGTGGCCAGGGAAGGCTTCTTATAAGATGCTATTTGATCAGAGGGTTCAAAGAAGAAACAGTACATGGATGCAGGGGTTGAGGACATATTCTGAAAAGGAGAAAAGTAATGTAAAAGTCATGAAGAAAGGTGAACTTGAAATTTTTGAACAGCAAGGTCAGTGAGCCAGGGAAGGTGGGCAGGGAAAAAGTGGTGGGAAATGAACTCAGAGAAGTGGTGTGGACAGGAAATGGGGGTTCAATTGTGAAGAATACTGGGGCCACTGGGCACAGTTTATTTGAATGCTACTGTGCAGCTTTGTTCAGTTGTTTAGCTTTGACAGTAGGAGATATGAAATAAATTTTAAAGTTTGAAAAATCTATTTTTTCCCTATTTTGAATAAATAGATAAAAAATAAACTAGACAAATCTGGCCAATTTGAGTATGTTTCATTATTTTTAATTTATTTTTGGTAACTAATTTTAACCCACCCACCAGAACTCTATTTGTATGATCAGGGAGTACAGATGGGCTCCTGGCTCCTGAGGGACATGGAAACTACCCCAAGTTCTGCTGAAGACCTCTTAATAACTTATGTTACTTTACATTATGTGGATTTCCAGTAAGTGGGCAATCTTCAAAAATTTTTGAAGAGCATGTCTGTAGGGTATCAAAACATGAATTGCTAAAGTTAGATTGAAGACAGTTGGGGTTTTTTGCTAGATGGTGTACTTTTATTTTTATTTTATTGACAGAGACAGAGAAAGAGTCAGAGAGAGGGACAGACAGGGACAGACAGACAGGGAGAGAGATGAGACATATCAATTCTTCATTGCGGCACCTTAGTTGTTCATTGATTGCTTTCTCATATGTGCCTTGACTGCAGGGCTACAGCACAGTGAGTGACCCCTTGCTCAAGCCACTGACCTTGGGCTCAAGCCAGCGACCTTGGGCTTCAAACCAGTGACCTTTGGGCTCAATCCAGCGACCACGGGTTCACGTCTATGAACCCATGCTCAAGCCAGATGAGCCCGTGCTCAAGCTGGTGACCTCAGGGTTTCGAACATAGGTTCTCTGTGTCCCAGTCCGACTCTCTATCCACTGCGCCGCTGCCAGGTCAGGAGATGGTGTACATTTTTATCTACTCTCTCTCATTAAATAATTGACCACCATCAATTTAGGATCTACTATGTGGCTAATATGGAGTTATCAATTTTAATTATAAATTATACTCTCAGGGGTTAAAATATATTAAATCTCCAGAGTCAATATTTTACTGGTTAATATGTAGTTGTGCTTTTGATAACCTTTTGTCAAAAGTACTAAGAATGGTCTGACCATGATACCTTAATAATTGCTTATGCATATTAACTTTCAACTTTTATATTGAAAACATTGAAAGAAAATATTTGTCTAAAATGTTTCTTTATTTTGGAGAGAAACAAATTATTGGCTTGTTTTTCCATATGTTCTCTCCTTCCTTCCAAACTGTCCCTGTAGCTGTCAGCTTCCTTCCAAGTCTGGGTGAATGAGTGCTCTTCCTGTGGGACCATGGCATGCTGGTCTTCTGCTATTGGAACACTAATTGTAACTATTTACTTGTCTATAACTCCCCCAAAGGCTGGAAGCAAGGCTACAGCAGGCACTGTGTTTACTTTGTTCACCACTGTTTCCCTGATGACCAGAAAAATTGCCAACATAGTAGGATGTGAATAAACATTTGCTTAAATCATCATGTAAGGATATGGTTCTGAATAAAAATATATAAATTCACAGAATCCTCAAGTCTAACAATTTAATTCATTTAATTCAATTGCAAAAGGGATCTTACCCTTTAAAATGGACAGCCAATTGAAAAGGCTGCATAAGGACTGTTAGGGAATTTCCATCCCATATGCCAAGGAAGCTAAGTCAACCAGTATGTTCTGCGTCTAACCAGAAATGTAAAAGACTTTGGAATCACATTTCTTAAAGCTCATGCCAGCTTTTATTGTTGGTAGTTTTGTAAATGCATTACATATTCTATAGTATTTGTGAAATCTTCAAAGCAATCTAAAAATCTCCTGCCAAGCACAATAACACACAAGAAAAAAAGGGCTGACAATGTAAATCAGTTTACGGAGGAATTCAAGATGGCAGGCTGCTCAATCCATGCTATGTGTAACTGGGCTTTCATTTCTCATCAAGCAAAAAACTCACGATCCACTTGTAGCTCTCCCCCTTAAAAATATTAGACCTAAGATATTGGTGCCACTAAGCTTTTCCATACTTTCTTCAGGAATGAGTTTGGAAGCAATGGTCAACACCGCATGTAATGTGGATAACAGCAATTATAATTATAGTTTTGTATTGGGTTTCTTTTCTTTCTTTCTTTCTTTTTTATTTTTTTTGCTACTCTGGAGTAATATCTAGATAACATGATGTCAAGATTCCTGTGCATGGGATTTCATGTAAAATGTTTAGCTAGGCATCCTTACACCAACCAACTTATAGCAGAACTACACAGCTCACAAAAATTAGGGGATATTTTATTGCTTCATATTCATTTTGAAATATCCCCTAATTTTTGTGAGCAGTGTATTAGTACTTTCCTATTGAGTTCTGAATGTTTCCTCGTGCATCAACACAAGCTCCCAGCACAGGGAGCAAAAGGAAAGGGAAAGGGTAAACAAAGCAGAATAGGGAAGATTCATTTGGTAGGTATCTTCTCTTTCAGCTTTACCTTCAGTTCATCTTTGCTGGCAGGGTAACATTTTCCCCAGTGTCAAGTTATATTTCTCATCAGCCTCTATGGAACTTGCATTTTCTTTTTTTTTTGACAGACAGAGGAAGTCAGAAAGAGAGACAGATAGAGACACAGGAAGGGAGAGAGACGAGAAGCATCAACTCTTTGTTGTGGCTTCATAGTTGTTCATTGCTTGATTTCTCTTATGTGCCTTGACCAGGATTCTGCAGCAGAATGAGTGACCCCTTGCTCAAACCAGAGACCTTGGGCTCACGCTAGCGACCATGGGGTCATGTCTATGATCCCACATTCAAGCCAGCGACCCTGCGCTCAATCTGGATGAGCCCATGCTCAAGCTGGTAACCCTGGGGTTTTGAACCTGGATCCCCGTGTCCCAGTTCGATGCTCTATCCACTGCACCACCGCCTGGTCAGGTGAATTATTTTTTCAAGAATCACATTTTAAATTAGGTTTAATAAAGTATTCATAAGGATGTCTGGCTCTGTTCCACAGCCATGTCTTCTTTTATAAACAAGCAAGAAAAAGCACAACAAGGTCTATGGAAGTTTTGTGTGAAAGGGCGATATTAAACACCTTGGAGCCATGGAACCCAAGGCACCATTCCATCTTACCAACTAGGGTCCTGTTGCTATTTTCTTTCTTCATCATATACTGAGCAAACTATCACATGCCTCATATGTTTTTCATACATTATCTCTAACCCCTTAAACAGTTCTACTGGCAAGAACTTTTATTATCATTGTAAAAGTAAGTATCTTGTCTCCAAGTTAGTAAGTGGCTCAACTGGCAAGGAAACTTAAGCCATTGACAATATCTGTGGCTAATCATGTAGTATCGCAGAGCGTGCATTAGCAGGTATTATTATAATTGTTGACACTGTTATGCAGCCCAGTCAATGCCTCACTTATCTCTTTAAGGGAACAAAGGAAACCTCTTCTGGTTTAGATGTAACATTCTTTTCTGTTATGATTTCACATGTATTCCTAGTTATATTCTGATAACTGTGGAAACTTTACAAAAAATAAAACTTGAGAGAGCTTAAAGCATATTATTTGCTAAAATGATTGCCTGACATAGCTCATAACAGAGATGGTCACAGAGAGAGTGGAAAAAGCATGGCTGCCTGTGTGTAGCTGGGACTGAAATGTGTTAGAGCTTCCCCTGTCCCTAGAAGTGTCCATAATTCCTGGATGCAATGTTCTTCCTTTGATCAAGACCCATAGAAGGGTAAAGATCTTTTCCATTGAGAGAGGTAAGGAAGAGAGGGAGAGGAGAAAAACAAAATGTTGAAAGAAATAAAGAGAAAATGCACTAAAACTAGCATTAGACACAGACAGACAGAAATCAAAAGAAAAACAAAAGGAAGCGTTTGGGGGAGATTCACCCTGGTATTCCCACTACCCCCAGCATAATGAACTTTTAGTCTATTTGTGGTGGTAGGATAAGTGCAAACATAAGTTTTAATGCTATGATAGATTTGGAATCTACAAATAATATTTTATTTTCTTATATTACTCTTATGACTTGAAATTCATTTTTGGATGGGGAGCAATTGGGTGAATTAGATGAAATGGGATATCTCAGCTCATTAGGGGGCTTACTCACTTGGCCCTTTCCCTGGATAAGGATGCACTTATTACATCAATTTGTTCCAGAGAAGTTTTGCAGTACAGTCGTTTCACTTTGTGACATACAAATTCAAGTGACTGTGACACCTAGCACACGCGAGTCTGACATGGAAAGCAGAAATCACCAGAACCCTTAAAAGTCTTAAGAGAGTGGTCTGCCCTCACCTTGCTGCTGTGCATTACACCTGCTCCCGAGATTCAGAGATGGCTCAAGACTGTTAACACCCTGGTCAAGAACCTGCAGCTTGACACAGAAGTCGTTTTCCAAGGCTAACAAAATACAGACTCCAGAGAGGAGACAAACATGGAACAGGGAATAGGATTCTGAAAGATCGGATTCCAAACACCTGGTGAGAGGAAAAAGGAGAGAATGTGACAGGAAGGTTGCAAAGTGGTCTTTTGTTGTTGAAGAGTAGAGCAGTCAATATTTAGTAGGACATATTATTACTGCCTTTTAAGAAAATGCTATATTTTAAGAAGAATAACAGCCTTGAATTTCAAATTTACCTCTAATGCTATTGTTCCATATAGACAATAAATAAGTTATTTACATATTATGCAAAATACATATTACAGAGCTGCTGACCTTTCTGGCTACCACTATAAATAGGGATGGTGTTGCTTATATTCTAACCTTTAGTCTCCAGATTCACTGTTTTACACGTAAAGAAAATCTTGATTAAAATAGTCCCTTACAGAGAAAATGAATATATGGGGTACATTTAGCACAGACCCTTTAATTTACATCATTTCTGTAAGAATTTATTTTTAAGAACATATAAAGTTATACATTGATATGTTTTTTAGTAGCTAACATTAAATATTAGCATCACAAAAGTAATTTCTATTTCTCTTGATGTAAATCAGAGAGAAAGATAGTGTTTTAAGTACCAACATTTCAAAAATGCATATCTAAAATATTTTCTTAACTAATTGCTCCTATTAGCAGGGGAGTATGCTTCGATCTGTGAAATAATTCACGCCATTTTCATTGGTGTGTTTCATATTCTTTGGGCCAAGGGGCCCCTGATATTCTTATACTAGCTCATACACTGGCCTGCCACCCTTTCCCTATTCATGGCTTACATTAAACCGTGTTTACATTACCATCTAAATGTGTTTGGTGATCATATTTTACAAAAATAACCCAACAAATTCTGCTGGTGATTACTCTTTCCCATATGGTTTTTTTCTCAAAAAATTACAGTTCACAAGTGGATTTAACAAAAGAGCCAGGCAGGACAAGAATCCTATCTAAGGAAGTTTATGTGGTCTTTCTATGAAAGCATGCTGTATTCTGCTCTGGTTACTCTTTTCTTGATGGAAATAATATATTAACTGGGTCTCAGGGAAAGTGCCCCCGAAGACTAAAGCCCTCCACCAGCTCTGATCATGTGGGTCACCTTCATGTTAAGTGAAAGCCACTTCTGGCTCATCGGGGTCAGCCTCTGAATGGTGGGGCAGCACTGATCAGATGTGGAAGGAGCTCCTGGTCCCCCTGGTCCCTTCCTCCTCTTCTCAGAGCACAGAAACCTACTATGAAGGCCACCCCAGGGGGGAGTTCACCTAGAGACACTGAAGCTTCAAACTGAAAGTGCTGCTACTTGGGATTCTTAAAAGCCTTTCTTCCATATACTTCCTAGATTTTCAAAATAAATCTCCCTTGTGTGGCTGCATTTCCTACAGAAAAATGTCTGCTCGAACTCAGGATGTCACAGGGTATGCATGGCGTGGGCACTAAACTGTTGGGCACTGTCCTCAAATTCTCTTCCTTCCCAGAACAATCATCAAGATGCAGGACCTTTCTTTGTTGTCTTTGTCTCAGATGTGGTACTATGACCCTGAAGCTACAGCTTCAGAAGAAGTCAGTGAGGGAGGGCAGAGACAATGGAGGGCATGTAAGAGAGATGCAAGTCACCCTTGATTCCTTTAGTCTCTTCTGTTCAGACTCCGCGAGACAGAAGTAGGACAGGGACTGGAGCTGGGCAGAGCAGAAAGAAATGCAGAACAGGCATTCTTCTTTCTATGCCTTTCTGTGAGGAGGCTGCCAGAGATAAACTGTTGGAGGTAGGGGGAAGCAAAGAAAAGCGAGAAAGGAAACACCAGACAGCAGAAGGATCAGCATGTCTGAGTGTGGGGAACATTGTTCAGGGAATAGAGTTCCTAATAGTGGATGGATGTGCATGATCAGTAACAGATTAAAAGGTTTCTGATTTAATTGGTTAAAACTCCTGCCCCATGAGCAAATGCCAGATTTAAACTAATCAAGAAGCATGCTCAGATCAAACACATGCTGACACAGCTTCATGTGGCACAGGCTGGCTAAGGGTTTACCAGACCTTACGTTATGCTGTTGTTCACTCGTGATGTCAGACTGTTCTGCTCTCTCTCTCTCTCTCTTTAGTTGGCTGGGGTGGAATAATGAAGCTACCCCTTTATGCACTGTGAGAAAAAAAAATCTAGACTTGTTTCACCCTCTCCCTTTTTGTTTTAAAAAATAGTTAAACCTTGAAATTTACCCTTTGGGATTTGGAGGGTGTTTACAAAAGAAACTTAATGTATGAGCAGCTTTCAAATTTTGTTTTCTATATTTTCTGGGGACCCATTTATAGAATAAAACCATGAGAGTCTTAAAAGGCTCTGAGGTCTGGAGAAGAATCAAGCCTCGACACCATTCTTTTTTGGCAATATTGTTCAGGGGAGTTCAATTTTTAGGTAACTTTGAACTAGGCAGATCATCACTTGTTTCAGGACTTTTGCTGCAAGGTTCATGTTCTTACAGGAATTTTTCCCTGTGTGATTACACAGCTTCTTTTATCCATTACAGTTGTCTCTTTCATCTGTAGGTCTATCTATCCATACATGTGTATTATATATATCACTCATTTTTGTGTGTATATTTTATATATATAATATTAATTTCTGACTTTGTAAGGAATGTTGTTCACTATAGAACAAATTACAAAAACAGAAGGCCATGCCCGTATTTTTAAACAACTGTAATAGCAATAAAAATGGCTTTTACTGCATAAGAATATTTGTGACCCTCAAAACCCTGCACCTCTAAGACAAAGTCTCCCTCAGGCAGGTTGGGTTCCTGCCAGCGCAGGTCTGAGCCTGGTCCCATCATTCCCAACTTTTGTGGATCCCCCTGGCTGAAATGTCACTAGCCTGGGTTTGCAACCTCAAACCAGACAATGGGTCTCCAAACAGAACACCTAAGGCAGAAATGCCAAAGTCAACAAAGCTATCATTCTCAAGCCGTCATCTGCAAAATGCATGGGCTATGTCTTTGATTTACACCAAGATGCTCATGTAGCAGGACTAACAGGCATTTTTCCAGGCTGGCAGAATACATAAAAATATCCCACCTTTATCAATGAAACTGTTGTTTCAAATTCAGGGGGTTCGCAAAGGCTGTTTTGGAAGTGCCCATTGTCCAAGTGCTTGATGTGAAGAGGAGGCCCGTTCCCAGCTCCAGCACTGAGCTGGGCTCCAGGGCGGGACACAGGAACAGAGAGCTCTGACACAATCTAATTGGGGATCATTACAATGTATTGTATGTAGGACACTACTGTGAAGCTCTTAAAATGCAGAATTTTACATAGTAAGAATGCTAATCATTTTTCTGATGATGTTATTCATATAATATGTAATACTCGCTAAACAAAATTATGAAACATAATTACTGCTCAGACACAGTTGCTGCTTTCAGTTCTCAAAAACCCAGTCATTTAAAACTGTGTTTTCTTTAAATAAGTGGCAACAATCCCCACTAAAGACTATGTTCCTAAATAATTTTCTTTTTAAAAAGGAGTCTTTTTATCTTTAGTGAGTGACAAAACATCCTTTATGAAAAGTTTATAACTCAGCCATTTAAATTTGCTTCAGGCTGAAATTTGGCATGGAACTTCTCATCCTGGGAGCACAGTTTTTATTTTACTAAATTTTAATGAAATTGGTTTGGCTGGTTTTATAGTCACAGAGCAGCACAAGGTCTATCTAGCTCCTCCCTCTACTTTTGGCTAGATAATGATGGAGCCCTAATGATATGCCATTTCTCTGCTCACTTCCACAGCAGGCTGAGGTGACATGGAGCGTGCCCGAGGAGGGGTACAAGTGTCCTCAGGTCCACAGCACATGGGTGCACACATGCATAAAGGCCAGAGAGGAGGTTCCCTTTCATTCTGCCTCTAGTCGAAGTGCAGAGCAAATCTACAGTTTCCAAGTCAGAGAGGACTGCCCCGTACTGCTCCCCAAGGACAGCTCAGAGACAAGAAGACAATTTCTTCCCTCTGGCAACAGTGTAAATTAGGAGGGGGAAGAAAATAAGAAAGAAAAACTATGAGTGCAAACAGAACTTTACAATTATTCTTTCTCTGGCTTTTCAGAAGATATTTAAAAAGGTCTTGCTAGTTTCATTAATATGTGAGGGAGTAGAAGAAAGCAAATTCAGAAAACACCACATAAAGAAGGATTGTGCTTCAGTTTGTACCGAAACGATTATCAGACATTTCCTGGGATGTGTCAAATGAAAGAAAAAGAAGAACAACTGATGGTCTCTGAGCCTTGAACTCATGGGGTAAGAATAGAACTTTAATTATAAAACCCTCCTCCTCAGATCAACATATCTTGGGAGGAATTCGTAAAACAAACAAAATGTATATCCTGAGTGCTGGAATACCATAAATCAAGGTTAAGTGACAGTTTGGGACTAACAAATAAAGTGACAGGTTAAGATCAAGAGATACCTTGACATTCTCCTCAAAAAGGTCAATCTAACTGGTCTGCAATGTGAGAATGAAGAGCCTGCCATCATTGCTATGGCAAAAGGTCAGGCGCCAGCCAATTGGTGATAGAATTACCAAAATAACCAATCGATGCGTGTGAGTAATAGATGTAAGCAATCCTCTGGGAGGGCCACAGGGTAAATGCCAGCTCATCAATAACACGTTGCTGCGGACAGGAAGCTCCCTGCTTCAATCTGTGTCCCTTCTATTACCAAGAGGAGCCAAACCATGTCCAATGAATGACCTATTTATATAACACATGCTAAAAGCAATGAAAGGCCGCTGCTTTAACTATTTACTAGTCTTTCACTGAAATCCTCCCTAAATTTTTGTAGAGTAAGTACCATCCTGGGTAGAAGACAAGCAACTCTTCTCTTTGCCCAAGAGAAACATTCACGTCCCTCAAAGTAAGTAAAAGGAACCAACTCCTCCTCTTCTTGCTCTTATCAGATTCAGGACCAGAACTCATTGGTAAAAATAGTTTACCTGTGGCAGTTAGAGGCATATAAATCTCATGCTTGAGTGTGTGTCAACTTTTGCATTATTTAAAAAAAAGTAAAGATGCACCTATTATCCCAGCCACATTAACACCTTTCAGGGGTATTATTGCAATGGGGGCAATAACAGTTCTCCCTATTAATTAGGGATTTACTCTCCATCAATATGGGAGTGGAAGTCCTATTAATGTTAATAGGGTTGCATGTCTGTACTGAAGGCAGCATAGATCCCTAAGTGAGTGTGATTATCACCTGCCTGAGAATATCTCTGAGTGTTTGCATAGCACTTTAATTACAGGACTTTCCTAAGAAAAACCTCAAATTTTAGCTTAGTTGACCCATTTCCAGTAGTTTGGGCAATATACAGCACATGACTTATATAATAACTACAAAAAAGCTGGCTGGAAAATAAAATTTGGTTAGAAACTCGGATGTTTGTTTTATCTATACACTTGGATATGTGCACATCTCAGCGGAGCTATTAAAATACACGCTCACACTTACTCACATTTTCAGCCTTATCCATTAATATGCTTAGCCATGTGCTCCCATAAATAATGCTTAGTACCTAAGAAGAATAAAGTATTATTGCTCTTAGTAATTAAATTATGTTTTTATGCTTGTCCTCTGAAGGTGTGCCAGAGTAACTCATGATATTTATTTAAAAGTTTTAAAACTTTTGTAGTTATGATGTTAGAGCTGCACCAATGTGGTAAGCCAGTGGTCACATTTGGCTATTTAAATTAATTAAAATTAAAGAAAATTTAAAATTGAGTTCCTCTAGCCACATTCCCAAAGTTCAACAGCCATATACGACTAGTACCTGTCATATTAGTACAAAATAGAACTTTTCCACCATCCAGAAAGTCCCACTGGACAACAATGTCTAGACATATTGCACCATCTTACCCCATGAAAGGCTTGCATGGCCTGAATTTAGAGCTAGATACCCTAATTCTACCCTTAACCCCTAAACAATGCCGAGCTGGTCTCTTCTCGACATCCCTCCCTAGACAATGAGAAAGAAACAACTTTAAATATTCACCTCACAGTAAATGCAGCAAGAGGTTTTGGAAATATCCAAGAAGTGGCTTTTCTCTTTGTATCAATTTTCATTTGCATTTTGGTGGATTTGTTCACAATAACTTTTCACCCAGTCCTGAGATATACTGCTTCTGAAGTTGCTTGTGTCTTATACTTAAATTGTAATAGGACTGAGGAACCCGTGCCAAGGTTAAGGATAGGAAGAAGAGCCCACGAGGAGCCCCTGCCATGGTTACAATGAACATCTGAATTTATGCTCCATGGACTAGGGTTCAGTACTCAGGGTCAGTGCTAACTGGTCCCCCAGGATAAATATGCTCAGGGCCACTGGGCCCAGGGGTGCTACTGGCAGTGGCATCTGAGGCTCCCTAGGAGGGCACTGCTCCTGGTCATGAATTCATTCCCTACAGGTGCAGGGTAGGTGAGCAAAACAAAGACACGGGCTGACCAGCCTGGCGCTAGGGGATGGATCGGCTGCGGACACTGCCTGTGTGTCCTCGAGCTTCTCTCCCTGCCTGCAAAGGCTCCAAGTTTATGTGCATGCCCTTTCATTTCATCAGCATTAAAAATGACATGACAACCAATGAGGTCTGGTGGAGAAGCTGTAAGTAAGCTGTCACCCTATCCTAAAACTCCATGGCTCGAGGTCTAAATTAATGAAGGGCATTAACAAGGCACTGGTGTGAGGAAGTACAACCCAGTTACAATGCCACTGTACACTGTTCAACGGATCCCGAAGAAAAATTAACAGAGGCAATGAGAAGGAAGGAAAAAAAGGAAATATAACTGGATTTTAGATGGTATTTTCAAACGCCACAAAAATGTCTAGTAATCTTCCCTCCAATGTCGTAAGGTAATTATTTAGTAAAATAAAACCAAAAAGATATGAAAAATTGATCAGGCCAGTAATAGGTTGAAAATGTATAGACAGCATGTCTCCATGTTTAATATAAGATTGTTTACCTGTCCATGAGACTGATATGTCCAGGGTAAGTCCCTGTCTTCAGTGTTGCTCAGACACAAAATCTATAAGCCCTTATTACACTGACTTTGCCTCGCAAAAGAGAACTTTTTTCCTTAATGGAAAAGACCCTATCTTGTGAACATGGTAAAGCCAAGCCCAAAAGCAATAAAACAGCTTTCAATATTTCAGGGAAAAACAATGCATTTCTAATTAAAACTCCTCTACTGCAACCTTTGGCTTCACCATCCCCAAAACCTACCAAGAACTCTAGAATTGAGCAGATGAAAAATCAATAAAAAGCAGATCAACAATGCTGAGCTATTGAATTGGACCTACATGTTCTGTTTGAATCTCTGACTCATAAAACAGTATTACTAAACAAGCATGCCCCACTCAGCAGGAAGCCCGATAATCTAATCATCTCCCCTATTCCGAGGCCAGCAAATTTATAATATGTTCTGGAGGTTACTCTTCTTGCACTTGAAACAGCTGCATTCATATCTGCCAAAATGTAGCATAAAATATTGTTTCACCTAAAAATAGTGATGAGTTATAAAAGGTTCTATTAAAGCACAAATAAATTGAATAATCATGAATCTATTTGTTAAGCATTAAAGTACAAATGCCTTCTACTAAAGTGAAGAAGCAGATGCTATATTTTATTAGCATGTTTTTTGCTGATGTATTTTCTTTTTCCATGATTGAAATGTATGGTTTTCATTGAATAACTTTTTAAAAAGTAAAACATATAACAATTTCTGTATAGACACTGTCTCTGCTTTCAATGAAAGCAGTCTCCGCTGCAAGTTCCATCACAGCTCTGTCGGATCCAGGCGGATTCCCATATTTAGTACTGTAGCAACTGTCTGCAGAGTGTTAGTCTGAAGTCACACAGACAAAAGTCCTATAAAACAGTCAATCCCAAAGAGTAGAAATTGCATGTAGATTGTCTGTCTTTGGTCTGGAAACTTATTTAAATTCAATTCCACTAAAAATTAAACAAATAAAATTGCATCATATTCTCGTCCATTTTCTTAATGTACATCACACACCTATGAAGGAAAAACAAAACAAAACTCTCTTTTACACTAAATATCACAAGGGTATTCAAAGTTACATTGAGCGGTTTTATGTCACCTTCAAAGCAGATTAAGGGCTTATTGCTATAGTGATCAGGCAGAATGGGTGCAAATTTTAGCTTGCTGCTTTGTAATATGAGCAGCTTTAAAAAGAACAGCAAAATCACTGCCCATATTTACATTTCCTGAACATACTGGTGTTTTACACTTTCATACAGTGCCTCAATATGGAAAGCGCTTCTTCAACACATGCAGTACCAATGGGTAAAAATGTAAACTAAAACAAAGCATGATCCTCCAGTTCTGCCAGCCCTGTACTCACCAATAACTGTGCCAGCAAGAGAGCAGGGAAGCTGGCCACTTGGCTTTCCAGCCCAAGGTGATATCCAATTTACAGGCTCACAAGGGAACAAATATTCTCATCTGCAGGACAAATAGCACTGTTTAGTAAAACCCCAAAATGTCCTGAGCCAGTTCTAGGAATATGATGAACCCATTCAGGAAAATGTTAGTTATAATTTTTAATATATTCTGATAGAATATGTAACCTGTAATGTGTTCATTTTAAGATGCCTAGGTTCTGAGAGCTAGATTTTGCGGAACTTTCTTGGAACCAAACGACCTCCATGTCAGACTAGTAGAGTCCAGGGATGGCAGGGAAATGGAGACTGAAACTGTGCTTGATGGGCTGCGAAGAAGAGGGTATGACGAGAGAGGCAGAGAAAGACAAGGACAATCCGAGCATTGTTCACTCCATTGAGGTTTTCCAACAAGCTAGCATCCAATAAGATCCCAAGCCACACAATGGGCACAGTCAATCTAAAAAGCTCAAGTGGGTGTTAGCGGGACAATTCTGAGCACAGGTTAAGATTCAGACATCCAATTTGGTTCCTAAGTATATTCGTGCATTGCAGTAAGTGATGGCTAGAATTTAGAATAAGGGATCCTGAATGTGGAGTCAAGAGATCCGCAGTATCATTCTTGTGCTGCTTTCCTCGAATGCATCTCCTTCTCAGGCTCCACCCAGACACCTCTCTCTGTGGCCCCTAGTCCCGGAGCACACCGCAACTCAGTCCCACACCCTTGCTCTTCTCTCCTCCTCAGCGTGCCCATCCAGTTCCAGGACTTTAAATATCCTTTATGTCAGTCCCTCTTAAATGTATCTCTCCAAACTGGACTATTCCTCTGCTCTCCAGATGAAATACCCTGCTGCTTTTCTGACATCTCTGTGATATCTCAAGTCTTCTCAAACTTATCATATCCTGAAAAGCACTTTGTGGTGTTTTTAAAATATATTTTATTTTTAGAACAATTTTGGGTTCACAACCAAATTGAGAGGAACGTACAGAGATTTCCCATATGTCTACTTCCCCAAAACATCCATATCCTTTCCCATTATGAATATTCATCATCTGAGGGCTATAATTGTCATAATGATGACATCTATGTTGAGACATCATTATCACACAGTGTCTGTAGTTCACCCTGGGACTCACTCCTGTGCCTTCTACAGGTTTGGACAACTGTATGATTATAGCATCACACCAAGTCCTTCCACTGCCCTAAAATCCCTCTGTGCCCTGCCTGGCTATCGCTCCCTCAACCACCTCAACCCTTGGCAACTGCTGATCTTTGTGTTGTCTCTGTAGTTTGGCTTCCAAGAGTTTCATATAGTTGGAATCATACAATGTGCAATCTTTTCAAATTTGCGTTTCCAGTTAGCAACGTGAGTTTCCATCTTGTCTTTCATTTGTTGACCGCTCCTTTCTCTGTAGCACTGAATATGATGGCACTGTACAGGTATTAAAGCTTATTTTTCCATTCTCCTCCTGAAGGACATTTGGATGCTTCCAAGTTCTGGAAGTTATGAATAAGTAACCCTTGTGCAGGATTTGAGAAAACATAGGTTTCAACTCATTTAGATAAATACCGAGCAGCATGATGTCCAGATCTTTTGGTAGGAGTATGTTTAGTTTTTTAAGAAAACCACCAGACTGCCTTCCAAACTGGTTGCCAAGTGGCCCTTTCAATCCCTGTACTACAAGGCTGCTGGCTTCCTCTCCTCTTCCTCACCGTGTGTAACTGATAATTCAATCTTAGGAGTCAGCTTCAGCTCTTCCCTTTCCCTCCCCAACAGGCACATGACCAATAACTTGTATAATTTTACTTGTAAAGTTAATCTTGAACCATTAAACTTCTCACTACTGCCACTAGCCTACCCTAGACGGGCTCCCCGCTCCTCTCTTGGGGACGTGTGTGGGAGTCTCCGAACCCCCTGAGCACTTCCTTCCTTTTCTCCCTTCCCCTCTACAACCTGTTCAGACTGGGAAAAGGGAATGGTCTTCCTAAAACAGAAAGTGGGTGTCACACCCACTTAAACATGCTTTCATGGCTTTCCATTGTACTTAACACGAAACCCAAAGCCTCACCTGCCCAGGGAGGTTTTTCTGATCCTCCCTTTTCTCCAAATGTATCTTGTGCTCCCTCCTGCTCATCCATCAAAATACAGTCATGCTTATTTCCCCTCAGTTTCCCCAAATTCAAGTGTCTCTTTACCTTAAAATATATATATATGAGGTTGCTTTTTTTCTATATAAATGTCACTTTCTCAGAGACATGGTATCACCTTATCTAAAGAGGTTTTCCCTTTTTGAGCCCCTACCTTAGCCCCTTATTATCTTCATAGCACTGATACAGTTTATCAGTTTGCTGTTGCTGTGGTGGTGGTGGTGGTGGTGTGCAGGTATGTGTGTATCTGGCTCTCCCAGAATGTAAGCCCGGTCAGGGTAGAGAGAGTATCTTGTTTAACATTGAATCTCCAGCCTTTAACAGGGTACCTGGGACACAGCAGACACTGGGGATGACATGTGGAATGAATGAAGGAGGTAGCGTACATATCACTTCACCCTGCTTAGCATCCTGTTCTCATCTGTCAAAGGCAGATACAGTCCCAACCCTACTGTTTGTCCTGAGTCATTGGCAGAATAAAATAGAAGGGATTTTTCTAAAAGATTAATGATTGCTTTGCATCTAGTGATAGATATGCTTCTCCCCTCTATTTACAAAATATCTTTCTACCATTCTGGCACCAACTTATTTCTGTTTTTCCTTTGAGTACATGTCTTGAAAAAGAAAATGACTGTATTTTGTAATTCCACTGGTTTAATCCATTTTTTTCTTAGTTGCTTATAGTTTGATTTTATCCTCACCATTCTAGGTATGCTGTTCTGCAAAAAGTGACCAATAAAATTAAACTTATAACACTGGGGATACTTTTCTTGCTTTTCATATTTTCACAATTACTGACTCCCTTGACATCCCACACTTTTTCCCTGTACCCATACTGCTAGAATTCTGCTAGTCCAGGCCCCTCCCCTCTCATTCCCTGGAACTCTTCCCTCCATCCCTCCCTCCGTCCTTCCCTCTATGCAGTTCTCCCTCCAGGGGTCTACCTGACTCCCATTCCAGCTTCTTTTCCAGCTGAGTCAGCCTCCTGCTTACCTCCCCAGCCTCCTCCATGCACTTGACATCTGAGTCCCTCCCTCCCTCAAACTCCCACTTCTCTCCTCAGGTGTGCCATACATTTCAAAGTGTGTGACAGCCTCACCTTCCTCAACATCCTGGTGATGACTTAATCTTATCATCCCTACAGAAGCTTACCACCTCACCGTCTGCCTCAGGTGCTCCTTCTTACCTATAATACCAGTAGGAAAGTAACAATGGCAACAACTCTCCCAATTGTGCAAGCTTGAGGCCATCCATTTCTTCTTAAGTCCCTCCTATCCCTGACTTTTCCTGGCCAAGTGCCCTGGACCATTTCTTGCTCCTCCTCCTTTCTAGGTCGCAGCCTGCCTCTCTGCTCTGATAGCAACTGAGTCCAGACTCCAGACCAGGCTTTGCTAATTCCCCTCTGACCCACAGCACACATACTACCGGCAAAGTTTCCTGAAACCCAGCTTCTGCCATGTCACTCCTCAGAAAGCTTTGTGCCTCCTCACTGCTTATCACTGTGTGTTCTCCAAGCGGACATAGAGTACTCAATAGATTCCCAGTCTCTCATCACCCTCTAATCCTCTACACAGAAGCCTTGGCCTCACTCAAATATCACTTCCCAAACACAAACAACACTCCTATTTGTTTGGGCTCAAATTTGTTCATCTCTAAAATATCCTTTGTTACCTCAGTCAGCTAAAGCTCTCCCTGCCTAGTTTTCATCGTCCCTCTGGAAATGCTACCTCCTTCTATTAGCCTCTTCTGGCCACCTCAGCTAGATTCACATTCTCTCTTCTCTGATACAGGTAGCCCTTTTGATAACACCCTTCTTACAGTAGTATTTTTATTATTTTTCTTTGTGTCTGAATTATGGTTCTTTCTCTTAGGCAATGTGAAATTCAGCTTTGTAACTTATTATTTTTAATTAAAAATCTTTTTTTTCATTGATGAGAGAGAGAGAAAGAGGGAGAGGGAGAGATAAGCATCAGTCCAGTGTTTCACTTAGTTGTTCCATTTAGTTGTGTACTCACTGGTTGTTTCTTATACATGCCCTGACCAGGGGTCAAACCTGCAATCTCTGAAGCTTTGGGTACACAGTTTATCCATTGAGCCACCTAGCTAGGATCTCAGCTTTAGGTGGTAACGTGTACCACCAGCTAACACTGCCTTGTGTATAGTGAATGCTTAATATCTGTTGAATTAAATTCATACAGTCAATCAATATATACCTGCAGACATAGGAGATACAGCAATTCAAAAGAACAGGTATGTCCACTGTAGTTGGAGAAAGAGATAGGGAGAGAAGAATAATGAACAGTATCAAAAGATGAGTAATGGCCTGACCTGTGGTGATGCAGTGGATAAAGTGTTGACCTGAAATGCTGAGATCGCTGGTTCAAAATGCCAGATTTGCCTTGTCAAGGCACATATGGGAGTTGATACTTTCTGCTCTCTGCTCCTCTCCCAGCCCTTTTCTCTCTCTTTCTTTCTCTTTCTCTTTCTCCCCCCCATACCCCTGCCTCTCTAAAATGAAATTTTAATAAAAAAAGATAAGTAATGGCATAATATACCATATGCCAATAAATGCTATGGAAAACAGTAGTCAAAAGGTGACAGGAAATGCTGGGGCTAGGGAGTGCTCTTTATTTTAGGGGTGACTGGGAAAGACTTCTGATGACATGATTTGAACAGAGACTTGCACAAAGAGGACTGGATGTATAACCTCCCAGAAGAGAGAATTCCAGGCAGTAGAAACAGCAGGGCCAAAGACCCAGCATTACAAGCATGCTGGGCAATTTGAGGACGTAGCCCTGAGCTGTGGGAAGTGCCATAAGACATTGGAGTAATTGCTAGTGAGAACCAGATCATGCAGGAGCCTTACTTTTGAAAGAGAAATGCAACTGCATCCAAGTTATTATTCAATACTCCATGGTTAACTCATGAACATTGTATTGGAGCCAGAGATATTTAGAAACTAAACTTATTTGGTTCTTTTAGTACATTGCAAAAAGTCCACCCTCAGCTTAATATGATATTTTAAAGAGGAAATTATTTAGCACTCCCAATTCCCACGAAAGAGTTACTCTGCTAGCTGTAAAATGCAAAATAGATGTTCCTTGCTTCTGATCAAGCTGTTTTCTAAATAGCTGAAGAGGTGACTACAAAAAAAAAGCATAATTCAGTAATAGGATATCTTAGGTGAAATTCTCAGTTCATTCATATTTTAAGTCTTTTAAAAAAATGACTATTGACCTGGGAACACTGAGGTCGCCAGTTCAAAACCCTGCACTGGACTGGTCTGGTCAAGGCACATATGGGAGTTGATGCTTCCAGCTCCTCCACCCTTTCTCTCTCTCTCTCTCTCTCTCTCTCTCTCTCTCTCTCTCTCTCTCTCTGTCTCCTCTCTAAAATGAATAAAATAAAAATAAATTTTAAAAAATGGCTATAATTTGCTCTAGCAAAGATATTTAAATATTTCCCTCTAGCCACTTGTAAATCTCATTTCTAATCTCAAAGCTCCTGTAATCAAGTCCTCAATAGTTTAAATAAAGTCTCCATTTGGGATTAAACTGCTATTGATATACACACTTATTTCTGATTTTATGTGATATATAAGTGAGTATGTCTGAAATGCTTATCAAATAATCATAATTAAAATGTATAATTTCAGAAAGATGATCCACTCGTTTTAAACATTATGTCTGGGACTTGGTTAAGGGAACGAGGAAACATGAAACAAAAATTTAAGAGGGCAATTATATTAAAAAATAATATATGCCATGCATGCTAAGAAAAATAAAATCAGCACCCGTACATTTGGAGGAAGAGAAATTTTATTCTTTAGTTTCTCTGGCCTAGATTTCTGGAAAACTCTGCTGTTTTGAACAAACAAAACCTTCTCTTCCTTCCTCAAATGTAAAGAAATTTCAACCTATACCAATTATTTTAGACTCCTCCTAGGCAATATGGGGGAGAGTTTGACTTTTCTTCACCTCTTCAAATTTAACCACTGGAATAAACACCTCAAAACATACTGAGGATTTATCTCAGAACATAAACAAATGAAGCATGAAGTCTCCCAATAGGAGGCGTGAGCGGCTTGAAAATTGCTGAACAGTATCAGCAAAGCGATATTTCTTGTCTCTATTCTTTTTAGTGAAATGTCTACTGAGTTTGGTCTGGACTGATGAGGTAACTAATAACCTGAAAGCTTAAAGGTTAGATGAAGAAAAATTATACTGTAAAAGTGGGAATCTAGAGACTTGCTGATGAGGGGCCCTGTCTGTCAAACATCTGCTGGGCTCCTGCACATGCTGGGACCCAGGTGTTTGGGTTGCTAGAATGTACTCTGCGTTGATGCAGCAACTTAAACATCTAGTCAAGTGAGACTACTTGAGAGCTTCAGAACTGAAAAACTGGGAGACAATTCTTTTCTTTTCAGATTACAGAATGGGCACTGCAGCTCCATGAGGTTTACTGATTCCACAGTCTGGTGTCACAACCAAATTCAGTCTCCTCTCTGTGAGTCTGGACTACACTGCTTACAGAAGTGATTTGACTAAACACTTTCAGCTTCTGTGGCAATTTAGTAACAGTCCATTCTGCAAGTTTTAGTAGTAGTTGAAAGGTAGGCATGTTTGGGGTTGAGATTAGCTGAGGAAAAATCATGAGCACGCTGAGGAGTTGGGAGGAAGAGACGGTTTTTAAAGCAGGAACTTTGGGACAATGGGAAAATGCTACTGATCACAGGCAGCCCTTATACCTTCTGTTTCCCCCCATGATACGCATCTCCATCAGAGCAACAGCTGGTCTACATGTGACATCGTAAAAACTAGACAACTCTGTTTCTTCCTCAAAGAAAATACTTTTTTTTGTGTTATGATATTTCACACAACTCCAGCAGCCATACAGTGAGGACAGGTAGTTCTCCTTGGGGTTGCCTCCCAGAGCCCCGGTGAAGTGGTTCTGTTTGTCAGCACCTGCATATATGTCCTCCGCTCTCTCTTGCTCATCTACATAGGTAGAGCATGGGATGCATGGGCTGCCACATAGCACTCATGCACTACAACTCCGACGGAGCACCCTTGTGTAGTATGCAGCCTGAACACTTAGATGTGGCAATTCTTGTTGGGGTAGAAAGAACAAAGTTGAGAACAAACACAAATTCAAGTGTGCCTTATGGATTGGGCATGGATTCTACATAGAGAGAGACAATACCCAGCAGGTTTTGTGAAATACTTCAAATTTAGAAATAAATAATCTTTTTAGACCTTCTGTAGGGTTGAATTTTCATGAGACAAAATAAACTTAGAAAACTGAGCATTTTCAATGTTCAAAAGTAGTACCTTTTAAAATTTGTTGATTAGGAGAAAAGAAGAACTTCACTCCTGATACAAAGCATGAGAAATAAAATTATTCTATCTAAAAGGTGGTGGTGGTGGTAGGGATTTTGAGGTCTGGTTTTGGCTGAGATTATGCAGATCCAAAGTTCTCAGAAGTATCTTTTCCTTAGGCTATGAATACTGGTGGCTAGGCTTGGGACAGGATTGCTTCTGAGCAATCTGCCTGGTGATTACTCAAGTATGGAGCATAAATTATTATCCCAGGCAAACACCAATTTAAATGAAGTAGTTTTCTGAAAATAGAATGTGATTAAACTATGCATTTCATTCAGAAACATCTCCTGTTTCACCAATCTCCGTGGCTTCTGGTGTCTCATCTTCAGGAAGATGGATTCTTGGTGGTAATTTGGAACGCTGTGTAATTTTAAATAAAGATGAAGCTAGGCATGGGAGAAATCTGTAAGAGATTCTTATTACTTAACCTAGCGAGGCAAAGCTGCCTATGTGTGAGAGAGTAGGAACATGTCTTTGGATTTTATTTTCTACTTGTATGTTTATACCTATTTCTCTCTCCCATGGTACTATTTACTAATGCTGTAAATGAATCAGTTCAGTTTCCATCCCTATACTAAATGGTGATTTGATTTTAATAAAGATGACTCAAGCTCCAGGTGAACTGGGTTCCTGACTCTGTGACACCTGACATCTGTGAAGGGCTCAGCAGAGCCATAATCTCTCTTGCCTTGGTTGGTGCCCTGCTCTATCTACAGCCTACCCGGCTCTGGACTGCCTTCATTTCTCTTAATTACAAGGATGTCAGTTCAGTAAAGATCTCTGGAATAAGGATCTCTTCCCAAGTCTTAACAATTCTACTGACAAGGTACCCTTCTATTAATGACATTTTACTGACCAGGTATTTTAAGTGATCTGGGTGAATACTTGGAAATTCAAACCCTCTTAAGTATTATCCATCTCCTCACACACATTAACAAATAAAAATAAAAATTAACTCCATAGTGAGGAGCCACTATGCCTGTGTTATCATTCTACCAATCCTTACTGGTTTTTCTCTTTAAGTCAGGTGTTTGCCCATTCCCCAGTGCTTCCTGTCCGTCAAGCGCTGCAACATGCACTATGGGAGGAAGGACAGAATCAGCACATCCTCCTTTTCATGAGGTGATGTTCCAAAAGAAAAGAAAGGACCAGACAAATATAGATTATCATTTGTTTACCAAATATTTAGCAACTGCTAACGGTAGGATCCGTATCTGTGCAGATGCGGATCTAGTCTCTAGGAACAGAAAGATGAGCCTCTCCCTGCACAGTGTTTATGAACCTCTTCCTGGACCCCCACCCCCACTAACCACAATTATAACCATGCCATCCATGACAACCTCCTTATTCTTCCCTTGCTTTACATTTTTCCATAGAATTTATTGCTTTCCATCATACTGTATGATCCCTATTTATTTTATTTAATTTTATTTAATGACTAACACCCCTTGTTGAAATATAAGTTATAGGACGCAAACTTTTTGCATGTTGTTTCCACTGCTGTACTTCCAGTGCCTAGAAACAGTGCTGGCATACTGTAGGCATTTCATAAGTATTTGTTGAATGAAAATATACCATGAAACTACCTAGTGCAAGGTGGAAAAACATATAGCACTCCAGGAACCTGACACTTTTTCAAAGGGTTAATTATGGTAGGCAGGGCGTTTCTGGTGGGAATAATCCGGAAAGCTGTCAGCATCAAGGAGGAGTGCAGTCAGAGCAGACTTTGATGGACAAGTGGGGCATGTTTTGATGAAGGGGGTAGTTGTTCAAGAGAGGTACTTGGTTCCTGCAGTGGCCTGGTTACAGGGAGGCATGTGAGGTGACAACCAGTTCCCAAAAGCAGTTTAACAATCCTGCCACCTTTCTAATGGCGAAGCTGCTTCAGCCTCTGAGACATAACTGTTGACCAGACACCATAATCTCTCATTAGACCAAGTGTCAGCTGTGTTGAGTGTATTCTGTGTGCTATGTATGAATCACACTGATGCAGCCTTTAGAACTTAATGAAAGCTCAGGGCCCAGTTCAGTCACACGTTTTTTCCATATACTGGAAGAGAGAGGTCAGCTGCATTTGGTAGTTATTTTGCTCCAGATAATAAGGGTGATAACTCTGTCACTGGATAGTCCTAGTAAAATATTATCCCTGGTTTTCTGTTCAAAACAGATGAGGAAAAGCACACCGACACTGCCTGAGGTTCCGAGCAAACCAGCTGCCCTGCAGGAGCAGCAACCAGGTCACCTGGCCGAGCCACTTGGTGATGGGTCATTTTTCTGTTCTATTTCTTCAAAAGCAGTGTTTTTTAACTGCAAGTCCATGGACCTGTCGAACAGAAATTTCATGCTGGTCTGCGAAAGAGTGAACCACTCTGAGGTTGTATGAAAGATCACAGACTCAATGGTCTTAGCTGAATTCGCTTATGCTCAGAGTGATTTCTGCCCTAGTGGTCCCTGAAACAATTCTCTTTTCACCAGTCCCCCAGTGTAAAAAGGTTGAAAACCACTGTCTAAATTATACAGAAGCCTCATACAAATTGTGTAGTTTAATATCCTATTGTAGTCTAAATTGTTCATTTACCCACAACTTTTCATTGATTATTAAAATGTGTAGCTGTGCACTGCATAATATTTTCATCATTTCATCAATGACAAACCACGTATATGATGGTGGTCCCATAAACATATAATGAAGCTGAAAAATTCCTATCACCTAGCAACGTCATACCCATTGTAATGTACTGCAACCCATTAAACTGCCTACAGTATTCAGTACAGTGACATATGGTACAGCTTTGTAGCCTAGGAGCAATAGGCTATTCCATGAAGCGTAGGTGTGCAGAGTAGGCTGTAGCATCAAGGTTTGTGTAAGTGCACTCTATGTTTGTACAATGACAAAATTGCCTGATGCTGCCTTTCTCAGAATATCCCCATCTTTAAACAACACAACTGTAAAGTCAAGACTACAGAGCCAGCAAACACCTTAGGGCAAATTTCTCTGTCTCAGGACTTCCTCTGCCTTGCTCAACTAGATCATAAAACAAGTTACTTTCATCTAGCATTGTAATTCTTTTCTAAAAATAAAAGGAAATGTCTAACTACCTTTAAAAAGTAATTTATATATTCATAACAATGTTTTATTTTAGTTATATAATTGTCATTTTTTAAAATGTTAACTAATACCAGAATAATTCTTTAGTTCCAACTGAGTGCAAGAACGAGAAACAGAAAAAGGAGGGAAGCAAAATGGTTGAGAAAAAGTGGAGAGAGAAGAGGTGAAAGGCAGAAGCAGCCCCTTGGCATTCTGATCTGATGGAGGGAGACAGAGTCACAAGCAGTTGTCTGAGGGAATAGGAGGGGCAGGCCAGCGACGTGTGTGCAGGAGGAAAACACAAGGCAGGACAGAGAGAAGGGAAAGGAGGCTTTGAGGTGAGGGGTGGGTGGAGTAGTATTCTTTGATCCTCAGATCTCTTAAAATAATGACTTTTAGAGTGTCCCTATTATCCACTTGCTTTTTGAAATGTCATCTCAGTATCTTCATAGCTCTTCAACTGTTCTTCTTTTTAAACTCTATGGGATAATAGCACTGGGGAGAGTTTTCTGAGCTCTACCCTTACAGTGACCAGAGTATTAGAACCACACAGGCTAGAGGATGAAGGTGTGTATATGGAGGCAATGCCAGGGATGTTCCTAAAAGCCCATTGAGTGAAAACATTTAAATGATTTACACTAACATTTTTAAGGCCATTTACATATCTACAGGCATTGAATATGAGTATCTATTCTAACACTCCATATTCTTTTTAAAAAATACTTTATTTTAGAAAAGATTCAATACTCTTCTGTGATGAGCTAATTTCCCTCTTTCACTTCTAGCTTCTGAAAATATACTTGAACATCCTTTTGCTTTTCTGAGAAAAATGTACTGTGATTTGTGAGGTTGCTCAGTTATTTTTTTTAACATTCATGTTTCTAAGTTCATGAAATTTCCACTGTTGATTTTCAAAATCAGTCTTCATTTGTTGTGATAATCTGCATAAACTTTATACCTTTTTTTCTATGTACACTGGCATCATTTATTTTTAAAATTTCTGTCATCTTTTTATATAGTAGCTTATCAATGAACTCATTATATTTATGAAAATATACCTATGGGAATACAGATCGGTCTTGTTACCTTCTCCCACTGCAACTCAACCAATCTCTATTTTTTTAAATCACTGAAACACTCATCCCTGTGTTTTGCTTTTATGCATTGCTGAATGTGGCCCTTTGATTACCGGTTCTTTGTTTATTTCCTTCACTGTGGTTTTCTTTTTTCAGAGATCATTGCTAAGTGCAAATTACAACAGGAGTTTCAACTTCCTGCATAATGTTGTAAAATAAATAAATAACAGAATTGTATTTAAATAAACTATTCAAATCCATGTCAGTAAATGATCTAATTAATTACTCCTTTGGGGCTATGTTATGTGTTTGCTTTCCTCTTAGAGAGGTGAAGAAAGTGAAAATGAATTTGCAACTGTTAATGGGGTAAATTCTGTAAATGAATAAGGGTCAAAGAAACAAACTCTAATTTGTGTCACATTTGTTTTTAGGCACTTAATTTACTCTGTTTCTTTAACCCTATTTAAATGTTCCTTAAGAATTTCTATTTGATTTCAAATGAGCAGTACTGATAGACCTCAGTTAAACGTGAGAAGTTATGTTCTAATATTTGCAATGAACAGAGACAAGTTAGGAAAGAAGAAAGATAGATCTTATCCCTTATAATTCAGTGTGGGATGCCAGATTCTAACCAAGTCTGCAGAGATTGGACAAAATCCAATTTGTTATTATTTATTCCTAAACATTGTGCTTATACTCCATACTTCTTCATTCTTATTCACCATTTACCCAATTATATCTATCCTTATTAGACCCCTGCTGAAGGCAGCATTAGCCAGAGAAGTCCCATAGCTTAGCTTAATCCTATTATCTCTTGATAAACGGGGACACATGAGACTCTAGATGGCCAAATTCAGCATTATTCCCCTCTCCCTTTCTCCCTCATCCTCTCCTCTCCCCCAAAGAAAAATGCTGTTGCTCATCCTTATGCCTGATGTAATTAAGATCTGGAAATATGCCCATTCTAATCCTTGCCCAGTATAAGCATCACTGTCAATGCAGAGAAATGAACTGCAGTTATGATGTAAAGGGCTGACACCTCTGTGACATTCACTGATGTGTTGGGCCAAACTGCCACACTGACATAGTGTGGTTTATGTCTTCAAAGTTTCAAAATGCCTGCCCCAAACAGCACAGAAATTGGGGGTGGGGAAGAGGGTCACAGTAGGAAGAGAGCAAGACATCCTGGGAAGTGCAGTTTTTAATGTGTGTATTTGGATGTGCACAGGGACAGTTGAGAGGGAAAAGGAGAAAAATTGAGGAAAGAATAAAGGGAAGATGGGAGGGATGGGGGAGAGAAAGGGAAGAGAGGGAATAAAGAAAAAGGGGGGAAGAAAGGAAGGAAGGAAGGGAGGAATGTTAAGGCATTCTGTGGAATTACAAAATCATTTGCCTTTTCAGCACTAAGCCCAGAATACACTTCACCTTAGAGAAGACCACTCAAAGGCCCAGGGCAACATAACTTGCCAAACAATCACTGCATTTCTTGAGCTGCACTTGCAAGTGCATATCTGTATGTCACTGAATTAGCTCAGCCCATAGTAGAGGCAAGTAGATAGGAACAAACTAACAATGCTTATTAAAATGTTTATTAAAATATATCTTCTAATACAGTGTATCCGTAAAGTCATGGTGCACTTTTGACCGGTCAAGGAAAGCAACAAAAGACTATAGAAATGTGAAATCTGCACCAAACAAAAGGAAAACTCTCCCAGTTTCATACCTATTCAGTGCAGTTTGATGTGGGCTCCATTTGTTGCCCTACACACATCCAAATAATAGTGAAGTTCTTGCCACACATGGATAAGGACGTCTGGTGTAACAGAGTGAATAACGTCTGGGATTCTCTGTTTTAAGTGATTAATGTCATTGATACATTCAATGTACTTAGGTTGCTTCACGTAACCCCAAAAGTAAAAGTCTAAGGGCGTCAGATCCGGGGATCGTGGTGGCCATGGCTTGACAGAAACCCTGCCTATCCACCGCCGGGGGAATGTTCTATGCAGAAACTCATGAACAATGGGGGCGTAGTGTGGAGGAGCGTCGTCCTGTTGAAAGATGACACCTTCTGGAAATTGTGGCACTGCATACAATTCTAACATGTCAAGATAGGTGTTTGCTGTCACAGACTGCTCCGCGAAAAAACATGGGCCTATCACCTTATCATGCATCAGGCCACACCACACATTCACTTTAGGGGTGTTACGTTCATACTCAACATAGGCATGAGGATGTTCAGCAGCTCAAACAACGTTATGGCGATGAACATATCCACATATATGGAAGGTCGCCTCATCGCTAAACACAATCTTCTGCAAAAATCTTGCATCATTGTCGATCTCATGAAGCATATCCATAGCAAACGACCATCATGTGAGTCTATCCGCCGGTTTGATGGCGTGCAACAGCCACAATTTGTACCCCGTAAAACAGAGACATTTCTTTAATACCTTATGAACTGTAGTCTTGCTTAGGTGTAATTGTCGAGTACATGCACACACAGATTTTTTAGGGCTCCTTAGGTAGCTATCCCGGATAGCCTCTACAGACTTGTCACTGACTGATGGCCTATCAGAACGGGGTTTCTCCACCAAACTGTTGGTTTCCTTCAACTGCTTATCCCACCGAGTTATGTTATTCCTATGTGGTGGTGCTTCGTTATAAACGCGCCGATATTCACGTACTTTGGTCATGGATTTGAATTTAGTGAGCCACAGAACACACTGAACTTTCCTCTGTACCGTCCACATATTGACTGGCATGGCCGTGGGCTGCTCCGCTGTATACACAGTGTTATGTCATCATCTGTGCATATGCACATGCTGCCACATCATCCTACAGAAACTGGGAGGGTTTTCCTTTTATTTGGTGCAGATTTCACATTTCTATTATCTTTTGTTGTTTTCCTGTGACCGGTCAAAAGTGCACCATGACTTTACGGACACACTGTATACACTCATGCTATGCTACTAACTGTTGAGTAAAGAGTAAGGTCTCCTTCATCCCAGAGACCTCTCTCAGGTTCTGCGTTGCAATTACAGCATCCTTTTGCTTTTACTACATAACAATTTATAACAGTGATGGGCAATCTTTTGAGCTTGGTGTGTCAAAATTCGCCAAAAAAATGAGCATAACTCTAGTGGTGTGTCACTTCAAGAAAAACAGCCTAACTGGAAGTCCCAGATTTAGATGCTCTGTGCTGGAGTTCTGTTGTTTTGGCCTACAGACCTCCGGCACAGAGTGTCTACACTACAGCAAATGTTTATACTCAGCTACTGCACCTGGCCGTGCAGGAGCCAAGGATGAAACATCCTTTTCTGCATGTGGCTCCATACTTCTCTGGTATGTGATCACATGGGGCCGTGTGTCATCGAAAATGGCTACATGTGTTAGTGCTGACACACATGTCACAGGTGCACCATCACAGATTTATAACATCAAAAGGGCTCCACGCTTCTTTTCTAAAGGAATTTGTTATCCAACAGGTTCTGTTTGGAAAGAGAGTCAGCTTAAGCCTCCTGAAAAAAGGGGGGGAAATAAATCCATCTATTTAGAAACAAATATAATTTTGATAATGTTAGAAATGCCTTTTCTATACTCTATACACACACATACATGATAGAAACCCTCAAACCTGAACCCATTCTTTATGAATCGAAGAAAATAAATGTGCTCAAAAGTTCTATCCTGTGAAGAGAAAGAATGCATTCCTCTTGCCCAGAAAGAAGGAATGGGCGAAGAAGGGGATTGCCAGAAGGCTTGAGCACAAGCAGAGTTCTGCAGAAAATTGGAGATCAAGAAATATTGATCAGCTCCTGCTAAGATGGAGCTGACCCGGGGAAAGTGCCCGCAGAGTCTCAGGGTTCCTTTGACGCTGTCAGCTCCTATAAGAACTGTGCTGAAACCTCTAGGGACTGAGAACTAACTGCACTTTAAAAACATAGCTTTACATCTCTTCTTACTGGCACAGGAATAGGAATTCCTTTGGGAGCAGCCTGTGTTATTTCATTGCCATCACTTTATTTCATTTAGCATTAATGATGTGACAGTGACAGGTGGGGAAAGCGGTGGACTGGACCAGCATCTAGGTAAACACAGCCTTTCCTCCCAGCCGGTGGCCTCACAGTTTGGGGGTGAGGCTAGTCCATAGTCTGCCACTAGAACCTAATTAGTGATGACAGTACCAATAATATATTATTTATATATATGACACATAATATACTCAATAATAATAATAGACATATACCTGATGATTAAGCACATATATTCATTATCCTTGCAGGGCCAAGCTACATTACACCAGGACATATGCATGCAGTTAATATTGAAGAGGAAAAGCACAGTCCTTATAAACTTGCATTTTCCGTCCATAGCAGGCATAACAAAATTAGTAAAAATGGGACCTCAGCACAAAGAAATATGAAAGGTCACTGGTTTATAATAACAGTATACTTATAGCACATGTTTACTTTCCTATGCTTTTTATACTATAATGACATTAGTCAAGTCAAATAAAAGTCCCTGTGATTTGGCCAGAAGTGAAAATAATGACGAAAGCTGCATAGCGATGATGGCGCTACCTTACTTGATACCTATGGCCACAGAGTTAAAGGTAGATTGAAGGTCATGAGATTCAAGCTCAGGGTCAAGGCTTTTAATACTGGACCTTAGCACAAAATCCAGAATCTTCTTTTAAAAAAAGAATTAAAAACAAAAATAGATGGTAACACACATAGAGCCTTTTCCATTTGCCAGGATGCCATTTTCAAATATTTGACTATTCTGGAGCAATGTTTAAGTTTTAGTCCATGACATTACAGGCCTATTCATGATCATTAATAGCAGTCCCTGTTTCCCCACAAGCAACTTGCTAAACACATAAAATCCAACAGACCCGGTAGTGGTTCTGCAAAACAGAGCGACTCAACACAATAGATTTCAGGTGTGAAATAAATCAAATTTTACTTCATCTGACTCTAGGGTTGGGAGACTGGCAGAGCTCTAATCATATACAAATTTAAATTTGTAATCAGACTTCTTGGGAGGATAGGCTGCTGTGTTTACCAGGAGCTTATCACTAAGATTTCTGGGGACTGAGGATAGTTGGCTATAAATCCTGTCATTTTGGTGACTTAATATTTTATATTATCATAATATTAGCATAATTGTGACCTCTGCATTGTAGCATTTTATGTGTTTCTAGTGTAACTTTTGATGCTTTACTAAAGTCAACAAAAATTCCCATTATTCCCTCTTTTAGAGCATACTTGGCATGAAGTTTAAGGTTGATTTAATGTTATTAGCGCTTAAAGTGGCGGAAAATCCATGAATATACAAATCCATCTCTCAGTTCACCATAACACCGTCATAAAATGCTAGGAGATGGGTGATAAACATTTCCTCTCCTTTTTCTCTTTCCCTAATCTTTCCCGCTGAAGGCCCTGCCTCTACCCAGAGGGCATGTGAGTGTTGCCAGTTCCCCCACACAGATCAATTACTGGGGCTTCCACATGCCCAAATAATCACCCAACAGGAGAGCTTGGCTCAGCTGCAAGCCTCATTAAAACTATTCTTAAAGTAACAGCAAGGTTTAGGGAGTGCTCGACTTGGACCAGACTCTGCATATTTTTCAATATAATGACCAGAAAAGAAGCATTAGAGGACACAGACCCTTTTATTTGTGATTTTGGCAAGTTACAAAAAAAATAGCAAAGCAAAGCTAACTATTTCAAAGGATGTCCAATGGCAAAGTCTTGTTTAAAATTCTTAGTGAAAAATTATTACTATGGTGAAACTACTGAGGCTTGAAGGACTGTAAGGGGTAAGTGAACTTGGAGAGATTAAAAAGCTCTGATTTGTTAGTTTTTAGAGGCAAAGTGTCTAATCAGAACAAGTGATGAAATATAAGTTCAGTGTTACCCTGCCTCATGGGACCCAAAATGTCCCATAAGCCATTTATGTGACTATCAGGGAGTGTATGAGTGTGAGTGTATGAGAGAGAGAGAGATGATTAAGTTACCTCAATTCAAAGTTATGGGTGGGAGGTGACGGCAGAGTTAACACTGATACACAAGAATTCCAAGTTGATTTTTCCCATGTATCCCTGTATTATATCCTCTTGGGATGTTTCCAGAGGCAATCTGGAAAGATGTGGCTTTAGCATAGCAATCTAATGGTTCTATAAATGAGGAGGGAGAGATTGAAAATGTTCTAAGAGGAGTAACTTCTTGTACGCTCTAATAAAAGATGAAAGGTTGTGAATAGAGTCTAGAAAAACAGGAAAGAAGTTAATGTCAACAAATGCAGAGGGAAGCAAAGTCTAAAGGGTGATTTTATAATTGTGCCACGTATATGGAATATTTTTTATGAAAAGGATTTGACAAACTCTTTTCCACCTCCGAGGAAGACAAAGCAAGATCCATGTTTGTCACCCTGTTAAATTTAATTTCCTAAATAAAATTAAAAAGAAAGAAAAAAAGATTCATGCTATAGTGTCAGAGAAATCATTTAAATGACAGATGAAGAAAAAAATCCCTGACTCTAAGTTTTTAAAGAAAAAGGACTCTCTGAAACAGGCCACATTCTAAAGTATTCTTCTCTGTCAAGAATAGTCATCTCCAACCAGTTTCCGAAAGTCTGTGAGGAAAATAAAAGTACTACAGCAACATGAAAACTGTCTAGCAGGTAGCCTACTATACTACATAAAAGATGTGGCTCCCATGTTCCTGAAATAAATGTCCCCCAGGCAAAGGGACTAGGAGGAAAAGTCAAGCAAATAGGCCAGATTAGAATCTTTATATAATGGAATTCTGGTATTTGTGTATCTCCACATTTTATGTTGACAAAATAGAAATATAACTGCCCAAAAGAAAGATGGGTACAGAATGAGAAAAATAGTGAAAAATACTCATAAATGTATAAATTAGGTAATGCTAAATTAACAACAAAGGAATGCATTTCTCTCCATTGAGTAGTGTTCAAGTATGATCAAAGTTGTGTTGAATACTGACACTCAGAGATGGAAGATTAATATTTATTTGCTTCCACTTCTTATTCTAATGATAACTCTCTACTTAATTGGCCTACTTAATTTATGAAATCAAATCTAGATCAGTGAAATTGACAAGTAGTCATTGAGTAAAGGATATTACAGTTTAAAAGCACGAAGGATAACAGTATAAATGATATATGCTATGCTATTAAGCAAGTCACTATCAAGTGAATTACAACGAGCATAAAGGGAATGTATTTTACTGTGTCAAAAACACAATTTTATGCAATGTATAAATTTGATGTTGAATGGTCAATCTCGACAACTTGGTTTCACTTTCTAAAAGCCCATATCTGTATTTGAATAAAAATTAATAACATTCCAAAGGAAGTAATGTATACATGGGCCATGGCACTAAGGACAACTGTTATTGCATTTTCAGGGTAATTCTAACTGTCCATTCTTCTGTAGCTTTTAGAATCCTTAAGGCATGTCTTAGCTTTCACCGGGGAAGGTATAACCATGGCTACTAGCAACCCACTTAGTTGCTCATGAAATGGGAAATGAAGGTCTACTCCTACTTCAAAGTGAGGATGGCTGTGGAACTTCTTTGGAGGGCAGAGAAGAGAACTGGGGCCACTGGCAAAATTTATTTCACTCAGGTCCATGCCCTGCTTGTGGCTGAACGCCAGGGTGAAGGAACACAATGAGAAATTGCTTCCCTCTCAGTATGAGGCATATCATTTTCTCTTGCCCCGCACAAAGGCCCACTGCAGCTCCCCTGGCAGAGTTCAGTTTACCTCTCCCCCAAACCCTCCTGACCACAACTGCGGGGACTTTCTCAAAGAAGGATTCCTCAACAAACACACAGTGCTGATCTGATGAAAAACAGGAACATAAATTACTCCGGATCCTTTTGGAACTAGTATCAGCTCAATGATCTATTCAGAAAATTAAGCATTTTTTTAGGTCTCAGTTCTTCCTAGCACTACTGAAATTTTAGAGGCATTAACAAGGTAAAGTAGGTAACAATGTAGCATCAATATGGTTTGCACATAGTGAATACTGAACAGATATTAACTGAGTTAAACTGACAAAATCAGACCTATGATATTTAATGCCAAAAAATACATCAATTTTGCTTTATTCTAATTCTTTTTAATGTGCATGACTTACTGCATCAATGAGTATATCAAGTAACCAAACACAAGTAAGGAGGAAAGTCTCATGTAGTCAATATCTTTATTCTTAAAACTTTAGTGATTATTAAGATCCATTAACTATATACTCTCTAAAATTTAATCTAAGAGCTTCTCTTATCTTTGTTTCACTTATTGTTAGATCAAAACTTCTATGCTGATGACTCTATATGTCCTAAACCAGTGCTTTTTAAGTGCCAGTCTGCAAAAGAGTTAACCACCTTGATGTTGTATGAAGATTATAGACCCAATGATCTTAATTGAATTCACCTATGCTAAGGGAAATTGCCACTTATCAACCTGTACTATTGATGAAAATACCACTGAGGTTGTCTTAGATATCTTGGGAACCTGTAGGCTCATTCGAACAACCTTTTACACCATGCAGAACATTTACAAATCATGTGTAATAGACAAAAAGCATTTGGACAAAATATATAGTATTTAATGCATCATACATATGAAGTTTGAAAATCAAACACCAGCTTGTACTATGTTGCACTGTTATGTGTATTAAAATAAAACTTTATTTCTTGCGTGTTTCTGTTTCCAGCTGGCTGGGTCACTGGTCCTGAAATGTAAAAAGGTTGAAAACCACTGTCCTAAACTAATTTTATCTTTCCAGCTACCCTGCTCTTTTACAAAACTCATTTAAGGCCTTGGCTGGGTATCTCAGTTGGTAAGAGCATCGTCCTGCTACACCAAGTTTGCAGGTTCAGTCTCTGGTCAGACAGCATACAGTAGTCAATCAATGAGTGCATAAATAAGTGGAACAACAAACTGATGTTTCTCTCTCTCTAGCTCTCAAGTCAATACATTTAAAAAAGGTTTAATTAATTTAAGGTTGGGAGTGGGAGTGCTTATCAGCTTAGGAATCAAGCAGACCATTGTTCAATTCCTATCTATTTTGTCCAAGGGTTATGTTACATTGGGTAAACTATTTATTTAATCTGAGTCTCAGTTTTCTCATCTATAAAATGGGAACAATATCAATTCCTCCTTCATGTGTTGATAGTTTAACTGTATTAAAAATGTGTTAAGTATAGTTAGTATGAGGCTTTGCACATCATAAATGATCAATAAAGATTTTTCTCATCTTGTGTTTATTAAATTATTGTTACAGCAATTCACCATAGTTACCCAAATCAGAGACTGGGGCATAACCTATTTTCCTTTCTGTTCTTTATCTATCACATTGTCAAGTTTTGCCAGTGTAAGTTCCTAAATCATCCTCAAACTTATGCCCTTCTCTTCAGCCATCTTTTCTGGACCTGAGTCATGGTATGAGCCCTCATCCTCTCTCTCTCTGCAAATCACTTAAAAAAGTTAACTCCTTTTTTTGTCTCATTCAAAAGCAATACCTTTTCATTATAAAAAAAATTAAATAATTTAAAAAAACTACTAACCTGTGTAAAATTTAAGGTGACTCTCTATTCCTCTAGGGGAAAAATTAAGCTTTCTTTTTATGCAGCACTAACACAAGTATTCTGTGTTTATGCATACAGTTTCTTTGATAATTTTTACTGAATATATTATTTTTCCTTATCAGAATAATTTAGATATAGTTCATTATACTAGTTCTGTAATATTATATTTTTAAAAATTTAGGTTAACATTTTTTTTTCCAGGGACAGAAAGATAGTCAGAGAGAGGGATAGATAGGGGCAGACAGACAGGAACGGAGAGAGGTGAGAAGCATCAATCATTAGTTTTTTGTTGCCGATGCGACACCATAGTTGTTCATTGATTGCTTTCTCACATGTGCCTTGACCGCGGGCCTTCAGCAGACCAAGCAACCCCCTGCTGGAGCCAGCGACCTTGGGTCCAAGCTGACAAAATTTTGCTCAAGCCAGATGTGCCCACGCTCAAGCTGGCAACCTCGGGGTCTCAAACCCGGGTCTTCCGCATCCCAGTCTGATGCTCTATCCACAGCGACACCACCTGGTCAGGCTTAGGTTAACTTTCAATGAATTTATTAATTCTTGCATAAAATACTACAAACCTCCTAACAGTTTCCTTTCCATTATAGTCTTTATTCTTTCAACTCTATTTTATGTGAAGCAAACAGAAAAAATTATTTAGAATTCAAATTTGACTCTAGTATCACTGCTTAAAATCATTCATTGACTCCCATTGCGTTAGAGAAAGTTCAACTTCCCTGAGATGGGACACAGTCTTCAATGACTTAGTCCTTGCCTACCTCTCCAGCTTCATACCAGTCCCCTTTCCATGCCTTAATCTTTTGCTTGTAAGTCTTTGAATGACAGTATAAGTTATATTGTTTCATTTGCTTTCTAAAATGGCATTTCTTCTCTCCTTTGTTCTAGAGCAGGGGTTAGCAGACATTCTGTAATATACCAATTAGTAAACATTTGAGGATTTGTGGGTCATATGGTCTCTGTCACAAGTACTTAACTCTGCAGTTGTAGTGCTAACGTGGCCATAGACAATATGAAAATGAGTAAATATGGCTATTGTTCCAATGAAACTTTATTTACAAAAGTAGGCAGCAGGCTATATTTGAGATCTCTTGCTCTAGGTAAGTTTTTGGCTCGAATTAGACACCTTTCAAAAAATCTTACCTAGTACTTCAATTTCCACCCCATCCCACTAACACTCAGTACATGAACACACTGACATATAAAAACATCAATGTATGTTTGTTTCTCTCCACAGACTGAGAACGACTTTAGGGCAGGAACCAGGTTTCCTTCATCTTTGTGTCTTGAGCACTTACATGCATAACACTTATTCAGCATTCACTAAATATTCATTAAAAGAAGAAATATATGAGTATCTCCAAAATTATTTTTTAATTATTGCATCTCTCTCTCTCTCCAGAAAACATTCCAGCTAGGTGATTCATACAATATAAAAGCTAATGAAGTCCATCAACATTTTTTCTCCAGCATTTCTTAATCAGGAGTCACCTCAGGATCATCTGGAGGGAATTTAAAACATGTTACTAACCAATGTTACCCCAATAAGTCTAAAATTAAAGATAAGTTTAAATTTAAAAATAAAGATAACATAAAAAATAAAGATAAAATAGAAAACGAAGAGTGCTGGGTCTTCTCACAGATACACAAACTGGGAAGGTTGGGTGGGCATTGTGCCATGTCCCTATACCCATCTGGTCATTCTGGAGCATGTCCCTGCCTTAATTTAATGCTCTGACTGACAGCCGGCATCCTTTTCCAATTTTCTGGTTTCAATCAACCAATCACCAGGTCTCCCTTACCAACAGGGCACACCCAGGCAAGCCCTGCTCAGACCCAGGGCTTCTAGGCATCCTATTGGTCTTCCCAGTATTCAGCCTCCTCATTCCTGAACTTTTCACCCATGACAGGGGAAAACTGACCTTCCTCAAACACCTGCGGGCCTATCTCAACCCTAAGGTGTCTGCACAATCCTTCTGGGTGCATTGTAATATTCCTCACCCCCACCATATACCTATGTTTTTATTTTTGACCATGAATACTCTGTAAAGGTCAAGCAAACACACTTGTTCTCTGCAGTGAACTTTGGGCTAAGTCCACCACTCTGATTGATTTAAACCTTTTACTCTTTTTAAATGGTTCCCATCTTTATTCTATCTGTACCTTTTAAATAACCCTCCTGGAAAGTAAAATAATGCAATCATATTAATTATAAATGCCTGCACCTTCTTGCTGCCTTTGCACATGTCTTTTGCTTGTACGCACTGTACACCCCACCCTGTATGTACATGTAGCCAAAACTGCTTTTTCCCAGGTTTCTCAGAGTCGTAAAATGCAACCCATCCATCCTGATGCTTAGGATAAGGATGCTCATAGTCATCCTTGCCCTAGCCGATTGCAAAACCTGGGTTTGGCTTTCATTTATATAGAATCTGATTATTTGTCACTACCTGGTCCAGGTAACCACCTCCAGCCTAGAAAATTACAATTGCTTCTTATCCTCCTACTTCTACTCTATTAACAAAACTAAAACCCAAGATACTTGTTAAAAATAATGACTTTATTGAGGTATATTTCATATTAGAGGTATTTAGAAAAAAAAACAAGTCAGATCATGCCACTTACGATGGTTCCCCAATTCTCTCAGAATGAAAACAAAACTCCTTACGCAGATCTTCAGCGCTCTAAACATCCTGAAAAACACTTCTCTCTCTGCCCCAACCCCTTCCTCTTCCTCTAGCGCACATTTCTCTAGCCACATTCCTTTGTCTGGACAGCTCTTCTCCCAGACATGAGCACGAACAGCTTCCCTGTCTCCCTCAGGTTTTTGCTCAAATGTCACTTTCACAGTGAGACCTACCCTCACCAACAATAGATTACTGCAATCACTTCCAGCCCCAGCACTTCGAACTCCCCTTCATCGACTGCACTTCTAGTTACTTGACACATGTGTGTTGCACGTGTTTGTGCTCTCCTCCCACTGGAATATAAACTCAATCAGGACAGAGAATTTTTAGGGTCCTTAGGACTGGAACATAGTAGGAGCTCAATAAATAGCTGCTGAATGAATGAATAAATAAATAACTCCTTAAATTTCTTCCTCCCATGTTTCTGCTTTATGACCTTACTCAGACTTCCTACTGGTAACACCCCATTTAATGCTATTAGGAAAACAAATTATAAGACAACTTCATTCCTACCTACCTACTTGACTTCTTTCAAGAATGTTGAAGTCAGTTACTCTCGTTTTTCATGTATATAACATATTGTAGACATTTAGGGTCAAAAGTAATCTTAGAAACTATCTAGTCTGGCTGTTCCTTTATCTTACACAACAAGGGGCAGCAATGAGCAGTGGAGCCAGGACAAGAAGGAGGCATTAATTCCTAAGTCCCATTCCAATGCGTACTTCTCTGGACCATCCATCACATCCTCGTCATGAGCACAGCGGTATGCTCTCTGTTTGTTGTGGCCTAAAAGAAGGAGACATGCTTTCTACCTGTGCATTGGTCAGGCAGTTTGTTATAATACTTAAAATCACAAGATTGGCAAAAAGAGAGGTAGACAAGAAGATTGTGGGATTGCTGCCCCTAGTGCTCCAGCCAGTGTGACTTGTCTCTCAGGTCCTCACATGAAAAATGACGATGAGAACTGTATCCAGCTCACAGATTTTCTATGAGCATCAGATGTGATACTGGATGTGAAAGCATTCTAGAATTTATAAAGCACTGTGCTAGTATAAATTTGTTATTAACCCTGAACAGCTATCTAATATATACAATGTGTTTGTTGTGAAAAAGACTGGAGAATAGTGAATAATTGGCTAACTGCAAATTTATCACATAACTGGAGAAGCTGATTAAAGTCATATGGTAGATTGTCAATATCCCATTACATAAAGAAAGCAAGATTATAATTATTTTTTGTCATGTGTTCCACAAATCCTGCATTAGCTTTTTTTTCTTTTATTCATTATAGAGAGGAGATACACACACACACACACACACACACACACACACACAGAGAGAGAGAGAGAGAGAGAGAGAGAGAGAGAGAGAGAGAGAAAGGGGGGAGGAGCTGGAAGAATCAACTCTCTATGTGCCTTGACCAGACCAGTGCAAGGTTTTGAACTGGTGACTTCAGTGTTCCCAGGTCGATGCTTTATCCACTGCGCCACCACAGGTCAGGCCTGCATTAGCTTTTTAAGTTACTCAGGGTCGAGGTCCAGCTTCTGCTGAGGCCAGATACTCAGTATCAGTTAGAGAATTTCTCTAACATGTATCCATCTTTCTCAAAGTGTGTCTGGTTAACTTTACTTAGAGTCTACAGGGAAGAAGTTCAGAAAAGTTCATTTCCATTGTTCTTATATTAAATAATGAAAAAATATCCAACATAGCTCTTTGATAGAAACTAGAACATTAACATCTGGTTTAAGATCCTTTGGCAACTGCTAAAGATGTGATCAGCCTAAATTAACCATTTTACATATGTTTAGGGAATTCCCATCTCTAAAGATTTTTACTTTGAATTAGACACAAGCCTAGAATTAACTTTAGAGGGTTTTTTCTTTCCTTCCTTGAGTATTTCTACTCGATATGAGATTTGATGTCTTGGTAAAACTAGATTCTTTGAATGGTTATTTCTGTTAAGCCTATGTTTGAATCAGTCCCTATTCTTATAGCAATGGGATTTCTTTCAGCAAAACTTTTTCATATTGACAGTCCTAAATGTTTAATAAAACCTAAGTTATTATAGAGACTGTGTTTTCCAAAGATGGCTACACCAATATATCTATCCCAAATTCTCTTCTTACAAAGTGATGTAAGAAGCAAGGAGAATATAGGTCCCTCTTCCATCAAGAGGCAGGACCCATATTCTCTCTTCTTGAACTTGGGCAGAATATCGTGAAAGCCACAACTAAAAAACTATAGTAGAAGTGACACTACATGACTTCTGTGATTGATTACTCCACCTGGCTTCCTTGTTCTTAGGACCCAGACCCTTGAAATTTAGCCACTATGTCATCAGGAAGCTAGGCAGTCACATGGAAAGACACAGGCCAAAGTTCCAGATGAGATCTAAGCTGACAGGCAGCATCAACCAGCAGAAGTGTGTGGGAGGGCACCTGCAGGTGATTCCAGCCTCAAGACTGTGTGTTGTCTCTGTCCAACTGATGCCAAGTGAAGCAGAGAAAAGCTATCTCCACCAAACACTGCCTGAACTGCACGTTCATGAGTAAAACAAAGGGTGTCATTGCGTCAACAACTAAGTTTTGGGTTGTTTTTTATGCAGCAATACTCAGAACACATATCATTCTATTTTCATATACGCATTTCCATGGATCAGTTAAAGTCTGAAGCCTGCCTTTTAAACAGCAGTCAAGTTAATGACAGGAGAGTGCATAAGACCAGCAATGGCAACACTGTACTCAACATCCTCTCTTAAAATTTCTCAACCAAGTAATTGTATATCTCTGTACTCTGAAAAAATAACTATTTTTAATGCTTTGTTCTAGAAAAAATAGACCCCGTTAACACATATAAGGAAGGCATGGGGGTCAGAAAGCCTTGTGGAATTGGTATTTGCTTTAAATAACTATCCACAACATGATGTATTTAATACTAGTTGTGAGATCCTAAGTTATATACTCCTATGTGCCTCACTTTTTTTTCCCTTTTTCGAAATTAAGTGGGAGCAGGGGAGGCAGAGAGGCAGACCCACATTCACCCCAACTGGGATCCACCAAGAAAACCCCCTATAGGTGCCCTGCCCATGTGGGGTGTTGCTCAACAACTGAACTCTTTTTAGCACCTGACATAGAAGCCACAGAGCCATCCTCAGTACCCAAGGCCAACTCACTAGGGCCAACTGAGCCATGACTGTGGAAGGGAAAGAGAGAGAGAGTACTTTACCATGTTTCAAACCCTTAAGGTGGGGCCATGGGCCATCTCTTGCTTCTTCAAACAGCTCCATCTCCTCTCTGATACCTCTGGGTAGCCTCTCTCTCTCTCTCTCTCTCTCTCTTTCTCTCTCCACTGGAAGCCCCGGGGCATGCTCATTCTGCTTCTCTGATTTTGTTCAGGCTGTACTCTCTCCCCAGCTGCTATGCATCTTGATTTGAATCATCCTTCTGGAGAAACTCCTGTGTCACCTGCTCAGATGCTCCTTTTCAAAACTGTCATCTTATATACTGAAGACAACACATGATTGAGCATTTTATTATCTGTGCTGTATCTAATTGATCCTGTGTGATTCCACATATGACTTGAGGATAAACTAAGGACACATACAACTAAATAATGAGACAATATATACTATATATTAAATGAAATTAAAACAATTAAAAATATAAATAGAATATTAAAAGTGTTTTATACATAAAAGAGCATCATGACCTTTTGTAAATTTAGTACATACAAGCTAAACATGTCATATCCTACAGCCCTACTACTTGTAGGCTATATGACTTTAGACGACTTATGTAACTTTCCTGTTTCAGTCCTTCGTTTACAAAATGGAGATGGCAACAATACATTTTTTTGTAATAATTTAACAAGATAATAAATGTAAACTTCTTTAAAAAGTACCTTGTACATAGAAATAAAAGCTAATAACAACAGCAATGGATATCATAACTAAATAAATATATAATCCTGGCTTTTAGTTACCTACATGCATGTGACTGATCTCTTTATCTACTGTATCTGTAGCCACCAATTTGTACTTCTTAATCCCTTCATCTTTTACATCCATACCCCACCCCTCCCATTTGGGAACCATCAAAATGTTCTGCTTCTTTGTTTATCTTCTTTTGTTTTATTTTTTTTTATTCATTTGTTGATAGTTATGTATTTATTGCTATGCTATTGTTCACTTTTAAAATCCGTTTTTCTTCTTTTTCTTACAGATGATCCTTTAACATTTCATGTAATATAATAATTTGGTGCTGATGAACTCCCTTAGCTTTTTCTTGTCTGGGAAGCTTTTCATCTGTCCTTCAATTCTCAATGATAGCTTTGCTGAGAGAGTAATCTTGGTTGTAGGTCCTTACTTTTCATCATTGAATATTTCTTGCCAATTCATTCTGGCCTGCAAAGTTCTGTTGATAAATCAGTTAACAGTCTTATGAGAGCTCCCTTGTGAGTCACTGCTTTATTCTTGTTGCTTTTAAGATTCTCTCCTTGTATTTAATCTTTTGAATTTTAATTATGATCTGTCTTGGTTTGGGTCTCTGGTTTCATCTTATTTGGAACTCTCTGTGCTTCCTAGACTTGTAAGTTTATTTCCTTCACTAGGTTATGTAGGTTTTCCGTCATTTTATTCAAATAGGTTTTGATTTCTTGCTCTCTCTACTCCTTATGTCACCCTCATGATGCAATGTTGGTGTGCTTGAAGTTGTCCCAGAGTCTCCTTACACTATCTTCATTTTGGGGGGAATTATTTTTCCTTTTCTGTTCTGATTGGGTATTTTTTGCTTCCTTATATTACAAATCACTGATTTGATTCTTGACTTCATCTACTCTACTGTTGATTCCCTGTACATTAGTCTTCATTTCAGTTAGTGTCTTTCACTTCTGACTGGTTATTTTTTATGGTTTCCATGTCCTTTTATATGTCATTGAAGTTCTAAGTTTAAATATTCTTCACCTAAGTTTATTGAGCATCCTTATAACCAGTGTTTTGAACTCTACATCTAGTAGATTGCTTGTCCCCATTTTGCTTCATTCTTTTTCTGGAGTTTGGTCTGTCCTTTCATTTGAGACATGTCTCTTTGCCTCCTCATTTTGGCAGTCTCCCTGTGTTTGTTTCTGTGTATGAGGTAGAGCTGCTACATCTCCAAGACATGGTAAAGTGGCCTCATGTAGTAGGTGCCCTGTAGGGTCCAGTTGCATAGCTTTCTCGATTACCCAAGCTGAACACTCTAGTTGCACTCCTCCACCCTCTCCCCCTTCCTTCTATTGTGAGCTCTGTATATCCTCCTATTGTGGTTGAGCCTTGATTGCTGTTGGAATGTCAATAGGAGGGATTTATTCCCAGGCCAATCAGCTGCAAGAACTGGCTGCAATCACTGACCACCGTGGAGGATCAGCTGTACAGTGGCTCGCCCTATAGAGCAAGACTTATTTCAGTGGGCTCTGGTGCAAGCTGAGTCTACCCCTTGAGTGTGTCACTTGTCTAGGTAGTTGTGTACTGCTGCTTTGATGTGGTTTGAAGCTCTTCTCTGAATGCGCTGGCTCTGGGGCCTTCCAGGAAGTGCAGGCCAAGGTAAACTGCCACTTGTGCTTTACCCAGGGACACCTGGTTTGAGGTACAAAATGATCTGTCAATGGCTGCTACTTGTGTTAGGCTAGGACGAGTCCAGATGAGATCAAATTGTGAACCACACCCAGCTGCTACTAGGGTCAGACCTCTCACTTAGTGAGAGGTATGGGGTATTCTTGTCTTTCAATTTGAGAGATTTCCAGAAATTCTGAAGTGTTAGCCAAAACGGAACATTTGTATGGAAAAGACACTGGAAACATTTTGGGTGGGCCCACAAGTTTGGTGAGGTAGAGTGTCAGAGAATTAACAGCATGGGAGAACAATGTGATCCAGGATGATGGAGGCCTGCTGTGACCCTCCTACCCATCTTAATGTGGGTTCTTCTTTAAGTCCCTAGTCGTAAGACTTCTATTCAGCCAGATTTCAGGCAGTTCTGAATGCTGGTTGTTTTGTAGTTTATTTGTAACTCTGATGTGGTTGTGGGAGGAGGTGAGCACAGGTTTTACCTATGCTGCCATCTTGACCAGAAGTCCCTATTGTAAACTTCTTAAAGGCAGGATAAATATTTAAAACTTTTTCACTCTATAAATAATAGTGAACATTTAATAACTTATTAAACACTGTCAAATAAAGTAGTTTAATTTATTGGGTTGACAAAATAAAAGGTTTCATTTACTTATTCATTCAACAATATTCATTGACCATCTACTATGTGCAAAGCAGAAAAACTTGGCCTTAGACAACAAAAACAGATAGCCCCTGACACAATTGATTCAAAAACAAAAGTAAAAATTTATATAATAAATACATTGTTTAATTATTGATTATATAAGTAAAAAGAACCTTGGGAGAATTTAATAGTGCATAATTAAAGGCATACACACATTAAATGTATCAAAGAAAGATCCCACTGACTATTTCTACAGTGAATAGAAGAGTAAAAATAACAATAGCATGAAAATAATGATGATAATAACAGCTAATAGTAGTTGAACACTTACTATGGGCCAGGCCTCTTGGGTCATTGGTGTGAGGGTCCAGGCAACTCCATAAGCTGCCAACGAGCCCTGCCATGGCCATTTGGGACTAAACAGTTCTCTGAAAAAAAAAAAAGCTTTGTGCTTGGCATTGCACAGGAAGGTGAAAACAGTTCCCAGCTCCTCTCAAAATGGGGCCTTGTGACCATCAATGAAAGAACAGCCCCCAAGGTTGGCCAGTGAGGAAGGACAGCATGCTCTGCACAACCTGGTCACTGCTGCATCCACGAACAGCAAATGTTTAATGGGAACAAATGACTACCAGCTTCATCTCCATCATTATGCAAGCTGCCAGCCCACAGGAATCAGAGGGATCTATCTTAAACTGAATTTGGAAAAATTAAGAGTGGATCTCTCAGAAAACTTCATAGAGAAGCAGTAGCTTTTGGCTCTTTGCAATGTGCTGGCTATAACACCCCTGCTTTGGCATTAAATCAGAAGGCAGGGCCTCTGACACTGTATCTCCGGGAGCGAGCTATTTTAACAATAGATTACTGTAATGTACTTGGCTGGTGCAGCCCTTACTGTTAGCATGAGTTAAGGCTGATTCATTTGAGCTATAAAAATAAAAAAAAAATTAACAACAATAATAATGAACCTTTTATACACATGCTGGACTCACTAGAGAGTCCCACACAGAATATGGAACTAAGGGCCACCAAAGAGATTTGTGGCACTGCCCAGGGAACTCCAGAGTTCAAAAAGCAATGAATGCATTAAGCGAATCCATAACTGCCGTTTTCTCATGTGTGACAGATATAATATCCCTCATTCTACTTAACTGTTTTGGGATATCATGTGTGAATAAGCACAATGGAACAGAAAAGAAAAATAAGCTTATATAAACTGTGAGCAGAGACTGCAGCTTTTATGGGCTCCGGTTCACCTTGAGAAGAACAGCAATCTGGCAGTGACCTTCTGGCTAGGACACGCATTCTGGATATGTCATGCCAAGAATCCAATGTGAAACTTTCCTTATACTGCAACCAAGGAAACCTATAATCTCAATTACAATTGTTTTCATAGATAACATGACTTAAATAAAATCCGTAGGTTATATGACAAAAACCAGTAACATCAGTTACTGCAACATAACTCATCTCCTTGATAGACTGAAACATAAATTATTCCACTGTGAAGTTCTAATGGAAAGCTTTTGGGTATCAGTACTTAGGACAAGAATCTATTGCTAAGGATAACAGTGCTTCAGACATATTTTCTTTGCCTCAGTTTATCCATTGATAAAATAAGATTAATAGTACTGATGGTGTTTGAATGTTGCAGGAATGTTAGGTTTAGGCATTGTTTTATGAACTATGAGGTATGCAGAGTTTACTCAATATTTATAAATCTTTGAGATCTCCTTATGTATAGAGTTGTTTGTGTATAAATTATTATTAAAATTATTAGCCCTGAGACTTATAATTACTGCTTCATTATTTTTTCTCATTATGCTCATTCTATAGGGGTTTTCTTGTAAATATTCCAAATGAGTTACTGCCTTATTGTATAATCAATTTAATGTTCAGAAAGCTTTAAAGACACAAAGTATGACATAAATTTGCAAGATCCAGGGTAGGACAAACACATAATTTCTTTTCCCAAAGAACTTTTTGTAAGAAAAAAATTACTATTTGGATGGCTACTGAGAAAGGATTACTACAGATTTGTTTAGCATCTCTGATGCCTGTTTTTGGAGATGGGCTGGCTAGGATGTAATGACCTCACACTAACACAGACACTTCTAATTCCCATTAGAAGCTTCTGCTCTTAAAATGGTAAAGGCATAGTCCCCTTTACTTTCTATCTAAGCCACTGTTCATTGCTGAATTTCATATGATTTTCCTCAGTCTGCCTCAGTGGACACAATAGAAAATACAGAAAGATGTTGAAATCATTGATTCACAGAATGTTATAACTATGAAGGGATTAAACAAAGGAAAAACATCACACACACAGACAACAGTACGGGGGTTACAAGAGGGAAAAGGGTGGGGGAGGTGGAAGTGGGTAAAGGGCAGATAAATGGTGAAGAGAGTTGACTTGGGATGGTGAACTCACAATACAATATATGGGTGATGGATTATAGAATTGGACACCTGAAACCTATATAATTTTATAAACCAATGGCACCTCAACAAATTTAATAAAAATTTTAAAAAATTAATTAGACTCTGGCTGTTTAGCTCAGTGGTAGAGCATTGGCCTGGTGTGTGGAAGTCCCAGGTTCGATTCCTGGCCAGGGCAGAGAAGAGAAGTGCCCATCTGCTTCTCCACCCTTCCCCCTCTACTTTCTCTCAATCTGTCTCTTCTTCTCCCACCAAGGCTTCACTGGAGCAAAGTTGGCCTGGATGCTAAGGATGGCTCCATAGCCTCTGCCTCAGATGTTAGAATGGCTCTGGTTGCAACAGAGCAACGCTTCAGATGGGCAGAGCATCACCCCCTAGTGGGTTTGTCAGGTATATCCTGGTTGGGTGCATGCGAGAGTCTGTCTCTCTGCCTCCCTGATTCTCACTTCAGAAAAATACTAAAAAAAAGAAAAATTAATAAATTATATGATTTCACACATAGGTGGGATATAAAACTTAGACTTATGGACATAGATAAAAGTGAAGTGATTACCAGGGGTGGGAAAGTAGGGTAGAGGGGACTAAAGAGGGACAAATATACGGTGACAGAAATGATTTGCCTTTGGATGATGGGCACACAATGCAATCAACAGTTCAAATGCTATGAAAATGTTTACCTGAAACCTATGTACTCTTATTCATCAATGTCACTACATTAAATTTAATTTCTAAATAATAAACTTAATATATTTTTAAATGTTAAAACCATGATAATAATTACCCTACTCCCTGCCAGAAATTTTCTATATCATAAAATTTCATTTAACCCAACTCAGTAAGAAAACCAATAGTATTATCTGCATTTTATGTAAGAGGAAACTGAAAATTCAGAGAGAGTAAGCAATTAGCAGAGGATCACACTGCTAGTAGTGTGGGAGCTAGCATTTAAATCCACAGCATATACTCAACACCATGTAACTCAGTCAAACATCAGCTCCTTCTAAAGTCATCCCAGCGCCCTATGCTCTGAGGTCTGTGCAACAATTCAGGATAGACAGGTTATGCTGAGTAACAACCTTACTTTATGAGTTGTTTAAAAAGTGGTAGCTATTTCTCACTCATGCTCAGGTACAGCACGGCTCACTGGGACTCTGGTCCACGCTCTCCTTCCTCCAGACCCAGGCTGCCATGGAGCCACTGCTCCATCATGGAAGGGAGAAGGAGAACTCCAGAGAGTCTTGTGATTCAACGTGTCAGACTAAGTGAAATACACCATTTCTACTTACAGCTCATTGCTGGGAAACAGTCATGTGATCCCACCTAACCACAAGGGGGAGGGTGTTCAATTTTCCCTATGCCCAAAAGGAGAAGACAACCAGGTAACGACCATAGTACCATAGGGTTATCTAGTCCACCACTTTCAGGGCACAGGTCAGGAAAGCAGCTAGAAAGGACATGTGATTTGCCTACTGTTGCCCAGATGAGATACGTGGAGACAGAGCAGGGACAAGAGTTCAGGTTTTTCCAGTCCACCAACCTTTTTCCAACACCCCCCCCCCGTGAACTAACTCCTGTAATGATTGCTCCCAGTTACCTAGTGCTCACTATGAAAGGAACAGAGCTCACCAGTGAGAGTCACTGTTATTTGTGACTTAGTGGCAGGAAGAGTTTCCTCCTAAGTAGCCTTTCTCTTAGAAAGTATTTGGATAAATTCACAACCAGGGGTTCCACTGAAATCACCATTGTTTCAACTACCCCACAAACTTGAAACTATTAGTGTTCTCATTTTACAGATAATGAAAGTGAGGGTCAGAGAGGTCAATCCATTTGCCCCAGGAGGAAAAGACAGAGCAGAATATGAATCACAGGCTTGAGCCCAAGCCTGACTGAGCTGTGCTTCCACCTAATAGCTGCTCCACCTACAACCTCATCTCTGGATCCTGAGAGCAAGCTCAGGTTTCATACTGGAACCTATTTGTCGGTTAGTAAACATGGCATTGGTCCTGGTTAAAAGAATTGAACAAGGAATATACACTTTAAGTAAAAGTCACCTCCTCCATGAAATCTTTACTAATGCCAATCAGGTGTGATTTTCCCTTTGCACTTAAAACACCTTTTACAAACCAATTGTAAGATGTTTGGTCCATATCAATGATGCAGGTGTTAATTATTATTTATCTGACAATAACAATCCTATAAACTGCTACAAATTATAAGATTTTTCAAAGTTAAAAATGTCAGGGTAAAATTATTTTATTATAATAGGCAGAAGAACTATAGGAATGATTTTGATAGGAATCATCTATATAACATGAAGAGAGCCTTCTCAGTTGAATTGCCCAGACCCTGAAAAGAATCCAAAATCAGATGCACATTTCTTTGGCTAGTTCAACACTGAAAGATCAAAATGAACTGGGTCAACATCTTATAAAAATTTAGAATGCTGTAGGAAAGCTTAGAATTTTGAGAAAGATTAGGTAAATACATTTTGAGGAAGAGTAATAGCTTTCGGGGGCGGGGGGTTAACTGCATACTGAAGGTGCAGAAGCCAAACATTTACTTTTATAACATGGAGTTGCCTAGTTACCATATTTAGAAAATAGTGCAAAACAAAACACACAGGGAGAAATTTAGAATTATATTATTTATTTTAGTGTCACTATACATACTAATTTTATTTTTATCTGTCATCAACTTTTATTTTTTCCTGTTGTAATTTAAAGACAGCCTACCTTCACCTGTGAAATAAGGATTGCCTTATAGTGTTTTGCAATGCACAACTCACCTTGCCCAAAGGGAAGTTAGGATTAAAACCCGGAGGTCCCCAAGTTGTACTCTGGTATAGTAGTACAAAGGGATCATTTAGCCCTGGAGTCCTGAGGGTAATTATAAAACCACCTTTATTTTCATTGCCAATGTCACTGATAAGAAAATACAAAATAGTATGCTCAGAACAGAACTGTATGTATACAAGTAAACCTATGATAGGACTTCTAGTCATTGTCTGTAAGGCCACGTCTTTGGTGCTACAATGAAATCCCTACAAGAAGAAGGATCTAGTAGTCAGCCAAAGTATAGTTTTCATGCATTCATTCACTCATTCAGCATGTACTTATTGAATTTCTTCTTTGACCAGACACCATGTGGGGCACTAGAAGAAATAATCTCTAACCTTAAAGAGTCTTATTTAGCAAGTGTGACAGAAAGTAAACAAATTATTATAATGAAGAAATACATATGGAGAAAGGATGGTTCTTGGGCATTTACAGTGAAGGGAAGCAGCCTGAACTGGCTGGCAGGGGCGTGTGTGCGTGTGTGTGTGTGTGTGTGTGTGTGTGTGTGTGTGTGTGTGTGTGTTATGGAATAAGTGATATTTATGTGAGGGCTATAAGATGTTTTCCTTCAAGATATGTTGCTATGAGAGGGATAGATCAAGTTAACAAAACAGAAGAAATGAACTTTTCTACACTGCCTTTATAAAACACTCCTTTGATCTTCCTACTAACACTATGAGATAAAATTATTCCTATTTTACAGATAAATCAGAGATTAACTGAGTTACTTCAGACAGCTCAACTATATGAATCTTTGATTCCAGTCAGCTCTTGAATTTGAGATGACAGTGATTTTGAGTTTCTGTGTAGGTAATAGCATTGATGGTCTTCACTGGAAGTCTCCAGGATTGTGATAATCAACTCAGTTTGCAGACTTTCACAAAGTTATGTGAACCAGTAACACCTTACATCTGAATATTTTATACTTTTCTTCTTCTATGCCTACAAAAGTAATGATGATATAAATAGTAAATTTAATCAAACAGCTAGGTTAACATTTTTTTTCCTACTTACTAATTACACTGGGAAACATACTTTTTGTTGCATCCACAAAAACACTTGTTCTTACCTAATTCGAGTGTGCTGATCTCAAATCTGACATTAGCTTTCCCCGTAAGCCACAGCTTTTTTGCAATTCAAGATTTTAGTTTTTCATCTTATTGTAAAATTTTCAACATTTAGTTTAACATAATGAAGTAGAATGTCTTCTTGGGCATATCTTTGTGAAAATATAATAATTTATATAATGCAGTAAATACACTAGAAGACATGACTGCATCAGAATTTGTCTACGATTTCAATATAGAACATATTAAAACATTTATTTTAATCATAATATTTGCACAAAACTTATTTAAATTCTATTCAAGCAAAAATTTGTGCTTATAGCTCTTGCATTTGTGTACTTGTTGAGGACAATCTTGTTTGATGCTCCAGCAGTAGTCTGCCATCATATTTCTGTCCCATCATCCATGATAATGCTCTTCCATTATCTTCAGATCTTGATGAAAACGTTCTCCCAGCATATCACTAACAGCTCCAAGATTTTCAGGAAACTTATCAAGGTGACTGTTCCGGAAGTGAATCTTAATGTATAATGAAGTAGAATGTCTTCTTGGGCATTATCTTCGTGAAAATATAATGATTTGAGGTCCACCGAATACACCTGCTTTTATCTTCTCAAAAGACAAGGCAGGAAAAGCAGAAAAAATATGTTGAAAGCATTCAATTTCTCTATTCAAAGCCTGAACAAACTGCTTCATTGATGTGAAGTGGGCGATAAATGATCCTGTCTCGATTAACTACAGGTTCATTCACAATATTTTGCATCCCTACTTCCAGAGCTTCACGTTTCGGCCACTCCTTCCATGTCCAATGTTTCTCCCGAGCTCGGCTGTCCCATAAACACAGAAAGCAAGGATATTTTGTGAAACATCTCTGTTGTCCTCGCAGGAAATTTACCATTTTAAGATCCACACAAATGATCCAGTTATGCTCCTCATACTTTAGAAAGGTGAGAAAAAATTTTAATATCATTATAATCTTCTCACAGATGAGTTGAATAACCAATTGAAACTGCTGCATAAACATTACCGTTGTGTAGGAGAACACATTTCAGACTCCATTTAGAGCTGTCAAGAAATAGCTGCAATTTTGTTGGACTGTAAGTGGTAACACCTAGCTGGCTGAGAAGACTACTGATATCATGACAGTAAACAAAGTGCTTGTTTTTGGAAATAAAGTCCACAAAAATTTGTTCATGCTTCCTGAAATGGAATACTTTAGCTGACCAATGAAGAGAATTCTTTTCGTGAAGCCAGAAGACTAATAAGTCAGCTGCTTTCTTTGATAGGCCCAAATCTCTTATGAAGTCATTCAATTCGGGTTGGCTAAACTGCTGAGGGGTTAATGACTGCTTGGCATCAGAAGAAGATCCTTCAGATTCTACAACCATTTTCTCATGCATCTTATCAAAATACACTTGATAACCATGCTCACTTTCTTCATCCTTAGAAGAAATAAAATCATTGAAAACTGGAACCGGGAGTGTCTCAGAGTGTGGGATAGGTCGTATTGCTGAAGAAATATCAGGATATATGATCATATGCCATTTTTTATGCCGATGCCCTTGTATGAATCAGACAGAAATAACAGTCACTGCTGTGGTCCTTAGGTTCATGCCAAACCATGGGAATACCAAAAGGCATTCCTTTGTGTTTCCTTTTGTCCAGTCATGAAGCATTTCCTCACAATCATGACACACAATATGAGAAGCCCAATTCTTGTTTTGATTGCCAAGGGGAACTTGAAAATAGGATATATATGCACATGTCACAAATGAAGAAATATTGCACCTTTTATGTTGAAGTGTGTAACAGCCACATATATAACAAAAGGTGTCAGGACTATTCTTCCATTTACACCTACTCGAAGAAGCCATGATTCAATCTTAAAACAAAATAAGAGGGTGTTTTTTATCAGATAATATTTTTTTACATTTAAAAACAACTACAATTATGTAAAAGTGATGTTTGTAAAACATTAACTGCCTTGTGGTTATGTTCAATCCAAGAGTCATTGCCCTTTAACTCCAATTTAAAAACCAATGCATGTCATTAACTGTAACAAAAAGAAATTAGAATTACATAAAAAACTAGAGCATGCACCAAAAAACAGTTTTCAGATTTGGAATCAGCGATGCAGAAATATATAGAAAAGTTCTAAAACCTCATGCAACTGAAAATGAAAAAGAAATTGTTCCCCAGTGTTATTTTTGAATTAACTCAAATCACTGGTATATTTTTTTCATAAATCAGAGTATTCAGTTAAAATTTTATACTGGGAAAGGGCTGAGAAGATGACTGGAACTGCTATTTAAAATCAAATCTCCTTCCAAAGCTCTTAAATTTATGTTTCAGATTTAATAATTACCAATGTTATGTTTCTAGTTTCAATAATTCAGCTGTAATGAAAATACTTTTTGCTAGGTTTAGTGAAATTAACCTTCATTCATAGAACTTTACTCACAGAACTTTATGATATTTTTTTCCTGTGTGACTTAAAAGATGTTCTGAATCTCAGACATATATGGAAAAACTAAATGCGTGCCAAATTTATTAATTACTATCAAGATAGAAAAATTTTAAAGTGATTTGAAATACCAAAAACAGTTTAGTGACATGAGAGAAAGACTGAATATATCTCCTTAAAATGTTTCTGAAATTTCCTTTAGGATATTTCCATGCATTCAAGTCTAAATTAAGCAATTAATTTAATTCTGAGCCAATGATTTTTTTTTTTTTCAAAACGATATGCTACTTGAATCAAGAGAAAAAGGTTTTCTTTAACAAATGTGAAAATTGTCTGGGACTTTATTTGCCTAAAAGTAAATAAATGAATAAAAACAAATTATTTCTTTGAGGGGAAGTGGATGTGGGAGAGTGGAATTCACACAAACATCATCAAAGAGCAGTGAAATAACGTGACTGCTGGTAAGGCCGGAATAGTCTTATTATAACTTTTAAACTTCTTGGATTAGTTACTCCACAAGAGCTGCGTTGTTGAAAGGATTTCCAATCATATGCCAAATGGGGAGATGAGACAGAGCTCAGCTGATGTGTCTTTGAGAACCTGTCATGGTTTCTATATGGTTTTACTTAGTTCACATTAAATCACACACAAAGACACCAGGATATGCTAAGACCTTGATCAACAGAAGGTTCTTGCAATGAAGGGCCGAGGGAGATCTGTCTGCACACTGTTCAGCCTCAGTAAAAGCAGGGGGCATCTGGGGAGGCGAGCTGGCACAGTCACACAGACTGTATCAGGCAAGTTCAGGAAGCCAACTGGAATCATATGTGATGAGAGCAAGTTTGGACTGAGGGGTATCAGAGGACCCGACCATTTGTGGTGGGAGGAAGTATGTCTAAGACATGCGTGTATAGAGCCCCCATATCACTTTGCCTGAAAGGAAAGAAGAAATGGTATTCCCTGCTAAGACCTAAAAGAAAACAAAAAAAATGGATGTCTCTGAATGCATTCTACCGAACGAACATTCTGAGTGTAAGTGGGTTCCCAGACATGCATCCTCCTTGTTAGCAGAGGCTGTGTCTTCCTAGTGTGTACACTGCATGCAGAAAAGAAACTTTTCAAGCTGAGGACCCTGTAAATTTTGACCCAGCTGTGAAAAACCCAAGCACTGCCCTCTGAGGTCTTGCAGTAAAACCTCTTTTCAGTCTCTAACATGCGTTTTGTGACTAGTGTACTCTCTCTCAGTTCTGTTGTCAGGCACAAAACTGGCCCAGCAGCATAGGAGCCCAGCATGAGGGCAACAGAAAACTGCTGAGCTCCAGCACTTCCCCTGGAATCCTTGGAGAACAATTTAGTACTAAACTGGTATCCAGGAAACAGAACACTTTTTCCTTAGTTGAGAGGGAATGACACAACTGGGCATTGTGGGGTGACCTAAATTCACAGATAAGCATTTGGACGGTGACTCACCCTTCACCTGGCATTGACTCTTTGCTTTTCATTCTCAGGAAGGTACAAGACAGCCAGCAAAGTCACCTTTAAGTCATTCTTGCTTCCTGTTGGCATAAAAAGTTTTTGCGGGACTAGCTTGGCTCTCATTGTGTTAGTTTAATGTTGGCGATTGAGAAGAGGCAGGTGAGGAGGGAACCCTCTCCCAGGCCTGAGCAGCCTTGTCAGTGAGAAGCTGAGGAGGTCCTCATCTGATTTTCATTTCTGTGGCCCAAACTCAAAACTCTGCCCCCAGTTTTGCTTCTATGTTTCTTGTCTTTTAAAAGTACAGTTTGCACTTGAGCCTGAGCCACATACCAGCTCTGCCTTCCTTCCACACAATGATCAGTAGAGTAGAAAATTCTAGCACCTCCATAATCTCTACTTTATACCAGTCACATTGCAGCTCAGAATGGCACAGTCTCAGGCTGTCTTACGTGTGAGATGCTATAAAGCCCTTCCTGCCTCACTTATTGATCAACAACGCTAGCTCTTAAAAACGATTTTAATCAGAAGGGGATGTACTTCTTCATGTAGTTGAGTACTGGTCTCATTATTTTCTAAGGCTATCTTGTCCATAGATAAGGTAAATGAAAACACTAAATGTTCATCATTTTTCTAATAGTCTTTTTCTGCTTAAAGGGGCCATCCCATTTTAAAATTTCATGTGTGTTGCTATTCCTCAGGTTTTATCATTTGTCAACAAATCAACTACCTGCTTAGCAGCCCTCATAAGGGATTTAAAATAGCCAGCATGAAAATCCTGGGCATTTACTATTTTTATAACAAACTTGATTGTCACCTATGATATTTCAAAGAGCACTCCTCATATAGACATCATGCTGGAAATAAGATGCAGGGCCGGCTTTCTATGGAACATTATGCAGAGGCACTCTGGCTAATAAATCTATGGTGCTAATGCATTCCAGATGGAAGCCATGTCTCACAGATTTAACCTTCCTAAACCCTTCCAAAAATTCCTCCCATCAAAAGCTCTCTGAATGAGACATGTTTGATTGAAATGGGATCATCAATACATGACAACCAAATAGTAGTACAAATAATTACCGCCTGCACAAAAATCGCCACATTCCTTCCCACAAAGACATGGTTTGGGACAACACCTGGGCAAGAAGGTGGACCTGATAAGTCCCACTGGGTAGTTTAAATGCTTTTCTCTGGAATCCCTATTGCCATTAACAGATGCTGTACAGGGAAAAGCTGTTTCTGTCTCTTTAACTTTTGCACATGCATAACAAAGGCTTTTAAAAGGAAGGATCAAGACTCCTGGAGAACCCACTAATTAACATCCTGTTTAATCATGTCACCATGTTTAGCAGTCTACATCATTAGTTTATGTCAGGCAGGCACGGTGAAACATCTAAACACCTCCATGTAGATCCTTACAGAATCAGTCATGTGTGGTGGCGAGGGCAGTGTCATACAAGACTGTAGCTGTCCCTGTAATATTTAAAAACATCACATATCACCCAGCAGAGCCTTAGCCCATGCAGCCCTCAAGCATTTGGTTTTTCTTTCAGTAATTTCTCAGACACAGGTCAACTTGCAGCATGTAGGTTTTTCTATTTTTATGGAGGGAACTGAACTTCCTGGAATTACAGGAAACACCACATTCCGCCGCCTGTGCTCCGATGTGAATGCTCTGCACAGAACACATTCTGTTCAATGGGGACCCGCAGCAGAGTTGCACTGGAAGGTACTCACTGCCAACTTTGAAATCCACAGATAACTTCCTTTTCTACCCACTCACCAAGTCATCTGAATTTACAAGCTGAAATGTAGTAAAATGTCACTAAGACTGATGAGTGAAAGTTAAACTGAATTAGTGAAGCATGAATGCTTTTATGCTTCACTAATGCATAAATAAATGAATGTAAACAAGTGCCTTTTCCTGCGTTCTGTTTTTAATTTCAACAATTGCAAATTTGGTAGCCTGAATCAACTTCTTGCAAACATTATGGTAGATCTTAAAATGAGATACTATTTGCAGCAACTGCCTGAATAGGATAGTTAATATGCTGCAAAATTTATACAAAATGCTTATCTCTCAATATGCAAGGTTGCCATCTGTGTGGCAGAAGCAGCCCCAGGAGCAGTTCGGAGACACTGGGAGACAGGCTCGGGCCAGGCTCTTATGGAACACTTGTGTCCAGGGCGCTTCCCTTTGGTACCTGGTAAAGAAGATTTGGCTGCAGCTTGGTGGTGCTGCTCACTAGCTCCACCCATCAGAATCATCAACCACTGCCCATACACGTATATATTCTTAGAGTTTGACTCGGTGGGTCCTGGGGCAGGATTTCAGCATAGGACAATTGAAAAGAACTCCCCAGCTGAGTGCCTATATTCCCTGCAGAGAAACCAGCTTAGACGACTCAGACCCCTTGCAGCTCTCAAAAACCATGATTCCACTGAATTTATGGCCACACTTACTTCCAAAAATGACCTGACATATGCCTAGAAAAAGAAAGACTGAAATAAAATACCCACCAATACCAAAAATAACTGCTAAGCCCTATTGATAAACACTTCTTTCACCCCTACAATGTTCTAAGCGTGACTCATGGATTAACATGTTTTATATACAGAGAAGCCCAAGGAGGCAGACTTATGAGTAGAAGACATTTTATTCTTCCCATTTTTAGGAGTGGGCCACAGAAGGTTTAGTCATCGCAATGTTAAAGCAAATTCTTTCCTGATTTGTTGAAATTAAGGGTACTTTTCCTTTTTCCTTTTCACATTTTCTAATATTGAAAAAAAATCATCTATTTCTTTTATGGTGAAAAGGTTTTTAAGTTCAAAATCAAATTTCATGGAGAGGATTTCATGTAATATACATTCACTGGTATAATAAATATAGAAAACACAGAACTATGAGCCTGTTATTACATGGGGAAGAAGCCAGCCAAATATAAAAAAGGTACGTTGTTCAGAAACATAGGTTAAGGGGAGCAACTGGAACTGGATGTGGAGCATGGTCCCTGGCAGCCATGGCAAAGAGGGCAACCTCAGGAGCTGCAGAGCAACCTTGCGGCAATAAAAGCAGAGCAGATCTTCAGCAGGCTGAGCTTGTCAGAAACTGGAAAGTTGAAAAGGAATTTCCATACAGGTTGCCAGGTAAGGAACATGCTTCTGTTATTCTAACACTTTTGAAAAATAGGTCAACAACACAAGTGCAAACTCAAGCCCAGCTGGGGTTGAATTATCATAAAATCTGAATTGGTAGAGTTAGAACAAAAGGACTTTGACTCTACAGATTGCTGGCCCCATTTTGCTCTCGTTTTTGTTTCAGAATTCATGGATAACAAATCTAGAACATGCTTTCTGTCTAAAAATCAGATCTTCATTATCAGAAAAAAAGCCATTTATAGATCAGTTCTTGTTTCTTTAATCACAGCCCTTCAAAGGTCTTCTTCATACTAAATACTAGGAAATATTGAAAGGACAAAAGCCCTTTAAAAGCTAGAGGATAAGCCTTGCTAGTGAGTGGCATATGCAGAAACAACCCTAAATCACACGGTATAATTATCTTCTTTATGCTCTGGCTCAAAAATTCCAAAGAGCCCCTGCCCCAATGTCCTCCTCACTTTGATCTACAGTTGTAATCGCACATTAAAACTCAGTCACACCAGGCAATGTCATATTTCTGGCTTTCAGGCAGGTCTTAACAAGAGACCCCTGGCTGAGACAAGCTGGGAAGAGATCAAGCACTCCTCACCTCGCCTACAGCAGGTGCCTGGCACTGCGGTACACCTGGGCGAGGTTGTGCTTGAGTGTGGAGCTTGCCTGGCTCATTCAAAATGAACCCATCCATGAGCATGGCTCTGAGAGAACTAGCAGCCACTGTCACCAATGATCATTTGATGTAGTTGGTATCCCACAGCAAGGGAGGAAGTCACTCCGCAGGACCTGATGTTTTTTCCTTCAACAATGAACAACCATGCTTATCCAAGTATGATAAGATACAGAGAGCAAGTTTGAACTTGAATAGGAATATATGTATTGCTTGGAAAGAAAAGAAAAAGGGAATTGCTACCTTTGGTCTTACAGATCATCAGACTGTACATTATGACCATTTTTTATTTTATCAAACAGTCTCTACACATTCTTTCTTCAAACACATTACAGAAGAAAAACATCTGCACACTTTTTGAAGAGCTGCTTTTAAATTTGATTAGAAAATTTGAGATTTTTTCCGTATCTAATCCTATTATGCTCATTAATGAATCCAGTTTGCTTTAGCAATTGCAACAAAAAGCAAGTGGCAAAGACCTAAAAATTCAGCTCCTCCTTCATGGAAGCTTTAATCAGGTGGGTTCAACCGACTGTGAGTCCGCCTGAGAGTCCACATCCAGGAGCAAGGGTGCACTCGGTCCTTTTCAGCCTTCGTCATCTGTATGCACTTGCCCAGAAGGCCACTTAAAATAAAACCAATATACTGTAGATTTTGGCTCCAGCATCAGCCAAGTTTGGGGATAAGGGGGCATTGACATTAATATGATGAGACAGAAGGGCTTTTGCTACACATTCTCAACTTTTCTTTTTTGAAGTACAGTAGACTTTAATCTCATTATGAATTTAATACCGATGTTGTTAGCAGACTTCAGCAAAACACGCTGAAGCTCATACCTGTCTGGAGCTTGGAGATGTAAATGATTCTTGTATGGATACTTTAGAACAGTGTTTTAATAGGAAAGGAAGATTTTACATGAGCATTAGAGAACCTTTTATAGAAATGCTGTTTCTTCTGGTTTATAATTCTGAGTAGCTTTAAGAAGACTTAGATTATCTTCTTATTCCTTGATTTCTCTCTGGAAAATGGGTAGAAGAGAATGCACAAAAATAACAGGCCAGTGTAAACCACTCTATTGCCTACAAATCTACAGCTAAAAACTAAACCAACTAAAAAAACTGTAATAATGAATTACATTTTTGCAGCAGATACTTATTTTTATTATTTATTGTTCACTTAAAACATTTTTAAAACTTATAAAGTGTTTATTACAAAATAGCTTACTCCAATGTATAAAAATGGCTGACAGAGGGGAAAGGAAGGCCATGGCCTGCAGGCCACGATCACATTTCATCCTTAAACATACCATGTGGTAGGTTCTACTGTTGGCACCATTTTACAAATGATGGGACTGAGGTCCACAGACTTGGCCAAGGTCCCATGGCTAAGAAGTGGAGAAACTCATATTACTCAGATTTCTTTACTGTGCCTTGAGACTTTGAACCCAAGGTCTTATTTTCTTAACCACTATATGGTTCAGTTGCCATAAAGTGAAATAAAGGGGCACATGGGGCAAGTAAGGACACATGGGTTCTGCTACTATTTCAATGTGTGCTCTTGGGCAGTTAGTTATCAAACATGCATTCTTTGTATGCCAGAAAACGGATTCTGGGCAAAGTACCAAAAATCAAGAGAAAATATGAAGTTTTGGCTTTCAAGAGGCTCACAATGTAGTTGGGGAAATATGCAATTTGACCCACAGCAATACTAAACAACTTAATGTTGTGACAATTTTCAGTTCTTGTTAGGAAATGTTCAGATGTCATTATTTCAAATAGAGATGGCTTATGACAGCCACAGAGCTTTTCAGGACATCAAAAGATAATTGTCTCACATACACACACAAAGGATACTGTGAGTTTATATATAGAATAGTCCAATAAATACCTCTAGTCCAGTAAATACCTTGTAACCATGATGATTAATAATGCTATTTAACAACATATAACCATAAGTAAGAATATTTGTAGACAACGGATGAAGAGAGTTGAGTAAAACTGATAAATGACAATTAAAATATGGAATTAAAATTTCTCAAATTTGTATAAACTAAGATTTAGAAAAACAAACAAACTATGACACATCACGGCCAATTCTACAGTACAATATAACTCAAACTGTTAAGCAATCTGCTGGTGAAATAAAAACAGCATTTAAGGGAGATTTACACGAAGAAATAAGGTATCAGAAATTGAATGGGGAAGTTGAGAGTATAATTCTGCAAAATATCATCCAGAGCCAGATACGTTTTTCTATCCCATTTTGTGATTAATCTCAGAAGTAAATATATATATATATATATATATATATATATATATATATATATATATATATATATATATAGGAAGACTACTCTAAAGGGTAGTCTACGTGCTAGGGTTATGAGTCACTACTTTTCTTTGTATTTTCTTTAGTCTAAGTTCTCTGCATTTAACAGACTGGTTTCTTTTGTTAGATGCATCAGCAAAGCCCATTATAAGGCATATACTGGGGGCTCAGTCTTGTGGCAGAGAGAAGAAATGTCACATTAGACACAACAGCATAATCTATATGTTGCAGAGAGAAAAGTTTCTCAGAGAAAAGAGCCACCAGCTGTCCTTTATATGAAATTCTGGTACTGCGTTTGGGTAGTAGATCCAGTGAGAACTTGTCCTTGGGATATAATACTTCTAATGGAGGAGCCATTTCAATGCTTTTCATACTGCTGAGTAAGTTTCTACAGAACTTTCTCATTGTGTTCAGCGCTGTCTGGGTAGTAAATTTAGGCATCAGAACAGTTGTTAATTTTCTGACTTGCCTCTGGACTCTTAAATGCTATTGCTCCAATCACAACACGTCAGAACACTTACAGATTTCAACAATAATATCCACAGCTGGGAATAAATCAAAGCAGTTTTATCTCTGATTAAGTGCTATTGAAATATGGTTACAAGACAACATGAAGCAAAGGACAGATTTCACTTTGGGAAGATTAAGACGAAGTGGTGGCGGGGAGGAGGGGAATCCAAACAAAGTCAATGCAACATTCAAATATATATATAATTCAAATATATATATAAAATTCACAGATTGCATTTTTTAGGCATTGAATTCTCAGTGTCCTGTGTGTGTGTGTGTGGGGGGGGGGGTTATGCTATAGAGTGGTCTGACAATATAAGATAAATTTAGGCACAGCTGTTTTTTAAGCTAAAATGTCTTCATATTCTGACAGAGGTCAGCAAACTTTCTTTAAAGGTCCAGAGTATATGTATATTAGGCTTTGTACACCATATATTCTCTGTTGCAACTACTCAATTCCACCATTTTATGTTAAAACAACCATGACAATACATAAATGAATGAGCATGGTTGTGTTCCAATAAAACTTTATTTACAAAAACCAAGCACAGGGCTAAATTTTCCCCCTGTGATGTAGTAGCCTGCTGGCTCTTGCACTAAGATACAGGTTTTTTCATCTACCCAGAAAATGCCCCAAATAAACAGGGTTAAGAATGAAAGGTATAGGGATGAAGTTGGAAAGGCCACATGGGATTTAAGCATACTCAGTCATCCTAAGATTCAACCTTTCAGCCTTATTCTTGGGGTGAATCAGAGTCCTTCCCAGATCTTCTGCACGCTGTTTTGTGGACACATTGCAGACAGCATCACCTCTACTTGATCTTCAACCTGAATAGTGTTGGTGTAGTTCAATCTCCATGGGCACCCAGGATACTTTCTTTTTTCAAGTTGTTTCCTTTTTTTTTCTTTCCTCTTCCTTCTTTCCCTCCTCCCCCTCCAAGGGGAGGCAAGTGCATTTTTAATTCCATTGTTGATTATTTTGGCCACAAATACATCAGGGTTTCCTCTTTCTAATCAGATCATTTCAGCTGTCTCTTGGACTTGGCTGGCATCTGGTGCTGACAGATTTTGGCCTGCTCACTCTGAGGCTATGTTGACCAGGCCTGGCCAGATGCTTAGATGCTGCTATTCTGCCATCACATCTGTGCAGAGGTTTAGAGGTGGGAAAGCAGATTTCAGCAGTGTTTGATCCTTGTCTCAGGGGTTTTTGACATTTTCATCAAGGAGCCAGATGATGGCAGAGAGATAATCCTCATTATGACTGCAGATCACCAACATTTAAGCATAAACAGAATTCCTCCTTGCAAGATAATCTCAATTTAAGATCATCTTGCCAACTAGAAACAATGGTAGTGAAGAACATAATTAAGTTGGTAAGGATAACTGCAGCTTTGTACATCAAGAAGAAAAACCGGTTACATAAAGCGAGGCACACGCACACCTGCAGAACTCCGACAGGCTCTCGGCACCATGGCTCTCAGCAGCCCTTTAGCATGGAACTCATGAGCCTCTTTTCTAATTGGCATTCCAAACCTTCACTTCTCTCTTCCAGACTTCTATTCTGTCTCTTCCTGACTCCTAGAGAAATAAAATCAGTTTCCTCTTAAATTATGAAATTCAATAGGATTCTGGGTCCTTGCTTCTCTTTTCTTCAAACTTTATATATTCTTGGAAGCTTTTGCCCAAATCCCTAACTTTTACTATAAAGCACACATATCCAGATGTTCTCAAAATCTGTAATTTCAGGCCCTAATCAGGCATTTTTTAGCTGTCTATATTATGGGCACTTCAAACTCTATATCTCTTCAGTTGAATTAATGTGTTCCCACCCCTCCCAAACTGCATAATCTCCGACATGATTCAAGTGTGTTGGTTTTTACCACCATCTACCCAAGTATTCTGGCCAGACACTCCAGAGTCAGCCTGTCCCCTTCACCACGTATATGTCTATTCACTTTTCAAATACAGCCTCTTCTACTTCCTAAACATTATTTGCATCCATCTTTTCTCCATTCCCATGGCCTATACCTTAGGTTAAGGTCCTCCCAATTTTCTCCTCCCTCAAAAGTACCATATTTCCCCATATATAAGACACTTCCATGTATAAGACACACCTTAAATTTGGGGACTGAAATTTGAAAAAAAAATCTATTACATAAAATTATTGAACTCAAGTTTCATGAAATTCATATAACTCCTCATCACTGTCAAAACTCCCATCTATTAACTTGTCCTTATGTGTGTCTGATGACAAATCACTGTCTTCATATATTGCCTTGTGCTCAGTTCCATCTATGGGAAATGCAAGTAAAAATATCTACAACCACTGTATAAGATGCACCCAGTTTTTACACCCTAAATTTTTTGAAAAGTTGCATCTTATACATGGGGAAATACGGTAAGCTGTCCCTTTCTGCTCTGTAAGTCATCCTTCAAACTACAGTCATTTTTTAATTAAGAAAGTCATAGCTTAAAATAAAATATTCAAATTCCTTTTTGTGTCATTTGAAATCCAATATCATCTTGTGTGATGTCCTTGCCTGCTATAGAATTCTCTCCCTTCTTCTCCCCTTAGTCTAATCATGCTGTACAATTTAATAGCTTTTATTGCATGCCACACTCTTTTGTGTTTCTGTGCCTTTGTACAGACATATAAATTTCTACTATTTAGAATTCTCTGCTTATGTGACATCTTATCCATCCACAAAAATTTAGTAGCCTTAAGAAGACTCTCCAAATCTCTACTACCACGCAAAGATGGTCCTTTGGGAGCCTATTGTTCTCTCTATATGACCACCTTTATGTAGATAGCACTTGGAATACTGAGTTTCTAATATAAGTCTACTTTTCTCTGTGCATATTGTGAGCTCCTTTAGATGAAGACACCTGTATTCTGAATAGTGTCTGGTGCATACTGCAATTTGGTAAGTATTCATAAGCTATATTACACAATTAAAAGCAAAATGCAATTGTAGTTATATTACTTAATGTGCTTATCATAAACCTAAAACATAACATTTTACTTCAAGTAACCATAGTATTAGCAAACATTAGGTACCATGGAAATTATTAGTTTCAGTGGTCAGATCATGGATGAATAAACCTGTAGATTTTGTACGGAATAAGTAAAGTCATAGAAAATATGGCTGAAACTTAAATAAATCATACTTTTGGAAAATAAAATCTGAAAGAAATTAGGCAATAGATTAGAATTACTCATTTAAAATGAGAAAAAAAATAGGGTAATTTAATGGAGCCTGTTGAGTTGAATCAAGAATTTTCTGCTGAGATTGGTAATAAGTTTTTCCCAAATTTCCTTAAGAGGGGAATAAAATAAAAACTAGTAAAGAAAGTGAAGAGCTTGAGGAATATCTATGTGTCACCTAGCTTATTAGAAAGGATGAGACTTTCCTAGAGAAGATGGGAAAAATAATCCAAGATAAAACCTGGAAGAAAAAGATTTCAGTGACGTTGATACTGAATTCAATGGAGGATCAGAAGATTAGAGAATTGAAGCTATCATCAAGGAAAAGAGGAGAAAACTGGATTCCACTGAAACCACAAAATCTATAAACAGCATTTCCCACGGCAGGTGAGTTCAGGTCTTCTGAAGAGAGTGCAGAACACAGCCCCAGGAAGGTTCCTGGTACAGCTTCAGGAAGAGAGGGCTGGTGGGTCCGCCAATGACTCCTTACTGGCTGATGGGTTGGTGGTTCCACATTGTTTTTTCAAAATATATGTTATTGAGTCTGCAAACTCCTATCCACTATTGCTGACTAATGCTAAAATAAATTATACTTATAGAAAGTGTTTCAATTTGCCTCTAGGAGTTTTAAAGTTTTGGGCCTAAATTTGAAGGCATTGGTGGCATATTTTTATCTTTATGGTAGTTACTTGGTCTGAGAAAGCTTGGTTGAAAAAGCAGTCTTTACTAGATAGTCTAGTCTTTCCAATAAAAAAATATTTTTAAAATTGTATATCAGAGTTATTCACTCTTCTGGTTCGAGCTGGAGGGGGTGTAATAAAGAACAGAAAGTGTGTGTTTGGCAGACCAAGAGAGTTCATGGGCAAAACTGGAGGAATGTGCAGAGCTGGGGGAGGCCCAGGCAGATGCCTTGAGAGTACTGCAGAGGGCAGTATGTTTGCCAAAGGTAAAATGATAGCAGAAATTGCATCAGGAATATATATACTAATGTGTAAAGTATAGGTAATAAGATAAAAATGCACCTAAAATATTAGCACAATGAAGCATAATATAAAGTTGAACACAGAGAATGGAGCAGTATATCAGAGGTAAACCAAGACTCAGTGGAATGTGGCTCATGCACGGGGAATGGTGATGGAGGAACACACTGATCCCCCAAAAAAGTACAACCAACACTCTGCACAGCAGTAGCATAGCCTGTTTAGAACAAGCAAACAAAATGTCAATATAATTCTAGAGAAAAACAGAATTCCATAATTCTGCAAGATGTGAACACAATGGAGAGTATTTGAGTTAAGTTAGAAATAACTGAAGTTGCTGTGGGGGAAGATTATAGATGTTTGATGGGAGATAAGGGGGATGATTCCCCAGAGCAGATTATTAAAGGGGGAAACAGAATGCTAATACGGTGATGAGGAGAAGTCAAGTAATGGTATATATGTTGGGAGTATTACTCAGCTAAAAGCAGAACATCCGATAAATTTTGCCTTACAGGCAATTTCAACCTTCAGAAGGAAAAGGAAGAAATGTGTATAGATATGCACTTTGATTTTCTTTGATATCTTAAATCTCTTTCAAACAAGTTAAAGAAATGAGAACATAAAAATCACGTCATTTCAGCATTGAAGGATCATAAATGTCAACCAGTCAACACATGAACCCTATCTATGCTGACCCTGCCATTTGATGGCCAGGCCATCATCATACACTTCCAGTGACACTACTGTCAGGAGACTAGTCAGACTGCATCTGACCAGTTTAGACTGAATTGCCTTTATAGTGAAATTACCATCAGTTCAGTTACTGGTCTTATTTGTAATTTCTCTGAGTACACTGATTAAAAGTAACTCTTTTTCCCCAAGTCCATCCTTCAGATATTTGAAGACAGCTTCATGTTCTCTCAAGATTTCTTTTTCCCAGTCTTCAGCCCCATTTTGTTCAGTCACTGTTCACATGACTTATTTGTGTGTTTTCCCCATGCTTGTTTTCTTCTGGACAAAATGAGGGAGGAGCATGAATGAGATGTAGGCAAGAACTTTAAGAAAAAGCTATAATGTTACTCAGAGGTGATTATGATGAAAGGAAGGATACATATGTTCAGTCATATGCCTTGAGTTTTAGGTGTGCACCAATTTAAACAACAAAAAAAAATGTAATGAATAGATAAGCACAATCCAAGTTAATCTCTAGTTAGAGATTCTAAAATGGAATACTTCTCAAGGAAACTTGGAAAATCTAAAAGGACAGGTGCTGCTAGGATGGACTACATGAAGAAGTAAAGAAGAGAAAGAAAGCAAAATAATAGATCTGAGCTGGAAGGAGGCTTCTCCATGCAGATATTAAAAGGATATGTAAAAAATAGAAGGAGACACAGTAAGTGGGATAAGTTTAAAAAAAGGCATGGAACTAAAATAAAAGTGTCTGAAAAGCTGGAGTTTAAAACGACCCTAGACTTACAAAAACTTCTAGAGCTGGCAAAATAAGTATGTGCACACATATGTATGTATACCCCCCCCCCCCTATCCACCGAAATCTAGTATAAGATAGGAAGTCAGGGAGAGTCAAGAACACTTAATTGGCAAGATTATATAATGACAATCAAAAGGAGAGTACCAGAAACATGTAAAAAAATCTTTAAAGGGTTAAGAGCCTCAGTAGAAAAGCACAGGAAGGAAGGACTTGGTATAGTGTTTGCATCTTCGTGTGCATGTATGCACACACATTTATATGAGCTACATATGCATATCTTTACACATGCAAACTTCATAAACTTGAGTAGAAAAGAATACAAGTAAACCAAATTAAGTATGTTCACATTCCACTGTGTAGGCAAATATAAACTCAAGATCTAGTACCATGCTTGGTAATTTCAGGAAAATTTCCTTAAAAGTGATGAATGAACATCTATGAAAGAAACCAGTGATCACTGGGAACCAATAAGTGTATACTATTTCTTGGTGAATTAATATTTTTCCCTTTTTTCATAGATTTTTCTAGACTTATAGGCAAACGACTCAAATATTGCTTTCAGTAGCATATTTTATTGATTTGAAATTTAGGAAGAGTAGGTAGACAAAATGTAGTTAAATAAAATAATATCTATCCACACGACTGAATTCAGTGTTAATTGATGAAAGAGTGTCATCTTATAAAGGTCTCTCTTCTATTGGTTTGCTCTGGAATGACCCTGAGTCATTCAGTCTTTTTATCAACGTTTCCTTAAAAATATTCCAATATACATATTAAATGTATTTCACAGGGAGAGCTCACACAGGGTTAAAGTATCAGGATTCAAACTTATATCAATAAGTCAGAACAAGGTTCAGAAAATACTAAGCATAAACTCAACAGCAAATATACTGAGTCTTACACTGAGGCTAACAACTCATTTCCTAGGTAGAAGACAGGAAACCTGGCTCACCTGAAGCTCTGAGACAGACCTAGAGCTCTTAGCTGACCACCAGTTTGGCAAGAGTCAACAATTAAGTGGCTGCTAAATTGCTAGTGTGATTTTTAAGACACATTAATAGAAGCATAATTTTCAAATCAAGGGATTTAGTCCCTCCCCTAGTTCTTGCTTTCCTGGGACTGTATCATTATACAGGGTTGAGTCAGAGTACACTGAGAAACCTGCAAAGTATGCCCTGGGAATGATCACAGAGGAATTTAATAAAGAGAACTTGTGGAAAAGAGCTCTTAGGAAACAAACATTGGTTAAAAGGACAAAAATGGGATCAAAAGTGAAAAATATGAAGATATTTCTAAAAATAAAACGTAATAATGAAAATCAAATGGGCTGCCTTAGAAGGAAGCAAGTTTAAGATCCTTGGAAATACTGAGCAGTGGTCAGGTGTCTTCCATTAGGAATATTTTGAAAGGGATCCTTGCATTGGAAGGAGGTGGTAGATAATCTGAGAAGATCTCTGCTACTCTAAGACCCTATGCCTTTCTTTTTAGGCTGTTGCTTTAATACTAGACTATATATTAAATACTGGACAAAAAAAATAGGTTTAATAAAGAATATTGCAGAAAACTGTCCATGAATTTCATGTTAGGAAATTAAATATATTCAATAAAGCTAATTTGTATTTGAACATTAGAAAGTGTACAGAAAACATCCATGTAATTATGTATATATTTTTCTAATTCTCTCCAAAGAGATTAACAGTCCCCAGAAGAATCTCTCCATCTCAGCATCCTCTGCATATCATGGTCCAGTGAGAAGTGCTCTGAATCAGAATCAGATCTCTGAGTGGACTTATGTGTACCATGAGATGCTGGGTCATTCAGCAACTTGCCTTCAGTGTGGTCTTAAACTATCTGTCATCTTTAGATCATAGCTTGGTGTGACCAAGCTTAGCTGAGAATACAGAGCACAAACTTAGCTCTTTTTTGTTGTTGTCACATCCCAAGAGTTTATTTTTCATCAAGATCTGCAACATTGGCTATGAAGGAAATGACAGTCTCCATCCAGTTGTTCTAGCACCATTTCTTCCTTAGTGAGGGGTCATGGTACCTTTGCTAAAACTGGTAAGTATTCATGAAGAAGACCATTGAGACATCCATTGATCCATGACAGGTTGTGCCCTCCATGGTGAGACAGAGCTGGGTCTCTGGGAAATAGGCAGCTGGGACACCTGGATCCTGGAAAAATCTCTCTTCCAGTGTGAACAGATCAGGGTGTCTGATGGCTTTAGCACCTCCACCAATGTCTGGCATCATGGTCTAAGTCAGGAGTTCAACTGTGAAAAGATCTTGCAGCACAGGAATTCTTAATTACAACACAAATTTAAGCATTCCATTTTTATCCACTTTCTCAGCTCTTGACCAAATTGAGGACATTTTTCACTTGTGTTGATTTCTGACCTCTTTTAAGCGACTAGAAAATTTAACTTCCATTAAAACCGCTTAGCTCTTGCCTTCTATTGCTGACCACTTAAAAATCCTGCAGATTTTTAGTGTTTTTAAATGTCTTAATTTATTATTTGAAGGAATGTTAAAAATTATTTATATTAGAATTCTTATCTTTCATTACCTTTTCTCCTTAAGATTTACTGACTGGATATGCATGTGGCCAACAGCCCCAAAACAAAATGAACTCTGAGACCCCGATGTCATATTTAGGTCCCACATCACCACCATGGTGAAGAGAGTGGTATCTTACCCAGGGAAGGGGGACTCATGCTTTTTGCTCGTGTCCTTGCTACAAAAGAACGTTAAGGTATTAACCACTCCTGAAATTACTTAGTTTATCTAAATGAACTGCATATTTCACTGCTGGGAGGTATATGTGCCATTTTAATATACACAAGTGAATGTTTCTTTTCTGAAGCTTAGGCAGGCACAGCCTCAGTCTCTCTCTACAGTAGCTTTCTTATCTACCAAACAGAATATATACTGCATACAAACGCCCTACTTACTTCACAAGGTTGACAGGAAAAATGTATTGAAAAAACCTGTTTTACGTAAGCTGTGAAACCATAAGCATCTTAGAAGAAAACATAGGCAGCAAGCTCTCCGACATCTGTAGCAGCTGTATATTTGCCGATTTATCTCCACGGGCAAATGAAATAAAAGGCAAGATAAACAAATAGGATTATATCAAATTAAAAAGTTTTTGCACAGCTAAAGACAATAAGAACAGAATAAAAAGACAAACCACACAATGGGAGAACATATTCGACAGCACATCTGATAAGGGGTTAATAACTAAAATTTATAAAGAACTTATAAAACTCAACAACAGGAAGACAAACAATCCAATCAAAAAATGGGCAAAATGAATAGAAATTTCTCCAAAGAGGACATACAGATGGCCAATAGGCATATGAAAAAATGCTCAACATCACTAATCATTAGAGAAATGCAAATTAAAGCCACAATGAGATATCACCTCACACCAGTCAGAATGGCACTCATCAGCAAAACAACACAGAATAAGTGCTGGCGAGGATGTGGAGAAAAGGGAACCCTCCTGCACTGCTGGTGGGATTGCAGACTGGTGCAGCCACTGTGGAAAACAGTTTGGAGATTCCTCAGAAAATTAAAAATCGAATTGTCTTTTGACTCAGCTATCCCACTTATAGGAATATATCCTAAGAACACCATAGCACTGTTTGAAAAGAAGAAATGTGCCCCCATGTTCGTGGCAGCATTGTTCACAATAGGGAAAATCTGGAACCAGCCCAAGTGTCCGTCAGAAGACGAGTGGATTAAAAAGCTTTGGTACATATATACTATGAAATACTACTCAGCCATAAGAAATGATGACATCGGATAATTTATAACAAAATGGATGTACCTCGATAACATTATACGGAGTGACATAAGTAAATCAGAAAAAAAGAAAAACTGAGAACAGCATGATTTCATACATAGGTGGGACATAAAAGTGAGAATATGAGACATGGACAAGAGATTGGTGGTTACGGGATGGGGGGAGGGAGGGAAGGGTGGGATAGGGAGGAGGGGTGGGACACAGGGAAAACCAGATAGAAGGTGACAGAGGACAATTTGACTTTTGGTGACGGGTATGCAACACAATTGAATGATAAGATAACCTGGAGATGTTTTCATTGTACATATGTACCCTGATTTATTGGTGTCACCCCATTAGAATTATTAATAATAAAATATATTAAAAAAACCTGTTTAGTAAAATGCTTTGATTTCTTTGAAGAAAAGGTACTATTTTCCTAAGGAGATATTCTTTATTGCTTTCTTAATTTAGGTAAGTTTGGAAATTAAACAATTGTAAAGTTTGAATCCCTGCATATATTTCAGTTTTCCAAACATAGCACCACAGGTCTATATAGTATTGAAGACATTCATCAAGAATTTTCATCAGGTAGATATGTTACTGACAGTTCACAATAGGCTGAGATGCACTGCTTGGTGAAGACGGCAAAAACAGAAGCATTTATTTTAGGTGTAGCCATGCTAATTGCGCCTTTGTCATCTATTAGCCAATGTAGAAACTTTTAACACATCATAGGAACTAATTTTTTTGTATTTTGTCTTACTATTTCACCAATCGATAGTGAAAAATTATATCATGTATTTACTATCACAAGTTAGAGACAAGATAGCTTAGTGACCCTGAGTATGGATTCTAGATGCCTGTCCCTGGGCAGGTGAAGTCATTGCTAATACAATAGCCCAGCTGAGTCATTAATAACACAGGAATCTAGGCTGGCAAACACCCAGTCGTCATGCTGGATGAAGACTTCTTTTCCTCTTTGAGCAACTCTGCTCTCACCCTCCAATATTCCCTCTGTCCATGGTACAGCCTTGCTGTTCAGCCTCCACTGTAACACGTTACCATTTGAGTACTGGACAATCTTGCTACAAGGCGTATTTTTCTCCTCTGCTTCCCCTCCTCTAGCAGGAAAGAAAGGTATGTTGCAGCAGTAATACTCTTCTGCTACATCTCCCTGCCACTTTTAGTCTTCTTGTCTTCTTTCTCTTAACTGTATGCAAACTGCTTCTACGCACAGCTTTACTCCACTGAACAATACAAATGGGGTGCGAGCACGCTGTCTCACCACAGCGCACACCACCTTTCAGTAGCTCAGTAACCACCAGGAATTTTATGTGAGAGCATACTGCCATTTATGTTTTTTTATGCTCAGTAACCATCAAGAAATTTCACATAAAATCAAATTACCAGTTATGTGGGTTTTTTTTTAATATCAAGACAATTTCTATCTTATTTGAGTAACATATATACATTATTTCCCAAATGTGTGCCAGTGTATTTTCAGCACCTCAGTGCCTTCTAGCTTATAAAACTTCTGGCACACTTTACCAACAACTATAAAATGACAGTGCTGGAGACAGATTGGGAAACAAAGCAAGAGAAAACACGACAATGAAATATATAAAGATTTTGGCAAATTCTGGTCCATGAACACATGCTCTTCCTGCCATATCTGTAGCTAGGATATGAAAGCCTTATTTCAGTGAGTCAATGTGAATGGTTTGGGGTATAATGCCCATCTTGACTCTTATCTGTGTGGCTGTAAGTAGATAAAATATTTGGATCACTGAATAGTTAGGGTCAAAGCCAAATTATACCACTTTCCATTCTTTAAGCCGGCTCAATCCCAAAGTAGTTGTCCTCTCCAAAGGAAAAACTTTATATTCCAGTTCTGTGCAGAGTTCTCCCTCTCTTTATCAATCTTGTGGGAAGACTGAAGGCCACTCTACTTAGGAAAGTCAACTGGATTCCTTGAATACACTTTTATGGAATCCAGATGTTACAAAACTAGTAAGTGAATCAAAGCTTAGGGACCAAGGCTTTCAATTATAGGTCCCTTCCTACCTAACATAATTCCTTATATGGCCACAAATATATCAGGTAATTTCCTGCCACTGTTTTCTCTCCCACAAGCAGGTAAGCTTGGAAAATTTTGTTCTACACAATTTTAGAAACTATCTCCATTAGAAATCCCTCATCTGTGAATTTTTAAAACCAATCATCTGATTAGGTTACTGATGAGATCAACAAGAAGAAACACAAAACAGAAACTGATTGTATCCTATGGTATAGCTTTGAGTTACAGAAATAAAATCAACAACAATAATCAGTCAATGTTTTAACTTCTAGGCCTTCTTTGATCTCTTGAAACTGCAGTCTCCAGGCTCACATTACTCAGTGAATGTTTTTCTACTCATTGGGTGACTTTAAACAGGTCTCAGAAGCTCACTAGGCAGCAAACACCGGAGAGGTAGCATGAGCCATAGGAAACCTCCAAATGAAAACATCAGGGTGGAAAATGAGGGCACAACCACTAGAATTTCAATAAGGAAGAGCTTTTGTTTTTCCTAATTAAAAAAGTCAACATTCTTGGTTTCTCAGATTTCTAACTAGTTGCTAGTTAGTTGAAAAGTTTCCATGTATGCATCTGAATTGTGCCTTGAAAGCCCCAAGGGTATTTGAACTGAATATACATATTTATTCAGGAAAACTAATTGTTTACACTGATGAAATAGGCTGTAAATTGAATGAAAGTAAGCAGCAGTGGCTGGGTATTTGGGAGGTATTTAAATATATTCACTGACCTTTGAAGAATATGGATATGGAATAATAGGCAGAGCCTGAAACACTGGTTCAAAAAAACAGTTTCTTTTCTAGGCTCTTATACACAACAAAGATGGAGACAATAGATTTGGGTAGAACTTTCAAGGAGGAACTTTTGTTTTCTGTGGTTTTAGTTAACATTTCTTTGACCTACACATTGATGTCCACAAATAAGCAGGTTATATGTCCAAGATATTAATTTCAAAAGGTATAAAAGTGGGCGCAGGCCATTTGACTCAGTGTTAATGCGTCAGCCCAGCATGTGGAAGTCCTGGGTTCAATTTCCAGCCAGGGCACACAGGAAAAGTGCCCATCTGCTTCTCCACCCTTCACCCTCTCCTTTCTCTCTATATCTCTTCCCTTCCCACAGCCAAGGCTCCATTGGAGCAAAGTTGGCCCAGGTGCTCCATGGCCTTCACCTCAGATACTAGAATGGCTTCCCATGCAACAGAGCAACGCCCCAGATGGGCAGAGCATTGCTCCCTAGTGGGCATGACAGGTAGATCCCAGTTGAGCACATGCGGGAGTCTATCTCTCTGCCTCCCTGCTTCTCACTTCAGAAAAATAAAAAAAATTAAAAAAAGAAGGTATAAAGGTGCGTTGAAACATACTATGTTTACCCTCGATTCCTTTAACTAGCCATATGGGTTTTTTTAAAAATTCATGCATCTACTGGTCAGTACAGGACTTGTTAGCACCATGGTTCACTAGTATATAAGAAGGGGATCAGCTCTCTAAATCACTTGTTCTTCATGATTTCTTTCTGCTGCCCCTTCTCCGTGGCTTAAAAGATTCAATTCCAGGCATCCTGACATTTGTGTGACTACAAAGAAATGATCCAAGGATGTTTATTTATTTATTTATTTATTTATGCAAGAGAGAAAGAGAGCAACGAGAAGCATCAAATTGTAGTCTGCACTTTAGCTATGCATTGATTGCTTCTCATATGTGGCTTGACTGGGGGGCTCCAGCTGAGCCAGTGACACCTTTGCTCCAACCACTGACCTTGGGCTTCAAGCCAGTGACCTGCGGGCTCAATCCAGTGACTATAGTATCATGTTGATGATTCCACATTCAAGCCTCATGAGCCCACACTCAAGTTGATGAACTTGGGATTTTGAACCTAGGACCTCAGTGTCCCATTTCGACACTCTATCCACTGCACCACCACCGGTCAGGAAATACTTGGTTCTAACAAATATACCTGCCCCCTCTTCTGGGACTGGCTAAAGCTCCCCTCCCAGGGGATAACTGCAGCGGGCACCGGCAGCTTCTCTAAGAAACAGTGGCCCCTTTTGAGGCCATCATGTAATAGCCGTGAGGCCAGGAAAACTGTTCTGTGTGCATGGCAGACATGAGTCAGGGCTTGTTCTATACAAATTCAAAAAGGAAGTGTATTATAATGCTAACACTAGTACCTACAAAACTGTACACATTGGTGATTATAACATTATATATATATATTGAAAGAGACAGGACATATTGACGCAGGTAAAGTTTTAGCATGTTGGTTAATAAAACCATTCCCATTCTTTTCAAATAATGTTCATTTACCTACTTCCACCCTTGGGTAAAGAAATTCAATTAATGTTCTTCCAGGGCCTAAGTCATTGTCTGGAAGATAGAAGCATATGAACACTATATTAGTCAATACCCAGTAACCATTTACATCAAAGGTGTTGAAATAATTCAAGCATTCTATGTGACATAAATCCAGAATTCTATGATAACATTTAATATATTTAGTCAGGAAGATCCTTAATTCTTAACTCAGGTTTTTATATGCAGGATGACCTCAGAACATGTTGAAAATAACTAAAGTGATAGCAATATTATTTTTATGGATATTTTATTAAAATTTTATAAGTTTATAAATATGCACCAAACAGTCTAATGCTAGCCTACTCATCAAATCTAAAGCTTTTTATCAGATCTTGTTTGGCCAGATTTTGTCCAGAGTCTACCTAACTGATTTACAGATAATAGCTTATGGGTTATGACTGATGGATTTCACAATGGACAAGTATTTTATAGATCCCATAAGTATAACTATTTGTAAACATATAGTGCCCATCTAAGTTCCCAATACTTACACTTTCATGAAACCTGTCAGGCTGACACTACGCAGCAATGTCCTGGCATATACTGCTTAGAACCTTTTTTTTATTTTTAAGAGTTTATTCATTTTAGACCTGTGGTGGCGTAATGGATAAAGTGTCAACCTGGAATTCTGAGGTTGCCGGTTCAAATCCCTGGGCTTGCCTGGTCAAGGCACATACAGGAAGCAACTACTATGAGTAGATGCTTACTGCTTCTCCCCCCTCTTTCTTACTCTTCTTATCTTTCTTTCTCTCTCTCTCCAAAAATCAATAAATAAAATTTTAAAAAGACTTCATTCATTTTACAGAGAGTAGAGAGAGAAGGAGAAAAACAGAGAGAGAGAAGGTAGGGAGGAGCAGGAAGCATTAACTCATTATGGGCTTTGACCAGGCAAGCCCAGGGTTCAAACTGGAGACCTCAGCATTCCAGTTTGATGATCTATGCAGCGCACCACCACAGGTCAGGCCACCTGGAACTTGTTAGTCATGTTTCCCCTAAATGGACCATAAGGAACTAAAAAGTCAACAGCAACAAGTCTTATTCCTCACTATATTTTCAGAGCATCCAGCAGAGCAATGGATACATTATTGAATATTCAATAAATAGTTTTGAATAAGTTAAAAATTGATGTGTCTCTGTTCATAATGGACTCATAACTTTTACAGAAACACGTGATATTCGATCACTGAGTTAACATTTCAATCTGTAGGTGAGTCCATTTCCCCCATTTCTTTTTCTTTTTTTTTTGTCTTGAAAAGTGACCAAATTATTTGAGTCAATGGCTCTGCACTGTTTTCCTCCCCATGAAAATCTAGTTTGGTTTATGGTCCAAAAGAGTATTATGAAGTCAGCTGCTAGGAGAATGAATGCACCATTTGTTCAACTTTTTATTCATTTAAACAAAATTCATTCAACTTGTACGATATTCCGGCTACTTGTTTACAATTCTGTTGAAATACACTCTCATGTATAAATGACTGCCAAGCTATATGTAGCATTTTCTTCAATTGTGTTCAAAATAAAGAATCAACTGTGGGATGGAAATTTTAACAGATGAATAATCTAACAGAGACAGGAAACGTGGGTGCAGGGATGACCTAACAGTACTGTCTCAGATGATGTCATTGCTCATTTCTATTTCATTTTTAACAATGGAAATTTAATTACTGTGTTTTACTAAACTGTCTAAAACAACCCTTCCTTTTTGTTTGAAACATTAATTTTTAAAGATTTTCCTACATTGAATAAAACCTTCATGACTCCTGTTGGTTAAGCTGCTTTCAGGGAAAAGGCCAATTGCAGTCTTTGGACTTAGAATTGGGTATAACTCTACAGTCTGCACGTGAAGATATTGTCTACAGCTACTATCATTATTTCTATTTCACAATACTTACTGTGCTACATATAAATGAAGTTCAATAATAAATGGCTCTATCTCAGCTGCTACTTGCTAAATAAAAGTAATATAAATACACCCTAAAAATTAAAATAGTTGCCTCCAAATATACAGAGAACCTTCTACTGCAGCATGTCTCACAGTTACCTGGGTGCTGTCCTAGGAACTCTAAATATAATATATCATCAATTCTCACCATGACGCCTGATTAGGAGGTGGGGCAGTGGATAGAGCGTCGGACTGGGATGTGGAAGGACCCAAGTTCAAGACCCCGAGGTCACCAGCTTGAGCACGGGCTCATCTGGTTTGAGAAAAAAGCTCATCAGCTTGGACCCAAGGTCGCTGGCTCAAGCAAGGGGTTACTCGGTCTGCTGAAGGCCCACGGTCAAGGCACATATGAAAAAGCAATCAATGAACAGCTAAGATGTCACAATGAAAACTGATGATTGATGCTTCTCATCTCTCTGGATTCCTGTCTATCCCTATCTCTCTCTCTCTCTGACTCTCTCTGTTTCTGTTAAAATAAATCAATAAATAAGTCTAAAGAAAAATGAAAAATTCTTCCCATGATATTGTGACATTGACTGTTTCCTATCTGAAGACAAGGTTAAATAATTCAGGGTCACAGAGCAGGATTTGAACTCAGTCTAACTTCAAAAATCGCATTCATTTTGTGATGTTATACGTTCTACAAATACAGTCTTGAGTATATGACTACATGCAGAAGGAACTGTAAGATAAAGTCATTTTTAGTCATTTTCTTGAATAATAGGAGCTTTTATTTACTGATTAAATGAATCTACTAATATAGTACTCAGAAAACATGTCAGTCCTATAACTTCATGGCCTGTTTTTGTTTGCCTGATTTTAGCACAGCAATTTTCTGACACTAAAAGTTTCTTACAATATAGTTAATACTATCTGTATAACCCCACAGTCTGATGGTATTAAACAAACATTAAAAAGCCTTTTGCTTTTGAAAGCATGGTAAATACAAATATTCCTTACATTTACATATGCAATACAGACAAGTACAATCAAAGACATGGGTTACCTATGTAATAAAGTAATTGCTTTAAAAATGTGTGTGATAATTGCATATCAGCTGAATAATTCATTACTAAAATTATATTGGTAATGGATGTTAATTTTGTATGATTATCTCATGTGTGGGAATATGCTGATGTACAGTAATTTACAGTAAACTTTAAGGATGAACATTTTATTTTTAGACAATTGAGCATTCATTAAATGTGAAAAAAAATGATGACAAAACAGTTTTCAGTAATGCATTCAATTTTTAAGGATCGAGTTTCAATCACAAATGGCTTTTAGGTTATATTAGCTATAGCCTATAAATCATATATAAGTAAGTGTGTACTTGTGAGATCATGCAGAGCTGTCCAGCAGAGGGCTCCTTTGAAACAGAACGTGAAAAATGAGGCTGCTCTTTACACTGGAATCAACAAGAAACTTTTTTTTAAATTTCTTTTTATTTATTCATTTTAGAGAGGAGACACAGAGTGAGAGAGAGAGAGAGAGAGAGAGAGAGAGAAAGGGGAGAGGAGCTGGAAGCCTCAACTCCCATATATGCCTTGACCAGACCAGTGCAGGGTTTTGAACTGGCGACCTCAGTGTTCCCAGGTCGACACTTTATCCACTGCGCCAAATAGACTATAGTAACGCTTAGCAAAGGCTTGTGCCAAACCAGCCATTGGTTTAAAATTCATTTTTTTCTAGAGCTTGTAATTTCATGTATTTTTAAGTTAACAAGTGTGGTACTTTTGTGAAACTTGTACTATAAAATATAAAGTGATTAAAATAATAAATTCCTTAATGAAAATGCAAGCAAAACCAAGTGTCCACAAACTACAAATAGCTGTACATTTCATTACACTTATATATAGCAACACAAACCAAAGGTAAAGAAATATGTTTAAGGGGAACCAATTTCTTCCCCCAAAGAAATACAGTATGTCCGTAAAGTCATGGTGCACTTTTGACTGGTCACAGGTCAAAAGTGCACCATGACTTTACGGACACACTGTATATTGTTTATAATAAAAGCCTGCACAACCTTTTCCCATTCATTCATTCATTCATTCATTCATTCCAGGGACAGAGAGAGAGTCAGAGAGAGGGATAGATAGGGACAGACAGACAGGAACAGAGAGAGATGAGAAGCATCAATCATCAGTTTTTCGTTGCTGTTGAGACACCTTAGTTCAAGGGTCCCCAAACTTTTTACACAGGGGCCAGTTCACTGTCCCTCAGACCATTGGAGGGCCTGACTATAAAAAAAACTATGATCAAATTCCTCTGCACACTGCACATATTTTATTTTAAAGTAAAAAAACAAAATGGGAACAAATACAATATTTAAATTAAAGAACAAGTAAATTTAAATCAACAAACTGACCAGTATTTCAATGGGAACTATGGGTGCGAATGCATCCTGTGCTCCTCTCACTGACCACCAATGAAAGAGGCACCCCTTCTGGAAGTGCAGCGGGGATGGATAAATGGCCTCAGAGGGCCACATGTGGCCCGCAGGCCATAGTTTGGAGTCCTCTGCCTTAGTTGTTCATTGATTTCTTTCTCACATGTGCTTTGACCTTGGGCCTTCAGCGACTGAGTAACCCCTTGCTTGAGCCAGTGACCTTGGGTCCAAGCTGGTGAGCTTTTGCTCAGACCAGATGAGCCCATGCTCAAGCTGGCGACTTCGGGGTCTTGAACCTGGGTCCTCCGCATCCCAATCTGACGCTCTATCCACTGCGCCACCATCTGGTCAGGCCAACCTTTTCCCCTTTAGTAGAAACTGTGGTTATCATGAAAAAAGATTGTCCCTTTCCCCACAATTGGGGGACTTAGGAGTTTGGCAAGTTTTTTCTTCTTTATAAAGTATTAAAATATACTGAAATAAGACAAAAATAATTCTCTTTATATATGAGTCTTATTTCTCATAATTTTTAAAGAAATAAATTTCTATATTTTCAAAAATAAAATATGAGGTTACATATAATATTCAAAAGTGATGGTTTCATTTTGTTCTACTCATACTGTGCATGTGTAAGTGATATAATGAATGTTACAGTGATCAGACTTATCAATATGTTTTACATAGACTTCATAGAGATTTCATTTTTATATTATATATTTATTTTTATTATTTTTTAAATTTAATTAATTGTGTTTACATAGATTCTAGGGTAACCCCAACTGCATCCCCCCTTCCCCATATTTTCCTCCACATCTCCCTTGCCCTCCTCCCTACAGCACCCTCCCCCCTTCCCCTCATGTTTATCCCATTCTATCATCCCCTTTCTCACTGTCCTCTTTTGCAAGAGCAAAGGCTAGCAGCAACTCCAAAAACTTTTTTCTTTTCCTTTGGAAAAACTATTAGATGGGGAAGGGAAGTTATAAAGAGATTATCATGGTCTTAATCTGGGAGTTACAGACAGCTTCTTAGGTATCATAAAAATTACTAAAATTGGCTCTTCAGCTCAATCTTAAAGTTTGCATTTAAATTTTTTAATTTTTATTAATTTTAATGGGGTGACATTAATAAATCAGGGTACATATGTTCAAAGAAAACATCTCCAGGTTATCTTATCATTCAGTTATGTTGCATACCCAACATCCAAAGTCATATTGTCATCTGTCACCTTCTATCTGGTTTTCTTTATGGCCATCCCCTAACCCCTCTCCCTCTCTCTCCTCCCTTCCCCAACCCCGTAACCACCACACTCTTGTCCATGTCTCATAGTCTCGCTTTTATGTCCCACCTATGTATGAAGTCATGCTGTTCTCAATTTTTTTTCTATTTTACTTATTTCACTCCGTATAATCTTATCAAGGTCCATCCATTTTGTAGTAAATGATTCGATGTCATCATTTCTTATGGCTGAGTAGTATTCCATAGTATATATGTACCAAAGTTATTTAATCCACTCGTCCTCTGACAGACACTTGGGCTGTTTCCAGATCTTCGCTATTGCAAACAATGCTGCCACAAACATGGGGGCACATTTCTTCTTTTCAAACAGTGCTATGGTGTTCTTAGGGTATATTCCTATAAGTGGGATAGATGGGTCAAAAGGCAGTTCGATTTTTAATTTTTTGAGGAATGTCCATACTGTTTGTCACAGTGGCTGCACCAGTCTGCATTCCCACAAGCAGTGAAGGAGGGTTCCCTTTATTCCACATCCTCACCAGCACTTATTCTGTCTTGTTTTGCTGATGAGCTCCATTTTGACTGGTGTGAGGTGATATCTCATTGTGGTTTTAATTTGCATTTCTCTAAGGATTAGTGATGTTGAGCACCTTTTCATATGCCTATTGGCCCTCTGTATGTCACTTTGGAGAAATTTCTATTCATTTCTTTTGCCCACTTTTTGATTGGATTGTTTGTCTTCCTGTTGTTCAGTTTTATAAGTTCTTTATAAATTTTAGTTCTTAACCCCTTATCAGATGTGCTGTCGAATATGTTCTCCCATTGTGTGGTTTGTCTTTTTATTCTGTTCTTATTGTCTTTAGCTGTGCAAAAACGTTTTAGTTTGATAGAGTTCCATTTGTTTATCTTGCCTTTTATTTCATTTGCCCGTGGAGATAAATCGGCAAATATACAGCTGCTACAGATGTCGGAGAGCTTGCTGCCTATGTTTTCTTCTAAGATGCTTATGGTTTCACGGCTTACATTTAAGTCTTTTATCCATTTTGAGTTTGTTTTTGTGAATGGTCTAAGTTGATGGTCTAGTTTCATTTTTTACAGGTAGATGTCTAATTTTCCCACACCATTTGTTAAAGAGGCTGTCTTTACTCCATTGTATGTTTTTTCCTCCTTTGTCAAATATCAGTTGTCCATAAAGGTGTGGGTTTATTTCTGGGTTCTATGTTCTGTTCCATTGATCTATGTGCCTGTTCTTATGCCAGTACCAGGCTATCTTGAGTACAATGGCCTTGTAGTATACCTTGATATCCGGAAGAGTGATACCTCCTGCTTTATTTTTTCTTTTTAAGTTTGCTGAGTCTATTCGTGTTCTTTTTTGGTTCCATATAAATTTTTGGAATATGTGTTCTATATCTTTGAAGTATGTCATTGGTATTTTAATAGGTATTGCATTGAATTTATAAATTGCTTTGGGTAATATAGACATTTAAATGATGTTTGTTCTTCCTTACCATGAGCACGGTATATGTTTCCACTTGTTTGTATCTTCCTTGATTTTTTTTATCAATGCTTTATAATTTTCCGAGTATAAGTCCTTAACCTCCTTGGTTAAATTTACTCCTAGGTACTTTAACTTTTTGGTTGCAATAGTGAAGGGAATTGTTTTCTTAATTTCTTTTGTTGACAGTTCATTGTTGGTATATAAAAATGCCTCTGATTTCTGAGTATTAATTTTATATCCTGCCACCTTGCTGAATTCATTTATCAGGTCTAGTAGTTTTTTGACTGAGACTTTAGGGTTTTCTATATACAATATCATATCATCTGCAAATAATGTCAGTTTTACTTCCTCTTTTCCAATTTGGATGCCTTTTATTTCTTCTTCTTGTCTGATTGCTCTAGCTAGGACTTCTAGAACTATGTTGAATGAGAGTGGTGAAAGGGGCCACCCCTGCCTGGTTCCTGATCTAAGAACATTGCTTTTAATTTTTGTCCATTTAGTATGATGTTTGCTGTGGGTTTGTCATAGATGACCTTTATCATGTTAAGGAATGTTCCCTGTATTCCCACTTTACTGAGAGTTATGAGCATGAATGGGTGCTGGATTTTATCAAATGCTTTTTCTGCATCTATTGAAATATCATGTGATATTTGTCATTCCTTTTGTATATATGATGAATCACATTGATTGATTTGCGAATATTTAACCAGCCTTGTCTCTCCAGAATAAATCCTACTTGATCATGGTGTATGATTTTTTCATATATTGCTGGATCCGGTTGGCTAATATTTTTTGAGAATTTTAGCATCTAAATTCATCAGGGATATTGACCTATAATTTTCTTTCTTTGTGTTGTCTTTGCCCATTTCAGGATCAGAATTATGCTCGCCTCATAAAAAAAGTTTGGAAGTCTTCCTTTCTCTTGAATTTTTTGAAATAGCTTGAGGAGAATAGGAGTTAGTTCTTCTTTGAATTTTTGGTAGAATTCACTTGTGAAGCCATCAGGCCCAGGACTTTACTTTTTTCAGAGTTTTTTGAAAATTGTTTTGATCTCATTTGTTATAATTGGTCTGTTTAGGTGTTCTGATTCTTCCAGATTGATTTTTGGAAGATTATATGATCCAAGAAATTTGTTCATTTCACCTAGGTTGTCTAATTTTTTGGCATAGAGTTTTTCATAGTATTTTCTTACAATGTTTTGTATTTCTGTTGTGTCAGTTGTTATTTCTCCACTGTCCTTTCTAAATTTATTTATTTGAGTCCTCTCTCTTTTTTCCTTGGTGAAACTAGTTAAAGGTTCATTAATATTGTTTACCTTTTCAAAGAACCAGCTCCTGGTTTCATTGATCCTCTGTATTGTTTCCATATCCTCTATGTCATTTATTTCTGCTCTGATCTTTATTATTTCCTTCCTTCTACTAGTCCTGGGGTTATTTGCTGTTGTTTTTCTAGTTCTTTTAGATGCAGGGTCAGGTTGCTTATTTGAGCTTTTTCTAGTTTCTTATGATATGCCTGTAGTGCAATGAACTTCCCTCTCAATACTGCTTTTGCTGTGTCCCATAAATTTTGAGTTGATGTATGCTCATTATCATTCATTTCTAGAACCCTTTTTATTTCTTCTTTGATTTCATTGTTAATCCATTTATTATTTAATAACATGCTATTTAGTTTCCAAGTGTTTGAGTATTTTTCAGTTTTTCTTTTTGGTTAATTTCTAGTTTCATGGCATTGTGATCAGAGAAAATGCTTAATATGATTTCAATCTTCTTAAATTTTTTGAGACCATTTTTGTGTCCTAACATGTGGTCTATCCTAGAGAATGTACCATGAGCGCTTGAATAGAATGTATATTCTACTGCTTTTGGGTAAAAAGTTTTGAAGATATCTATTAAATCGAGTTGATCTAGTGTATCCTTTAAGTCTGCTGGGTTTTTTAATTAATTTTCTTTATTGAGGATCTATCCAGTGTTGTTAGTGGGGTACTGAAATCCCCTACTATTATAGTATTGCTGTTAATAATGCCCTTTATATCCATCAAAGTCTGCTCTTTGAATGCCGGGGCTCCTATGTATGGTCCGTAGATATTTATAATAGTTATATCTTCCTGTTGAATTGTTCCCTTTATCATTATGTAGTGTCCTTCTTTATCTCTTACTACAGCCATTGTTTTAAAGTCCATTTTGTCAGATATAAGTACTGCTACCCCGGCTTTTTTTCATTTCCATTTGTGTGAAATATATTTTTCCATCCTTTTACCTTCAGTCTATGTGCATCTTTTGTTTTAAGGTGTGTCTCTTGTAGACAGCATATGTATGGGTCCTGTTTCTTTATCCACGCAGCTACCCTATGTCTTTTGATTGGATCATTTAATGCATTTACATTTAAGGTTATTATTGATATGTAGTTGTTTATTGCCATTTTATTCTTTAAAGCTGTATTCTTCTTTTGCTATATTCTTTTCCCCCTTTGAGCTGTTCACAACAGGCCCCTTAGCATCTCTTGCAGAATTGGTTTGGTTTTAATGAATTATTTGAGGGATTTTTTTCTGGGAAGCTCTTTATTTCTCCTTCAATTTTAAATGTTAGCATTGCTGGATAGAGTATTCTTGGTTGTAGGTTCTTGTTCTGCATTACGTTGATTATATCTTGCCATTCCCTTCTGGCCTCAAGTGTTTCTGTTGAGAAGTCAGATGTCATCCTTATGGGGGCTTTTTTGTAGCTAATAATCCTTTTTTCTCTAGCAGCTTTTAAAATTTTCTTTTTGTCCCTTAGCTTTGATATTTTAACTATGGTGTGTCTTGGTGTAGATTTCTTTGGGTTTCTCTTTAATGGAGTTCTCTGTGCTTCTTGACTGTTTGAAACATATTCCAGCCTTAATTTAGGGAAGTTTTCAGCTATGATTTGATTGAACAAAGTTTCTATTTCTTGTTCTCTCTCCTCTTCTTCCGGAATCCCTATGATGTGGATGTTATTTCTCTTCATGTTTTCACAGAACTCCCTTAGAGTTTCCTCACATTTTTTGAGTCTCTTTTCTTTTTTTGGCTCTGCTTCTGTGCCTTTGTTTATTGTGTCCTCTAACTCGCTGATTCGATCCTCAGCGTCATCCATACTGCTTTTAATTCCTTCCATTGTGGTCTTCAGTTCTGATACTGTATTTGTCATTTCTGTCTTATTCTTTTTTCTTATTTCAATTTCCTTTTTTATACTTGTTATCTCTTTATTTAGGTGTTTGTAATGACTATCCATTGTTGCTCTAACTTCTTTGAACATCCTAACTATCATTAGTTTAAACTCTGCATCTGGTAATTTGGTTATATCTGGTTCATTCAGGTTCTTCTTGGGGATTTCTCTTGATTCATTTGGGTTGCATTTCTCTGCCTGCTCATTTTGTCTGTGTATAAGAAGTTTGTGGCCACTGGAGTCCAATGGGTGTTGCCTTTGTGTTTCCTAGTTGTGGTCTGTCTGCAGGCCCGCCACTTCCTCTGCTGCTGCCTAGGGCTGCTGGGTATGGGCTTTGCCAGTTCCAGCCCACTGCGCTGTTGCTGTGATTTCCGCCTCTTCTCCATGGGAGGGGCTGTGTTCTGGTGCCCGGCTCTACAAGCCTTAGCCTGTTTGGGCCTTCACCTCACCTCCACAGGTGGTATTGCACACTGCACTCAAGCCACAAGCCTCAGAACCAAGGGTAGGGTTGAGCACCTTTGCTCACGTGTGGACCCAGCCTGTTCCCGGGCTTCCGCCAAGCCCCCGCCCGCGGTTAGAGCTGGCTCGCTATAGTTTTTCAGGTCTAATGGGCCTGCTGGCATGCACTCAGCTGTGAGCTTTAGCCTGTCCATGGCTTTAGCCCCGCTCCCGCAGTCAGAGCCAATTCACGCAGGCAGGATGGCAAACCGTGGTTCTTTGGGCCCAGCTGGGCTGCTGGGCTGTACTCAGCTGCGAGCCTCCACCTGTCCCTGGCTTTAGCTCCACCCCCGCATTCAGGGCCAGCTCCCGCAGGGTCGCAGAGCAGATCTCTGCTTGTTCCTGTCCTCCCTCTTTTCCCCCGTAAGTGGTGCTTTAGGCGGGCCCACAACTGTCTACCGCTTTCGCGCATCCTCTTCATCCCTGCTGGGTTAGACCGAGCTTGCACCGGCTGGGCCTCCGCCCCCTGCCAACAGAACCGCGTTTCAGTGTCTCCCCGCCTCCATCCTTCCGGCAAGCCCTCAGCAGTGTGGGTAGGGGAAGTGCAGTTTAGACCCTAACACTCCATACTGTAGTCCTGGAAGCTCCCTCCATCTAAGCAGCTCTGTTCTAATTGCCGCGGGAGAGCTTGTTTGGCTGGTGTCCTGTCTTCCTTTGCTGTTATTGCTAGTTCCAGGGAAAATATTTGTTTTCAATTTAGGAAGTGACTCAGCCCAGGGGTTAGGGTGGCTGTCCCTCAGAGTGTTTCTCCTTGTGCCTTCCAGTTCACACTCTCTTCCCGCTTCTCTGGTCCTCTCCTCTGTCCCTGTTCCCCAGGTGAGTGGTTGTGAGAGAGGTTTTCTGCACTGTCCCTTTAAGAAGAATCCTGGGTCTGAGAAAACTGTCTCTTTCTCACAAACAGTATCCTCACTTGTTTCACAGATCAATGCTGTCCAAATGCCTCTTCTAGGCTCTGGTGCTGTAGGTTGGGGCTTGGTTCCTGGGACCCAGGTCGCTCCCTCTCCGCCAAACTCTCCTCCCGCCACGCGAGTCTTCCTGGGCTGCCGTTCACTCTAGGGAGCTGGGCAGCTCTCTCCGCATTTTTGCTTTTCCTACCAGTCTCAGTGTGGCTTTTTCAGTGTTCCTTGGTTGAAGAGTCCACTTAGTTTAGTTCAAAGTTGGTTTAGCCAGATGATGGTTCTTAAAATTAAGTTGTAATCTACTTTGGTTCTGGGAGTTGAAAGTTGGTACCTCTGCCTTGTCCATCGCCATCTTGCCCCCTCCTTGGGATCTTAACTCTAGAGGTCAGAATTTATACTCCTCGATTATTTCTCTGCCGAATTGTCAAATTTGGGGACCAGAGGTGTCTGCTGAGGAATTGTTGAAACCCCATAGGGAAATGGTAGCCCTGGAACATCTCAGGTGGCACCTCTCCTCGAGATACAGCGGAGTCAGGCAACCCTCTGGAGAGGCCAGCCGGTTCAGGTGTCTTTACCCGGTGACACAGAACACTGGCATCTCAGACGAAGCCACCGGGTATAGCTAACCCAAATCGTGTCAAGTTTGCATTTAATCTTAATAAATGAGTATATCACTGACACTTGTTGGAATAAGGTGAACTTCAGATCCCCAAAGAGGATATTGACAAAGGCAAGTGATACATCTTTAAAATAACAATCTGAAATCCTTCCTAATTGCCACCGTGGACTTTGTCCTGTGTTGGACAGCCGAAGATACCAGAGCCAGGATATGGGGGTTGCACTGCTCTGCCTTTGGTAGCAATTCCCATATTCAAATCCATAAAATAAAACAATAAAAACCATTTAAGGCACTTAAACCAACAAAAGATAATATGTAAAATTTTAATGTTTAAATAATTTTTTTTTTTGACAGAGTCAGAGAGATAGTCAGAGAGAGGGACAGATAGGGACAGACAGACAGGAAGCAACAGAGATGAGAAGCATGAATTTGTTGCGGCACCTTAGTTATTGAATGATTGCTTTCTCATATGTGGCTTGATGGGAGGGGTGCAGGGGGGCCACAGCAGAGCTAGTGACCCCTTGCTCAAGCCAGCGACCTTTGGGTTCAAGCTAGTGACAACAGGGTCATGTCTATGATGCCACGCTCAAGCCAGAGACCCTGCACTCAAGCTGGTGAGCCCACACTCAAGCTGGGGACCTCTGGGTTTCAAACCTGGGTCCTCTGTGTCCCAGTCCAATGCTCTATCCACTGTACCACTGGATGGTCAGGCTAAATAATTCTTATAAGAAACAACCTATGCAGAGATATGTTAGTGTTTGTTTGTTTTTCTCAAATTAGAGCCAGGCACTATTGGTGGTATTCAGGGTTACTAGAGACCAGAAAAAGTTAACGTCCATATTTAACCAGTGATATATTTCCATGAAAAGCTGGTAAAGTGGTATAACATCAATGGTAATGTTGATGTGTTTATTATTTCGAGCATGGGAAAGTAAACAACACTGTATCATCTCAGAAAATAGAACTGCTCTAATGAAACCTGAGAGAACAATTGTATTATAATTTTGCATTTCACATGTGCATTTTAAATGCCATTATTTTCCCTCTTTTGATCTTCTCTTTGTATTTGCAGAAGGAGCTTTTATCTTCAGGTATGTGTGTAGGAAGGTGCCTTGGAGCCAGCATCCTCCCATGTTTCCGATGCCAAGAGCCAGACAGATTTTCAGGAATGACACCAACTAGACTGTACCAAGACAGTTACATCTGACTGCTTAAGCCCTCCGCTTACCTGGGCGGTCCAGGAGCCTCTGCTGTGATGTTTTGTTTGTATACATGCATGGATAAAGGCCACCACTCTTCTCATTAAACAAGAAGACATGTGGGAAAATTAATAATTTAATTTGCAGGGAGAAGATGGATGTGGAAATCAAATGTATGGCTACAGCCTTCCTGAGCATTCACCTTGGTATCCAAGGAAATCTGCTGCCTGACTCATGTCTCTGGAATGATATTAGTGTCAACAAATCAGTGCTGTCCACCCATTGGGGTGGGAAGGGCTTTAGTCACAGTGCAGAGCCCTCAAGAGGGAGTGTGGTCGGGAGAGGGAAGAAGGGAGAATGATCTTGGAATCGTGCCATAGGAGTGCACTTCTGGGGCCTCCAGTGTCCTAAAGAATCGGAACACATCATAGAGGTGGAGTGCATGCACAATGACCTGAAGACTCAAGATGTGTTCTGTGTGATTGCCAAGAAATCATAGACAAGTATAAACTACCAGTTTATTCTCTGCACCCAAAAAAACATGTTCTGCTTTTAGTTGAGAGAAAAGAGGAAAGGAGAGAGATAAGGAGAGAGGGAAAACCGGAGGCAAGAACCCGGTTCTGGTTTCGTCCTGCACCACTAGATTTTGTCCCTGAGCTGCTCGCCAGCAGGCAGGAGCAATTACAAGCACCTCTCATTTTACAATCTCGATTCAGTCTCATTTCCTTGAAGAATGTATGTGTGGGGTTTTCAGGATACCCACCCAGACTATGCTGTTATCATCTAAAACCACAGCTCCAGAAATGACCCCAACATCCACTATCTAAATGACAAAAGCTCCCAACCTGTCCGGTTGACTATGATCCATCACTCTGCAGAGAATCCTGAACTTCATCTGCCACCAGACTCTTGGTTCAGCCCTGAAGGGCATCTACAAAAGGGAAGAATTGTAGCTTTGCAATTTTCAGCATATACACATGGAGAAAGAGTTAATTTTTAAGAACAAATTTCTTTAAGTAGGGGATAACCAGGTGGCACAAATCATTATCAGTACTAACAAATTTTCAAAATGCATCTTTTTATATTAATTTATCTAAGTTCATTCTTTTGAATTCCTCACTGCTTATATTTATATGCAGAGATCGGAGGACATCATAATGAGGTGCTACTGGAAAAATTTTCACAACTTACCCTCAAATTGGTATAGTGCACTTCTCAGATAAAGATTACATCACTGAACCACAATGAAAAGAAAAGATCCAATTAGTAGGGAGAGCTCCATACACACTTTGGCCCCTGCATTAATCAAAAGCATCAATGGGAAACTAGGTGGTAAGGACAGGGTGTATAGCTGCCGAATTGGATAAAACTAATTTGCCAATAAAAAATAAAAACAACAGATTTCTGGACCTGGTATCAACAGCACAATTCCCTAAACAGGTGAATAAACTTCATGAAAATCAAAGAAATAGCATTCGGCTAAACAAAACAACAATCCAAATTTGAAGTCAGAAAATGTGGGTTTTGACTCGACCCCTATTTTACCTTGGGAAGGAGAGTTAAAGTTGAGTGGTACTGAGTCGCATGCTGGTTCAGGTGACTAATGTCCTCTATAAATAGAAATGCTATTTTTGTTTTCTAAATGATATTTTTAAGAATATTTGGGAAAAACTTTCATATTTCTAGTAAGTTATTTTTTTTCCTCTCTCTAGCTCAGACATTCATAGTTTCCCCAATATTCATTAAAGAAAGCAATTTCCAAGCTATTTTCTATCCTGGTTTCCTTTCTCCAAGTAGTCTCTAGTTTTGCTGGCATCCTTATACGAACATGGAAAATCAATCTACGACACTGACTGCACCATTTTGTAGAGTTAAGATTTTCTATGCAAGAGCTGATTGATCTTAATAGATAAAAATACTGAAGACAATAATATACCCTGGAAAAGAAGACTATCTTGTATCAGACAATGATAGTCACAATGCTCAGGAATTTAAAGAAAAGCCTTTCTTCATCTTGAGAGCATAGTTTATAATTACAAATGGTTAGAAGTTCACCGTTAGTCTAAGGCAGTGGTTCTTAACCTTTTTTGAGGTACCAAACCCACCAGTTTCATATGCGCATTCACCTAACCCTTCTTTAGTGATAAATAAAATATGATTTTTTTTCCAAATTCAAGACATAGGTATATGTTTTTTTACTGGTGCACAAAATGAGCTGTGCATGAACATCACCTTGCTCAAAGAACAAAACCAACAAAGTGCATGAACTCACAACAAATTACAGTATTACTTTATTCTGGCCTCCGCGGCAGAGGCTTCTCCAAACCCCTGAGACTGACTCATTGAACCCCTAGGGTGTGATAGAACCCAGGTTAAGAACCACTGGTCTAAGGTCTGGCCTACTGTTCTATCGGACTCTTGTAAATACTCACCTAAGATATAAATGTGTCATTTTCATAAAAGATCATTTACTAATCAACTAGATTAAACAAGCTGCTGCTGGAAGTGATATTTTCATGTTTTAATCTATAATAAACACTAATGTTCAACATTAGCAACCTTGTAATTTACACCACTTTATTTAAATTTAGCATCAACAAACATTTATATATTTATCTAAGTATTTCTATACATCTATAAACAAATTCATATGCAGATTTTTTATTTAAAAAAATAATATTGATTGATTTTAGGGAGAGAGAGAGGAAGATAAAGAGACAGAGACAGAAACACCAATCTATTTCTATATGTTCCCTGACTGGTGATCAAACCCACTACCTATATGTATTGGGATAATATTCTACCAACCGAGCCATCTGGCAAGGACAATGTAGATTTTAAGAACTAATTATAGCTGATAATAAGAGCTAATGTTTATTAAGTAGTTACTATCTGCCAAGCATTGTGCTAAGTAATTTGCATATAATATTTTAAATATTTTATTCAATCCCAATAATCCTACAAGATAGATAACATAATCACCACCACCATCATCATAATTATTTTTGTTTTACCAATAGATTCTATAATTTAGAGAAACTAAAAAATGTGTCCATGGTCACACAACTTACAAGTGGTATAGCACGAGAATTGAACCCAAGTTTCTCTAAATTAAATATTCATTCCCTTGATCAACGCATGGTACTTCCTGTCCAGTGCCCTGTAGCAAAGGCTAGCTTTCCATAGAGCAAATAGCCCCTCTGGAAGGCTTGAGGTAGATTCTGAGTTATCACATATTGGAGTTAAGCCCACGGATTCCCCATCTTATCACTCAAGGAAACTTAACTGAGACACATAAACTAGCACTAAAATAAAATACCCACACTGTCATTGCAGTGGTGAGTATACCTATGAATGTATACTCATTCATAGTAATATGCAGGTAGGCACAAATCATATTGGTGAAAAATCAGCTCAACTAATAATGAACTTTGAATAATCACAGTTGCTATAAAAGTAATAAGTAAATAGCTACATTATACATTTTTCCATTCTCTATGGTGGTCTCCACCACCAACATAACTACCAGGAAATAAGACTTATTTTGTTAACAGAAACCAGAATTTACAGTAGAATATTCAGAGTCTCTTATTTATTCAACAAATATTTATTGACTGCCTATATGTGCCAAGCCCTGTTTTGACCACTGGGAATACAGCAGTGGACAAATCAGCAAAATTCTTGTCTTTGTAGAACTTATATTCCAACAATTCTGTTGACTTTTAAAGTAGAATTTGGCAAGTTCCACAGGAATAATCAACATGCTCTCTTCACATCAGAATATCAAGATGCTAGGGGCTGACTCTCCCTCAGTCACACCATGGAAGGAGCAATGCTCCTGCATTGGAGGTTGTGGGAAACACAACAACACCAACAACAAAAGTCAACTATGGATGTTCCAAAACGTGGCTTAGTAGAAAAGCAATGCCTTCCTAGTGATAGAATTTACTTCGTAATGTTGGTAGCAGGAAAGGTATATTCCCAATTACTTTCAATTCAGATGATCACAATTGGTGTGTTCTCTTTTAGGACAATCCACGGAAGGATATGTGAGGTGGCAAACAGAACCAGGCCCGAGGTTCGGTGTGGCCACAGATTGGAGGTACCACAGCTGCTCTGCATACAGATATGGAAACACACCATCTTCCCAAACAACAGCTCTTCCTTACCTCTTAGGAGATTGTTTTCATTAAAAATCAAATACAAAATATCTTTCAAGTTATCAAATGCATTAGGAAATTACAACTATATCTCTGTTAGGCTAAGGGAATGAATGATAAATCCATCTGGATAAAAAGCAGTCACCTTATATTATACATATGACTTACTAAGATTTGTGAAAGGCCTATAAAATCATGCCTGTGAAACGTGTTGTCCATCAATAAAAATAAATATAACAGGTCAAAAAGCAGTCCAGGTAAGCCAAATTAAAGCCTCTGGCTTATTTTATAATGACCTACAACTGAGTGATAAGAAAAATCTGCTATACCTCACTGCAAATGTGACAGCTTCAGACAATACTCAAACTTTCTATAATAAAGAGATAGGAGGACATAATACAAATAAGACTTTATTTTCATTAATTAAGAATGTGAAAACAGCCTGACCTATTCTTGAGAATGGTCTGACTAAATGTATAAAAAGGAAGACAGCATCATAACTTTGGGTCCATGGACCAACCATGCCTTGGACCCCACCTTCACTCTCCCGCCCCTTTAGCATAAACTGCTTGATTCACCACTTCAACATCTCTCTTAAGAATATCTTACATATTCTTGCCCCTGACTTTCTGTCAAAACCACAACTCCAGAGGACTCCAACCATCTTTTAGTTCCCTCTGTATCCCTCTGCTGTGGATTATGCACCCAGGCAGACCATTCTACTCTGGACTCAGAGTCACCAACCTCAGCAGATGTACAGCCTTAGATACCTTCCAGTAGGTTCCAGTTAGTAAGCTCTCACTTCCTCCACCAGTATTTTAAGCCTTCTCTGTTCTTCCATATCTCACCTCAGTCACACCTCCCATCTCTCTCAGCATACACCTTCAACTCTATTCCCAGAGATCAAGACAAGGTCATCTCTAACCTTCTGACCACCAGCCCATCTGCTTCTGTCTCCACCCTTTTCTTCAAACTGTCACCTGAGGTGGAATCTTCTCAGGAAATCCATTCCTTCCACCTGAGTTCATGAATCTCCTCCATCCTCATCTTATTCCTCAATGATCTTTCTTATCTCCATCCTCTCTCATCACTCGCTCACTTCTCTTAACATTGAAAGTCAAGGATGGCAGATACTTTTCTTTATCTATCAGAAACCATGCTCCATTCTTCCTAGGGAGGCAATACACTCAGGGAACAGGAGTTCTCTTCTTACCAGCAGAAGAGGACCTGATTAATCTAAAGTAACAGTTCTCAAACTTGCAAATGCATCAGATTTGCTTGTAAGGTTTGTTGAAACAGACCCCACCCCCAGAACTTCCTCGTTAACTATGACTGAGATGGAGCCCAATAATTTGCATTTCTCTAATAACTTTCATGAGATGGTGATGCTACTGGTCCAGAGACCATCCCTTGAGAACCCTTGGTCTATATTATGCTTGAAAAGCACATTCTTCTTTACAAATGGCTCATTTAGAATGGGAAAGTAATTAAGTTCTAGCCAAAAAGATATAAATAGAAGTCTGATGAAGTAGGGATAAAAACACGTCTTGGAATGAACTGTGCTCCCTTCTAGAGAGACAGAGAACAAGAATCATGCTTCTTGTTTTTGCTTTGAATGAGGTACTGTGGAATTGAAAAGGCCTGTTAGTGTCTATTGAATGTCTATTACAGGACAAAAAGCCAAGAGAAATGTCAAATAGAAACACAGTGAGAACCTGGCTTGAATATTTGTTTGAGTCACTGCAGCAACCCTGGATCCACCAATCTCCAGCCTTTTTATTATGTGAGATAGGTTGGTATTCTGTTAATTGCAATCAAATACAACTAACTAACTCACTTCCTGGACACCTAACTATATTCTTCCTCATTTCATAACCTCTTCTAGGTAGTGCCCTATCTTGCTCTTCCACTGAAATACAAACTTTTGAAATGGGAAGTGTTCTCCATTACTTATCTCCTTGTGGCCCTTCAGCCCATTGCAGTATATCTTGCATACTTTTAACTCCACCATAAATACTCTCACCAGGATCTTACCAGAACCCTCTGATGGTAATAGAAGTTTTTCATGCCTAATCTTATTTGATTTTCCACAGGATTTGCAACACTCCTTTTTTATCCTCTTTTGAAATAGTCTTTTTCTCTTGGCTTCCTTGGCACTGACATTCTGTCCTGGTTTTCCTCCTATGTCTCTATGACTTTTCTCTACTCAACCCTTAAGTATAAGCATTATTCAGAGGTCACATATTTTCTCTTTTTAGTTTTAGGACTAAAACTTGTCAATGTTGTCTATGTTCTGAGTTGCTTCAATTACATTTATAGCTTATGGTACCTGTATCTTTTAACCAGTCCTTCCTGTGGGCTTCAGGCCCTGATGATCAAGTACCTTCTTTTCCACCTGCTGCCACAGATGCCTCAGACTCAATATGACCTAAACTAAGTTCACTACTCCCACCCACCTATTCTCAAACCTCTCCTTCCTCCCATGGTCCCTATCCCATGGACTGGCATCATCTTACTTAGCTGTCTAAATGAGAAACGTGGCCATTATCTATGGATCCTCCTCCTTTATTCCTTTGTTCCCAATAAGTCATAAATTCTATTTCTTAATATCTCTTATGTTCCCATTACCATCACTGTCCCCAGGTCTGACTAGTATGCGTTTTCTAGATAGCTGCAAGCCATCACCACCAGTGTCCTAACCTCCAGGATTGCTGATGTCTGACTCCTTCCATGACTATAGTCAGAGTAGCTACATTTGATCACAATACTCTGTTCAAACCCTACGAAGGCATCTTTGCCAGGGCTCCAAATCTGGCCATCTAGGTTATACAGAGGTGTCCCAGTCAAAATCTCATTTTAGCCCTTTGGTTGTCTCAGTCCTAGCTACTTAAGCCTTCCTTTAAGCCTTTCACACTTGTCATGTTTCTACTTGTCACTAGGTATTTGCACATGCCATTTCATTGTCAAAGATGCTCTACCATCCCTTGACTCCTGGCTAACTCCAACTGATTCTTTAGATTTCAGCTCAAGTATCACTTTCTTACTGAAACTTGACCTTCCAAACCAGACCAAGTCAACTCATGATTATGTGACATTATTTGCCTCTCCTTGGGAGCACTTGTTAAGATTGTAATTTTGTTTTTGTGTGTGACAGTTGAATGAGTGTTCTGTCTCCTTTATGGGAACCATGTTTATTGTTTGTTTTTCTAACCAGAGCTGAGCATTTTACTTGACTCATAGTTCATGTTCACTCAACATTTATTAAATATTTAATTATGGAAGGAAGGGAGGAAGAAACATAGTAGATATTTGGTTTCTTTTCATGTGACTCCCTCTCTCTATACCATAACATCTTTGATACTGTCAAGCTATTTTGACTTACTTTTGATCTAAGTTAAATTCCTTTGCTATGAACTTCTGTAGCATCCTTCTCTTATCATACATCACATCTGTAATTATTTGTTTAAAGTCTGTTTTTCCTCCTTGACAAAAAGGTACATGAAGACCTTTACTTGTTCCCACTAAATTTCTCAGTGCCTGCCATATAACAGGTACTCAAAATATGTTTGTTGAATTAAAGTACATTTTCCTTCTTTTCAATATTTCCTTTAAAATTCCATACATAATACATATTATGCAAGGTATAATGAATAAAATGCCTATTAATATGTAAAGTAACTTCTCAAGCATGCTCCTCAGACATTGGTCAAGCCAGGATCGGAATAAAAATGTGCATTTCCTGTTATAGAGTCTGCTTTTGGTAACTTTCAGCAAGGTTTTTTTCTTTTCTTTTCTCAAAATTGTTGAGAAATATCAAATAGTGATAATTGATTGTTAGAAGACAATGTTAACTGTAACCAATTACCTCACATCTCCCTAGAGTGAATCTAATGATAGTGCATAAATTAGGCAAAATTAAATTAAATAATTTGAATCCCATAAAACAGGCAAAAAGACTGATCAGCAGGGAGAATCAATTCCAACGGTCTTAACTTTCAATAAACTCTTTATGCTTTTCTTGGTCTCTGGTTACCTAGGTCTGAAATTATAATTGCTGACTTCAGGCAACCCAACAGGTGCACCCAACTGCTAAGGGCAGAATTCTCACCTGCCTTTACAATGGTCAATAAATTCTGCTCTCCAGATATGACACAGACAGGAAGGTCATGGACTACTCTTAGTTATCCTACAAGAGTGGTAAGTATGAGTCTATAAATGTTCCTTGCTGGATGGCTCCCCACCCCAGTGTGCGTTATATACTGAACAAACCACATGAACTGCCCTTCGTGGGTTTCTCTATCAGAGGAAAGAAGACTAATTTATTAATTAAACTGAACTTAAAAAGTCTCCTCTTCCATTTCTCTTCACCTACTCCAGATGGCACCTCTCCAAGCTACATTGGTTATTTTGCAGCAATCTTAGTTCCTATGTCATCACCAAACTAACACATTTAAAAAGAGATTAACAAATCTATAATTTCTTAGATTACAGTGGGACCATATGAAAAATTGACCCTTAGGATAGATATACATTCACTCAACAAATTCAACACTCTGTAGCAGGTAGTCTATTAGTTGCTAGAAATACAGTAGTAAGTAAAAGTGACCCCGCCCTCACAAACCTTGCATTATAATAGAAGATATAAATATAAAAACACACATATACATACATAGATATATATTTCTAATACATCTGACATTTTCTACATGCTTCTTAGAATCTTAACTGAGACAGGAGGTATAATTGGTAAGAAAGGGAGATCTACTCTCTCTCTCATTTATACCTGCAACTTTATCTCGTTCACTTTTCCCTCTCTATGTCTCTTCAGTCTTTATTCTTGCTTGTTGTCTTTCTCAGACTTCATCGTGAAATTAAATTTTAGGAGTAAATCTACCTTTTATTTAAAGGAGACACAACACTGCCCCTTTTACCTATCCCCTACAACTTACTTTTGAATTGGGCTCAGCTTAGTTGGCAAATGTCATATACACTATTTGATATTTCCCCATCAACTCTCAGATGAGGATCTCAAAATGTTATCGTATAACACTTACTAAGAACTGACAATGTGTGAAATGTCATACAGAACTGAGAATTAGTCGTAGCTGTTGATCAATGGGTTCACTAATGCAAACTTTAATTCACTAAGGATACCAAACAATGCCTGAAAGGACTATTAGGACAACTATCAGAAAGTTCAATTTGCTCCCTCCAGGTCCTGACAGTGGCATTAGTGCCAAGAATAAAGAGCCAGCTACAAAACTTGCCCTGTTGTATGCCACCTACAGACAAAAACTAGAAAAAAAAGGATTAGCCCAGTTCAAGAAGCGATATCATTTATATTCTGTTCATAATATCTATTTTTAATCTAATCATTTTCTTCTTATTGCCTAATAAATTCCTGCTGTTTTTTTATTATTATTATAAATTTTAATGGGGTGACACCAATAAATCAGGGTACATATGTACAATGAAAACATCTCCAGCTTATCTTATCATTCAATAATGTTGCATACCCGTCACCCAAAGTCAAATTCTCCTCTGTCAACCTCCATCTGGTTTGCCTGTGCCCCTCCCCTCCTCCCTATCCCAACCTCCCCTCCCTCCCCCCACCCCGTAACCACCCTCTCATGTCCATATCTCATAGTCTCACTTTTATGTCACACCTATGTATGAAATCATGCTGTTTTCAGTCTTTTTTTTCTATTTACTTATTTCACTCCGTATAATGTTATCAAGGTCCATCCATTTTGTTGTAAATGATCCTATGTCATCATTTCTTATGGCTGAGTAGTATTCCATAGTATATATGTACCATAGCTTTTTATCCACTCGTCTTCTGACGGACACTTGGGCTGGTTCCAGATCTTCATTATTGTGAACAATGCTGCCACGAACATGGGGGCGCATTGCTTCTTTTCAAACAGTGCTATGGTGTTCTTAGGATATATTCCTATAAGTGGGATAGCTGGGTCAAAAGGCAGTTCGACTTTTAATTTTCTAAGGAATCTCCAAACTGTTTTCCACAGTGGCTGCACCAGTCTGCATTCACACCAGCAGTGTAGAATCTCCACATCCTCGCCAGCACTTATTCTGTATTGTTTAGCTGATGAGTGCCATTCTGACTGGTGTGAGGTGATATCTCATTGTGGTTTTAATTTGCATTTCTCTAAGGATTAGTGATGTTGAGCATTTTTTCATATGACTATTGGCCCTCTGTATGTCACTTTGGAGAAATTTCTATTCATTTCTTTTGCCCACTTTTTGATTGGATTGTTTGTCTTCCTGTTGTTCAGTTTTATAAGTTCTTTATAAATTTTGGTTATTAACCGCTTATCAGACTTGCTGTCGAATATGTTCTCCCATTGTGTGGTTTGTCTTTTTATTCTGTTCTTATTGTCTTTAGCTGTGCAAAAACTTTTTAGTTTGATATAGTCCCATTTGTTTATCTTGCCTTTTATTTCATTTGCCCGTGGAGATAAATCGGCAAATATACAGCTGCTACAGATGTCGGAGAGCTTCCTGCCTATGTTTTCTTCTAAGATGCTTATGGTTTCACAGCTTACATTTAAGTCTTTTATCCATTTTGAGTTTGTTTTTGTGAATGGTCTAAGTTGATGGTCTAGTTTCATTTTTTTACAGGTAGATGTCTAATTTTCCCACACCATTTGTTAAAGAGGCTGTCTTTACTCTATTGTATGTTTTTTCCTCCTTTGTCAAATATCAGTTGTCCATAAAGGTGTGGGTTTATTTCTGGGTTCTATGTTCTGTTCCATTGATCTATGTGCCTGTTCTTATGCCAGTACCAGGCTGTCTTGAGTATAATGGCCTTGTAGTAAACCTTAATATCTGGAAGAGTGATACCTCCTGCTTTATTTTTTCTTTTTAAGATTGCTGAGGCTATTCGTGTTCTTTTTTGGTTCCATATAAATTTTTGGAATATGTGTTCTATATCTTTGAAGTATGTCATTTGTATTTTAATTGGTATTGCATTGAATTTATAAATTGCTTTGGGTAATACAGACATTTTAATGATGTTTATTCTTCCTAGCCATGAGCACGGTATATGTTTCCACTTGTTTGTATCTTCCTTGATTTCTTTTATCAATGTTTTATAATTTTTTGAGTATAACTCCTTAACCTCCTTGGTTAAATTTACTCCTAGGTACTTTATTTTTTTGGCTGCAATAGTGAAGGGAATTGTTTCCTTAATTTCTTTTGTTGACAGTTCATTGTTGGTATATATAAATGTCTCTGACTTCTGAGTATTAATTTTATATCCTGCCACCTCGCTGAATTCATTTATAAGGTCCAGTAGTTTTTTAACTGAGACTTTAGGGTTTTCAATATACAATATCATATCATCTGCAAATAGTGACAGTTTTACTTCTTCTTTTCCAATTTGGATGCCTTTTATTTCTTCTTCTTGTCTGATTGCTGTAGCTCGGACTTCCAGAACTATGTTGAATAAGAGTGGTGAAAGGGGGCATCCCTGCCTGGTTCCTGACCTTAAGAGGATTGCTTTTAATTTTTGTCCATTTAGTATGATGTTTGCTGTGGGTTTGTCGTAGATGGCCTTTATCATGTTAAAGAATGTTCCCTGTGTTCCCACTTTACTTAGAGTTTTGAGCATGAATGGGTGCTGGATGTTATCAAATGCCTTTTCTGCATCTATTGAAATTATCATGTGATTTTTGTCCTTCCTTTTGTTTATGTGATGAATCACATTGATTGATTTGCGAATATTGAACCACCTTGCCTCTCCAGAATAAATCCCACTTGATCATCGTGTATGATTTTTTTCATATATTGCTGAATCCGGGTGGCTAATATTTTGTTGAGAATTTTAGCGTCTAAATTTATCAGGGATATAAGCCTATAATTTTCTTTCTTTGTGTGTCTTTGCCCGGTTTTGGGATCAAAATTATGGTCACCTCATAAAAGGAGTTTGGAACTGTTCCTTCCTCTTGAATTTTTTGAAAAAGCTTGAGGAGGATAGGAGTTAGTTCTTCTTTGAATTTTTGATAGAATTCACTTGTGAAGACATCAGGCCCAGGACCTTTTTTGGGGGAAGTTTTTTGATAACTGTTTCGATCTCAATTGTTGTAATTGGTCTGCTTAGGTGTTCTGATTCTTCCAGATTAATTTTTGGAAGATTATATGATTCAAGAAATTTGTCCATTTCACCTAGGTTGTCTAATTTTTGGCAGAGAGTTCTTCATAGTATTTTCTTACAATGATTTGTATTTCTGTTTTGTCAGTTGTTATTTCTCCACTGTCCTTCCTAATTTTATTTATTTGGGTCCTCCCTCTTTTTTTCTTGGTGAGTCTAATTAAAAGTTCATCAATCTTGTTTACCTTTTCAAAGAATCAGCTTCTTGTTTCATTGATCCTCTGTATTGTTTCCATAGCCTCTATGTCATTTATTTCTGCTCTGATCTTTATTATTTCCTTCCTTCTACTAGTCCTGGGGTTATTTGCTGTTGTTTTTCTAGTTCTTTTAGATGCAGGGTCAGGTTGCTTGTTTGAGCTTTTTCTAGTTTCTTATGATATGCCTGTAGTGCAATTAACTTCCCTCTCTGAACTGCTTTTGCTGTGTCCCATAAATTTTGAGTTGATGTATGCTCATTATCATTTGTTTCTAGAAACTTTTTTATTTCTTCTTTGATCTCATTGTTAATCCATTCATTATTTAATATCATGCTATTTAGTTTCCAAGTGTTTGAGTATTTTTCAGTTTTTCTTTTGTGGTTAATTTCTAGTTTCATGGCATTGTGATCAGAGACAATGCTTGATATGATTTCAATCTTCTTAAATTTATTGAGACCATTTTTGTGTCCTAACATGTGGTCTATCCTAGAAAACGTACCATGAGCACTTGAGAAGAATGTATATTCTACTGCTTTAGGGTTAAAAGTTTCAAAGATATGTATTAAATCAAGTTGATCTAGTGTCTCCTTTAAGTCTGCTGTTTCTTTATTAATTTTTTTTCTTGAGGATCTATCCAGTGTTGTTAGACAGGTATTGAAATCCCCTACTATAATAGTATTGCTGTTAATATCGCCCTTTATATCCATCAAAGTCTGCTTTATGTATGTGGGGGCTCCTATATTTGGTGCATAGATATTTATAATAGTTATATCTTGCTGTTGAATTATTCCCTTTATCATTATGTAGTGTCCTTCTTTATCTCTTACTATAGCCTTTGTTTTAAAGTCCATTTTGTCAGATATATGTACTGCTACCCTGGCTTTTTTTTTTTCATTTCCATTTGCATGAAATATTTTTTTCCATCCCTTTACCTTCAGTCTATGTGCATCTTTTGTTTTAAGGTGTGTCTCTTGTAGACAGCATATGTATGGGTCCTGTTTCTTTATCCATGCAGCTACCCTGTCTTTTGATTGGATCATTTAATCCATTTACATTTAAGGTTATTATTGATATGTAGTTGTTTATTGCCATTTTATTCTTTAAAGATTATTCTTCTTTGGCTATATTCTTTCCTCCCTTTAAACTGTTCACAACAGGCCCCTTAGTATTTCCTGCAGAATTGGTTTGGTTTTAATGAATTTCTGAGGCTTTCTTTTTCTTGGAAGCTCTTTATTTCTCCTTCAATTTTAAATGTTAGCATTGCTGGATAGAGTAGTCTTGGTTGTAGGTTTTTGTTCTGCATTACTTTGATTATACCTTGCCATTCCCTTCTGGCCTCAAGTGTTTCTGTTGAGAAGTTCGATGTCATCCTTATAGTGGCTCCTTTTTAGGTGATAGCCTTTTTTTTCCCTAGCAGCTTTTAAAATTTTTTCTTTATCCAATATCTTTGGTATTTTAACTATGATGTGTCTTGGTGTAGATCTCTTTGGGTTTCTCTTTATGGATTTCTGTGTGCTTCTTGAACGTTTGAAATGTTTCCCAGCCTTAATTTAGGGAAGTTTTCAGCTATGATTTGATTGAACAAAGTTTCCATTTCCTGTCTTCTCTCCTCTTCTTCAGGAACCCCTATGATATGAATGTTGTTTCTCTTCATGTTGTCACAGAGCTACCTTAGAGTTTCCTCACATTTTTTGAGTCTCTTTTCCTTTTTCTTCTCTGCTTCTGTGCCTTTGTTTATTGTGTCCTCTACCTCACTGATTCGATCCTCAGCGTGATTCATGCTGCTTTTAATTCCTTCCATTGTGGTCTTCAGTTCTGATACTGTATTTTCATTTCTGTCTGATTCTTTTTTATTATTTCAATTTCGTTTTTTATACTTGTTATCTCTTTATTTAGGTGTTCATAATGACTATCCATTGTTGCTCTAACTTCTTTGAACATCCTAACTATCATTATTCTAAATTCTGCTTCTGGTAATTTGGTTATATCTGGTTCATTCTGGTCCTTCTCTGGGGATTTCTCTTGATTCACTTGGGTTGTATTCCTCTGCCTGCCCATTTTTTCTGTGTATAAGCATTTTGTGGCCACTGGAGTCCAGTAGGTGTTGCCTTTGTGTTCTCTAGGTGTGGTCTGTCTGTAGGCCTGCCACCCCCTCTGCCGCTGCCTAGGGATGTTGGGTATAGGCATGGCCAGCGCTAGCCCACTGCAGCTGTTGCTGTGATTTCCGCCTCTCCTCCACGGGAGGGGCTGTCACTCAAGCCACAAGCCTCAGCACCAGGGGTAGAGGTGAGCACCTTTGCTCATCTGCAGACCCAGCCTGTTTCCGGGCTGCGCCCAGCACCCGCAGTCAGAGCCTGCTCGTCACAGTTTCGCGGGTTGGGTGGGGCTTTTTATGTTCTCTCAGCTGTGAGCCATTGCCTGTCTGGAGCCTTAGCCCCACCCTCGAGGCCAGGGCCCTCCTGCGCAGGGTCGCAAACTGCGGTTTATTGGACTGGGCGTGTTTGCTGGCATGAGCTCAGCTGCGGACTTCCGCTTGTCCCGGATTCTACCCTGCCTCCACGTTCGGAGCCAGCTCGTGCACGGAGGATGGCAAACCATGGTTTCTCCGGCCGGGCGTGGCTGGTAGCATGAGCTCAGCCGGGAGCCCCCGCCTGTCCCTAGTCCTAGCCCTGTCCCCATGGTCAGGGCTGGCTTGCGCAGGGTCGCAGATCAGATCTCTGCCTGTTCCTGGCCTCCCGCTTTTTCCTCACAGGTGGGATTACAGGTGGGTCCGCAGCTGTCAGACCGCTTTCACGCGTCCCCTCCGCCCCTGCTGGGCTAGACCGAGCTCACACCGGCTTGGCCTCCGCCCATGCCGACAGAACCGCTTTTCAGCGTCCTGCCGCCACCATACCTTTCAGCAACCCTCAGCAGAGTAGGAAGGGCCCTAAGTCTCCACACTGTAGACCCGGGAGCTCCCTCCCTCTAAGCAGCTCTGCTCTAATTGCCATGGGAGAGCTTGTTTGGCTAGTGTCCTGTCTCCCTTTGCTGTTATTGCTAGTTCCAGAGGAAGTATTCGTTTTCGATTAGGGAAGTGACTTAGCCCAGGGGTTAGGGTAGCTGTCCCTCAGAGTGTTTGTCCCTGTGCTTTCAGTGCACACTCTCTTCCCACTGCTCTGGTCCTCTCCTCTGTCCCCATTCTCTGGAGCCCCGGGTGCATGGTTGTGAGGGCGGTTTTCTGCACTGTCCCTTTAAAAGAATCTTGGGTCTGAGAAAACTCTTTCTCACTAACAGTATCCTCACTTGTTTCACAGCTCAATACTGTCCAAACACCTCTTCTAGGCTCTGGGACTGTAGGCTGAGGCTTGGATCCTGGGACCCAGGTCCCTCCCTCTCCGCCAAACTTTCCTCCCGCCACGCGGGTCTCTCCGGGCTGCCCTTTGCTCCGGGGAGCTGGGCAGCCCTCTTCGCGTTTTCACTATTCCTACCAGTTTCAATGTGGCTTCTTCAGTGTTCCTTGGTTGAAGAGTCCACTTAGTTTAGTTCAAAGCTGGTTTATCCAGATGATGGTTCTTAAAATTGAGTTATAACCCACTTTGGTTCTGGGAGTTGAAAGTTGGTACGTCCGCCTACTTCGTCGCCATCTTGCTTCTTCCCTGCTGTTGTTTTTTAATACACCAATATCTTTTCTGGGTATAATGGGGGTCTCAGTAAATCTTGTCCTCAACAATCTTACTAACTATAAAAAAGTAAGTCTAATGCAACTTGTCTACCACCCAGTATTTAAGATTTTAAAGTATCTAATGAATCACTCTGAAAATCACTTAAACTTTTATGCAAAGAATGTTATACTGTCCTTTGCCATTCTAGCAACAACATGAGAAAACGTATATGTGTCCTACAGGGCATCACTCTCAAATAGACATCAGAAAGTTTGTAAATGAAAAACATGTCTATGGTGGAGTGAAGAGAACAATGCCTTCAGCTTCCTGGTCTCCTCAACTGGAAATTTAGAAATCAAATTAATTATTTCACTAAGCAGAATACTTTTGCCCAAGAAATGCTAATAAGGGAAGTTTATGAATGAGATTGCCTATAGTGAGGATCAAAGGTAATTCTTAAAGAGGCTGGTCTCACAGATTTGTATCAGCACTTTTTTCCTCTAAAAAAAAAAAAAGACAGTAGTAATAAGCCACAGTGATGAGGACTCCAAAAGACAAGAGTTCTACAAAATTAAAAGGTGTGTTTCAATTATGTACATAAGAATCCAGTGCCTCTTTGAGGCTTCAGTTTTGGTTAAAAGTACCAAGTGTAAAAGAGGAATAAATGATTTGCCAATCTACTCCTTAGAACTCAATTTTAACAATAAAGTAATATAGCATGAAAATCTGGTTATTCAACAGCACTTGGCTACACAGAGGATGGTTCAATGAGCTCTTGTCTGACTTGTCACAATGACTGACACTTTCTAATATTGAGCTGGAAATAATATGGATATTTAACACTGCAATATTTACATCAAATAGAAGCAAAGCACTATTGTTTATCAGCAATCTATTTCTGACAGCATGAATCTATATAGACATAATTATTGTTGAATGATGAGCTCTGATTTTCACATTATGGCATAAACAAATCTGCAAAATATTTCACAATGTTTCATCTTGTGTGATTTGAAGAAAACCTCATACAGCCAAATTCTTGACTATTTCCTACACTTGCCACTTGAATTTTGACTAAAATTTACCTCTTAGATGTTATGCCACTCATGAATTTTTTACAGTATCCATCTGTGCTTTGCAATCTCTATTCTCCATGGTTCTCCATTGTTTTGGCTAACTAACAGGCCAATATGTTGCCTTAATGTATTTTGGCACAATGTTTGTGCTTAAAAAAAAACAAAAAACCACAGGTCTAAATAAGCTATAAAGAACATCCACATACAGTTAGACTATCTTTACTGAGTCTGGAGACATTATGATTCTGCTGCGACAAGCAGCATTTGTCTTCATTTTGTCTGACTGTCCTCATGTGTTATTATTAGTGGCTGTCAGGCTGAAGCAGAAAAAAATAGCATCACTTGAGTAAGAAGTTGAATGCATAAATGCAGTGCTGCACATGGAGGCTGAAGGGGAAGAATCTGTTTGAAATGCTTAACTGCAAACACCAGGATGAGGAAATTTAGATGTGCAAACCCTTCCTTGGCAAATGTGAGGAGAAAAATATATGACTTCCTTGTCTAAAAAGTGAAGTAGAGGTTAATTATTGACAAAAACTTAGCTGCCTCTTGAGTATCTTTGAAGACCATCTTTTCATCATGTCAGCTTAGCTTTAATTGTAAGAAAACAAATATGTTGGAATATTTGCCTCCAGGCCAGTGTTTCAGATAATGTTGAGAAATACCTTGCATTTTAAAGTTAAGCTTTTAGTGTTAAAAGAATATAGTAAATTGAAAGTCTATTTTTCCATGCAAATCATTTTCAAACACTAGAATATTCCCCTACTCTAAACAGGGGCAACTTGAGTAGCAATTGCTCCGGGAGTCTCTGCGCCTCCCACCTGGCTTCCCACCGTGGCAGGAGCCAGTTCATCTCCCATTTCTCATCATTAAAATAAGACACACAAGATTATCATAAGGTCTGGAAATTGTTGCATTCAGCTCCTTATCAGACAGAAACACTTTAATTATCCAGAAAGTAGAAGATCCCTCTCTAAAAATAAATTTATCTTTATCTTCTTCTTTTCCTATCTAAAAAGATAATCTTCTTTCTCCTTGAGTCTCATTCGTGGTTATTAAACAAAAATTCTTCTTAAAATATCTTTTAAAAAATGCTTTGAAAGAAACTACTACAATTACAAGTAAGTAAAGATGAACCTTTTTCATCAGCATCTCATACATTTTTTTTCAAAAAGTCTGCCTTTTATGTCTTTCTTTACCTGTTGCCCCTAAAAGTCTGAGCTTTTATGATGTCGAAATACCCAAGCATGTCTATATGTAAAATATATATATTATTCAGGTGTACAATGAAAAAGTGGGTTGATCTTACACTAATATATTAAGATAACTTTTTTTTATTACTATTCTTACCTTGTTCCCTCTCTAATGCTATCACTGCTTATTTTCTTTAATCATATTATTCTTAGTTTACCTTTAGGCCCAGCTTAAATATTTTCCTTCATAAACCAGCCACATCAACTTCTCTCTTCTTGAAGCCTTTATTTCCCAATAATCAATATAGAATATTAGAGTTTGATCACATTTTCCTATAATGCACAATATAATGTCTCACAATATCAACGTAAGCCAGTGCTTAATACACTATCATACTAACTGTTCTGTTTGTATGTGTTTTGTCTTTCCAACTAGACTATAAGTACTTTGTGGGTGGAGAGCTTTTCTTATTCTTCACAATCCTTAGCCCATGGTAGGCGGTGGTAAAATAATTGATAATATATAATCAAAGGATAGTTTATGCAAAAATAACTGATTTGGATACAAGAAAACAAGCCTCTGGTAACATATTAAGAAAAAGAAGCCAGAGCAAGGCTGTCTAAAGTGATAAATGGAGCCCTGCATGGAAGATCAATGATCAGGGAAATACTCAAATAAAAGTGTTGCAATTCCAAAGAATTTTCCCTAAGCATTTCTCTCCCATCTGCACCACCCCAAAATACATAAAAATAAAAACCTGAGGACATCCTAAATTTAAAAAAAAATCTTGCAGTTATATTAACATATTCTCTTAAATGTCATCAGGAAAGAAGTACGAATATTTTCATAGAAAAGTATATAGGAAAGGCGCAGCAGAGTCCATGGAAATGTTTGTAAAAATATTCACGCCCTTTAAAATAAACAGTTTATTTTCACTGCCTCAGAAATGCCTCTGTGGAAATTCTCTGGATTAGCTGTTAACATGCTGCCCACCCAGCAGCCTCCACGCTTGGGAGGCCTCGTGTCATCTGTTTCCATTCTTTACGGCAAACTGGGTTCTTTCTGAAACCGCTTTGAAAAGCTGGTCAGCCTTTGGTTCTTCTTCCTCTTGTTTGCTTATAAACAAACAATTTTGCCATGTTGGACCTTATCTTCTGATGCCTCATCAGGTCACTGACATTGTTGTCCTCTAAAATATCATCTGCCTTTTTTGAAGACAAAGTTTACAAGTTACAAAACAATCTGGTTAGTAGAAGTGCCTCCCTGACCTGGGAGGCTCAGGGCAAAGGGGAATGCACATCAATTACTCAGTAGGTGATGGGGAGGGGAGGGGCTCTCCCAACATGAATAGGCGGGGCACTAGTGAGAAGGCAGGAGGAGAACATAGGCTATCAAGTTTTAGGTAAATTGCAGTTTCCTTGGCTCCTCCTGAATGAGTTTTTGTGTGGAATTAGACATGAATTTCTGAAAACAGACTCTGCCTTGCTTTGGCTGATTAATCTTTTGATAATTAATAAACTATGTCTTACAAACATTAAGCATTTTTAAAGCATGCATGCATGCAGGTGTGGGTCTGTGTATAACCCAGGGGAAGGAAAACCATCAATAAGAAGGAAATTCACTGTGGAAGACACATAGTTGTCCTCTGTCAATAAAAGGTTGTTTTTTTTCTTTTTTACAGGGACAGAGAGAGTCAGAGACAGACAGGAACGAAGAGAGATGAGAAGCATCAATCATCAGTTTTTCGTTTTGACACCTTAGTTGTTCATTGATTGCTTTCTCATATGTGCCTTGACCGCAGGCATTCAGCAGATTGACTAACCCCTTTTGCTCAAGCCAGATGAGCCCGCACTCAAGCTGGCAACCTTGGAGTCTCGAACCTGGGTCCTCCGCACCCCAGTCCGACGCTCTATCCACTGCGCCACTGCCTGGTCAGGCTGTCAATAAAAGTTTTAAAATAGTTTTGACTTTTAGCAAAAACAACTTGTGTTGCTTTGTATAAGTTATTCATTACTGCTTCTTTTTCTGCTCCTCTTTACTTCAGTTAAATCTCTTTTTTTTTTCTAGAAAGGCACTTCTACTAACCAGATTGTTTTGTAACTTGTAAACGTTGTCTTCAAAAAAGGCAGATGATATTTTAGAGGACAACAATGTCAGTGACCTGATGAGGCATCAGAAGATAAGGTCCAACATGGCAAAATTGTTCAAAACAAAAGACTTGGTACACTTTTTCCTATGAATAATTTAGAAAATTCAACATGAATCCAAACACATCTTCCTTCAAATATTTGAATAGGACATTTGATTGTGGACCTGCTACTCCCTTCCCACACTTAGTGATCACAGAATCGGAATGGCAAATTCACTCTGTATGTACCCTGGGTTGTGTAACATCAACTAAGGGAATAGGTAAGAGTTCACATTGAATTGGGTTATTACCACACTGCAGTTATATTTTAGACATGATCTAGCCCAGACTATGTCATTATCAATAAGGCGACAATTCCTGTCACAATGGAGGTTTTAATAACTAATGATTAAAAACTATTATTTCATAAATAAGTAGTTTTTGAGGATTTTCCAGGAACATGAATCTAGAATGTCTAGCTATCAGTGGCAATGTTCCATAGTCTGAGAGAAGCTAAAACAGATTCACACTAAATTTTTATTTATAAAATCTATATCAATTAACCTCAGTAGGGTTTTTAATTGCATCATCTTGCATAAACTTGCCTGAAAGTCTGAAGTATCAACTTTTAGCACCATTTCTCTAATAAAAATCATATAAAAATAAAACTATTCAGAAAATCAAAGCCAGAGCCTTATCTTATTGGCAGTTAATTTTTTTCCTCCCCAGACACCTCATTGCTATAATTGGAAACCATACAAAAGCAACCAGAAATAAATGAATTGGAAGTGAAAAAAGTTTGAGCTCAGAAGAAATATGCAAGTAGGCATAAATACTAACATCTGCAGCTATAAAGTGTTGAGTTCTAGAATGAAACTTTTGGACTCTCTTTTAAGTCTCTAATTTCTAAAAAATTAGAAACTTAACTCTTGTGATGGAGTAAGAATGGTAAGCATCTATCTTTAAAAACATATATTGTCATTTGCTAGGCTGAAAGAAAGAACATTTAAAAAATACTTTCCCTTGGATTTTTGAAGAAGGCAAGCCATCAAAACAAAATGTATTCAATAGTGCTCATCAAATATATTGTAGAAACATGTTTCTCCATGTTTTAATTACTGCATAATTTAATTCTAAAAATAATTTAGGTTTTCCTAAGTTATTTTTACTCAGTAGTTTTTAACACACATAGAAAAATAAAACCAGAAACTCTTTACCAAAACATGTTATGAAAATAGTTTATCAATGAGGACTTTAATAAAATCCTGGAACCAGATAATATCTCAATACATCTTCTAGTCTAATGCCCTGACTCCATTGAAGAGAAATTATTTTTTTTCCCTCTAAATATTTCCAGAGCATAGCGTCCTTATTGCTCTTCAATACCTTGTTCTAACCTTCAATCAATTTTATTATCACTGAATTTATCCCTATGTTCAACCTAAATTGTGCATGTTGAATTTTACACCATCCTTTGTTGCTCCCTATTTGTGAAGATGGGGTGGGTTCAGAAGCACTTATTGTAAGCTTGATATGTGCTGAGACTGATTTAAAATACTGAAAGAAGAGAAAGGTTGCTGCAGTGGTGCCTGCATACAGCAGGGACAAGGACATCTCGGGAGCTTAATGGAACCTGAGAATTGAAAGAAACCTGGATATTGTACAATCCAAAAGAGCAGTTAAATGCAGACTATAAATGCAACCCGTGTGAGCCTATATGACAGGTAGCAATGGTTAAGTGCCGAAGGAAACTAAAGTCAAATCTTTTTAATAGAGATAGAATTAATTAATTAAGAAAAACTTTCTGGAAAAGGTAAGTTTTGAGCATGATCTTATAGGCTGTAAATGATACAGTGTCAAGAAGGAAAGAAATTAATGGACTGAAGAGGAAACAGTCAGAGTCAAAAACAAAGAACTGGCAGATTGAGACATTGTTCCATGGATGACAAGTATTTACCTTGATGGAAAGTAGGAAAGGGCTATGCTATGGAGAAACCACGGTGAGAACATGAAGTGTGATACACATGGAGTGCTCCATGGGACGCTACAAGAGTCCTGTTATGTCTCAATACACTACGGTGTCTGTGCATGTGCTTGTGATTTACATGCAGGGTGATTTACATACAGAATGCTGCTGAGAAATGACTGAAGCAAGTGTTGCATATAATGTAGGATTAATAATATAGGGTTAACAATATCAGAAAAATCTCTAAAGCAAAATGGGCTTTTAGGTGAACATTGAGAAAACTATAAGATTTGTACAGAAAGAGGGCAAAAAAATAAATGGCTTGTTCAGAGAGGCAAAGATACGGTTAAATTAAGCTGAAATGCTAAAAATGTCCAGCCCAGGAATAACAAAAAGAAAGGTTTTATTATTATTAAAAACTAAGTAAAAGTTACGTCTTAAGAGTGTTTTCTTTCCTCTTTTTCTTGTCCTTTACCTGTGTTCTTCTGTAGAGCTTATGGATTTTTCAATGAAGGTGATCTAAAACTCCAAAAATTTTTGTCTGTGTAATAATGTAAAGCACATACCTGCTAAGGATGGAATCTCCTCAACAAGGTCAGCAGAGCAAGAATGAGAAAGCTTCCATTCATAGATAAAAACACAGACACATTCTCTCTAGGGAATGAAACGGTGGGAAGTTGGAATCCTGTCAGTGCAAGCCCACAGCTCTGCGTGGAGACTGTCCATCTTCAGCACAGGCATCAGTAGGGTCTTGTGGAGGCTGTCCATCTTCAGCCTATGCAACATCTGTACAGGCATCACTAGAGTCTTGTGTGCCTTGGATGCAAACTACATTTGTTGATGAAATTTGGGTGTTTGTCATATCTCAGGAAAAACTAGGGAAGTGGAAACTATAAGTAATAGAGTAGTTTCTTTTGGCTTATTTTAGGGATTGGAGGGTAGGAGAGAATTCCATCATTCAAATTTCTTATCAATTTTTAACCACAGAAATAAAAAATTTTATGCCCTAAAGGTATTCCTGTACTACCTTCAATGTGTAAAATTTATTGGTTTCTGTAGACTAGTGATTCCTAAGGAGGAGACAGTGTCAGAATCAAACAGCTCTGCTCGCCACCAACAGATCTAACCCCACTGCCCTCAGACTGTCCTCCCTCAACTCTGAGTATTTTTATATGAGAAGGCAGCATTTCTTCATAGTATAGCTTTTGTTTTGAGGGTCAACACTGTCAGAAATCAGTAATTAAATTCTTATGAAGAACTGTAATAAACAAGGCTCTATAGTAGATTACAGGTTTGGAAAACTTACAGATGAAAGTCTCAGTTGTTTGTTAGATTTAAAGTAAAAACTGTCGGTAATGGGCAAAAGACAGGAGTGTTGAAACACCAATGCTTGGTATAGAAATTTAAGATTTTCAATTAGAGGTTGAATTTTATCTCTTCTGTCATTGATACACTTAGGACATAATTGAAGGAACCTACAAATTGATGCTTCAGGTTTATAAAATATAGTTGGTACCCTGCTTCATATCTCATAGGAGTATCCTATGATTTAATTTTATATCTGAAATACTAAAACAAGTTTTTTTGTTTTTGTTCTTTTTTTACAGGGACAGAGAGAGAGAGAGAGTCAGAGAGAGGAATGGACAGGGACAGACAGACAGGAACAAAGAGAGATGAGAAGTATCAATCATCACTTTTTCGTTATGATACCTTTGAATGTGAAGGCCTTAGTTGTTCATTGATTGCTATCTCCTATGTGCCTTGACCATGGGCCTTCAGCAGACCGAGTAACCTCTTGCTCAAGCCAGTGACCTTGGGTCCAAGCTGGTGAGGTTTTTGCTCAAGGCAGATGAGCCCGCGCTCAAGCTGGCGACCTTGGGGCTCAAACCTGGGTCCTCTGCATCCCAGTCTGATGCTCTATCCACTGCTCCACCGCCTTGTCAGGCTAAAACAAGTTTTTAAAAAAGAAAATAAGACAAGAAATGAACAAGATTTCTACTTCTCTCTACCAACTTTTTTTTTTTTTTTTTTTTTTTTTGCCAATTTGGAATAGGGAAAAATAAACACACGTTTGTTGCTGGAATGAACAGAACTGGGAGGTACTTTAACCTGATGTGCCTGCTCCCTATCTTCTACTGTCTGTAACCTTCTCGGTCTCCACTTGCTCACATAAGTAAAATGTCTGGAAATTGCACATTCAAATAGCATGGGCTTCTAAGTAAGGACATAATCTGTTTCACTGGATTCTGAGAAAAATAAAGTTGAAGGAAAGAGAAAATCCTATCAAGAAAGGAAGGCTGATTTTCATCTACAACCTAATATGAAAAGAATGACTCGAGAATTTCAGGTATAGTTTAACAGCAATAATGGGAAAGAGACTGGACTCTGATAGGCTTTACTCTAGAGTTCAATCCAAAATGAAGGAAAATTTTCTCTAAAACCCTTAAGGTCCCAGTTTTGATTAGGTCACTCAACTAAGGACAGAACTTAGATCAGGCAAGAAGGACACTTTTCATTCTAACAGTCCAGAGTCTTTTCAGAGGCACACATAAGGGTCGATTTTTTTCTTATTTCCATCCACATTAGCTGCTCCTGCCCATCAACCAACCCTCTGTTTCTGTGACTTCCACTCCTTAGGCCAGGATTCCCACTGTCCCATCAGCTCACACGAGCAAACCTGACTCTGCCGGGTCTGAGGCGTCTCACTGCAGTTACTTCCATATCCTCAGCTTCTGATGCCCGCACGCCCAGAGACAAGGCACTCAAGGGCTCATTGTAGGCCTTCACATTCAAAGGCTGCAAAATCAATATCTATTTCCAAAAGATAGATCTAAGGCTTCTGGAGTTCGTAAATATTCCCAGTTACTCTGAAGCAAAGTGGTTTCGATGGGAGAGTCAAAAAACAGCCACAAGTGGGCCATGCCCTCATGCAGCTGCTAGTGACCTGTGGTTCCGAAAAGGAGAAAGAAATGACATCAGTAGCAAATGAAACTTTTAAAAATATACTTTGAATTTTCCCAGGGCAAAAATCACAAGGAACAAAAATTCACATTCATAGCAGTAAGGATAGTGCTGTCATAACACAGAAGGGGAAGATAGTAAAACTCTTTTCCAGCAAGGAGGTGTACTTCTGATTTCGACGACAAGGTTTCCTGGCCAAATGATAGCAAAAGAAATCTAAGAATAACCTTATTAAATTGGTTGGCTTTTCATCTTGTATTTCCTGTGATATGGATGGATTGCATTTATTTTCAATCCCTTCATTTTATAAAAAGTTATTTCTTCTCTATTTTGTACCTAAAATAATATTGTGATAATTATACAACAGTAGACTAAGAATTTCTTGAACCCAAGAGTGTTATCTCTGTATCCTTTGTTCTTTGTATAGAACCTGGCATATAGAGGTCATTAAATAAATATTTATTGAATGAACACTGGTAATTTTATTGTTTACAATTTATTTCCAAAGACATTATCTGCCTTAATGTTACGGCTCTAAGGTGTAGGTTTATCTTCCCATTTCCACAGGTCAGGATATATCAAACAGATTCAGTTGTTTGCCTAACACCAACCATATAATTAGTACAGATCAGATGTCATTGGAACTTACGTCTCCTCATTCTTTCAAGTATATGCTTTTCGTAAATATTGTAACTGAAAATTTAGACTGATAAATCTCTTCAGAATAATTTTAGCAATACATTTCACTAGCAACAAACACATGCCACACCAATTGGCTCATTCCTTGCAATTGGTTTAAAAGGGAATATTGCAGATGAAAACTAAAAAAAAGCTACAGACCAAAGATATTCAATTTGGTATTATTTATTTTGTCAAGAAATGCAAACCAGTTCACTTTAAAGTACAGTAATAGGTGACTAAAGTAAATTAGAGCTTATCAATTTGATTGAATATTATTATATAGCTATTAAAATAATTTTGGAGACTTTGTAACAATATGAAAAAAACATATTATAATTAGGTGGAAAATAAAGATAAATTCTAAGTTGTGATTCTGCTATGGTGAAGAGTAAGCAAAAGTCCACAGAAAGAGTCAAAGTCGCAGGGCCTGTGTTGCTTGGCTTTCTATTGTACATGGAGCTGCACAGTGAGTTAAGTACTAAGAAATACCTAAAATGGGAAACAAGATTCAGACATAATCCTACAAGGCAGCTTGCCATAAAAGTATCAGACTAAAAGTGAAGACAAAATACCAAGAGGGCATCACTGTTAAATGGAATGATCAGAAAAGTATTTTGTTTGTTTGTTTTGTTTTATTTTTTTAATAATAGATGACATCTGCCTTGAGCTGGAAAGAAAGGGGAGAGTGTCATCAGGTTAAAACTACAGAAGCAGTTACAGATGTTTGGTAAGACATTTCAAAAGAGAACCGCAGGAGCAGAGGCAAAGAGGAGGGGCAAATCAAGGCATATACACAAGTGGCAAATAACCATATTGAAAGAGTTGGTGCGAAGTTTAGACAAATTGTAGGGATCCACAGGACTAAGTAATTTTTCCACCTTGGCACCTTGGACAGGTTGAGTTGGAAAACCCATTTTGAGAGCTGTCCTATGTGCTGCAAACGTGCAGCAGCAGCAGCTCTGCCCCTTACCCAAAGGATGCTAGTTGCATCTCCGCAGCTGTGACCAACAAAAATGTCCCCAGACACTGCCAAGTGCCTCCCAGAGAGCTAAATGCCTCCTGGAGGGCAAAATTACCCCTGACTGGGAAACACTGAGCTAGAACTTAGACTGAAACTTGGTTTCAGCCAAAGTGTAAGCTCCAGCCAATAGGGGAGGGTAACCTGGAACCTAGAACATGAAAAGGATGCTGCATCAGTGTCTACAGGAGACCCAGGGACACAGAACAGAATCTATATATTTTATTCCTGGGCCAGAAGGTAGGTTTGGACTTTACAGAAGGAGCCTGGACTATCTGTGAAAGAAGTCTGGACTGCAACCAGGAATAATAAATTTTCTGTTGTCTAAATTAGGAGATTGATTAAAAAATGAATGAGCATATACTAGTTATTAATCTGAGGACTGTGTGTAGGATTGATTATATAACCAGCACCTGAAGGCAGAAATTAGAAAACAATTTAGGAGTGGATAGTAATCATTTGGATGAAAAAATAGAACCTAAAATACTGTCACAGATATGGAAAGACAAACGAACAGTGTCAAAATCTAAGGAGATCCTCAAAAGTTTAAATACGCTAAATGTTCTATACTCAGCCTGAGCCTGGAAATGGTCACTGCAATTTTGCTGTGAGCAGAAAAGCTTCACGAGCTCAGTCACATTCAGTCAATTTCAGCACCACAAGAAGACTCCTTCAAGAGTTTCTTTCATTTATTATTTTTAATTCCATGGACTTATGAAGCTTCATGACCCTTGACGAGAAAGGGATTAATAAAATAAGTTTATAAATATTTATAAATTGATTTTATTCATGCAGTAGTTTTGAAAAATAAAGCAGCTCAACTTAGGACTGCCAACTTTAGGGCTACAGAGAGGGCAGTAAAGTACCCCAGTCACTTGGAACTGGATGTAGCCTTCGATTTAGTACATCAAATCCTTGCCAAATATTTAATGTGTCCAATGTTTTTTAAGTGATTACCGCTAGTTGCTTGCCAGGCTGGGATTTTTGGTAAAACTCACTTAGGTTACAAAATGGTGCAGTTCCTTTCCTCAGGTGAATCCACATTCTTACTCCTCCCCATAGCATTCAGCAGGGGCAAAGAAGAAAGGCCTAAGGGCAGCATCTGCTGAAATCATAGTTCCTGAGTGAATCTCACTGAACTTCTGCACTTTTCACTTTCAAATTGAACTGGTGATCTGAATAAACTCTGTTTCCCACTTTAAAAAAGACATAAGTCAAGACAATATTTAATAATATTACACATCATTTTTTTTCTATTAAGCTAGTGCTTACTAAAAATATGAATTAGTGGGAGAGAAGTGATGAAAATATAATAATGGCAACTAAAATTATAAATTAAGATAACAAAACCACATGACCTCCTAAGCAAAAGCACATATTTAATATATATAAACAACCAATTACATTTGTTATAGGATCAGATGTTTTTTGTAGTTGTTGTTTGGTTTTAGTATAAATCCACTAGAGTGAGAAAGCAATTATGCTTCAGGGATCAATTTTTATTATTGGCACTAAGATTTTCTCTTTACAATGTTGCTTCTCTGATTATCAGATATTACCCTTCTGTACCATCTCAGAATCACTAAAGGGACCGCTCAACTCCCCTCACCACAGGCTTTCAGCTTCCTACATATTTTTAAAAACATTTAAAAAAACAATCATCTACATCTTATAGTATGACCCCTGTTCTTCAAATTACTCTGCAAATAAAGTAATTGAAGTATTTAATTCGAAAGCAGAAAATATTGGAATGATTGTATCAGTGCAGAGAACTTAGACACCCCAGAGAGAGAAGTTTCCTATTCTCAATATCTCTCCATCTGATTGTTTTGCCACTGCATAAGCATTTGTGTCTAAAGATAAAGCTATAGAACAAAATAATTAACAGTCATTTCCCTCAAGACACTCCACATTCTTCACTCTTTCCCAAGGACTCCATCATAGGAGTCTCAGAAACTTTGTCATGACATAAACCACCACCACCACATGGGGTTACCTGTGATACCCCCATCCTTGGACCTTCCTCTGAAATCAACAAAGACTAAGTGATCCTGTCTCTTCCCCTTTTTTCCTGGTGCCTTCCTTCACAAAGGACACAGGACAGCATTTCCTATGGGACAGTGCCCAGAAAACTGCTGGCACTCCATGAGCACTGCTATTAATAGTAATAAGAACACAAGTTACATTTATAATCGAAGGAAGCATGACCAGAGCTGTTCCAGTTTAATAAGATAATTGAAAATTACCTCATGCAAGGTGTTCAATGACCAATAAATGTTTGGATGGTGGCCAATGGCCTCTGGATATACAGACATCTGATTGAGAAAGGATGTTCGGCTGTTTCCCAGAAAGAACAGATAAAAAAGGACAATATTATCCTCTTCCTTTTCCATGTGTATGGCATGAGAGTAAACCCAGGTTAGAACAAGGTTGAATCAGGGACAATCTGTAACCATTTGGCCAATGATAAAATAGTCAACCTGGCATGTTTTTCTACCATGCCTTAACCATGGGCAAATTGATTGTAAAGAACCCAGCTCTTGCAGGAAAAATAAAGTAAATATCCATGGAGACAGAACTCTAAGTTTTAATAAGTAGACTGTACAAATGAGAACAAGCTAATACTGATAAGTCAGGGGTAAAATGTGGGAAAGAGCACTCATATCTAAGGTTCCTTGCCTGAAAGGAGTAGTGTGTATTTATAACATCTTTCAATTTTTGTAACTGTATTAAGAACTGTGTTATCATGGGGATTAATTCAGAACAATACTTATTACTAATTCAATCTTAATTAATAAAGAAATGTTTTAAAACTCATTGATTTTCCTAAATCAATATTTTTGATGTTTAGGTTTTATTTTTGTTTTCCTATTTTAGTTTAGCCACTCATATGCGGAATTCATTGCAGGCTGAAAAGCATCTTACAGATACTATTTGTTTTTCTTCCGTGTAGAGAGGCAAAAAAAAAAAAGGCAGTAAAGTGTTTATCTGGGGTTACATCAACTTATCTCTTGCCTTAGATGTGCAGGAAAAGACCATAGCCCTTGGGGACTTCTGTTGAGTACTCCCAGTCATTCCAAATAGAAATCTGAAGAGAGGAATAATAGAGAAAAGTAGAGATGAAGAGAAGCAAAGGAAAATACAGGCACTGAAAATATTCAGGTGGGGTAAATAGCAATGTATCTGTCTGTGCTTATACAAAAGAATGCCATTTAGACTGGGATGACTTCCAGTCTCCATCTCTATTATATTAAGCCATATGCCACTGCCAATACTTGAATGTTTTTAATCTAAAAATGATAAATAATATAATTCAACATAATACTAAAAATTGGAAGAAATTTACCGAAAGGTACCATAGAAGAGTTCCTTTAATTTAGACCTGAAGATCAAAAGAGTTATTTTGAAAGGAAATGGCATATCAGATCAAAAGAACTGACATCACACTTTTCCTTTAAGGAGCTTAATAAGTATTACCAGGGTCCCCAGAGCCCAAAAAGTACCTAGGTCCAGTGGAATCAGAAAAGATGACTTTCCTAGGTGTCCTGCAGCCAAGAAAGATATTTGCTGATTCTGCGCAATGGTCTTCTGAGTTCTGTGGGGAGTCACAAAGGATAACACTGCCTCCACACTGGGACACAGATCATCCAGGGGAGAGGACAAAAGAAAACCATGTACATGCATCATCCACTGAAGAGCTTCAGTGAGGGGAAATAAAGAGCTCAATTAGAGACCACAGAAAATTTACAGGTCTTCAGCCAAGTTTGCAGGGAATGAAGTTTTAATTCCCTTTACATTCTTAATCTTCTGGGTCTCAGCAGGGGTTGAAACAGTTACATATAAAAAAGCAGGGTGATTATTAGGCCCTTTGAACTATGCTGTGGAGGACAACTCCAGTGGGACTGTGTGTTTATAGGCAAATTAGTAGCTCCAATGGTTTATTTTTTAATTTAACAAGTCATTAGAAAGGTCTGCCCCTCCAAGCACACACTCTCTGAAGGTATTCAAAAACTGTGATTATGGGCTAGAGAAACAGAGGAGTTGGTTGAAACCACTGTACCAGATCTCTTTGTTCTCCACACTAAGGATGTGACCATAGAGGAAAAGCTATAAGAAAAGCACCTGTGAGCTTCATGCTGTGGTGTTGATCTTGTATTTTTAAATGCAGTTTTGAGAAAGATTACTTTGCTACCTAATATATCTGACTAAATGAAGACACACACTTTCACTTATGCTGTTGGGAAAAGGAGAAGGCATGGATGAAGGGCTGAGAGAAAGCAGCTAGCTCAGGGTTATCTACTTCTTCATCTGGGCTTTCTGGTACCAGAAGTCATGAGCTGTGTGAAAAGTACATGCCAGCTTCCACCAGAGTCACAGATACTGAGGTCAGGGCACTGCATGGCCATAGATTCCTGACTCTTTTAAGGACTGGTAGCAAAGCAGGAGTTTCCTCTTGCTCTTAATGATCTATCGTCTGTCCAATTCTTACTTTACACTCCTTTTCTCTCCCTCCCTCTTACACTCCATTCTCTCCCCATACACACACTTTCCTTACTGAAGAGGTAGGCAGGGCATGGATCAATTCTCAGACAGGCTACTCATGTCAGGTTGACCATAACAAATGAGCAATGGATTCTGCTACAGTAGTCATATAACAAGGAGTGAGGCTTAATTTTGAAGGTATATTCTTATCATGACACTGACGACATCTCTTTCATATATTTTCATTTAGGACAGATCTCTTTAAAAGACAGTCTTCTCCTTCATCTCCTATGGTACCTCAGTAAAAAGTTTATTTCAATAGACTGCCAGCTCTCTTAGACTGATTTGTTTTGGTTGTCAAGATGGTGGGTTAATACAAATAATAAAAATAAAGAAGTTGCTTACTCAGATTCAAATGAACACACTGACTTTTTCTAATCTTTGTATTTGTAGATGAATGAGTAACCTTTCTACAGAGGACCTTCTCATTTGTACACAGCTCTCTGAAAAAGCAATGCTAGTGCAAGACAGCCTCGGTCACAGACTGAGTTCATGGCTCTCCATGCAGGAGGAGACTGCTAAGCAGAGTTCTGGGACAGTTGAGGCAAATGGAGTTTCAATACTTTAATCCACATCACCTATAGTGAAGGAAAAATACATTCGTGATGAACCTGAATCATGCTCCTGTAGATGCTGCAAGATTGTTAAAGACAGAATTTGTTGGGGACTCACTGTACAAGTCCTAAGACAAAGCAAAACGCTAGTAGGATAATGGGAACAATGCAACTTGTCTAGGAGTTGGAGGGAGCAAAAGAGATTAGGAGGCATCTCACAGGAGCCTTCCACAGTGAAGACCTGATCCAGTCAACCCCACTGCTGTACAGACAAGCAGTCCATTTCATGGTTTAATTCATCTTCATTTGATATTTGTTGATTATTTATTCATAAATACACAGAAGCATTAAACACTTCAGAATTATGTCCTTTGTAAGTAGCGTCATGGTTCTGCCCCATGGAATATCCAACTTCAGCTTGTAATTTGTTCAAAAACAGCCTTTTCCTGCCTAAAGGGGTTCAGAACACTGCTCCCATGCCACACGGGTGCCGGTGCCAAAAGCTGCCCAGCCGGTGCAGAAAGGGGTGGGGCGGAGACAGCAGCAGGGTCAGCAGGTGCGGCAGGCAGAGCAGAAGCGGCATGCAGCCTTTCCCAGCAAGCCCGCCCAGATCAAGCGCAGTCAACTCTGTGCTGAGCGCGCCAGAAGCACAGCCTTCTGTGCACAGCAGCCAAGTGAGAACGGACATCTGCACTGACGCAAAAGCAAAGGCCAAGGGCTATCTGGTTCACAAACAGGTCCCAAGAATAGACGCAGGCATCACAACACAGACAGGGGAGTACAGGAGCAATGTGAGACAGCCAGACAGACAAAGACTGGACCGGAACAGGAAAACTCCCTTATTTAGATTATCCATCTTCCAGGGAGGAAGGCCTGTGAATTGAACCTGCTGACTATGTTCCACGACTGATTTTGATGAGTGAGACAGAGTGAACAGTACCTAATTCTCATTTCGGAGGGTTCTCCACACACTCTTCTGTCATGTTCGTAAAGTCCCTTTCACATCCCTTTCTCAGGCATTGGTAAAAGTATACACCTGGACTAGGGGGCTTCTAATGAATATTCAGGAATCTGATTGCCAAAGGTGTGAAAATTCAGTCATTGATTTAAAAAGGCATGCATCTCAGTGACTGTGACAATATTTATTATAAACCAATTCATTATTAGTTAAGACTGCATAAATAGTATTGGAGATTATTATTGGCTAAAACAAACAGATTCTAGTGATAAGACCTAAAGAAAAGAAAAAGGGGGGGACCAGTATTCAGCATAGATCCTGTCCCAATGAGGGGTAGTCCTGCCTGGGCGTGTCACACAGTACCTCAGCCAACCAACAGTTGCTTACTCAGGCCCCACATTTCAAGACCGGTACCAGAGGCCCTTTCTGCAAGCAAAGAAAGCAAAGGGTTTGCCTTAACTCCAGACTGCCTTTCCTTCTTAGTCTGCTAAGAAACACCGAATGTGGCCCTCCTGGTGCAACGACAGAAATGTCACAGCTCTCTCTGTGAAGGACTAAGTTTCAGTCCTTCCTGTGCTACTGCTGATTCGCAGGTCAGAAGTGTCATTTCGTCTAGAATAGGATAGTATTCTCAGAAATAAAAGAAAATAAGTGACTTTCCACTTCCCTTGGTCTCCTTCCCCTCTGCCCAGGCCAGTGAAGGGACCACTGGCATGATTACCGCAATTCTATAGTGTTATCTCTATGACATTTGAGTATGCTTGCACTTTTTCTCCTCAAATATTGGTGGTTACTGCTTAATTAAATGAGTTAGTGGGTGGATATAGATGGTCAGATTTTAAGTTATAGTCTCATTAACCAGGAGAGAAATCTAACTGCTCTGGTTAAAAGAAGAGAGAAAAAGGAACTGTCCTCAGACCGCCTATCTGGATGCACACCGTTACCCACAGACTACAATAGCAGCTAGCCCCTGGCAGCTCCACCCAGCCCTTGCTAGAGTGGTGCAACCAAGAGAAAGGGGAAGTAGACAGAAAAGATACAATAAACAAAGATTAAAATGGTTTCTCTGTTCATTTAGTACCCTATAATTTTAGAGTCATTTAATAAAGAGATTTAACACAAACCCAATACAATTCCGTACAAATGACCAGCCCCAAAGTAAACTCTAGCGGCTTTGCGCAAGCTGCATGACTGACATGAGCTATTTACCATTTTATCAGTGATGGAATAATAGAAGCAGGTGTTCCTGCTGGTCTATGCAGAATACATTCACTAAACATTTTATAAATCTATCAGACTGTTGTATCAGTGATGATTATAGTACTGTATTTTTTCCTAAGGCCTAAGTTATGAAAAAAATCATAAACCTCCTGCTAAGCATCAAAGAGTGAGGTCTGAGGTTTCTATGCTCTTTTTTTTAAATGCCTGTTTGTAAATACAAACAAATAAGCTTTCCATTGTGGTTGGGGAACTGTCTTTACATTAATATTAGTTCCAAATAAAAAGAAAAAGGCCCACAATTTTCTAGTGAGCAAATCAACTTTCCAGGTTTCTGGTTCATTTCTTTAATATTTCAAAGCTTTGTGGCTTTGGAAACATTTCTTTCAAAAAATAAAAAAGAAGTGTTGCAAATGTAGGGAAATGCAATGACTGATAAAAATGAAAACTGGATTGAGGTTTTGTCTGGTGACTTTCTATTGTTCACAGATCTCTTCTGGGATTCCTCTTTGATCCAGAAATTCTTAAGCCCCAGCTCAGCCTGGCCTCAGTGTGCACTGGAGAGGTGCTCACCTGCAGAGGTACAGAAGCACACTCTCCCAACCCAGTCTGGCCTCAGCGCACACTGGAGAGGTGCTCACCTGCAGAGGCACTGATGCATACTCTCCCAGCCCTGCTCCTCACAGTGAGAGCCAGAGACTCTCCCCGTATGGTGGTGGTGCGTGCTAGAACTTGATCAGCCACTGAACTACACACATGAGCAACCACTTAGTAGCTCTTGTCAAAAAGTGGTGCTTCTCTGAAGTGACGGGCTCCTGAGGCTCTGGGCTAATGCTCAAGCCTCCGCAGCCAGCACTTAGGCACACAGAAAGGGCATGTGTGCATTGAGAGAATGCATAAATGAATAAATAAAAGAATAACAGAACGACAACAAAGTTGCAGAAATCGGTGCCTCCTAAATGTGATGGGAGTTGGCGAAGGCCATTCAGGAGGCCATTTGGGTGATTCTTAACCTTTCTTATGCCCTGATCCAAAATTTGGGGGCAGTCATGACTACAGGGGATGGTCCAACTTTTCCAGGCCCACAGGAGAGACTGGGTGATGCTGCAGGCCAGAAGCGGCTCAATGCAGAGTTGGAGGTCTAAGAGGATACCCACATCCTTCACCTCATCCTTGTGAGAGAGGTACTCCCGCAAATGCCTTCCGAAGTGTAGTTAGAGGCTGCCCAGGTCCAAACAGTAGTACTTTCATCAACCCATTTCTTGGTGGTCACATTATTGCAAGTCTCAGTTTGACACCGAGAGAAGTACCAACCTGTCTTTGATAGTTTGAAGAATATTTTCCAAATTCAGAAGAAAACCACCAGTTGAGGGCTTGGGGCACATGGGACTCCACTAACCTGAGGTTATGTTGGTTCAGAAAGGACTGAAAGTATCAGGAAGGCAGAAATAAATCCAGTTATTGTGAAATACTTAAGTCAGATATACAACAGGACTTTTTGACTGGAATGCGTACTGGACATGGGCTGCATGACTCATAGTGAATGCAAGACCAGTCCTGGCTTTTCCAACTGAGTAGCTGTTGCAGAGATATACCTTGGTTGTATGTGGCCTTCTCCAGCCTGCAGGAAAATAAGTTACATTCTTCCTCTAGTTAAAAAAAATACATACGGCTTTTCATTTGAAATACAGTTGATTCTCATTTCCACACAATTCTTGGGCTGCCTGCTACACAGTCAGAAGACTGTTTCCACCAAAGACCTGCCAGTACCTCCTGCAATAAAAGCCTTCATACAGGATGTTGGGCAGCAATATACTCTTCTAAGTACTGTGTGATAATACCAGCTGGTGTCACTGAAAGTGTCTTTTTGTGGTGGTGTCAATATACAAAAACTAAATAGATGCAATCTTTATTAACCAATACGGAGTCAGTAGTTAATGGTGCTTCCTACATATAGGATCTCATTTAACCCCCAGAATACTGCCCTCCTGTCCCAGAGGCACTACCACACACTGTCTCCACAGTGAGAGACGTGAGGTACCCCATAGTGTGCGGCAGAGACGGAGCCAGAACTCAAACTGCCTCCACACTCCACACTAGGGACAGTAGCACATGATTGAGCACAGGTGTTATAACATACTCACAGGAGTCAAGAAAAGGACCCACCACAAAAACAACAAACAAACAAACAAAAAAACATGAAAACACAATACAAAAAACCTCCTCTATTTAACACTTCTGTAACAAATAATACAAGGTCCAGTTTCCTGAAAATGGGTGACAGTGTGTAAAGTTTCCTGCAAGCACTGTTGGGGATGACTGAACCCTGGGACCCAATGTGGCGGGGGCCAGGGTAACAAGTCCCCCCCGCCCCCTGAGGGGAAGTGCATTCTTAGGCTGCTCTCCTGGCATGGCCTTTGACTATCAATGCTTAAAGGTAGAATTGCCAGATTTCTTCAATTAAGTCAACAAATATTTCAAGGTATATCACAGGACTGTTTTTCATAAAACTCTGGAGATGATTTCTAAAAGGTAATTTTCTAACATCTTGAAAACAGCTGCACTATGCTAAACTCGCCTGTTATAACTGTGCATTACGCAATATCTAATGTGTATGATATCTGATGAGGATACTTCCTTTCACTTGGGAATCCCTTTTTAAATAAAGAGAATAACATCATAAAAAAAAAGATGAGCCTGACCAGGCGGTGGCGCAGTGTATAGAGCATCGGACTGGGATGCGGAAGACCCAGGTTCAAGACCCCAAGCTTGCCAGCTTGAGCACAAGCCCATCTGACTTGAGCAAAAGCTCGTCAGCTTGGACCCAAGGTCGCTGGCTTCAGCAAGGGGTTGCTTGGTCTGCTGAAGGCCCGCAGTCAAGGCACATGTGAGAAAGCAATCAACGAACAACTAAGGTGTTGCAACAGCAACGAAAAACTAATGATTGATTGATGCTTTTCACCTCTCTCTGTTCCTGTCTGTCTGTCCCTATCTATCCCTCTCTCTGACTCTCTCTCTCTGTCCCTGTAAAAAAAAAAAAAAAAAAAAAAAAAAAAAGGATGAGAAGCCTTTAAGTTGGTTTTCAACCCAAGTCAAGCTAGATGAATCTGAAATCCTAGATAGGTTTCAATTCAATGCCTAAGGCAACCTTTTTTTCTATGGGCAAACACACAACACTACCACACTCATGTTATCTCATCTAATTAAAAATGGTTTATGTCATTACACGTGCATTGTTTAGCACAAGCAAGAACCCTTCAAGAGTTGAACTTTCCTCTAGGTGAACTAAGAATATCTTTGGTTATACTGATGTTTTTCTAAATTCTGGTCTACATTCCTTTTTTTTTTAAGCAGTTTATAATTTTGCAAATTAGGCCTACTAATTTATCTGGTGGAACAGTTCCCCAGCAAGACTACATACACCTCTAACTTTCTAGCCAACTATCAATCCTAGCCTTTACTTAATTTTGTGATGGTTTCAATTTAAAATAAACCCATATAGTGACAGATTTTTTTTTCTTTCTCTCTATAGTCCCAACAAGTCAGAACTTGACTTGGATTTTTCCATGGGGATAAGGTGTGAACAATATTTCCACACTTGCAGGTGAGCATTTGTTATTCTGACTCTCAAGACTTTTTCTTTTCTTGGAATTCAAATACTATTTCTGGAATTTCTGAAGCTTATGTTTGAGTATTAAACTAATTCCTTTAATGACAAGTGTGTATGAGTTTGAAAAAATTTGTAATCTACAATGAACTTGAGAGCTATCTTTAAAAATATAAGTTCTTACAAAATGTCAAAAAGGTGAAGGAAAATAGTAGCAAATTTAATTATCATAAATAGTAACTTTTATTTGCTAATAAGCCTCAAAAAAGTTTAAGTAATGAACATTATTTTGTGTAACAAAGAATTATTACTGTAGCTAAAATGTATAGTACAGAAATTATGTGTCTGCTATTATTCTGAATGCTTTCTCCCTTTAGACATTAAGTATCAGTTCAGTTTTGAATTTTCAGTTGAGGAAACTGAGGCACATGGAGTTGAAGGAACTTGCTTCAAAGCAAATTAACAACTGAGCCTGGGTTTTGAAAAATAAGAATCTAAGTCTAGAATGCACACCCTTACACTACCTTATACTGCCATTGAGTTTATGTTTAGAATAAATATAAAGACATCTTTTGATGTGGCTAGTGATTTTTTAAAAAATCTAAATTATTCAAAATAACTACTTAGAAAGGAAAGGAAATGACTTACTTCTATGGAATAAAAAGGAGGGGAAAACCCCACCTAAACTTCAACTACAACAAATCAGGCATGTTCGGACAGCATTTTAGGAAAGACTTAGTAAATTTCTCGTTTATCTTTGTTTCTCGTCTTCCTCATGGCATGTGGTAGTTTTCCACCCCCAGGTGCAGACACCTACAGGGCCCCTGCACTCTGCGGGGGGAGAAAGCGCTGAACAAGTCTGTTTGAATCACGTCTCTTTGAAACTTTAATGGAGGCTTTTTACTCAGTCTCCTTGTTGCTCGTTAGGAAACAGCCTGTACACTGTCAAGGACTGGCTGTACCTGCTCTCCCCAAAGAGGCAGGCGCTCCATGTTCCTGAGGAAAAAATGATCACTTTGATCATGCTGCCTGCATGTTAGGCTCCCTACACCAACAAGGTACTTATTCTAAAAGTTTGTTCTCACTGGAAGAAAAAAAACAAAAAATAAGTGTATGACAAAGTTTGGAGGAAAGTCACCTGGTAGACATCTTTTACCACAATGCTCCTGAAATCTATCAGAGGTGACCCAACTATAGTAACTTAAATTATACGGTTATCTTCAACCAATAAAACAACTTATAGTATATCTTTTGAGTTTATAACAAATATCAATAATAATCCATTTTTAGTGATAAGTCAAGAACGCTCCAACTGTTAAAGTACTAATAAATAAATGATCTAACAATCGGGAGCTAATTGTCACAGTGGTACAGTGTGAAAGGCTTGTAATCAAGCCTCTATTGTCACAATTAATTTCTGTATTATAGCAAAATCTAACCTTGTACTTTGCACTCAAGTGTAGATTTATGTGCTTAAAAATTTTTGGTAATTTTAGATTCTTTCAATCTTTTTAAAACAAACAATCAATACTTTCTTGGTCTGACAATAATGACTGAGGCTGTAAAAGCTCTATTTCCAAAGACTAGATGGGCTCTATTCATGGGCAAAATACTTTGACTATTTTATAGGTTTACTCTTTTAGACATGTATCACAAATCAAAAAAAAAAAAATCTTGCACTTATTTAAAGGACAGAGTATCTTCAAGAGACAAACAAAAAGTTGACAATAAACTACAAGTAGACTTGGAAAATATACATCCTTATTAAAAGAAAGTTCCTATAAAAGAATGCTAATCAGTTCAAATCACACATACAGCATATTAGTAAAAGCAAGTTAAAATAGTGCTGAGATTTGGGGAAGTAATTAATTAGTCCTCAGAATTACCTTGGGGGGTTACTTTTTTTTTAAGGAAAATAACAAAGGTTCAATCTTAGATAATTAAATATACAGAGGCTTCACAATACATTTACTTCACATGAACAAAGCTCAATAATTATCTTCCCACTAGCAGCCAGGAATTGGGCAGTAGGGTTTTGACTGGGACTCTGCAGAGTGGCATGCAGTCGGCCTCACTGAACTTTCTTTAATATTATCAGTCTTTGGGATATTCAATTTTTCACTGAGCAGTGTGAACTGCCATCCTTGCAACAACTGGGGAACCAGGTAGGAAAAACCTTCTCTCAGAGACACAGCTGCCACTTGCACTGGATTATTCTTAATCATCCCACCCTGAGAGGGAGTAATGAAAAGGGTGTTTCCCTAACAAATTCCCCTAATACAGGCATACTGAAAACATAATTTGAGGTTTCACATAAATCAGTTTGGCCAAACTTAGTAAAATGAAGCAAAACCAAAATTAGCCCCAAATAGATTAAATTCAGTTAAACAACTGGAGGACCTGGGTGTCTATTTTTTATCTCTGCAGAATAGGCATCAAAGGCATCCAGTCAAGTGCCTGCTCAGTCATACATGTGTGACTGCTCAGAGTGGGACGGACATGAGCATCAGCTCGGGACAGAGGCAGAGCTGGATGGGCATTCTGGCTGGATCACTTTGTCCTTTGGATGCATTCATCTCAAAACATCAGTTTCCTCATTGCCAAATTTTAGATGAAAATACTTGTGTCTACATATCTTGGGAGAACCAACTGAAATAAGATAGTGCAAAACTTGGTACACACAGTGCAATGGAAATTATTTGCAACAATAACAATTATTACCATTAACCTCACACAAGAGGCTAATTAGAATAAAGTGCCTCTACAATGGAGCCACCTAGAAGTAGTGTGTCGTAGCATGAAGTACCCTGGTTTTAGAGTCACAAAATTAAGACAGAATCTCATCTCTGCTTCTTGGTAAGCATGGAACTTGGATCAAATTATATAGGTTCTCTGAATTTCAGTTCCTCTGTCTGAATAATGGCAATAATGATTTCTTCATTACATAATGAAGGAAATAATGACAGTTTGAAAGTGCCTAGTATTGCAGCTTAGCACTTAGTAAGTGTTTAACAAATATTAGCAGAAGCTTCATCTTTCTGTAGAACTTCAATTATAAGCATCTCTTCTAAGAGATAAAATATAGAAAAACTGGGCTAGCAGCAACTTTTGGGCCTGTAACTGGCATGAATTTAGCAAAAATTGGCCTCATATTGCAACTGATTTTTAAAAGGTAAGAAAGCACTTTCTTCTTAATGCAGTGTCAAACTAATTATTCCCGTGGATTTGATATACTCTCCTTATCCTGAGCAAGGCTGTGGTAACCGAGCATTTGATGTTTGTCTCTATATCATATGACAGAATTTAAGACTTAAGCTTATAAATAAGGTCACCATGGGATGACTGATCATTGGACATGTTTCTGTATTATAATTTTCCATAAATAAAGCATTTACATATCCTGTGTGAGACAGCGGCCGTTTTTAATGGACTAATGTACTATATACACACACTCAACATAAGGTAAATATAGGGCAATAAGTTTAGGTGAAATTCTTTCAACTTAGGCACATAAAAAGTTCAAAAAGAGATCGAATAACATATGTTCAAAATTCCCTTTCCAAAGAATTTAATATATACAGGAGGATTTGGTAATGTGATATCACAGAGAACAAAAGAAAGAATTGAATGGCCTAGATGCATGAGGATTTTTCAGTAGCAAAGTGATTTTTGCTCCTGATGAAACTGGTTTAAAACATGAGCAGAGGTGGTATGCATTAATCCTGAAACAAAACATCATCGATACAGGACTTGATAGAGAACTCTGTAATACATAAGGCCAAAATAAGATACTCAAGATATTTTTCCTGAACTGAAATCTCACACATTTAACCTTTAGCCCCGTTCAGAGTCAAGGGAAGTAGAGACTGTACCTCTACCAATAAATCATATGGGACGGCATCAAACGCACAGGCAAAGAAGAGAACCCAGGGTGGAAACCTGAGAGTTCAGGCAGCTTGTCCCTGATTTAGCTATTGGTTGTGATGTTTACGATCGAAATGAGCTGAGATTCAGCTTTCATTACAGATCAGGTCACAAAGCCTGCTAAACTGGACTAAAAGTGATTTGGATGCTAGTTGTCTCGATGAAGTGAATAGGTTCTTAACTAATTCCTTCCTTGCTCCTAATTCTCAAAACACTCTAGTGAAGCAAGCTCCTGTCAAAGGTTATTTATTTTAGGTTCTGAGCACCAGCAAGGACAAAGCCATTTGAGAGAGACCACGATGCTCATGCAGAGCAGAAGGCACCTAGTCTATGAAAACAACATCGAGCCTCCAAGTCCATGTGCTTGCAATGTATGTGGGGAGATAAGATGGAAACAGCGTAATCACTGCTATCAAATGTCCCCAATACCTAAGTGATCTTTAATTAATACTTGATAATGAATTTTTAAAAAATGAATGATTAAGTGAATGAATGAATAAGTTAAAGTACTAATAAGGCAATTTATAATAAATGCCAAATGTCAGAGGAATAGGCCATCCCAGGTAACTTCTAAGAACAGGGAAGATGTCTTTAAAAAGTAGAGGACCGAGCTTAAAAAAAAAATAATGCTTATATATATTTTTTTCACGGTGTAACTGGCTATTATCAGACAATACTAAATTCAGCCCATGGTGACATTAACAAGTAATTCATTTACCAAGGTAAAAAAACAAACAAACAAACAAAAACCCACCTTAATGGTAAAATAGATGGCTAATGATTGATTTTGAATAAATGCCTTCAAAATGAAGGTTAAGAATTATGCTTCTGATACTTTCAACTGCCAAGTATAAATGATAATATTTGTTTTTCACTGTCACTGAGGCACTGGCATAACTAATATTATTTTAAAGTACCTGCTGATTACAAAATGCAAAACAATTGTAACACCTCTTCATATGACCCTTCACAGATTCATTAAAACTCTGGAGAAGTTTCTTTAGTAGAAAAACCAACACTACTTCAATTAACTTTCAAGAGATCTCTGCCATCTGCAATTCTCTTATTGCACTGCTGCTGCTATGAAATACACTTGCAAGAACCAGTGTACTATTACTAAAAGCTATCCAAACCTAATTGTCATAATTTTTGAGCCTGCAGAATTTGATAATGGTTTTCTGCTATTAGATAGTTTGATGGTTCTTACATTGGAAAATGAAAGTGTTTTCTTCATACCATCATCATTTACCTGCATGCAGAGTTTAAATACCAATAGGGCTTCAGGATATATTTTAAGTGCCTGGGTAATGATAAAGGTCCATTTGCAAGGCAAATACATTTATCAGCCTGATCTCTTGACCTAAGTTTTAATGATGTTTGTTGAGAACTCTGGGCATAAACCTTGGCCTTTGGATCTCCGTTATGTTCAAAATACTAGTTGTGTTATTTCCTTTGGCTTGGAAAAAATAGCAGCTTAAAAGATTTATACAATAAATATGAAAAAATATATAATAAATGAAGATCATGCTAGCATGAAAATAATGCATTCAACAACAGAATCAGTAAATATTAGCAAAAGGAAAGTCTAACCATTAATAGCCAGTGAAGTGTCAAGCCTTCAGCTTTTGTCCTCTTCCAGCCAGGAGATAAGAATCCTAATCAGAAGTCTGGGATTATAAAAAAAGATCTTTGCTCTGATTTGTTACAATAAGCTTTGCTAAACACTGTATTTTATTTTAATTCTGTATATTGCAACCAGTGACATTAGGTAACTGTATTCTAGAGGAAGAGAAATATCTACAATGCCCCTTCAGTAGAACTGTTTTTAAATTCTAATAGAATTTCAAGGTTATTATCTATTTCAGATCAACAGTGGGGGTCAGAGTTCACAGCAGCCAGAATTTACAAACCTCCAATGGGTTTTGATTGACAGCAATCATCATCTCTTCAACATCACTGAGGGAACAAAGTACAGGTCAAGACAGCGGGCGATTTCATCTGTCATTTTTAATTATCTAAATGATATTCACAGACAAAACCTTTCCCACCCATCAGGGCATCACATTACCATAGACAATGTTTGTTTAAAGAAGAGGCCATAAAATCAAACAATTATGAATGCAGACAAGCCCTGCTATTGACTGCATAAATAATCAAGCAAGAGTTTCAAAACTCTCTCCTAATGAATTGGTAGATATCTGGCAGGAAATGGCAAGTAATAATATAGACAACAGTCTAATGTTCTTATTGACTTTTACTAAAGCCGGCCTACAGTCACAAAGATTCAAAAATGACGTCAAGTGAGGTTTCCATAGGAGCGGTATTGATAGCAGTACACAGCTAAAATACAAGTAGTTAACTCTTGACCTTATGGTAGGACCAGAGATCCCCTGAGAGTGCTGAAATGCTGGCAGTATAATACATCTTGAACTGAGCCAAGAGCCGCAGGGCCCCTGACAGCATTACCACACAGGCCAGGGTGCTTCTTTTGCCATTTATAACATAGTATTTCTAATAATTCAGCTACAACCCTGAAAATTAACTCTATTTCAGTTTGTTAAACAAGTATATAAAATTTTCTATCTTCCTCTCTCTCTCTTTCTTTAAATAGTGAAGGAAGAGTATGTACCTAAATAAATGTAACTGGCAGCAGCTAGCTGAAGCGCACAGACCCGGAAGCACTGGGCCTGAGAAATGGCCTAAACACCCAAACACTTCAATAGAACTTGCAAAATGTGATGCATAGTTGTAAATAACTTCTGTCCTCTGACCAGTATACAGTATGCATAGAAATACAAATATTTTTATAGCTCATCCTTATTTCTTTTTTCAGCTATCTTCATAAGGAGTCTCCCTGCTACCTTTTGGAAACTAACAGTAAATAGGGTGGCCCCAGCTTAACAGATACCATTGTGATGGGTTGAGGAAATCATCAATTAATAATGACCCATACTAAGTAAAACATCTTGATATAAGCACACTTCATTAACAAGCTGCTAATTGACAGACGTTAGCCTCGATTTTCTCACTCATCACTTATCTCAACACATACAAAATGCTGTCATAATATTTCACACAAATTAATTTTTAAAATTATTATAAAGAAAGGGAAATTTATCACAATGAAGAATTTAAGGAATGAGATTTTGCATCTAAGAGGAGAGTTTACCCCAGCACTTGATTTCCTATAGATGCTCAGCAAACCACAGCCTGCAGACAAGAACACAAGACTAATACATCACTTTCTGCTGTTAACCTCTGGGCTCCACGTTCACATTTTATGAATTGAGAATACTTTGAGGAGGAGAAAACATAAAGTGGAAGAAGGCAAAATTCAATTGGTAGATGACCACTAATGAAGTAGAGAACAGGATAACAAGAAAGGTAAAATGTAAAATCTTTGTTTAGTAGCGACCATGCAAACAAAACACTAGAACATAATTTCATCTATTAGCTTCTAGAGGCTTTCAAGCCTTCCATATCCTTTGAAAACATAAAAATAGTAATAACAAAACACAACAGAATGTTCTACTAGTTTTTAAAAAGAATATTAATGAACAAAATAAACAAAATACATACTATAGAAACACTCATAGATATGGAGAACAGACTGTCAGGTGTCAGAGGGGATAGGGTTTGAGGGACTAGGTGAAAAAGGTGAAGGAATAAAGCAAAGGAAAAGAGAACTCATAGGCACAGACAACAGGATGGTTATTACCAAAGGGAATTGGGGTGGGAGGAGAAGTGGGTAAAGGGGGAATAAATGGTGATGGAAGGATACTTAACTTTGGGTGGTAAAAACATTGTGCAACATACAGATGATGTATTATAGAATTGTACCCTTGAAATCTATATAATTTTATTAATCAATGACACCCCAATAAATTCAATAAAAATTTTTTAAAAGAGATGTGGATGGTACTACAGGCCTTAAGCTAATAAATTTCTACTATAATTCTGAGCTTCAGTACATCTTAACCTATTATTGCATTTTTATTATATTAAAACTTATCTGTAAAAAAAATAAAGCATAGTCACCGGCATCAGAGAGATGTTAGTGCAGATTTTATCTTCATCATTTATTTGTTAGGTGACCTTGAGCCTTTTTTCTCTCATTTATAAAATGGGAATGCTAACAGCTATTTCATTGGGAGGTATGAATGTTAACAATTCAGTTATACAGCATCTGATCAATGCTCAGTAAGTATTATACCTTTCATTTCCCATACAGTTTATATTTGTTTAATGTATACAAGCTATAATCCAGTAATAATTTTAAGAGCAGGAAAAATGAGCAGGTTTAGACATCTGTACAAAGTAGACAGTGACAGAGGGATTATAACCCACGTCTCTGAACTATTAATATAATTAGTCAAACTAACTTTTTCAATAAATATATAATCTCACAAGAATTTTAGTCATTTTAGCTTGTTTTCTTTAAACAAAAAATGTCAACCCTAATCTGAAAGGTCCAGAAATGTTGCTAATTTATTAGGGAAAAAATATTTTTATTCAATAAAAGGATCATTTTCATCAATACAACTATTCTTTTATTCAATTAGTCATTCTCAAATTGTGATATGTTTGAGATAACATATATCCGGGAGTTTGATCAAAGACCTTCTGCTGCCATCAATATACCTAAGGGTGACCACTTTTCTAAAGTTCCAGAAGATACAAGAAAAATAACATGGCACCCTATAGGATTCACTGCAAGGTTATTATCATTGGCCGCCCTTTGTGCTTTTTCTGTATCTGACCATAAAAACTTCAACACAGTGTCTTCTCAGCCCCAACAAATAATGCCACTCCTCTCTATTTTCTTCTCTCTCAAAAATTAGAAGAGCCTTTGAGATAGAAGAAACCTGAGCTAAGATATGGGCCAAAGATCATGGGCTTTGGTTTTCCCTCTGTTTCAATACTTACTCTTACCTCTTAATATTTGATTCGCTTTGGTATTATGATGTTTCAGAATTCTGTACTTTAGTATTACTCTTGATGGACACTAAGTAGTTCAAAGGGCTACATAATATAAATGGTAGGGAGAGCTGACAACAAAGTCTGCAGATGTTGCAAGGCACATGTTTAGGAAAGAAAGTACCGGGCATGCAGTGTGCCTTTTCGGTTGTTTGTTCCTTTGTTTAAGGAACAGAAAACTACATTAACCAATTTATAAAAGAAGGGAGGATGCACTTATTTTAATTTTGAGAGAGTTAAGGAATGAAATACAGTGATAAAATAAGAAATAAGTGTAAGTATAGATTCTGAATTTCTAGATTCTAAAAATGAAATGTGACATACAAACACAGGAAGCATACCCTTCCCTGTATTTTAAAGCTGGGAACAGAAAGGCATCCACAAACTTCTAAGTATATTTCAGGCAAAGATTAAAGAGAAGAAAAATGCATTTGGAGGGGAACATCCATTGTCTCCTAATGGGGTGCAGTACACTCTACAAATTGCCTACTAGACCTGCCCTCATCTCTCTACAGAGGCAGACACAGCTGGATCAGATCTATAATGTAATAGAGGATGAGGTGTCTTTGGAGAAGGGCCAGCATCTTAATTCCTGTTGAAAGAAATATCGCTGATAGAAATATTGACTGCTAAATTATTCTGAAGCAACGATACGTTCTTTTCTTTGTCAGTCTAATCTCTGATACAGTATACTGTAGATATTCTCCCACATTGTTCTCAGATTGCTGTCTTTACAAGGAAGTGGCACCCTTTCTACCTCAATACTACCAGCAATCTTGTTTGTATCTTTGTCTCCGTGGCAAAAGATAAGACATACAGCCACCAAAAATTCTGAAAGCAAGCGTGTGCTTTTATGCCACAAAATATAATCATACCAAATTAACAGTGCCAAAAATACAATTGTTTATTTTTATTACAGAGTGACTATATTCTGAATGGACTAATTTCTTTCAACCTCCCTTTGGTCAACCCTACCCGTCTCTGATTTCCTCACACCCAGATTTTTTGAATTCTATTGCATTTCTCTTTTAGATGAAGCATTTTAGATGACATCTGAAGAATAAAGTTCTCTCCATGGAACAGCATTCAGCTGACAGATGACCATATGACACCCTTCAAATAGTACATGTCACTATTCAAACACGACTGCTGGGGAGTATATATTTAAGGTAATATTTAATGTTCAACTCAAACACAATAAAATTATACCTGCACTTAATGTGAATACACATAAAGAGAGACAATGACATGCCTCACTCAAAAATTATTTTTCTGGTTTGCAAAAGAAATTGTCATATTTTATAAATGAGAGAGACTTAATTACATTTTGGCAATAAAATAAAGTGTAAAGAAATTTTAAGCTTATTTCTTTTCTAGGATGAAGAATAATCAAGATAGATTTAACCTCTTTGTTTTATCTTAATGTCACACTAAAATTTATTCAATAAAATTAAGATTGTGACTTCGGTCCCAAGTAGCAGCCGCCGCTCAGCTCTCTCAAGATATGAGAGCTGCACCAGTGCCACTTGGTACATGACAACATGAAAAGAAGAGAACTGAGGTGTTTAATTCTTTCACTTCTGAGGATGAGATAAAACTCAGCATGAAGTTCCTTTCCTAATCACATCCACGTTCTGAGGGTTTTTAACAAGGCCACTGAATCATTCTGATTACATTCTCATAGCAAATTCTGCTTTCCCTATGGTAAATCTGGTTTCAAAGGGATCTGGAGAGAAGTGACATTGTTATCACACAGAGGTGGGAGATAAAAATGAGACACATGGACCTAGATAAAAGCGAAGTGGTTACTGGGGGAGGGTGTTTTAGGGGAAGGGGGAGGAGGAGGGGAATAAACTGGGACAAATATATGGTGACAGAAAATGATTTAACTTTGGGTGATGGGCACACAACACAATCAACAGTTCAAATGTTATAGAAATATTTACCTGAAACCTATGTACTCTTATTGATCAATGTCACCCCATTAAATTTAATTTTTTAAATAAAACTTTTTTAAAAAAGCACTTTAATGGAAACACATATAATTTCTGATGGTAGAAGACTTTTGTGACATCAAATGACTAACCTTTTTATATTTCAGATGAATTAATAACGATTGCTCACTTGTTTTACAATGTTATCATTAGTTCCTGCCTTATGCAGTCTTGCCAAGAGTATGGTATAGATCTCAGACGATACCAAGATATCTGTCTTTCTAAAGACAGAATACTCACAGAGTCTTTTTTGCAGGAATTGCTCCTTTCATCTGCTCTGTGAAGTTATAGTCCACAGCATCAGTAGAGGTGATGTCCCTCATAAAATTGAGATGAGGAACAGTGTTACAATAATGATAATTGTAAAAATAGAAATAAAGGTAACAGTTGTAGAGCTTTTACTATTTGCCAGGCACTGTACAAAAGACTCGGCATAGAATATGTTATTTAATTTTCATATCATTCCTGTGAAATGAAAATCTGTCATTTTAAATTTCAAGATCCCATTTTCTTAATCTCAGCTATAGAGCACAGTTTTCATATTGGGTAGTCTGTGTTCAAGTTCCAGCTCCTTCATTTGCTATTTCTATAAATCCAAACGACTTACACCCTTTTTAAACTTCAGTTTCCCAATCTGTAAAGAGGAATAAGATCTTTTTCTCTGAAACTTCTCTCAGCTCTGTCTCCATTGCAATTTCACCATCACATCCCAGGTCCACCCTCGTTACCTTTTCCACGAACTGTCTCAACCACTGCAGCTGTCCCCCTGTTGGCTTGTTCTTTTTCTCCCCCATTTGCCTTCAAAGGACATTGCAATTACATCTCCAGATTCAAAATTATTTTGTGGCTTTCCAGAACCTTTGGGGTAAAGCCCAAACCTTACGTTCTGGCATTAGGTTTCAATCTGACGTTCTAACTAGACTCATCTCCTTACCATCTTTTACCTAATACACTGGGTAAAATCAATATGTGAATATCTGTCTCCTTATACTATTGTATGTACTTTGAAGGAGAGAAATATCATTAATTACTCATTAATATCCCCAATGTCCAGCTCTGGACTTTGACAAAACAAACACTTTAAAAAATGCTTTTTTGAATTGCAGTTAAGAGAAAGCCAATGCTGACTTGTTTATGGCCCAACTCTGTATACGCACAGAGCCACATCTGCATCTGGGTGCCTGAGCAGAGTCAGACAGGGACCTGCTTTGACAGCCTCTTATGGTGCATGCTACAAGTGATATCCCCAGGAGAATCTCCTCATCATTACCAGCCATTTAGACCAGAAAAATGAATAATCAAATACTGTAGCTAGTCAGCAGCAAAGAGCTTCTCCCTGCAAGCTCCAGGCTTCTGAATTTTGTGAGCAGTGGAGGTGGAGTTGGAGAAGAGGATATATTTTTCTTAACTTTAAATACCCAATCCCCAAACACACAGGCTTTCCTGGAAGTTTGTCTAGCCATTCCCCAGAGGGGCAAGGCATTCTAGGCCACACAGTCCTGGGGTAGCTAAAAATTATCATTGCTCATCTGATACAAGATAGATCCAATTCTGGGTAAGAAAGGTATATCAGTATGTGTGAAACTATGAATGACATCAAAGTAAAACTTATGAAGCCTAGACCCTTGTCCTAGCTTGCGAGTCAGGTTATTTTAGTTGCTGGCTCCACACTGGTACTTCACCTCAACCTTAAAGCTTCAGTGCTGAGGTCAGGGGCCCAGACTGCATCCACCCTGGCTGCACTCCCTGGATCCCCAGGAGGACACAGATGGGGCCACATCCAAGACTGACAGAATACAAGAATGACTTGCAAATGTCATTAATGCTAAGAGTGCATACTTTCTTTGTTAGATTATCTGTTTGCAAAAGAGAAACTGGAATACACAGTTATCAACAACACATGACAACCACCGGGTTCCCATTAATGTCAATCACTGTTATACAGTATCCTGCACAATCTGCAAACTTCCTCATCAACATTTAAAGCTTGGTAAAGATTTTTGTAACTTAACTGAAAAGTTATCATAATAAAATTAATGAAGCATAGCCATTTAAGAAAAGTCTTCCAATTGTTGATAAATCAGTTCCCTATAGAGAAAAATACAAAAGAACAAACAGCACAAATCATTCTTTGCTCTTATCCCTAACACATGATCCATCAGAATGGATGATTTCAGAAAAGATAAAAGGTAACATAAACAAATGGTTGAAATTGAAAGTAGATACATAAATCGGTTCCCAATTCATTCACTTGCTCATTGGTCATTCCTTTTCAAGATACTAACTTGAGATAATAAGAAGAGATGAATCTTTTCTTTCCTCGTTTTAAGGAGGAGTCTGGGGAATGAGACATGAAAAGGTGAATTGTTTATACTGAGCCATTCAGCTCCCTATTGATGAGAAAAGAGCTACTGAAAGGCAAAAACTCCATTTTATGAATTTGAGTTTCTTTTTTCACATGAAAGAAGATAAAACTTACTGTCACTTTTAGATTTGTTAACCAAATTCCTATGACAGAATATATACATTAAGAATTTATTCAGTGGGAGAGGTGGGCAAGGGGGATGTTGAGGGAAACATGGGGGTGGGGGAGATGTATTTGGTGGGACATTTGAATCTATGTAAACACAATAAATTAAAATCAATTAAAAAAGAGTTTATTCGGTATGAACTGATTTAAATCATCCAGAATTATTTGGTCCTAACTTTCTTTGAACACCTAACTTTACATGGCACCTCTCCAAATAGATCACATTACATACGTGCTCAAGTGTGCCCACCAACTTATCTGAGTGTGTGCATTCTCTACCACCAACCATTCAGAGACTGACAATGGGTGCTGCAAATTGATCACTCCAAAGAGCCCAGATTGGTCCTCTGAAAATTGGCTATCATATGTCCAACATCACCACTTTTGACAGTTGTCTTAGCCAAGAGACCCGGACATATAGAGCCATGCTTCCGCCTGCTCATGCCATGGGGGCTTTGTCAGTTTGGATGCCGACTGCTGGCATAACCCGAGCAAATGTAGAGCCCATATGTGCAACTCCAGAGAAGATTTCCAAAGCACTGGCATCTGGATGTCAGCTTTTCTTCCCTGGCTCCATTGCTGAATGTTCTGCTAGGCCTGATTGTTCCTCCACTGGGGGTCATCTGCTACCACCCTGTGGTGCTCACTGGCCCTGCCTAGACTTCACTGTGTTTGAAAACAAGCTGAAGCATCACCTCAGACTGCAGCATGCCAGGAATTCACCCATCTTTGTCAGCTTTTGTATCTAAGTCTATCAAGGGACACCTGAAAAATGTGGGTACTATGTCTTCATTTCTTAATTTTTCAGTTTGTTTTTAAACCTCCATTGAATAGAAGCCTAAGGTAGTGTCTAGGACCAGTATGGTACATGAGTTTTATATGTACCAAGTTTCCAACAGGTAAAATTAGCATAAAAAGAAAATGCACTGTGGCAGGTCCAATTGTGTCAGTGCATCTGTGATTCTGAAGCAATGTCCCCACAGCAGTGGGCCAGCTGTGTGTCACAGGGAGGTGCTTGTGAGGGTCCTCATCTGCACAGCCTCTCTCTTTGCTTGCTCCTTTGCAAGTGAGCCACCAGATAAACATTTCCTTCCAGGTGGGAGCAACAAAATGAAAAAGAGAGATGTTTCCCAAGTGTGAATCATCATAGGTGACAAATGCTAAAGCTTTCCTCAAGGGAGAAAGAATGGGTTGATAATAAATTGACAGTGACATTTCCTCCTGTTCATTTGTGCCAACTTTTCTGAAGCAAAGACTCTTCTTTCTCCCCAGACCAAACCTGCTCTCATCAAGGGATGAAGTTTCCACCCTGATCCCCAGTGTGCAGCCACATCTCAATGAGGAAGAGCTGGGGGGAAAATGAGCTTTGTGTCTCTGGTCGAAACTCCATCAGACTCCTGGGTGACAGACAGCAATGCGATACATATACTAATAGTTCTAAGAGAAACATAAAATTGGAGTAAAATTTAGATAAACTTTGTGTAATGAAATTTAAAACACACACACAAATTAAAAACTGTGCTGACTTTAAATTAAAATGATTAATCTAAAATCTTTAAATCTCAAATCTGTCCATTTTATAGAAATTGTATGAAAATACACAATCTCAAGGTTATTTCTTTTATATCTTAAGGTGACTGTTTTCATTTAAAAATAAAACTGAACCACACTTTTCAACTATTACATATTGCTTTAAATGAACCTTATTGCTACCAAGCATTTCAGCAAGAAATAATTTATATTGGGTGTCTGAAACTTTTATCAAACATAAAAAGTCTCAATCATTGCTATTTTACACACATAACTGGAAAACAACAAAGGCAAACACAGCCATGCACTCCTCCAGAGACAGCATGTGGATCCCAAAGTTTATTTTATTTTAGTTTTAGTTTTTTAATACTCGAGAGACAGCTGGCATGTATTTTATTTCCAATATTATATTCTGGCAGAGTGATTCATGTAAATAAAGCAGCAGATTATAACATGTTGGAAAAAGAAGCAGAGGGTTAAGCTTCTCTAGCTCTAAAAGATCCAAGAATAAAAATCACCCCTGGGTTTTTAGAAATGTAGATGGGCTGACCAGCCTTCGGCAAGTTGGAATATCTCTATTTCTTTGTTGAATATTCTTCCTAAGTGCAATCATGTAGAGCCTTCAGAAGGAATTGTCCTCTCTTTCAAAGGGGTTTGACTTGGACACAGTTAATCATCTCTGTGATAAAGCAATTAAAGGTATTCATAATTAGGACCAAACCAAATGTAAGTAATCAGAAAATTAAGGGGAAAATGACATTATAATGGGACTGTGTATTCTTTAATAACCTCTTGGCTGAAAAGGACATTCTTACATTGGTGAATGGGGACTTGGGTGCATAAATGCATTAACCCTACTAGGAGCCCAGCATGTAAATGTCTTCTTCAAGTGATGAAATAAACCTTGGGATCATTTAATATCACTGACTTCTTAATAATATTGCCCAAAACATAAGAGGGAAGTAATGATCAATCTGTTAGAAGTTACATGCATTATTCACACACATTGAAATTATTCTACAAAAGTAGCAAGCACCTACTAAGAGCACAATATGATAGAAGACACAGAGATGAACCAGGCATGATCCCTGTCACTGAGTTTAGTAGAAGACACAAAGCACATATGTGATCATTTTGGAATTGTTTTCCCAAAAAACACACATAGGTACATTCATCTATATCTAAGTGGAGGACTTTTTAAGTATATAAATGATGGTTGGCCCTAAAATGGTGCTTCATTTTCTAAATTTTACTCAGTTGTAAAGCAACCATTGCCATTTTATATCCTTTCTCTAGACCTGCACCTGTCATTCCAGATTAGGGTAGAAAAAAGGTATTATACATTCTTTGAGAGAAGGAACATCTAATATTCCCCAAAGCAGTGTCTTTTGTGCCTTACATACAACAAGCTAATCATGAATACTTGTTCGATGGTAATATACAGGCTCTGTATTTTTTCTGCCCCCACTACACTGATCTACATTTAAGAAGAGGTAGTTATACATATTTTCTAAGACAAATAACCTAACCAATACCAAAAATAATGGACAGTAATATCAGTGGCAAAACCAGTCCCCCCATACCATCTCCCAATTATAATAATCCAGAAGAATCTCCACCAATCAAAAACAAATATAATCCAATAATCTCCTTTTGGATTAATGCAATCAGTTAAAGATCTCTAGGTTAATGCAGATATCAGCAGAAAAATAAAACCAAGATATATATATATTCAAACAGTTATTGTCCATGGGTGTGACTAAAGGAGCAAGCAAAAATAAGTGGAGTATCTTTCTTACCCATAGTTACCCATAGTTTCATCTTAAGCATGGTATCCTTTCAGGAAAAACTGCTTTGTGCTTTTAAAGCTTAATTGTCTCTGAATATGAGGCTACACTATTCAAACATGGTTGCATTAGACTTTATTAGACACAGCTTTGTCAGTATGGCCAGAATTATATCCCCCTCCTTAGCCTCTGCAGGCTGTCCCAAATCTCCATCTCTGTTAATGACCTATTGCGTTTGTCTGATTCAATACAGCCCACTGGCTACGGGAATGGCAAGTCTCAGCATGAGACAACAAAGTGGTCAGCAAACAGGGCTCAGCCATGCCATTTTCCACAAATACTTCCCAGAAATGAAATGACAAGCTTTACAATGTTATCCTCTGCTCAGGGCAAATATTTCTTTATTAAACAAAAGAGCATGTCCTCTAGTTTCTATTCAAACCATAGCTCAAAGTATGTCACTTAAAAATTTCATTTGCAAAATAATGTAATACCTAATATTTCCATTAAAATTCCTTTCTCTGTCCTTCAGTTGGACTTTAGGGTTTCAATCCCAGCTGCACCAGTTACTAACAGTTGAGGGTCCGTAAGCAAGTCACTTTACCACTCTGATCTTCAGTTTCTTCATCCTTAAAATGGAAATAACAGTACGTACTGCAAAAGATTGAAAGGACCAACTGAGATAATACAAAGTAAGCAGCTCACCCAGTGCCTGACAGAGGAAGTCTCAATTAATCTGTGCTAATACATATTATTGCTCCCCAAACTTTTGTATAATTCTGTATTGAAAATCTGCATCCAGGGAATGAGGACCAAATTACTGTCTGTTTGGATCCAATTATAACCGCTCAATTTTATAGAATCCAGAAGTTGCCTTACTTGGCCATGTTCTTAGAAGAAGGAGTCATTACCATACAAAGTTTTCATTTGTATTTAAACAGATTGTCCAGATACTTTTAGTAAAGACACAGGGGCAGCGGCCACCAAGGTCCTGCTAATTTCAGTGTCCTGAGAACAAAGAGTTTTATTTCAGCCTGAAAGCTGTCCCCACTAAAAACTACTTCACTATACTGTCATCTCCAAGTAAATCCAGATTAAATAATTGTCAATTACTTACAACCTATCTCATAAATTCCCCAAGCTGATTAGTAACCTTTCAGCACTGTGAATTCCTGACAATAGTTTGATCTACAAAACATATCTTCTAAAATATAATATAACTTAGCTGTGAATGCAGTGAAACGAATCATTCAGCAGAGATAACGGGTGCCCACTCAATGGACCACCAGGCCTGGGTACTTACTATTTAGACAGACCCAACAATATCTTCTGGAAGATTAAATGCTGCCTAAATTCTGGAGGGGGCTTTTGCATTCAGTGCACCTAAATGTGATCTCAAGAGAGGATACAGTTGACCTTACTATGCATTATTAAATAGTTACTGAGTTTTATCTCCTATGTGACTGCAATTCTAAAAGTATAATTTAAAATGTCATTGAACTATCCTTATGGATTAAAGATGCAATTAAAATAGTCATTGATATTATCATTTGCCTTTGTATTTATGTAGTACTCAGACCTCACACATATAAAAAAAGGAATTTTCTGTTTCTTTAAGTCAATTCTACCCTTGGTCAATCTCCATACCAGACTAAATTTACTAAAACATTGTATCACCCCTAAAATAAAGTTTGAGAGTGGGTTATTTCAGAGGGCATTTTCTGGTGGCCTGAAGAGTCACCTGCATTTTTTATATCTTTAGAAATGAGGGAAACGGCCGCTCTGACCTGACAACTCCTGCAGCAGTTACCTAGCCTCCTGGGAATTTGATGAGGCTCTTCTGTGTGGGCAATCCAACCATCAGTTGCTCAGTTTATTCATCCAGAATTATAATATTTATAATGATTTCACTAACTCACCCAAGTGTTTATTATTTATAGAGGTAAAGCAAAGTGGTATGACTCTTTCAGTTCTCAGGCAGGGCTCTGCTGCTGCCACAAAATAACACTGTCCCATGCATTCCTTACCTTGCAATGCTAAATCATCAGATCTTGAATTGCTAAGTGTCTGAGAAGTGACATTCATAAGGACTAGAAGAAGTCATAAAAACAGCCGCAGAATTGGTGATCAGGAGCATCAGACCCAGCCCCTGGGCTAGCCAGCAGGCACCCGTTTGCAGCCGAGAGAGGGTGGGTCCCAGTAGTAATCTCTGTGCCCCTAGCAGGACCCCTCTAGTGCCTTCTTACTACTGCTGCGTACAGGTCTGGTCACTGAGGTCTTTAATGGGGATGGTTTTATTCTTCAAACCCAGGTCAGGTTTGAAGAATAAAACCATTGCAAGCATGTTTCAGCCATGATGTGCTGTATACAGTTTCTCTTTTGAAATCAGCTATTCCTTCCATAACTGTTTTTATGAGACAAGGATCACAATCCCATTTTGGTTGATTTACAGAAAGTCAAATGTAAAAAGGGAAATAGAACCTTTGACAGTGAGAAATACTTGACTTTTGTTTTTCTCGTTTTGCCTGTCTATATTTTTTGACTTTTCAACATTTTTTTTTCACTTTGTGGGTTGTTTTCTTTTAAGAAACATATTTGACCACATGTGCATGCAGAGCCCTCCACACATGTGCACAAAGAGGAACAACTACTTATTAAAGATTCTGCAGTAATAATCTTTCTGTCCTTAAAAAGCTACTGAAATAGACTAAAGATGTGATATTATCATATAATAATTGTTCAATTATGTATTCAATTTAGCTCTTATTGTAGAATTAAAAAAAAAAAACCTTAAACTAATTTTGATTCAATTCTTTAGAGCCAGACTTTTCCCAACTGGTTTTCAAACCAGCACTATTCCAGGGTGCCCACAGGCCAGAACCGTGACAGGGCAGTCCCTAACCAGTGCCAGGCCAGGGCACTCACAGGTATCTGCAATCAGCTTAGTTTGGGGAACAAAGCTCATCACCCATCCAGCCCCCACCTCCAATCTTTCCTCAAGGCCAAATTCTTCTAGAGTCCTAAAAGCTATGAGGTTCTGGAGACTCAGATAAGAAAGCAATCCTAGCCATACTCACTGAGTTTGAGGTCCATGATAAATGATTGTGGTCATTGTATTGCATATCCTTCCTAGCTGATGCTGGTAACAAGAATATAACATTTAGCATCACTGACTATTCTAAAGCCAAAAAGAACACTGAAATGTGGCCCAGATTTACAGATATTTGTACACATCATCACATTATTCATATTCATATTTAACACATAACCCTAATATTTTCTAAGACCTTCATCCACTTTTAAAATTGACAGTATAATTATCTTTCTGTTCCACTTTAAACTCCAAATAATTCTGCTACCCTTAGTGCCTAAGGAGGAATTAAAGATATGTTCCCATACCTTGCAAACAATCTTCCAATCAGCAGGTCCCAAGCAAAATCTGCCAACCACAATGATGCTGATGCTCTACTTTCTTCCCTGATCTCTAGCATTATGTGACCACACTAAAAGGACACATATTTTCTAGTGAGGCAAGGCCCCTCAAAAAATACCCCACATACACCCACAGGAACATAAGACATAAAATGGAGTGTGTATGGAGAGTGCAAGGGATGAACTGTGTAATTTTCAGATTGTAGCCACAGGAAATACTGGTCAACCAGGCCCCAGCTGGGTGAGCTAATTCATGTTGCTTCTGAGATGCAACCAGCCTGTCACAGACTGTGCCTGGCACTGTGTGTAGTATCTCGTCTAATTCTCACAGGACTTGTAGGTGAGAATGAATACCATCTCCACGAGGGGTGGAGGAAACGGAGGCTTAGAGAAGTGAAATCACCCGTCTACATAACTAAGAGCAGGGATTCACATCCAGGTATAATTGACTCAAAATCCCTCTAACCTTCAGAACTGTGTCGTCCTGCTTGTTACTGGTCTTCTTCACCTGAGGGAGAATATCCTCAGGCAAAGCCATGATTCATCTTGGTATCTCAGTATTTCCTCCAGTCTCTGATGCAAATGAGGCACTCAGGAAATATTTACTGAATTGAAGCTTAGTATTTTTAGATTTACTGCCTCATTTTCCTAGATCCTGACTACAGGAGATGATTTTGTGACTAGAAAGTCCCCACTGATTAGCACTATTTTCAGTCTTGTAGCCAAAACTGACAGCTTTCCTCCACAGCAACAGTCCCTTCAGTCTCCTTCCCCTCACCCACACCTCTCACACTACTTGTCTGTGAACAACGACATATGTTTGCTCTGCCATTCAAAGTCTATAAGGTCCATGAAAACCCAAAGAGACTGTTACCTTCCACATAGATATGCTACCACCACTTAAGTTCTCCTGGGAAGCCCTCCTTTCTGCTCCTTATGGGGAAGGTGTCCTTTCTGGCACAACAGATGACAGCTTTGTGCCACATGCATTAGGAAAATCATATGTGCACCCAATGTCGCCTCAGCATAATTTTCTGCAATGGTAATCACGGTCTCTACTTTCCAGGTCTTCTGGGTTTCTGATTGGCTGTTTAGTCCCACTTCTCTAGGCAAATCAAGGAGATGGTACAGTATGGTATGGTAAGAATAGAAATGGCATATGAGTATTTTGTCATAAAAAATATATAGATTCTAGAGTCCCATTACAAACTCTACTTTTTCTAGTTGCTTCTAGGTTGCCATTGAGATTGTGCTGACATTGCCTTTGTTGTTTTGAGAAGAATCTTCATTTTCAAGGTAAACATATATTCCTACCATCAAACTTTAAGTTTTACTGTAAACTAGTTAGGCAAACAGATAATTTATGTTTGGTCAATGGAAATTACTTATCTTGCTCTTAACCTGAGAGGATGATATTGATTATGCTTCAGTGTCACTATATTAATAATGGTCCTGATAAGCATTAACATTTTTCTTCAAAAACATGGGCATTATTCTGGACTACCCAACACACAGAAAGAAAGACTAGCAAGCCATTTATTAAACATATTCTCCATGCCAGGTTCTGTGCTAAGAACTTTGAACTATACTATTTTGCTCAAGCCTCACAACATGTTATTAGAAAAACTTCTACAACTGTTTTTTACATTTTAAAGCTTAAGAGCTAAGGCTTAGAGTGAGCGAAAGACCATTTGAAGTCTACAGAGTTAATGTGTAAGCAAGTTGGGATGTGAACTCAAGTTGGCTGAATGCCCAAATCCATGCACTGAAAGACTCTGCCATACTCAGCCCCACAACTAGAGAATATGACTAAAACCAGGGTTGGGGACAAATGGGGGAGATAAGACCCTAGTTGTGAGGCTAAATTTGACTGTTTGGTGGGGTGTATTTGTTTAGTCACTATTCACCAGGTATTTCTCAAGCACGTATTATAAGAAGGACTCAAATTTTATACTTGGAACATAGTACTATTATCATTTGTTCAGGCCCACCTCTGAAGAACATAGTAAGTTTATACTGAATTGAATGAAATTTGAGCTTTTCAGAGAATAGATTCATGAGTTATTTTTCTAGATTGTGGCAAATAAATAACTCTAATATTTTCATTTTTCATAGGTAATGCGTTAAACAGCAATGAGTTTTTAAATGACAGGTTTTAAACTTTCACACCCATAGGCAATTTTCTAATACTCAATCATAAATATAATTTTATATGACTTAAGTATTTTAAATAATCATTGTTTTTCCCTCAAAGTGAAAATCCAAGACAATACAGTATCAGAAAATAATAGTTTAGCCATCAACCTCTGTGTGCATCAGTTTTTCAGTTTTGAGAATGGAGACATTGATAAAACATACATTTTTAAGTAAATGTGAAGACCAGTGATATAATTATTGGCACACTACACTGAGATTCTCCAATGAAACCAGCTTCCTAGGCATGAAGCATTAATCTAGATCAGTGGTTCTTAACCTGGGTTCTATCGAACCCTAGGGGTTCGATGAGTCGGTCTCAGGGGTTCGGAGAAGCCTCTGCCGCGGAGGCCAGAATAAAGTAATACCATAATTTGTTGTGAGTTCATTCATTTTGTTGGTTTTGTTCTTTGAGCAAGGTGATGTTCATGCACAGCTCATTTTGTGCACCAGTAAGAAAACATACACCTATGTCTTGAATTTGGAAAAAAAAATCATATTTTCTTTATCACTAAAGAAGGGTTCAGTGAATGCGCATATAAAACTGGTGGGTTCAGTACCTCAAAAAAGGTTAAGAACCACTGATCTGGATAGCAAATGCACACCAGGTTTACAGAGATGCTGCTTCACCAAAGCCCAGCAACTTGCATGATGTGAACACTGCAGACAGTAGGCTGGATGGACTTCTCCAACACTAGTTCACCAAATTAGATAAGGGACCCGTCACATTTCTTTCATAATCCCCATTTCAAAAGTTAGGATTCATTCATATACATATTTCAGTTTACCCCCAGGTCAGTTACTAACATAAGCTGTGCATTAACTTTCAACATTGAAAACATTTTCCTAAGTATTAATGCTGATATCCTATTTGAAGTAAGGATGGGAGTGATGAGAACAACAGACTCACAAAATTTCTGCTTTCTTTTTTTCCTTTCTTTTTAAATAAAAATACTGTAAACTTCTGATTGTCCTACAGCTCAATTGATAAGGTGTGTTCCTTTCTTTGTTCAAGAAAATTTAAAAGCAACTAATTTAAATATGCAAAATTATCTTGAGTTGTTCACACGTGAACTTAAAAGCCGTGCAACACAGGAAAATTAAGTAATTATGCCTCCAAGTTATTTACTGCAATTAAGCTCATTTATCATATGCAAATTATGCAAACTGGTCTCATTAGTTACTAAATTACTCAATATGAGCTGAACAATGTAGCACTCCAGTTTGTAATGAAAAATCCCTGTAGAGGCAAGCAGTATCAATTCAGCTAATTTGCATATGCAAATATATTCACTAACTTTCTCTTTTTCTATATTTAGTTTTACATTTTCTTACCATTCTGGATCATAGGGAGACCATGGGGTCACACCCCTCTCACTCACTTGTCACTCACCTTTCCATTACAGCTAACGAATTCCTCTATTACATGAAGTTATCTTAGCACTAATGCCCAGCAGGATACTACTTTGCCAACAAGCAACTTTCCTAGAGATAATACTTTCTTTTGTACTTATAAGTTCCCACAAAACAATAAATAACTGTGCAGTTCCAATTCATCAATAAAATAGAACATATCCTCTCTCATAGCAGTCTTTTTGTTAACATTATCATCAAATGCAAAATGAATGTAGACTTGACTAGGCAGCATCTTTAAATAATAATTTATGTTTTTGTATTAGCATTTGAGCTGCTGTAGATATTATTCAGGTTTCTTTTTCCAAATGTTTGAACTCTAGTAGTTAACCTTTTATTTTCTCTTGCTGAGTACAATTAAAGAAGATGCTAACAGGTTTGGCATTCTCTAGCCCACAGTCGGCAAAGTTAGAAGTACTTCCTTTGCCGGGATGGCCAATCTACTTTTTCTAAAGAACCTTCTTGCTCTTCTGCAACTGAGTCTCAGAGACTGTGCCAGGACTTTGGTTACAAGTACTTGAATGATAACAAAGATATAAAATGTTTTGACATAACATACCTTTTTTTTAATTTGTTTTCCTCCATCAACCACAAATTTTTGTATATTTCTGATGGAGAACTTACATGATTTCATTATCTAACAATAATTCTTCAGGATTAAAATAGTATATAAACCAATGTGTAAATATCCCAGGGTGTGCCCCTTAACCAATCGTCAGAAAGTAATTAAAAACAGAAATACAGAAATGTAAATGTAAATCCTGATCTGATTATTTTTCTAAATCTAATTCATAACATCCTTTTTTAAACCTAAGCTCTCCTTTTGTTTGAGATATGACTCTACTCTCTATTCATGGTTGAAGGTATTAAGGAAATGAAAAACCACAGGATTAAAATCTGACATTTCATTGAGATCTATAATGTCTTTTATTTCACCCACACAAATCTCTGACTACTCCGTCCATCAAATAGAAAAACAGTTACATAGGGTGCCCTTCTTCCCCACCATTAAAACAGTACATACATTATTTAAACTGTTCTGCTAAGGTGATGGTCATATCTATGGCTTCTACAAGAAATTTGTTCTACTAGTAAATAATCCTTGCCAAAACAATTAGTTCCCTAGTTATGCTGGCGAGACAGGCAGTCACACAACTGTTCTGCCTGGTCTTTTCTGGTCCACTCCATCCGAGAACCACAGGTGTTACAATCTTGAAACATACTGGAAGTTCTTTCTTTGTCTTTCTCAAAGGGTTTGCCCATGGGATTGTCTTTCTGTTTGGGGCTTGAATGTCCAAGAGCAATACAAAATATTTCTCAACACCCAGAAATAATGCAGGCTCAGTTAAGTAGAAAAAAGAGGGTCCAAATTCAAAACTAACCTATGAACACCATACTTCTGTTATTACCTCTCTTTAGGGCGTTATCTTATAGAATATAATTTCTATTCTCCCAAGACTTAGACAAAATAATTACACTCACATATCATTTACTTACAAACATGTGGGTACTTATTATGCTTATATTATCCAAATCACAAAATGTCATTTATTTTAATATCCAAGCCTAATTATGGATAAAAATCATCCTTCAATCACTTTATAACTATTAATACTTATCAATAATCGTATCTATTACCAATGGCAGTTATATAACATACAATATCCATCTGTAGCTCACTACCATGTGCTCACAAGAATACAAATATTGACTTTAAAGCTCTTCCACATATAAGGTTTGATTTGATTGCTTTGCTTTAATGCCTGTGAGGTGAGTAAAGTCATTACTATGAAGCATGCAAAATGATGTGGGAATTTTATATACAATTATATAAGCATTATTTGCAGAATGAAAAAAAAAAACACTCAATTCATAAATCTGCACCTGAGGGAAAATCAGCCTACTAGTTAAAGAGTTACAACAATATTTGTTATCATTTTGTGTTTTATTAACTTTGAGAAAGTAAAATATGAGTATTATATCTGGTCTCTAAATTGGGAAAGTCAAAATAAATACCACTCATTTTTTTTCCATATTACAGATATTATGAATTTGGAACAATAATGTCTTAAGAGAGCTTTCAAAGCAGGAACCAAATTTGTGTTTAGTCACGTGCACTATATTTAGGAAAGATCCCACATAATGACCTAAAGTTCTTGAATCTTTACTTAGCTTGTCATTAAAAGCAGTATGGCTTATCTTGACCCCATGCCCCCTGCTCCTCATCTGATTAATAAAAGTCAAAGGAGAAGAAAGTGAACTAAAATACTTTGACTCAGTCTCACCCAATGCATTTACTTCACAATCCTACAGTTGCAGGTCTGACATCAGCTGAACCCTTAGACTTTCCTGATTAAGATGCCTCTGTTGTGAATTCATCTACAGGTTCAACAGGGCTACAATAAGAATCACAGTCAGTAGTAAAGTTTCATGTAAATGACGTGAATGGTGGCCCTAGCAGTGCATGAATCTTGGGCAATTGTTATTAAAGGACCCAGTAAACTTTCTAAATTCCCCCGAGAATATATAGCTATTAAGATATATGTTGCAAAACATATTGCACTCCACAGAATAGGTACCAAAAATTAAGAAGTCCATCTTCAATGCCTACATCCAACTCTCTACCCCAAGGGCTCCTTAATATGTTCTCCCATAAAACATCATTGAGGGCACAAGTAGCAGGAAAGCTTGGCACCTGGTACAGAGAAGTCACAGGCATTTCCTGAGCCCTGCCCTGGTATTCAGAATTCACCTCTCCTTTACCTTCCAGAGGCCATCAAACCCTAATCCTGTTCACTCCAAATATAAAGCCTTTCCTTTTATTACCATTGTCTTTAGAAAATGACATCATCATACATGGTATTATAATCTAGTGTTAAGTATCCTACATTCAAATCCTACAGTAAATTCTGTGTTCTTACCAAGTGTTTGATCTATTTTTGGTAATGATAATTCAAATTGAATTATCAGATTACTTAACCAGCCATATAAGCTTGAGTTGGTTATTTAAATTTTCTAAGTCTTAGTTTACTCAATTTTAAGATGTGCACAATTGTAGCACCTATCTCATAGGTACCTGATTTGAGTGCTTAATGATATAAGAAGAGAACTTAACAATACATGGATATCATGCATACTAAAAACTCAATAAAATTAAGCTAAAATCAATCTGAATTAGGCTCTAATTGAAACACACATACCCACAAACACACGACACACATACATAAACACACACACACACACCCCTCACTAGGTATTTGCATTAGAAATGCAAATTTATAATTAAACCCTATATAATCTTTTTTTTTTTTTTTTACAGAGACAGAGAGTCAGAGAGAGGGATAGATAGGGACAGACAGACAGGAATGGAGAGAGATGAGAAGCATCAATCATCAGTTTTTTGCTGCCATTGCAACATCTTAGTTGTTCATTGATTGCTTTCTCATATATGCCTTGACCGTGGGCCTTCAGTAAACCGAGCAACACCCTGCTGGAGCCAGCGACCTTGGGTCCAAGCTGGTGAGCTTTTGCTCAAACCAGATGAGCCCACGCTCAATCTGGCGACCTTGGGGGTCTCGATCCTGGGTCTTCTGCATCCCAGTTCGACACTCTAGCCACCGCCTGGTCAGGCTAAACCCTATATGATCTTATTAACCCCAACGAACTTAATAAAAAAATTTTAAAGACACACACAAAAAAGAAATGAAAATTTATACATATAATCAAAATATTTAATAGTAGGAAAGTGGTTAAAAATATTATGATACAGCCGTGGTATGGAAAGGTATACAATCATTAAAAATAATAAAAATTTGTCCTTTTGTAATACACACATTATTATAAGATATTGATTTTTAAAAAGTTGATTGCTGCCTGATCTGTGGTGGTGGCACAGTGGATAAAGCATCGACCTAGGGACACTGAGGTCGCCAGTTCAAAACCCTGCACTGGTCTGGTCAAGGCACATATGGGAGTTGATGCTTCCAGCTCCTCCCCCCTTTCTCTCTTTCTCTCTCTCTCTTTCCCTCTCTCACTCTATGTCTCCTCTCTAAAATGAATAAAATAAAATTAAATTAAATTTAAAAAGCTGATTGCTAAAGAGCATATAATTGGTAATGTTTAATCCCATGAACCTGAGACATGTACTCTAACAACATTGAAAACAAAAATTTCCTATTCACACTACCTTATCTTCCACCCATCCTTTACCCCAAATATCCAGACTCTTGTACATTGTATCACTCTTTACATTTGTCTTATGTACCTAAAACCTCACTACAACTGTTTCAATGGGCAAAGTCTTTGGCATCCCTTCAGTATTTACCCTACTAAAGTATTTACTTTTAACTACCTTGATATTATTAATGTACCTTCCTTAAGCAAAGTCAAATCCTGTGGTTTTCTGTCACCTTTCTGTTTACTCTTTCCTCATCCTCCACTTGCATCTGAAGTGACGATATACACTGGGGTTGCCGGTCCTCAACCCTCTTCTCTCATTGCCCCACATCATTTCCATGGGTCTGCAGCTCACTGCACCGTAAACTCTCATTCATCTGAAAATAGTGATTAGTAATTCCCAGCCCTAGTCTCAGCCCCAGACTTCACCTTATTCTAGAGAATTAAAACTCATGTTTCCAACAGCTTTATGGCAAACTTGGAGCCTCACTCCTTTGTAGACTCATAGTATACTTGACCAGTGTGATGCCTCTCACTTTATGAGGCCCACTAGCTCCTCTTTACCCAAATGATTACAAGCTAGTTAAGGACAGCGGCCATGTACCTGCTATAGTGAATTCTGTGTCCTTACCAAGGATTCGATATAGTTTTGGTAATGATAAACTGTGAGGACAGAAACCGTGTTAGCCACAAAGGTTTTTATCTGATATTTGCACGTGAAGAAGGATAACAGAGAGGAAGGAAAGAATTCATTCCTTTCCCTTGATTCAACCATGGACCCTCCTGAAAGAAACAATAGAAACCATATTATCCTTGCAGACCCCTGAGATATTGCTGATCAGGTACAGATGTGGGTTTATGAGCTCAAGGAGTCCCATGCAAAGAGGAAAGATAACTAATTAGATAGCTCAGAGAAGGCCCTTCTTGTTAGTACTACTTGCCCCACCCTTCCTGCCCATACTTCTATGTTTAATTTAGAGGATTACATGCAGTTCTTCTACTCCACAGGCATTGTTGTCAGAATCAAATGATAAGAAGCTCTAGTTTCTTTGAGAATCTCAAGGTTATCAGTGGAAATGTGCATGGACGCCTCACTGTTATGAAAGCATCCCTGTCAAGCCACCTATACTTCTCCTTAAATTCAAAGGCTATGAACATATCCCAGATGTAAACAGGTTATTTGGAAGTTTTTACTTTAATGGAGATGATACTTTTCAGTTTTCACCTCTTTATCTTTTAAAGACTCTGAAGTGCCACACAGAATATCTATTTCTTTTTTTGCATGAGACCTTCAAATATAGAAGATGATAAGGCCCCTTTCATGACAGGTGTTTACCAAACTAAACTACACCACACCCTTTGCCACTCCTCATGTAACATGATTTTTAGTTTATGTACCAGTCTGGTTATTTCACTCCAAGTAACGTCCAGCTGTCAATGTTCCCCCTAAAATGGGTTGTTGTCTACGTGAGGTGTGACCAACCAACCTTAACTACAGAATAGCTCAGCAGCTTTATTCTAGATCCTCTACTTTCTCAATGAGGCCTAATGTCAAACTGGCATTTGGACAGCCGTTTTATCATACACGTTTACCTTATGTTTAGTTCAACTCATAAGTTTTGTTTTAAACTAGTTTAAAATTCTTGTAGCTGCTAAGTTATCCCCTCTCTTTAGGACTTTGGAGTCAAGATTACTGGAAAGAATTCAGAGGTTGATAATCTGGGGTGAATCTTTAACCATTTTTTCCATTGACTAAGTCAGTATACTGATTGCTTCAGAGTATAAATAGTAGTCATATGGAATCACATTAGAAGGTACTGTATTTTTCATTCCATAAGATGCATTTTTCCCCCAAATGTGGAGGGGAAAATGTCCGTGCTTCCTTCCTTATTTATTTATTTATTTATTTATTTATTTATTTATTTATTCATACAGGGACAGAGAGAGAGTCAGAGAGAGGGATAGATAGGGACAGACAGACAGGAACGAAGAGAGGTGAGAAGCATCAATCATCAGTTTTTTGTTGCCGTTGCGACACCTTAGTTGTTCATTGATTGCTTTCTCATATGTACCTTGACCGCGGGCCTTCAGCAGATGGAGCCACCCCTTGCTGGAGCCAGCGACCTTGGGTCCAAGTTGGTGAGCTTTGGCTCAAACCAGATGGGCCCGCGCTCAAGCTGGCGACCTCAGGGTCTCGAACCTGGGTCTTCCATATCCCAGTCCGACGCTCTATCCACTGTGCCTCCGCCTTGTCAGGTCCATGTGTCTTATGGAGCAAAAAGATACGTTATTTTATTAAATATTTTAATACACCATTTGGTTCATAATATTCTAAACAAAGTGGGTATGGAAAAGAGGAAAATAAAAATTTGAAGCTCTAGAAAGCAAAAACCTTTCTAGAACCTTAAAACTAATCTACTGCAAAGGCAATTCAAAATTTTAAATGCATGATAGAATAGCATTCCCTTAAGTGTATTTTAAGAAACATCCATTACATGAGATCTTTACAGATATTAGTGGAGAAATTAGAACCACCAGAATAAAAAAAAATTAAACATGATAAGTCTTTTTAGGACCTTAAATTTGCAAATGAAAACTGTGACATCTCAGATGTAATCAAACATCAAATTTTCTCCAAAGGTTCTTACAGATCAAACATTACTGGACTTCTCCCTGCAGATTCTAATTTGGGATGTACAGAGAGAGGCCCAGGCATGTGTCCTCTGAACCGAGATCTCGGGAGATGCTAATGCTACTGGTAAGGAACCACGTTGAAGAGCCACTGGGATCTGACCATAGAGAATCTGATGATGAGTTTTTTCTAGAGTGGTGTGCTTTCAGGAATAATATGCTAAATTCAGTACTACTTTTGGCTATCTAAAAAACAAAATTATCACAGAAGTCATTTTTTTAACTCTGAATGAACAGGAATCTGAAATTTATCTTTATTTTTCTTAACAAAGAGAGAGAAAAGAAAAAGACCATAATCATTTTTTCAAATAAACTGCCTAAATACCCCAAACATGTGTGCTTTTCTAATTCCAGGTTCCAAATGTATCTTCCACAGTTAAATAATGCTTTGGATTTGGCAACATCTACTGCAGAAACAGACACAGGTAGAAAGGTCACTCGTGGATGTGTGAAACTAACAGCAAAGGCTTCCGGAAAATAGTTCTGAGTAAGTGAGAGGCTGAGTTTGGCACAAAACTGCTCTCGGACAAGTACCTGGAGGTCCATTCTAGTTACCCTCATATTTATGTATCATGAAGTTTACTGGCAAAATTAAATTATTATTATTTGTCTCCTTTCACTTAAAATATACTTTAACATTTCATCCTGAAAGTTTGTAATTTGGGGGAAAAACAAACATTAAGATTGAAAGCACTTATAAATGCAAAGTACTCAAGCAAAGAACAACTGAAATTTGGCAACACATAAAAACGTGACATTACTTTCACAAACTTTGGCTGTTTTTTAATGCAATATATAGCTCCAAAGACACACATGAATATCCACTTACAAACGTAGCACACACACCACCATTCTGGGAACAGCCAGCTAGTATATACATTGAGCATCAACCGAACAATGCAATTCATCTCAAACATCACAAAGAATACTTGCCCTCCCTTTCTCATTAATAGTCTCTCAAGGGATGGCTTTCTAAAAAGAAAAAGAATGGATTCATAAGAATTTCAGAATTCCAAGATAAAATAACAACAGCTATATACATAGCTGAAATTAAAAATAATTAATAAAAGACTAAACATATGGACATTTCTTATTAAAATATAAACTAGCTTCTCTTTCTTATAAAGGTACCTGTAAAATGTGACTTCCCAAATGTGCTTCAAATACTTCAATGGCCAGTGCACTGGGGCTTCTCCTTCGCTGTGCACCTATAACTTAGAGAGAGAAAAAAGAAAGAAAAAAAGAAAAGGAAAAATGAAAAAGAAACAGAAGAGAAGAAAAGAAAGAAAAAAAATTAAGTTGGAGCTCTCGTTCACACCTTCAGCTCAATTCCTCTTTAATTGCATCACTAGCTAGTTACCATATAAACAACACCTCAAAGGAGCACGACCCACTGTTCATTTGATTCTGAGTTGCCTAAGAACTTAGGTTGAATTTTCAGATCAAATAACAGCAAACAACACCCAGACTTTTCAGAAAATTTTTCATTTTGGACTGTTTTTTCTATACTGGCATGAAATCATGAATGTTCACATTCCTCTAAAATAAATTAGTAAGTTATTTTTTAAATTTAGGTACTTTTAAAGCATACAGATACTGACTTTTCCTCCCAGAGAAAATCTAAACTTTTCATATTCTGTAAGCTAAAAAAAAAAAAAGAAGAAAACATGATTTTTTTAATGTTCTAATGCAACAACTTTATCACAATTTGATATGCACAACATACTGAAGAAGAGATTCTCACTAAATACTGTTGACACTGGTGTTGTGTCTCATGATGGCTGTTTGTTTTAATTTACTGAGCATTCACATGTAGGTGTTCCTATAGGATTGCTCAGAAGCCCCGGTGATGTCGCCCAGATTGTCCCTTAGCAGGTCAGGAACTGTTTCCTTAGAGGGTCCCCCTGTGCTCCGCTCCCTTGCACCGTGCAGGGTGAGTCCTGCTCATGTTGGTACACTACCCGCGCTGTCTGTAGCACCTGTACTCAGGGAGCCCCGCTCCTTAACAAAGTGAGCTTAATGCTGTTTGTGCGAGCCACAATGGGGGTCTTCTCTAGACATGTTTTTCTGTATGGGGTCACAATCTGATTTTAATTCTGTTCTGAGTATATCTACCCCACAGCCTTTTCTAATTTCTTCAAACATAAAAATCTGTTTGGCTTTCAGTAATTTATGAAAAAAAAATTCAGATCTTTTTCATATTTCCAACATGTAAATTCCTCATGCAGTCCTGCTTTCCTGAAAATTTTATTACAAACCTCTGCACCCTCAAACCTAGACACTCGAATTGAAGAGAAAATAAAAAGCCTCTACTTTCTTCTAAAAAACACTTCCAGCTAGTTGACAAGAAAATTTCAGCAAAACACTCCTGGGCTAATTCTGCTTCATTTTAGTTACTAAGTCAGTTGGTTGGATCCTTAGCTTAGTAGGGATTATAACATAAATGTACTGCGATTACTGTGCTGTGCAAAGGGGCAGTTACCCTGCAACAGCCAGTGAGAGCCAGCAGGGTCTGAGAGGCACTTTGAAAACTGCCTGAGTGCTCAGTATCATTATTATTGGCAAGAAGATAAAAAAGAAGCATTTTATTTCAATGGCAAAGTTTACAAAATATAACTGAAGAGTGATTATTAGCAAAGAATATTCCAGCTGGCAGGGATTGGAGAGATCCCTACTTCAACTTCCTCATTTGGTTCAGAAGGAAAACACACAACTAATAATATTAAAACAGAAAAATCCTTTTTTTATCCTAAGAATAATCTTTTTTTATAAGCATAGACACAAGATTTAAAAATTTTTAATATTCAGATATACTTAAGATGGTACTACTCAGTGTGTGTGTGTGCGTGTGTGTGTGTGTGTGTGAGAGAGAGAGAGAGAGAGAGAAATAGAGAGAGAGTGAGAGAATGTGTTTCTGATTAATTTCCTATTCTAACATGCACATTACTCCCTTGAAAACTCCTCTGGCATTTTTGATAATGCAGCTGTCTTGCTGAATACTGTTTTTGGTTTCTAGAGTGTTAATTGCACATTATGGTAGCTTGGTGTGAATGATCCCACATGAATAAAATCTGCAGCCTTTTTTTTTAAAAGATTGTTGGAGGTGGGGTGAGAAGGAGAGAGGGGAGTTGAAAAACTTCAAAAGTGTCTACTTTGTTTCTCAGGCAGTAATTGGGATTCAGAAACCTCCACATTAACAATTGATAATTTGGGGGCATTTCAGGACTTCCAGTTACAAAGTTCAAAACAAACCACTGCACATCACACAAAAAATGGACTAACTTTAGAGAACAGGAACTTTTCCACAAAGAACTGGATCAAGAGGGGGTCAGGGGAGCAACAGTCACGAGATACAGAAGACCCTAAAACATAACAGGTGATGTAAGGAGTGTGTTTATTCACTAGAAGATCCAAGAGCCATGTTCCAGTAACATCAGGTTGGCAGCTCAACTGACTTCTAGAAGCACAGCGGACTTCAGGAGGGTGCTGATGGGGTTATCCCAACCTGGCCATTTATGGCCTTTCTCTCCCTTCTCTTTCTCCACTAGAACTCAGACTCCCCCTAAGTAAACACTGCAAATACATAACTATTTAGGGATTTTATTCAAGAAAACTTAATCAACCCGGGGACCCTAAATATCTTCACCAGGTCCTACATCCATGAGTTGTACTTGTATAGTTATTCCTCTTTGTCCTTAAAATCTTCCAGAAATCTGAGTGTGCATCTCAGTTTATGCTAGCTTAATACACAGCTATCTTGTCAGGGGTTTAATGCTATTCTCTTTCATGGCATTTTTATGGCAGTGGGATTTCTCCTAATTTATATGTTTTGTACTTACACAGTTGATGCGGGGTAGTAATGACAGTTCCTAATTTTATAACCAACATAAATATGTTAAACAGGAGCCCATTATGTCCCTGGGAGAAGACCAGCTCTGACTCTAGCATTACTGGTAACTGAATAGATGTTTAAAATGTACTTCTTACTTTGTACCTTTTATCCTATTCCATTTTGCATTTTGAGATTCAGACAATAATTTAAGTCAGAAGCAGTGCAAATAAAGTTATTTCATTTCTGCAAGTTAATCTCATTGTGTTTATACAGTATCATTAATAAATAAACAAAAACTAAGGAGGCATTTTCCTTATTCATTGTCCTCAGAAAAGTAACACGTTGCTTATGAAGTGCTCGCAGGTCTTTAGATTTTGGAAATTGACAGTTTCTAAAACCATTCGGTAGTCTGGACAGTATGCACATTTATTACTGCTGAATAGGTCACTGTTCCATCTGGTTTAATGATAGATTTCACTTATTTGTTCATCCAATTAAAATATATTACTTTTTGCAATTTAAAGAACACTAACTAAATTAACCAAAAAGAATATACACAGTGCATTGCTAAATAAATGGAACATATAATTGCTTATGTGTGAAAACTATGTCCCTACTTACTGAGAGTAAGAGGTGAGAGTTTTAGAAGTTGAAAGTTTATACAAACAGCTTTCTTTTAAACAAAAAAATCAAGCAATTTTAAGCAATTTAAAACAAACCTAGGCCCAGCATATAATTATCAACAAATACAACAATATTATCTTATGTTTTGCAATGGTTAAAAATAAAACATCCAGAGTTTTAAAAGATTTTAAACAGAAGAGATATATAGGGAGCAGGATTCTTAAAAATCAAATAAAGAAACTCTGAGTGCCTCAGAAATCTAAAATGATACAAGGAATCATTAGGACTATACATTTGGAAAGGCCAATCTATAGTTATCTCATGAAAAAAGTAGAAGCCACAAAAGGAAACCATAATCTGAGCCATGTATGTAAAAAATTAGTTTTGTCTCTCAACAATATCAGCAAAAATGTTCTCATGTAGAATCTTCTGCATAACCTTGTAAGGCAGTCTTTGAGAATTCAGTGAAGTAAAAGACAATCCCTCTTTTGAGAAATACATCCCATGCCCTCAGTCATATTCCTAACCTGTGCTTGTCACCTTTGGGGAGGTACAAACACTAGCAAGGCTGAGGATTACCACTCAGTGAGAGTTTGACCTATTCAACCAAAAGGTCAGCTTGCCACAGAAGAACCCATTACAAAACAGAAGCCGGCCAACTCAATGGACACCCATAATAAAAGGGGGGAAAGTCAGGAGCTCTACTGGCCTTGGGTCCTGCACTGCCCTTTTCCTTCCTATCCTCCCCACCCCCATGTCCAGAGAAAGTGGAGCCATCCAGCTCCTCACCCGCACAGTTCACAATGGGAAGGCAATCCAGACAGGAGAGAGAAAGGGGCTCAGTATTTTAGGGATCATTTTAAAAAGATATTTAAAAGTGAAGATGAGTAGGACACTGTGAAGATTTCCAATTGATTGTTTGATTAGGAAAAAGCAGTCATTGGCAGACAGAGAAGCCCATTTTAGAGACATTTCTCATTGCCCCTACTCCCCACCCCCATGAGGAACAATATGCCAGCTTTGGTAAAAGTCGCCTTAAAGTTCCAACTGGAATACTTGGCTCGTGCTGCCTGCCACTAGCACATTCAATAAGCAGAGACAGGGGTTGAATCTTTAAAAGCATTTTATTCAGACAGCCGGTGATCTGAAAAGGCAGCGAACTTCCGGACCAAAGAACTGCCTTAATAGCCTCAGTTTGCAGGCCTCTTTTACAGGGTCAGGGGCTGTTAGTGATGGTACAAGGGGCAAAGTCCATGCAGTTAGTCACTGAGACAAGAGTGTAGAGAGGTGTTCTGCTCTTTTTTTTTTAATTTTTATTTTATTCATTTAGAGAGGAGACACAGAATGAGAGAGAGAGAGAGAGAGAGAGAGAGAGAGAGAGAGAAAGAGAGAAGGAGCTGGAAGCATCAACTCCCATATGTGCCTTGACCAGACCAGTGCAGGGTTTTGAACTGGCGACCTCAGTGTTCCCAGGTCGACGCTTTATCCACTGCGCCACCCCAGGTCAGGCTGTTCTGCTCTTGAGATAACTGAACTATCTGCCTTCTCTCTCTCTTCGATTCCTCCCCAGTGCTGCTCAGGGCTGGGCTCTTCCAGGATGCTTCCTAGGATGCTTCCCAGGCCTCCTGCAAAGATAAACTTCTTGCTACATTTCAAAGGGGAGCCATTAAGAGAGACTAGAGAGAAAATGTACCAATTAACTATTTCTTAGCCCTTACATAATTTCCTACTGATTATAACTAAAAGCAACTATTACTAAAGCCAAATTTCTGACTCTTGAGTTCCCCTATCTGTTCTGCAGGTAGTATTTCAAGCATATCCACCTAGTGAAAAGGCAAGCTTTATGCCAGGATAGCTACCCTCTGAATCTGTCAGCCAGGGGGCAAAGCTTTTTTTCCCACACAAAGCTTGGGGGAAGGAAGCATGCTTAAAGGCATCTGGGACATCAGTTCCAGGGTTTCAGCACTTGAGCTAGCAAAGTCAGGGACTGGGAAAGAGTGGAGGGTAGAATGCTTAATGAGTCTTCCCATGGCTACCAAAGGAAAGAAAGGGTTTTCCCTTGAGGAATCTCAATTAGCCGCCCCTACTGTATGGAAAGGAGTGAGGGACAGTCTTCCCAGGAGCCTTAGAAGTTTATAAGGGGTATGTGCATGTGTGTGTGTGTGTGTGTTTCCCTCGAAAATAAAATTTATATTTTCATTTTCTGCAGGCCCAAATCTTCATTCTGAAATGTGTCCTCACACCTTTGATTATTGCTCCAAGTCACCATTGGCGTTTTCAATGCTAAGCTTCTCACTGTGTGTGCATGCCTTAGGTGCTGTGGACAGCCCAGGTTGGGATGGGATGAGGCACTGGGAAGCACAGCCCTGGGGACCAGCTTCTGCCACACAGCAGCACTCTAATGGAACCCTGTGACCCTGTGGTTGTAAGCACAACACGTGGTCTCCACTCAGGACATTATGTGAATATCTGAGGGCAAAAGATTACAATACTTTTTCCATGTACTTTCAGCAGGGTTAGTATTTTGGCATTTAAAATAGACAGTAACTGATGACCAGAGGAGAGAAATAGGGATGAACTTGGCTTATCGGGCATTTGAATCTCTAATTAACAATAAACACAAAAAAGGAAACACCTGCGTTAGCAGTAGTACACTTTGAGTTGATTTTAAAATTCATATTTAGAAATTTAAAAATAAAAAATACATCTTCATAATTCATATTCCAGAACCCATTAACACATTGTTACCAGCGTAGACAAAAAGAGATATTTAATCCAATAAAATAATTAAACTCTAAGAAGTTTTATGCTAATTCAAAAATTCTTTGATGCAACACATATTTAAATTTCTTCCACAATATAAGTACGAACTGAATATGTTAGGGGAAAGTATTAGGGATGGTGTGAGTGTGAGAGTATTAACATTTACAAATGAATTGCTGAATTTGGGGAAAATAAACCATGATGTTTTGCTCAACAAAGCATATCTCTGTGGCTTCAACTAGTAAGAATTAAGAGGAAGACATACAACATTTGAAAGATCTGTTTAGTCAAGGGTGTGTTTATCATGCACTTATCTTTTGAAGAACTAAATAGTATTCATATGGTTTCTGAAAACTTTTAATAATTTTTTACATGAAAATGGCAGTCTTCTACTAGAGAAATAGCACCCAAGTATTACTGTAGTAGTGCTGACAATGTTTTCTTGTATATGGTCAGCAACAACAATTTAAAATTTTTATTATTTCTTAAGTAAGATGAGGGGATACAGTAAGACAAACCTTTCATGCACTCTGAATGGGATCCACCCAGCAACCCCCATCTGAAGCTGATGCTTGAATAAACTGAGCTAATTTTAGCACCTGAGGTTGATGTATGGACCATCTGAGCTATCCTCAGCATCTGGGGCCCATGTTCAAACCAATCAAGCCCCTGGCTGTGAGAGGGGAAGAGAGAGAGAAGAGAGTGAGGGAGGGAGGAGAAGCAGATATTCGCTTCTCTCATGTGCCCTGACCAGAAATCGAACCTGGGACATCCATATGCTGGGCCAACACTCTATCCACTGAGCAAACTGTCCAGGGCCACAAAGTTTCCATTTTAAAAACTCACTATGGCACTGAAGAAAGAGTTTCTAGCTTCCAGAGTAGATTATTTCTTCATCTGTAGTTGGCAAACAGGAAAATATCTCCTCTCTGACAATCTGATAGTTCCTATAGAACAGTGGTTCTTAACCTTTTTTGAGGTACCGAACCCACCAGTTTCATATGCGCATTCACCGAACCCTTCTTTAGTGATAAATAAAATATGATTTTTTTTCAAATTCAAGACATAAGTATATGTTTAATTACTGGTGCACAAAATGAGCCGTGCATGAACATCACCTTGCTCAAAGAACAAAACCAACAAAGTGCATGAACTCACAACAAATTACGGTATTACTTTATTCTGGCCTCTGCGGCAGAGGCTTCTCCGAACCCCTGAGACTGACTCATCAAACCCCTAGGGTTAGATAGAACCCAGGTTAAGAACCACTACAATAGAAACTATTATATGTCCCTCCTATGGGCAATATATAAGATGATTAACATCTTCATGAGAAAACCCAATGTTCTCCTTGACAATGACGTTTGTAAGGCAGTGGATAAAGCTGCTGTTTGGTGTGACAGCACCTGAGGGAATGATGAAGTCCTAACAGTCAACATCTCTGACAGTGAAAACATCAGGAAAACACAGGCCTGGTTCACAGCGGGGTCGGAAGTTGGGTGGCGGGGTACCTGAGGGGATCCTCAGGAGATGCAGGGCGGTGTGGGGGAGGGCATGCCACGGACTGCCTGCCAGACTAGACCAGGGCATGTTTACTTTCCTGAACTTCAAAGTAACTATTACAAATCCAAAGAGGACTTTCTAAAAATGTTAGGTATTAATCATCTTAATTTTAATTTCTTAATAATTTCAAAATAACAATGTATTTGAAAAAGGGAACTTTCAAAAGACTGAGGTCCAACAAAAGCTCCAATTTTTTTCCCAATGTGTTCCTTGGTTTCAACAAGTATGTAGGTACTACAGGGATTGCATTAGTATGCATGGTTTAGAATAACTCATTTATTTTCTACAGTGGAGTATTTCCTCTTTTTAACAAAGTAAATGAAAGTTAAAATAACTGAGCCTGATTAATTTCTGTGTTTTTAATTCCAGCAGAGTTATAGGTTATGATGAATTGTACCCTCCTCAATCAGGGGAAGTTTTTAGAGTGAGGAAGTTATTAAGTGACTCTAGGATGAAGAATGTAGAATAGGAGAATCTTCAAGTGGCAAAGTCTTGATTTTTATCTAACATGGACTCAGCAAGAAGACATAAACTTATTAATTCTGGCTTTAGGGCTACAGCAACAAACAATTATACCGAGCCATACTATGTGGCGGGCACTCGGCTGGGTACAGGGAACACAAAGATGAACACAACACAGTCTGCAGAGGGAGGCAGTCAGTGTGAGAGAAGGTTCCATGGGCTCCAGAGACACGCAGCACAGATGTTGGCCGAGCCTGAGCCTGGACACACGTCTGCTGTGGGAAAGTGCTTTGAATTCCGAGCCTGGACGGTTTGTGGCTAGAGTTTTGAGATTCTTTTCTTGTTATGTTACTGTCATTGTTGTTCTTATTAAAATCTTCTTCCAGGAATCACCTTCTTTTCCATCTACCCTGTGTGTCAGATAGGAATACTGCATGTTCTCACAAATTACATGCACAGTTCATAAGGAGACACCAAGTGCTCTTTGAACTTAGCTCTCAAAAACTCAGAGAGAAAACACATCAAATTTGAGATTTGAATGAGCACTAAATTTGCAAAGTTTAATAATTGACCTTTTATTGGTAGAAATGACCACCCCATTAATATGATGAAAATATTTTGCAAAGTTTAATTTTTTTGTGTGTGTGACAGAGACAGAGAGAGGGACAGATAGGGACAGACAGACAGAAAGGGAGAGAGATGAGAAGCATCAACTCTTAGTTGCAGCACCTTAGTTATTCACTGCTTTCTCATATGTGCCTTGACTGGGGGGGCTACAGCAGACCGAGTGACCCCTTGCTTAAGCCAGCAGCCCTGGGCTCAAGCTGGTGAGCCTTGCTCAAACCATATGTGCCCACACTCAAGCTGGTGACCTCAGGGTTTCCAACCTAGGTCCTCTGCATCCCAGTCCGATGCTCTATCCACTGCGCCACTGCCTGGTCATCCACAAAGTTTAAATATTTAATGGGGGTTAGATTTGCTATGCTTCCTCATTTTGAGCCAAAAAGAAAGGATTCTTATATTTTCATTTTGTAAACTGTCTTAAAAGCCTTTTAGTTGAGTGCCACCACACTGCTCTCAGCCCTGTGGCCCCATGGAAAACAGACAGTTCCTGACATGACTCCACCTAGTAGAAAGGAGGGGAGCTCAGCACTGAACCAGTAGGGAGTCACGCAGACTCCCTAGTAAAAGGAAAAGGTCCACATCTGTTATCTTGATTTTTTTTCCAAGTATGATTCCAAAGCTTCTTGTTATGACATCTGTAACATCTGCTACAAATACTGAAGTAAGTAAGGCACAAACTTATTACTTCCAGTCTAATGCTCCATCCATCTCCGGACTTCCCTGGGCCACTGATACACAGAGAGTTGAGAAAGTTGGGTGTGAGGAAGCAGCTTATGTTTCTGTGGGAGAAAGGGGTCTATTGCTCTGCCCTCTTCTTTTCCTGTTTATCCATTCATATATTCAATCATATTCATACTCTCTCTCTCTCTCTCTCTTCCTCCCTTCCATGCCCACTTGCTTCTGGGCCACATAAATGCTTGGCAGTGTTTATTGATTTTCTTTCTGGCACAAAAACAGTCAACATAAAGTTTTATGAAGCAGTGTGGTATTGGCCCAAAAAATACCATGCTCTGCTTATAATAGCACCTGATTGAAAAGTCACTCAGATGAGCTTCCAAAGCTCAACTATCTCAAACTATGGTATTACATTTATGCATCCAAAATTTAATGAACATATAAAAGATATTAGCCTCATTGACCTAGGTGCTAGAGGGGTAAGCCAGGCTCCCATTTTCATTTCTAGATGTTTTTTTTTTTAATGTCTGCAGAAGAAAGCTAAAAGCATCCATGAAAAATATTTGCTGAGTCTCTACTTTGTCCTGGGCATTGTGTCGGAGAATATAAACATGAAACGGCACCATCCTAAGTCTCCAGAGATCAGAGTCTCTAAAAGACAATAATAACACAAGAGAAGGAGCTCAGAACTAGCCGCAGACTGCCTAGGCTCAGGACGCAGAGCACCTTCCCACAGCAGACACGTGTCCAGGCTCAGGCTCAGCCAGTATCTGTACTGCGTGTCTCTGGAGCCCACAGAATCTTATCTCACACTGACTGCCTCCCTCAGCAGACTGTGTCGCAGTTATCTTTGTACCCCTGCCCCCCAAAAAGAGAGAGAGAGAGCAAATGAATAAAATTCAATCAATGTGCAAATATCAACTCTCAACTCTAGGATGAGGGCAGAGAGAGTGGAGGCAGGGAAAAGCTCAGAATAGGGTTCTATTATAACCAAGAACTGAAGAGTGAGCTCACACAGTGAACTCTAGCCGTCAGGACCTGGGATCCACTGGTGAGATGGGAAGGCAAGGACAAACGCACATTAACACTGCTGCATGTGCAGGGCCCAGCTTCCTCATCTTTCCCACTCCAACTTGCTTTTCCTTAAGATGCAACAGCAGTGAAATGCCACACTCCTACAGACGCTTTCAGGATGGGTTCCCTATGAATACAGCACCGTCTTGATGCTTGATACTATACTACATTTTGACAGTTACTGCTTATACCTAGGAGGACCAAGGTGTAGGCTCTGTCTGAAAACACTAACTTGACAATTCAGACTCTTCACAACTTGGGCACTGTTGCTTGCATCAAAGCCCCTGAAGTGTGTATGTACATCACAGCACCCAGCTTGGCATTGTGTGATATGACAAATGGACTGTCATATCACCTCAGAGTTAGGAAGACGACGACTATGACTCAGGTTTCTTATTGTAGGGCATAGGATTCCCTCCCAAGACACTGCCTGTTTTTTGCCTGCAGGGAGAGTTCAATGTGAGGATGCTGACTGTTGGGAGCCAGTTACGAACAGAGAAAGGGTTCTAGAGTCAGAACAACCAAGTTTTAAATATTCCATTTATCTCTAATTAGCTGGGTGGTCCTGGAATAGTTAGGCTCTATGGGCCTCAATTTCTCATTCTGTCAAAAGGGTTAACATCTCATGGTACTGTTGTGAGGACATCCCCTGCCTGCTTTGATTTTTCTTCCAAAGCTTATTCATATATCTTCTCTCTCCCCCACTAGCACGATAACTTCAGAAGCTGGAGGAATTGCTTTGTGCACTGCGGAAATCCTGGCGGTTATAAAAGTGCCTACAACACAGAGGTGTACAGTAAATGTCGGTGAATAAACAAACACTCTAGAGCACAGTGCCTGGCCCAGGGAGCTGCTCAGCACAGCAGCTCTTTCCTTCTTGTTCTGAAAAGCAGAGGCCCTGGCCAGTTAGCTCAGTTAAGAGTATCATCCCAAAATAACAAGGTGCAGGTTCGACCCCCGGTCAGGGCACACACGGGAAGCAACCAAAGAGTGCATGACTGAGTGGAACAACAAATGCTTCCCTCCTTCCACCTCCCAACTCTCTCTCTCTCCCTCTTTCTCTCTCTAAAACAAAAAACAAAAAAACAAAAAAACAATAAAAGTTTAAGCCCTGGCCGGATAACTCTGGAACACTGTCATCATCCTGGAGTGCACAGGTTGCTGGTTTGATTCTCTGGTCAGGGCACATACAGGAGCAAATTGATGTTCCATTCTCTCTCTTTCTCTCTCTCTCTTCCTGCCTCTCTCTCAAAAAAGAAAACAAAAGAAAAACAGAGGCTGGGCCTAAGAAGACTTTTCTAAGTCATTATCTTTATCCCAAGTTTAATATGAATATTAGGCCATTTTTACCCAAATATTAGGAATATTTAAAAATTATTTTCTAAGATATTAGGGATTTTGTTGTTGCTCAGTATAGTATCTGTCGTTTCTGCCTTTCCTGTGGCCTGATGTCAAATCTACAGTGTTAACCACAAGTCCTGCAAGCCAATGGCGATCAGGTCTCAAATCAGTGCAAACATTTCACACTTACTTGGGCAGAGAGCCAGCAATTCACTAAGTTTCAGCAACTGCCCCCTGAATTTTCTTTTGAAGGATTCACTTCCAGCAGTAATTGGTATGCGTTTTAAGATGCTGAATGCCTCAGACATAACTTGATTAGGTAAACGTACACAGCCACCACCACTAAAAAGTAACCCACCACCTTCTTTCTGACTTCCTATAAACAAAGCACATTCACTGAGCAATGTTAACTGAGTGGGAACTAGGTCTTGCTATATCAGCAAATCAAGATCTGGCAGCACCATTGCCATCTGCCTCCTGGGGACCCACAGAGGCTGTGGTGTAGACAGAGTTAGAAACTAAGTAAGATCCCTGGCCAGGGAGCTCAGTTGGTTAGAGACTTATCCCATACACCAAGGTTGTGGGTTTGATCCCCAGTTAGGAAGTTAGGAAACACAGTAGTACCTTGAGATACAAACAGACCAACCCTTTTTTTAAAGATACGAGCTGCGAGTAGGTTCATAGAGTAGTTTTGTTTGAGATCTGAGCGAAATTCCGAGATACGAGTCATGATTCGGGAAGCTGCTGCTAGTTGGAGCGTTGGCGCACAGGTCCAGTATCGGCAGTTTGATATACGAGTTGACTGACTTACAAGCTCAGTTACAGAACTAATTAAATTTGTATTTCAAGGTACCACTGTATATAAGACTCAACCAATGAATGAATAAATAAGTGGAAAACAAATCAATCCCCCCCTCTATCTCTTTTTTCTCTCTCTCCTTTCTTTTCCTCTTCATAATCAGTCAATAAATAAAAATTTAAAATAAAAAATTAAATAAGAAAGATGAGCACTACTTGGAAAGTCAAGATTAGTAAACAAGCTGACAAGAATTAAGAACACAAAATATAGAGGGTGTGGCAAAAGTAGGTTTACAGATCTGAATATGCAAAAAACAGCTCATTTTTGTATTATTATTTATGGATGACTGTATTATTTTCCATACAAACAATATAAATTTCCTTTTGTCCCACCCTGTATACTCTGACACTCAACCACCAACATCACTTCCATAAAATGCATGAAGAAGGAAAAACGTAATGTGAAGACCAATTACTTAGGTTCAAGATTCAGCTCAAGCTTCTATCAGGTTTTTAACATGTTTTCTTTGAATAACAGTTGTTTAAGCAAATCTCCCCCAAAATATATTTAAACACAGAATTTTGAATATACAATTTTAAAACCTCCAAAGAACCTCTGAAAACCCATTAGTAGACCTCAGGTTATGAACTCTTGCTTTAGATAAAATCTGAGTGCTGGCATCCACATATATCCAGTCCCAGGCTAGCACTTAGTGGGACTGAAAAAATGATTCTGTGAATGAATGAGTGACTAATCAAATGAATGAATGCAAGAGAGTCAGTCAAGAGAAAATACATGATGCAAGCAAGCACTTGTATTCCGTGGGGGGCTACGAGACTGAAAGCAGCAGCCAGTTAGTTAGTTTAGTCACAAAAAATTGTTTTGTGGAATTATTCAGTGCTCCTCCCCTTCTAAATGCATACAGAGAGAGGAAAGGAAAAAGAGATAATGAAGGTTTGCAAATGAAGTGGGTACAACTGTGCAATCAATCAACATTTTCTGAAAAAGAATCTGCATCACTTGCCAAAAATCTGAACTGAATAACTGAACCAGCATTCTGATGAGAATGGACTTTGCCACTAGCCAGTCATTAATTATTTGTCTTCCAACTGTCTTTCTTCTCTTTTCCAGGAAGCCACTGGTCTCCTCAGTTTAGTGGGTTCGGGCATGGGAATTAATGTAACCATGGTCAAATGCATGATCCATGTTTATTCTTTTTATAACACATTACTGAGTGTTTACTCTATGCCAAGTATTATGCTAGTGAGAAGGGTGCAATTTAATCATACATCTAAATGATCAAGGAGGACCTAGTAAATATCAGACACTCTTCTCATGATAGCCATAGAAGAAGGAACAAGACAGACAAACGTGCTTGCATGGTACTAATGTTCTGGTGGGGAAGTCAGACAACAGCAGAGATAATAATACACACACACCTAGATGTAACAAGTAGCATAAAGAAAAATAAATAAGTGAGAATAATTTCTGCACAAGATAGGAAAATTAGAGAAGACCTCTCCAACCATGTGTTTGAGTAGAGACACGAATAAAGGGAAGGAGTGATGCGATGTCCAGGTGAAGGGAAGAGAAAGTACAAAGGCTTTGAGATGGGAAAACTTATCAGGTTCAAGAAATGACAAGGACCAGTATCCTCAAGGAAGCTAGAGACTGGGGAAGCTAGAGCATGGGGAGAGAAACTATAAACTTATTAAATAATTATATATTAATAATTATTAAATAATGGTTGCCTTGGAGGATCTCTGGAAAGGAAGCATCTAACTCCAGTGAAAATTAAAATGTAAGAGAGAAGAGGGAATTTGGGCTAGAAATGAGTAGAAAATATTCAGGCAAACAAGCCAAACTGGGGGCGGGGGGGGGGGGTGAGGTGCATGACTGAGGTAGAGAGAAGAGCATATACAATTGCACAAAGCCAGCAGGACATGAGAGTCCCACATGGAGAGGAAGAAATGTCAGAAGACATGCAGGCTAAATCTCAAACGGCCTCACAACCACTGCAAAGGAGGTCAGTTTGCACACAGTAACTGAGTTTTATTTGAAGAATGAGAAGGGAAGGGACATGAACACACATATTTGTTATATCAGCAGGGTAGTGGTGCACAGAGCAGAATTGTATTTGGAGAAAAGATGAAAACATGGCTATTGCACAGTCTTAGGCAAAACATGATGATGAGTTAATCCTAGTAAATAAGTTAGAAATACTGTAGAGAGTTTAGTTCTAAAGGTATTTAGGACGTAAGATTGAAAGTTTTGTGACTGCCTGTTAAAGGGAACAAAAAAGTGTATACAAGTGTTTGTATGTACAAACCATAGAGAGATGGCTTAGTCATTCCCTGCAAAAGTATATTTAGCAGGGAAGAAGGTGTTAAGACCGAGAGGGGATGTTGAACTGGAGGTGCCTTCAGGAGAGGTCCATTAAAATGAGAAGTCCCATAGACCTGAGGCTCTGGGTTGAGGTGTGGCAGAGATGACAACTTGGCTGCAAATCAATTACACACAGGTGAACACAGAAGCCATGAGAGGGCAGAATGAGGGGAGGGCTGGGAGCCTGCATTTCTAGAGGAAGGGAGCCAGCAAAGGGCCGGAGAATACATAGCCAGGGGGTAAGAGTTGAACGCAGAGGCAATGGTGCCCTACAAAACAGGAGAGTAGAACATTTGAAGGAGAGAATCATCAACTGTGTCAAATGTCACGGGAGAGTACTGATGACATGAGGTAGGGACACTGCTGTCCTATGTAGAGTGAATGAGAAGTGACAACCATGAGCTACACACTTGAAATTCCTTTTGTAGAAAAGTGGAAGTGAAGTAAGGGAGAATCAGGGACAAAACCTGGGCAAGGAAGAGAAGTGGCAATATCCCATGAGAAGAAAAATTTTTTAAATTGACTTGTGGATGTTTATGCCCGCAGAGGTAAAAGCAAGAAACAGCCATGATATATACAAAGATAGAAAACCTTCAAAAAAAAGCTACAAAATTTCCCAGAGTTTAGGTAAAGCTGAGAAATAGGTAACACATACATTTTTTAAAAATATAATATTTTACAAAATATTTTAAAATAAAAATTAATATTTCACTATAACCTGAATCTACAGAGATGATGCTCCAGGGTGTCGTCGCTGATCTAGCTAACAGAATCTCAGTTCAGACGAAGTTCTTCTAGATGATAGTCAAAAACATAAAGATCCATGATCCATGTTCAGACGTATATTTGTACAAGGGATCCTCAGGTTACAACAGTATTGACATACTACGTTTCAAGTTTACAGTGCTCACTTCCATAAAAACCTAACAAAATTGAGACACGAGTGTTTTGGCTATGCCATTAGCATCATACAATACTCATGAACTATGTGGGCAAACTAGTTTGGCTGCGCACAGCGGAAGAATACGCAATAATGCAGCATATGAGTGAGGGAGTTAGCATTCCCCAGTAGTTTACTTAGGACATTTTGGACTGTTAAAAGTGCAAGTATTCTCTTTGTGTTAGGTTAGGGTGTGTTTCAACTTACACCAAAATTCGGGTTACATCACTGTCATAGGAATGGAACTGTGTCATAACCCAAGGACTCCCTGTACAGGGAAAGTTGCCTAAATACATCAAAATCAAGCCATTGCTGTCTTCCTGAAACCTCTATCCTTTCTCCTGTACTGTCCAGTTGGTCCCCAGGATCTCTTTCCTTGTATGTCTTGCCATGGCAAAAACTTTTAAATTTTCATAAATGGAGGAGTTACTGGGACTGTTTCTGGGGTCCCTCTTCGATAACAAAAGCAGTCGGTACACCTCTTTCTTGTAGCCATGATCTGTCAAATACTCCCTCTCTCCTGACCCCTTCCTCCTGGTAACCACTTCACTTTTATCTATGTCCATGATTCTCAGTTTTATATCCCACCTATGTGTGAAATCATACAGTTCTTAGCTTTATCTGATTCACTTATTTCACTTAGGTAAGGCCCATCCATGTTGTCATAAACAGCAATAAGTCATCGTTTCTTATGGCTGAGTAGTATTCCATTGTATATATGTACCACATCTTCTTTACCCAATTTGCTTTCAAAGGACACTTTGTTTCCTTGTCTTGGCCATTGTAAATAATGCTGCAACGAACATGGGAGTGTATGTGTCAGTGTACCAATATTTTTAAGTTTGGGGGTTGTTGGGTCATATGGTAGTTCTACTGTTACGTTTTTGAGGAACCACCATACTTTCTTCCATAGTGGTTGTACCAGATTACATTCTCACCAGCAACAAATGAGCGTTCCTTTTTCTCCATAGCCTCTCTGATACTTGTTATTTTCTGTCTTGTTGATATGTCCTCATAATTTGACCACAGTTGAGAGTAGGAGTCAGCTCTATAGATTCTCTCAAGGAGTCTCTCTGCCTCATATCCTGACCTCAGTGTCTTAGAAAGAACTTCCTCCCTACTTTGTGTCTCCATCAAGTCTAGCTTTGTACCCTGCTATACTCTTCAGAGGATGTTAACGTTTTTATCCAGCTACATCTGTTAGTGTTTGGGAGTACTTAAAACAATGGAAAGGCAGCTGTTTTTAGCATAGAAACATAATCTTTAGAGACAGAAACTTATTTCGAGTCTCAGCTCCATCATTTACCAGCTGGTGAGCCCGAGTAGGACACAACAGCAGGGTCTTGGTTTCCCCATCTGTAGAGTGAGTTTCCTTGTCCAAAGAGCTGTGTCAGGAGCTAAAGGCCAATGTTTGAGGCAGGTTTCTAATACATACTTAGCAAACAGTAAGAAATAGTACACTTAAATGCAACCTAGACTTTAAAAAAAGTCTGTAAAAAAAATAAAAATCGTTGCTGGTTAAGTTCTTTAATGAGAATTAAAGCCACTAAGGTGATACAGTAATAAAACTTTTCTGTCATTTCCTAAATTGTGTGTGACCTTAAGCCAATTAGAAAAATCTCAGAGAAATATGGTTACCAGAAAGAGAAACACACAGGGTGGGAATAAGAGTTGTTCTTATGAGAAATAGTACAATAATTAATAAGTAATAATACAAGAATAAACTCTGAGTTTCACATACTCACAATTATAAGCCTACTTTTGGCCTACCCTGCATCATCACCCACTTCAGCATATTATTTAAGAATTAAATAAGATAATTCACATAAAGGGCCTAGCATGGTATTTGACACATATGAGGTGTCCACTAAATGTTAGTTCCCTTCTTTCTTAAAGACTGTGTATTCTAGAAATCATGCAGATTATGAAAGTGAAAACAAAAATCCTTGAAGATTTCATGGAGTAAATCACATGCTGTGACCTTGTTTGCAAATAGGGGTAATAAAAGGTTTAGAGGAGGTAGGATGTTTTGGCACGCCTAAAACCCTTAGGACTTCAGTTGAGCTTTGATTCTATAATACATTGTTGGGAATGTTGGCCATAATAACGCCTTATGAGAATAAATGGAGAAGGGCGGTGTGGTGGTGTCGGTCTCACAAACCTGTGAGCACAGATATGGAAAACATTTGACCACGGTCTACAGACATATTTAAAAATCTACACTTATAATCTCCACTTCTAATATATAGATATACATATATACATATACGCATATATCTAAATGGCAGATTGGGAAGCTTGACTGAGCCCTGACTCCTAATGCAGAGACACTTCACTCAAGCCTCACCTGCTACAACTGCATAAGCTGCTCAGTAAAGGTTATCTCCCATTTTTTTCCAGGAGGGATAGACAGTAGAGGAAACCAAACAGACCCACTGCCTCCTGCCCCTCTCTTCTTTGGTCCTGATTGGTCGTGTCATGTTTGTTGTCAGACCTATCTGGACAGCAGTTGTGGTACTACGTGGCTATGTGTATCTCATCACTGATCAGTGAATATCTCCAAAGGGCACCATAGACGGCTGACGGACCTCGATAATAACATACAGCAATCTTCCCCGTTTACATGTATAAGAACTAAAAAGAAAAGAAAGATTTAAAAGTTTTTAAAAACCACATTTTGATCAGAGGCTTTTGATAAAGCCTCTCAGTATACACACACACACACACACACACACACACACACACACACATCAGTCAGTGAGATTGGCAAGCTTAGATAGAGTCTATTACAGGGGGAATAAGGTTCATGAATTTCAAGCTTGGAGGGCTCTAATTACCTCATGTGCAAATGTTAACTACAAAACTCAGATAAATTGCTGCACTAAAACCATAGAAGATCCTCCACCTGATTTGTGCCAGGGCATCGAAAGTGCAGTGAGGCTGATCCCAGCAAGGTTTTTTTCAAATCAGTCCCAGGAGAATGGGTCTTGGACCTGTCTCTAATGAGTATGTATGGGTTACTTGGATGTTTTGGTGAAGCTTCTCGGTAAATTAGTCAATCTGAAATTTTATTAGCCATGAAGCACTGCAGCACTCAGCCACACAGCCACACAATACTGGGGGAATTGAAGTCAGTCTAAGCATCTATTAGCCAGGTACCAGTAATCTGTTTAAGGCCCTGCCTGGAAGTGGTAACATTAAACCAATCAGCTAATAAATTACAGCTGTCTCTTCAGTATTTTTGTTCGTAGAGGTATGGCCCCCTCTCTTTGCACCAATTTATACCTAGAAGGGACTCCTAGATTTATTCTGTCAAAGTGTATGATTTGGATTCAACAACAAAATCAAACATGGAAAAGGTCTGTATAAATAAACCTGGGTACAAAATATTTGAAGCTGAGCTGACAGAATTTAGTGACTACCGGAGGCAGAGGGAAATGGAGAAAACAAACACCACTCTCAAATATTCAAAACATTCATATTTTATCAAAGATGTACTGAGGAGAAAGGTGGATTTCCCTGTGCCTGGCAGAACACTCTCCATCGCTATTTATCTAGTTACAAACTTTTATAGATGTGAAATATTTAAGTCCTTTAGATATGGCCCATGGTAATTTCAAACTTAACGGACCCTGTCCCACCAGAGCTCATTACAGTGAATTTTATAACAAAGTACCCTCTACTTAATTTTCAGAGCCTAGCCAAGCGTACTAGAAATGCAGTTGCATTAAGTGCAATTAATGGCACAATAAAAGCAGTGGAGGGCTGTTTAACACCCAAGAACCAGAGGTAGACACTGGTTCCATGTTCTCCAACAGTCAGTGATGTGTCAGCCCAGAGTGTGAGATTTCTGTAACAAGGAGCAATTGCCTCTCTCCTGCTAGAGAAAAAATTTCTGTCCTTCAACAATTCTACCACGAGACTGCACAAAAGGATATAAAGTTATTCCCTCCAGTTATGCCACTAGCATCCTCACTTCCTTTGAGCAGGATGTCAACACAGTAAGCTCATACTCCCGCCAGTGAGGAGAAAGGGCAAATTCAATTTTACTAAAGTGGAATAGCAAGTGACACATAAAAAGCACACAATGATTTGTGCATAACTAGTTTACTATCAAATGCCAAAAGAAAAAGAGTTTCCAGTAAGAAGAGTATGCATATTTTTCTCAAACAAGTCACCAAACCAAAAAAATGATGGATAGGTAGGAACAATCATAATGATGTTTGCAGTCTCTTTAATGATGAGAAAACACCACTTACGTATAATCTGAACATGAACAATATCCTGAAATAAGCAAAAACCCCACTGGCTGAAATAAGCATGATTGTTAGAGCACTTGTCGATTAGTTAATTTGTAAATACAACATGTAGTTAACCATGTCTCAAAAACTTATATATACACATCTTCCATAAATAATTAAAACAAGTCTCTCTTGAAAAGTATTTGATTATAACTGCCTCCTTTGTAGCCCTGTCTGCATTCAGGATTCTATTTGTCTATTTCCAATGCTGGATAAAATTGGTCATTTAATAATGCAAACAGGCTAGGAAATACATTGAAGTTATATTTTTAACTAAAAAAATTTCTACCAATAATTAAAACACAGAGAAACCTTTTTTCACCATAAAATGATAGCATACATCCACTAAATAAAGTCATTAGATAGTCCCCAAATTTCAAATTATTGAAAACATGTTTCTAACTTTGTTCCTCAACAAAATTCTACCAAAAGCTTTTCAACTAGTTTTGACCCTAATATTCTGGATTAATTTTTAAATTACATCTGAAAATCAGTACCATTAGCAATTCAAAGTTTATGCCCTTGGAACGAGATTAATTTCCTTGCCCCTCTCATTTGGTTCATATCTTTTAGGATGAATTTCATTATGTATAAGCCACCAAGTCTAAAAGAGAACTTTCCATAGGCTCAAGTAAAGTTTACATTTATTTCAGTTTGATGTAGTTTCTTCTAGAGCAAATTTGTTATTACTTGAGCTCCCTGTGGAAAAACACAAATATTCTGGAACATATAATTTGTCACATCTTTTCCCACTTATAGCACCCTTAACTGCCCCACTGACTAAGAAGGAGAGGAGGAGAGGCACATGGGCTCAAACGCACCACTGACCACCTTTCTTCACTATTCTGGGCACTCTCCCTACCCACATGCACACTGAGTGGTCATGGGAGGCAGTGTGACATTTGACTCTGTAGTGACATCAAACAGGTGCCTTTGTTCCCTCCTTCAAATATTTCAAAATGCATTAACTGTGCAATGGGCTAGCTTTACAGCAAGTCCAGGGAAGTGAAAAGGAGCTACATATTGACATATGAAAAGCACCTGATGACTCTATATGCAACTAACTCCTTTTAATTGCATAGGGAGGCGTAAGTCCACAAATAAAATTGCTTTCTTCTTTGGTTTAAATTATGTTTCACCCTAGCCCACAGCATTTTATTATCTGAGCAAGTGACATGAGTTCAAAATGTCATTCCCATATGCCTGAGGTTTGTTTATTCAGTAAAAAATACATTGACCACCCACTGTATACCAAGAGCACTAAGGAAATGACCAGGAGCAAAGAGAGACACAGCCCCACTTTCATAGGGGCACAGTCTTCTGGATTGGGACTACAGCAAATGAAACCTAATGAAAAGCACAGCACCGATTATACCACAGCTGTTATTGTATATTCCCAAAATGAGAAAATGTGATGTCACTGTTGAAATTCAAATTTGCTTACTAATAAACTCATTGCAAATAGAGTATATTCTGTAAGAACACAGACTAAGTTTTACACATGGAACCTGATGACTCTAAAATGAAGAAATAAGTTCCACATTCACTGCTTGCATTGAGAATGACAGTGCAGTCATGCACAGGCCCCATATTTGTCACTTTTTATTGAACAATTCTAATTCCTGCTTAAGTAAACATACATGTTGCCCACCCAAAAGGAACCAAATTTATTGCTCTACTCTTCTTCATCACAAAGAAAGTCCTGATTTCCTTAGACAGGTTATGGGCCTATTTCCAGGAAATGAATAATAATTGGCTTTAGGCCAATTCTCCCATATCTGTGATCCCATATCTGTGATTGCTCAAAGTATGGAAACATGACCCAGTTCTGCCCAATAAATCATAAAGGGAACCCCCTCTCAAACTTCTGGGAAATATCTCACACTTCTTCATGTCACTTTGAAAGCAGTTGTATGAGGACCAATGCTTGGAGCTGCAATCTCATTTCTCCACCATGGTGTGACAAGTGTTGAGTAGAAAACACCATGCACTGAGGATGAAGAACAGAACAACAGGAAACATCTGGGACCTGGCTGACCTGGTCAAGCCACTGAGGTTCCTGGGCCTACCCATCCACAGACTGCTCTTACTGTGAGATAATTAAATCACCTGTTGCTTACCAGGCTGCACATTCCATTGTTTGTAGCTAAACATATTTTTAAATGATGGACCTGGTAAATTTTGTTTTTAAACCATAGGCAATATTGTATAGTCAATACCAGGATGTCCTTCCTCAATGTTGGGACTTTAAACTTTTTTTTTTTTTGAATGTTTCAAGCTTGAGACATCCCTTGTCAGGAGTGCCAATGTTAATTACATTAAACCACCTCTGGAGAACTATGATGTGTGTGGGGTGGGGAGCAGAAGAGGTGACAGTGGTGTGTACAGAGTAAGCAGGTCAGGGAAGAAGATTAAGCTGAAAGAAACGGAATATAGTAGAAGTGGTGGTACTGAAATATTAAGGAGATTCCTGAAAGTAGAAATGAGAATCTCTACAATTCAACAAAAGCAGGGGGAAAAGAGTTGTGGGTAAGACTGGGGACAAGGAGAAGAAGAGAAAGCTAGATAAGCACCCACAGAAAAAGTGCTGAGTCATTTCTGTGGTTTCAAATAAGCCCTGGTTTGACAAAAACCTGAAGTTGCTAAATCACCTCACATAACACATCCTAGGAATGTGTGGATTCAATTACTGAGCAAGAAAGGCCACCAGCAGAAAAGATGTTATTTTTGGAATATCAATGCAAAGCAAATGTACAGATGTTGGCACAAAAGCCAAACTGTCTGAAATGGAACTCACACTAGAGGTCCCAGGAGGAGATTAGAAGAGATAAAGAATTAAACATGCAATAAAAGCGACCACTGCATGCACGGCATTGACACGGACAGCCAATGCCCATGACACTCACAGGGCAGTGATGGTGACAGGTATGAGCAAAAGAAATTTTAAAAGGTACAGAATCAAGTACTATACCCAAATCACAATCTCTGAGAGTAGGCTGTAAAAATCATATTATTTTCACTGAAAAATAATTCATTAAACTGCACTCCAGCAGGATGTAAAGAACAGCACATAGCATATAAAGATACTGAGAAGCAGAGGGCAACAAACTTTATAAAAACTATTAAAGCATGCAACAAAGCAAGATAATACAGGGAGGAAACATTGGAACTTTCAGCCCACTTCATAAAATAACCATGTTAAAATGTAAGTGCAAACATTTCATGAAAAACACACATGCTTATCACACTGAAATTCATGCTCTGCAAAGTCACCCTGGAGATGTCAGAGCTGACCTGCTGCAGGGCAGCAAAATCCAAGCCAGCAGGTGTCTCATGGAGACACTGGTCCAGAAGTGCTTCACACCAGGTAACCTACTGAAATACCATAATTGTTTGCAGGTTCCTGAGATGTTGCTCCAGATACAGACATAAAGGTTAAATGAAAACAGGACCACACACATCCCACAACCAGTGCTGAACAGGGACACTTAGAGCTCTGAGCTGGTACCTGTGAGCAACTTTGCCTGTAACCAGCCCCCATATTTCAGGGGATTCAATAAGAAATCTTACATGGACAACAATTCCTGGGTTATATATAGCTTAGAATCTCCTCAAAGCACAGTAGGCATTTACAAACCCTGTCTTTAAATTATTTTCCTCTTCTGCTTCTCTCTGAAGACCAGAACTTGCATCCCTTAAAAATCTATTGGGGATTCCTTAGACCCTTTTTCCCTTTAAGGCCGCCTGAGAGACACTAAAGCTCTCTGTTTAACATTTTAGCAAATATTTATTAACCCGATTTCCTCATGGCAAATTCACTGGTTGAGGGGGTGGGAGGTGGGGGAAGAGTTGGGCAAAAGGGGATTCTTGTCTCCCAGGGCATCATGGTGAGGAAAGGACTAGTGACAAGATTTCAATAAATCGGACTGAAATCAAAATAGAGCCCTGAAGATAAAATGTGATTAAGAGATCTCTAGTCTACTCAGAATGATTCTGAATTGGCCAAGACCAAACTAATGATGACTGTTTTCTTTTTTTATTCTTTTTTCTTTCTTCTTATTTTTTTATTTATTGTTTTTACAGGGACAGAGAGAGAGTCAGAGAGAGGGATAGATAGGGACAGACAGGAACAAAGAGAGAGAAGAAGCATCAATCATCAGTTTTTTGTTGCTACACATTAGTTGTTCATTGATTGCTTTCTCACATGTGCCTTGACCACGGGCCTTCAGCAGACCAAGTAACCCATTGCTCAAGCCAGCGACCTTGGGTCCAAGTTGACGAATTTTGCTCAAGCCAGATGGACCCGTGCTCAAGCTGGCGACCTTGGGGTCTCAAACCTGGGTCCTCCACATCCCAGTCCGATGCTCTATTCACTGTGCCACCACCTGGTCAGGCATGATGACTGTTTTAAATAAACCCTCCTCATCTCTCCAAAGTCATTTCCTAGCTTTTAAAGGCATGACTGTGCTATGTGGAACATCCCTCACACCATCAAGATGGACAGCAATAGAAACAAAACCCAAGATAGGAATCTACAAAGACAAGTAGAGTCAGTCATTCACACTTGCCAAACTGATAGGCTCAGAGTATAAGCATATACTATATTCCCTTATTAAATATACAATACCCTAGAAAGCTTGAAGCAGACATTACCATTAATAGTCAAGATCCCCCTAACCCCCAACTTCATTTCTGTCTCTCCCTCCTTTTCCTTCTCTCTTTTTTTAATTTACAGAGACACTAGCCCATCACATAGACCAATGGCCTACATTGGTTTGTTTTAATGTTTTTTCATAAAAATCATGTCTAGGACCCTAAGCCTTCTATTTCTGCACCTCTTAGATTATAGAACAAAATAAATCATTTTAGCCAAATTTTGTTTTGAGATTTCTGCTAGGTTGAGACCTTAGATTTTAGGTTGGAATGAAGTTATAAATACCTGATTCTCAGCAAGTGCCACTAAATGTATAGTTAGGAGATTACATGTGGCTTCCCTAATTTCAAAAGTTTATCTACTTGAAGGAAATTTGTTTTTAAAAACTGTCAAGCTACACAAGCCACCACATTTCCTTTCACTAGCTTAAAAAGATTAAGTGGAAGTAGCACTTGTTTGCAATTTATGGGTCAAGGCAAACTTGTCCTGTTCAAGTAGAGCTTGGCACAGGAAACGTACATATTCTTAGCTGAAAACAAAGATAGAAGCAACCAAGAAATAAAATACTTTTCGAAGATTTGTGTAATTATTTATTTTAAGGTCAGAAGTGACGGGGTAGCTATCACTAGAAGGAGCAAGCATTTTTACCTAAGATCACAAGAACAACACAATCTCCTCTCTTCTGTAATGATTTCTAGACTCCTTTCACAAGCCCCCTGAGCTAACAGTTTCAATATCTTTCAGATAAATGATGAAAAAATCATACCTAGCAAAACTGGATCTCTGGAGCTCACTCATTATTAGCAAGCCATGAAAGAATCTTAAAGAACTAATTGGACAAGGTGTGAGTTTTAGGGTTAAAAATTTAGGAAACCTTAAGAAAATGCCCTGTGCCTTTCACTAGAACAATGTATTTAGGTACATTCATGTTTTATCTTTTAACCTATAAATAATACTGAGGCAGTGGTGCACAGTCTTAATAAAGGGAAAATTAATAAAACATCAAATGTTTAACTTCACAAAAAGAAAGTAAAACCTATTTTAATATAAAGTCTTCATACTAAGTGAAAAGCTACAAATATAATAATCAGATTCTTTCTCATTTAGGAAATGGAGACCACATGTTACACAAATAGAAAAAATAAATAACTATAGCCTCAAGAAAAAAACAAAAACAATCTGTCCAACCATCAGGTAGAAAGAAAATAGCTCATAAGGTATTATGACTTCAAATTCTGCATTCTGATATCCTGGATCATTATCTTGTATTTTTACTTAATTTGGATATCTCAAGGCATTAAATTCATATTTTATCATTTTATCTGTCATATGTCATCTTTAAATTCTGAAGTACATGTGTGTACATATTAGATTTTCTTAAAATATGGATTTAAGAACAAATCCCTGGAAAAAATTAAAATGTTAGTTTGATGAGAATTCTATCTATTAAAAAATTCCAAACACAAACACTCCTTCACTTTTCTTTTTTTCCAAATTAGACCAAAAACCCTCCTGCCGATTATTTATTTATGTCATTTGACAGGACTAAAATCAGCCTGTCTCAAAATTTTGCAGCCATTCATACTTTTTCTAACAAGAACTATTTTTACAAGGTCCTTTCTGGCCAAGAAATTTTCAACCACAGTAAACTAGTCAGACACAATACAAGATGATTAGACCAGAGTATATAAACTATGTAGTATAAACCGCCAGTTAAACACTATAACATGCTTCATTTTAATCATGTAGCTTTCATCTTTCTGAGCACCCTTTTAGCATCTCTTATAAAAAAAGAGGCTTTGAAAAAAGCTAAGATACTGCTAAACATTATAAGCTGATGCTGCTTTACTTTGCTTTGCCCCACTGCCTCCCCACCCCCATGGAAAAAGAATCATTCCCGATACCCCGAAGTCTAGTAATTGTGAGTGGTCTTACACAAGACAGCACACCATCTTCAGTTGAAGGGTCAGTTTGAATCAGGGTTAAAATGCAATCATGTACCATATTCAGATAATCATTATTATGATAATATATTTAGTATAAGAACAATAAATAAATGGTAGACTAGCAGAAAACTTTATGGCATGCATTATCACATGGTTAATTACAGGGTTAATTCAAGTTAAGCCAAACACAATAAAAGGAAAACAAAATTCTACATTATTGATTCAACAAAATCACCCAGTAAGCAAAATAATTTGGGTGACTTCCTTGAAGATGCCTGCAATATTAGTTTACATTGTATCTTAATATAAATGAGAAAAATTGTGTGAGCTTCAGAATATGCAATTTCTCAGAAAGGCTAATGTTAATTTCTAAGTTTTGCCTTTTTGAGATCATGTTGTTTGAATTTTTGTTTTAAAAGGTTTCCTCTGTGAATTGTAAGTAGGAGCCTTTGCAATTCCCTAGAATGTGATTAGAAAACAAATTTAAATATTAACAAATGTTTTAAAGTAATTTTATTTTCCTTAGATGTATAAAGTAGTGTGTCATGAAACCATAAAATATTAAAACACAGAATAGTTTTTAAGCTTATAAGACTCAATCATCTTGACAGCAAGATGGAGATGGAGTAGGCGGACGTACCAACTTCCAACTCCCAGAACCAAAGTGGATTATAACTCAATTTTAAGAACCATCATCTGGATAAACCAACTTTGAACTAAACTAAGTGGACTCTTCAACCAAGGAACACTGAAGAAGCCACATTGAGACTGGCAGGAAAAGCGAAAACGCGAAGAGGGCTGCCCAGCTCCCCAGAGCAAACGGCAGCCCAGAGAGACCCGCGTGGCGGGAGGAGAGTTTGGTGGAGAGGGAGGGACCCGGGTCCCAGGAAAAAAAGCCCAAACCTGCAGTCCCAGAGCCTAGAAGAGGTGTTTGGACAGTATTGAGCTGTGAAACAAGTGAGGATACTGTTTGTGAGAAAGAGACAGTTTTCTCAGACCCTAGATTCTTCTTAAAGGGACAGCACAGAAAACCTCTCTCACAATCACTCACCTAGGGCTCCGGTGAATGAGGACAGAGGAGAGAACCAGAGCACCGGGAAGAGAGTGTAAATTGGAAGGCTCAGGGAGAAACACTCTAAGGGACAGCCACCCTAACCCCTGGGCTAAGTCACTTCCCTAATCAAAAATGAATATTTCCCCTGGAACTAGTAATACCAGCAAAGGGAGACAGGACACCAGCCAAACAAGCTCTCCCGCGGCACTTAGAGCAGAGCTGCTTAGATGAAGGGAGCTTCCAGGAATACAGTATGGAGTGTTAGGGTCTGGGATGAAGTGCACCCACCCACACTGCTGAGGGCTTGCTGGAAGGACGGTGGCAGTGGGACACTGAAATGCAGTTCTGTCGGCAGGTGCGGAGGGCCAGCCAGTGTGAGCTTGGTCTAGCCCAGCAGGGGTGGAGGGGACCCGAGAAAGTGGTCTGGCAGCTGCGGGCCTGCCCACAGCCCCACCTGCGGGGAAAAAGCGGGAGGCCAGGAACAGGCAGAGATTGGCTCTGCGACCCTGGAACCTGCTCAAGCCAGCACTGACCGCGAAGACGGGGCTAGGACCAGGGAAAGGCGGAGGCTCGCGGCTAAGTGCACTCCAGCAGCACCGTCAGGCCCGAGAAACCGTGGTTTGCCATCCTGCATGTGTGAGTTGGCACTGAACGCGAGGGCGGGACTAGAGCCTCAGATGAGCAGAAGCTCGCAGCTGAGCACACACCAGCAGAAAGGCCCGGCCCAATAAACTGAAGTTTGCGATCTTGCACAGGCCGTCCCTGGCCTCGGGGGTGGGGATAAAGCTCCGGATGGGTGGAGCCTCACAGCTGAGTGCACGTCAGCAGCCCTGTCCAACCCAAGAAACTGTGGTGAGCAGGCTCTGACTCTGGGGGCTGGGCAGAAGCCCAGGAACAGGCTGGGTCCACAGATGAGCAAAGGTACTCACCTCTACCCTTGGTGCTGATGCTTGTGGCTTCAGTGCAGTGTGCAACCTAACCTGTAGGGGCAAGGTGAAGGCCCAGGCAGGCTGAGGCTCATAGAGCTGGGCACCAGAACACAGCCCTGCCGCAGAGGAGAGGCGGAAATCACAGCAACAGCCGCAGTGGGCCGGTGCTGGCAATGCCCATACCCAACAGCCCTAGACAACAGCAGAGGGGGTTGTGGGCCTGCAGACAGACAACACCTAGAGAACACAAAGGCAACACCCACTGACTCCAGTGGCCACAACCTTCTTATACACAGAAAAAAAAGGGGCAGACAGAGAATGCAACCCAAATGAATCAAAAGAAATCCCCAGAGAAGGACCTGAATGAACCAGATATAACCAAATTACCAGAAGCATAATTTAAAATAATGATAGTTAGGATGTTCAAAGAAATTAGAACAACAATGGATAGTCACAATGAACTCCTAAATAAAGAGATAACAAGTATAAAAAAGGAAATTGAAATAATAAAAAAGGATCAGACAGAAATGACAAATACAGTATCAGAACTGAAGACCACAATGGAAGGAATTAAAAGAAGGAGGGATGACACTGAGGATCCAATCAGCGAGTTATAGGACACAATAAACAAAGGCACAGAAACAGAGCAGAAAAATGAAAAGAGACTCAAAAAATGTGAGGAAATTCTAAGGGAGCTCTGTGACAACATGAAGAGAAATAACATACGCATCATAGCAGTTCCTGAAGAAGAGGAGAGAGAATAAAATATAAAAACGTTGTTCAATCAAATCATAGCAGAAAACTACCCAAAATTAAGACTGGAAAACATTTCACACGTTCAAGAAGCACAGAGAACTCCATTAAAGAGAAACCCAAAGAAATCTACACCGAGACACATCATAGTTAAAATACCAAAGCTAAGGGATAAAGAGAAAATTTTAAAAGCTGCTAGAGAAAAAAAGGCTATCACCTACAAAGGAGCCCCCATAAGGATGACATCAGACTTCTCAACAGAAACACTTGAGGCCAGAAGGAAATGAAAAGATATATTTAAAGTAATGCAGAACAAGAAACTACAACCAAGACTACTCTATCCGGCAAGGCTAACATTTAAAATTGAAGGAGAAATAAAGATCTTCCAGACAATGAAAGCCACAAGGAATTCATTAAAACCAAACCAATTCTGCAAGAGATACTAAGAGGCATGTTGTGAACAGTTCAAAGGGAGGAAAAAATATAGCAAAAAAAGAATACAGCTTTAAAGAATAAAATGGCAATAAACAACTACATATCAATAATTACCTTAAATGTAAATGGATTAAATGATCCAATCAAAAGACATAGGATAGCTGCGTGGATAAAGAAACTGGACCCATACATATGCTGTCGACAAGAGACACACCTTAAAACAAAAGATGCACATAGACAGAAGGTGAAAGGATGGAAAAAAATATTTCATGCAAATGGAAATGAAAAAAAAGCTGGGGAAGCAATACTTATATCTGACAAAATGGACTTTAAAACAAAGGCTGTAGTAAGAGCTAAAGAAGGACACTACATAATGATAAAGGGAAATATTCAACAGGAACATATAACTATTATAAATATCTACGCACCAAATATAGGAGCCCCAATGTACATAAAGCAGAGTTTGATAGATATAAATGGCAAGATTAACAGCAATACTATAATAGTAGGGGATTTCAATACCCCACTAACATCACTGGATAGATCCTCAAGAAAGAAAATTAATAAAGAAACAGCAGACTTAAAGGAGACACTAGATCAACTTGATTTAATAGATATGTTCAGAAATTTTCACCCTAAAGCAGTAGAATATAAATTCTTCTCAAGTGCTCATGGTAGATTTTCTAGGATAGACCACATGTTAGGACACAAAAATGGTCTCAACAAATGTAAAAAAATTAAAATAATATCAAGCATTTTCTCTGATCACAATGCCATGAAACTAGAAATTAACCACAAAAGAAAAACTGAAAAATACTCAAACACTTGGAAACTAAATAGCATGTTATTAAATAATAAATGGATTAACAATGAGATCAAAGAAGAGATAAAAAAAGTTTCTAAAAACCAATGATAATGAGCATACATCAACTCAAAATTTATGGGACAGAGCAAGAGCAGTACAGAGAGGGAAGTTCATTGCACTAGAAAAAGCTCAAATAAGCAACCTGACCTTGCATCTAAAAGAACTACAAAAACAACAGCAAATAAAGCCCAGGACAAGTAGAAGGAAGGAAATAATAAAGATCAGAGCAGAAATAAAGACATAGAGGCTAAGGAAACAATACACAGGATAAATGAAACCAGGAGCTGGTTCTTTGAAAAGGTAAACTAGATTGATGAACCTTTAACTAGACTCACCAAGAAAAAAAGAGAGAGGACTCAAATAAATAAAATTAAAAATGAGAGTGGAGAAATAACAACTGACACAACAGATATACAAAGCATTGTAAGAAAATACTATGAAGAACTCTCTGCCAAAAAATTAGACAACCTAGGTGAAATGGACAAATTTCTTCCATCATATAATCTTCCAAAAATCTATCTGCAAGAATCAGAACACCTAATCAGACCAATTACAACAAATGAGATCGAAACAGTTACCAAAAAACTCCCAACAAAGAAAAGTCCTGGGCCTGTGGCTTCACAAGTGAATTCTACCAAAAATTGAAAAAAGAACTAACTCCTATCCTCCTCAAGCTATTTCAAAATATTCAAGAGGAAGGAACACTTTCAAACTCCTTTTATGAGATAAGCATAATTCTGGTCCCAAAACCGGACAAAGACAACTGAAAGAAAGAAAATTATAGGTCTTTATCCCTGATAAATTTAGACGCTAAGATTCTCAACAAAATATTAGCCAACCGGATCCAGCAATATATGAAAAAAATCATACACTATGATCAAGTGGGATTTATTCTGGAGAGTAAGGCTGGTTCAATATTCGCAAATCAATCAATGTGATTTATCACATAAACAAAAGGAAGGACAAAAATCACATGATAATTTCAATAGATGCAGAAAAAGCATTTGATAAAATCCAGCATCCATTAATGCTCAAAACTCTAAGTAAGTTGGGAATACAGAGAACATTCCTTAATATGATAAAGACCATCTACGACACACCCAGAGCAAACATCATACTAAAAGGGCAAAAATGAAAAACAATCCCCTTAACATCAGGAACCAGGCAGGGGTGCCCCCTTTCACCACTCTTATTCAACATAGTTCTGGAAGTCCTAGCTAAAGCAATCAGACAAGAAGAAGAAATAAAAGGCATCTAAATTGGAAAAGAAGAAGTAAAACTGTCATTATTTGCAGATGATATGATATTGTATATAGAAAACCCTAAAGTCTCAGTCAAAAAACTACTGGACCTGATAAATGAATTCAGCAATGTGGTAGGATATAAAATTAATACTCAAAAATCAGAGACATATTTATATACCAACAATGAACTGTGAGCAAAAGAAATTAAGGAAACAATCCCCTTCACTATTGCAACCAAAAAAATCAAGTACCTAGGAGTAAATTTAATGAAGGAGGTTAAGGACTTGTACTCGGAAAATTATAAAACATTGTTAAAAGAAATCAAGGAAGATAGAAACAAGTGGAAGCATATACCGTGCTCATGGCTAGGAATAATAAACAACATTAAAATGTCTATATTACCCAAAGCAATTTATAAATTCAATGCAATACCAATTAAAATTCCAATTACATACTTCAAAGATATAGAACACATATTCCATAAATTTATATGGAACCAAAAAAGAACACGAATAGCCTCAGCAGTCTTAAAAAGAAAAAATAAAGCAGGAGGTATCACTCTTCCGGATATCAAGGTATACTACAAGGCCATTGTACTCAAGACAGCCTGGTACTGGAATAAGAACAGGCACATAGATCAATGGAACAGAACAGAGGACCCAGAAATAAACCCACACCTTTTTGAACAACTTATATTTGACAAAGGAGGAAAGAACAGACAATGGAGTAAAGACAGCCTCTTTAACAAATGGTGTTGGAAAAATTGGACATCTACCTGCAAAAAAAATAAAACTAGACCATCAACTTACACCATTCACAAAAACAAACTCAAAATGGATAAAAGACTTAAATGTAAGCCGTGAAACTATAAGTATCTTAAAAGAAAACATAGGCAGCAAGCTCTCTGACATCTGTAGCAGCAATATATTTGCTGAGTTATCTCCACGGGCAAATGAAATAAAAGGCAAGATAATCAAATGGGACTATATCAAACTAAAAAGTTTTTGCTCAGCTAAAGACAATAAGAACAGAATAAAAAGACAAACCACACAATGGGAGAACATATTTGACAACACGTCTGATAAGGGTTTAATAACCACAATTTATAAAGAACTTATAATACTCAACACCAGGAAGACAAACAATCCAATCAGAAAATGGGCAAAAGAAATGAATAGAAATTTCTCCAAAGAGGACATACAGATGCCCAATAGGCATATAAAAAAAAATGCTCAACATCACTAATCATTAGAGAAATGCAAATTAAAACCACAATGAGATATCACTTCACACCAGTCAGAATGGCGCTCATAAACAAAATAACACAGAACAAGTGCTGGAGAGGATGTGGAGAAAAGGGAACCCTCCTGCACTGCTGGTGGGAATGCAGACTGGTGCAGCCACTGTGACAAACAGTATGGACATTTCTCAAAAAATTAAAAATCAAACTGCCCTTGACCCAGCTATCCCACTTATAGGAATCTACCCTAACAACACCATAGCACTGTTTGAAAAGAAGAAATGCGCCCCCATGTTCCTGGCAGCATTGTTCACAATAGCAATGATTTGGAAACAGCCCAAGTGTCCGTCAGAGGACGAGTGGATTAAAAAGCTTTGGTACATATATACTATGGAATACTACTCAGCCATAAGAAATGATGACATCGCATCATTTACAACAAAATGGTTGGACCTTGATAAGATTATACGGAGTGAAATAAGTATAACAGAAAAAACTGAGAACATCATGATTTCATACATAGGTGGGACATAAAAGTGAGACTATGAGACATGGACAAGAGTGTGGTGGTTACAGGGTGGGTGGAGGGAGGAGAGGGTGGGATAGGGAGGAGGGGAGGGGCACAGGGAAAACTAGATAGAAGGTGACAGGACAATTTAACTTTGGGTGATGGTTATGTGCAACATAATTAAATGATAAAATAACCTGGAGATGTATTTTTTGAACATATGTACCCTGATTTATTAATGTCACCCCATTAAAATTAATTACAAAAAGAAGACTCAATCATCTTGCTACACAGACGGAAAACAAAAGTTCAGAGAAGTTTTGAGATTTGCCAAAAATCAAATAGCTAACTAGCAACTAGGTCTTCTAACTTTCAAGCCAATGTGCTTTCCATTTCAATCTTGGTTAGCGGTGAGGAGGTTTGAAAGAAAAACATGACATAATCAAGTATGCAATATTATAGAGAGTATAACAAAACATGCCTAAAGGATTAGGTAACATCATAGACAACAGACAATGAAAATATCACTCCAAGGATTGGAAATCACTGGCATCTTGGCAAAGACTCAAAACAAACTTTCCGCCATCCCCCTAAACCATACATATTTAATTGTGTATGTAAAAACTAAATTCATCACAATTATTATTAAGAAAGCATGAGAATACAGTACTAATACAAAAGATGTTTATTTTAGAATAATTATTCTAAAGGGATATTTAGATTTATGAATTAGACACACACTGCAGGTGTGATTCAAGTTTTAACCTGAAGCTATTCTGAAAGTTGACCAAGTTTGCTCTTTACAGGGCTCTTTCTGCAACACTGCCTTGGAAGTGCTAATCATTGAAAAAGACATTGAAGCCATTGAAATTAGAAAGGAATAATTACAACTGTCTTTATTCATGGATGAAATAATCCTATATGTTAAACATACTAAGAAATGTATACAATAATTTAAGAAATAAAATACAAGGTAAGCAAGGTTTCAGGATAAAAGATCAATATATAGAAATTAATTAAATTTTTATATATTAGCAAATATTTGAAAACTAAATTAGGTAAACAATTTCATTGACAGTAGTTATTTTAAAAAATAAACCACTTAGGAATAACTTTAATAAGAGAAGGACAGTACCTTTAGTACACTGAGAACTAAGAAACATTGTTTAGAGACATTAAAGATTTAAATAAATGAAGTATATACCATGTCCATGGTTTGGGAAGGCTCAATATTGTAAGTATAGCAATTCAGCTCAAATTGATCTCAGTGAAATTTCTATCAACATTGTGGAAGGCTTTTTCAGAGAAATTAATAAGTTGATTACACAATTTGCATAAAATGCAAATGAATTAGAAGAACCAACACATTTTCTTTTTTTTTTTTTTTGGTCACAGAGAGGGACATATAGGGACAGACAGACAGGAAGGGAGAAAGATGAGATGTACCAATTCTTCATTGTGGCGCCTTAGTTATTAATTGACTGCCCTCCCATATGTGCCCTGACCAGGGGCCTACAGCAGACCAAGCAACCCCTCACCCAAGCCAGATGAGCCCATGCTCAAGCCAGTGACATAGGGGCTTCAAACCTGGGTACTCCAAGTCCCAGTCCGATGCTCTATCCACTGTGCCACCGCCTGGTCAGGCAGAACCAACACATTTTTAAAAAAGAAAAACAATTATAGGACTAAAACCTCTTGACTTCAAAACTTTAAGGTTACAGAAGTCAAGACAATGGTGGTATTGGCATAAGGAAAGATACATATATCAATGGAACAGCAGAGAACCCATAAAGAAACCCTTGCATATATGGTCAATTGATTTTCAATAAAGGTGTCAAGACAATTCAAGAGGAAGAAGATAGTCTTTTCAAAAACTACCTTTGGAACAACTTACTATGCATGTGCCTAGATAAATGAACCTAGACACCTCATTCCATGCAAAAAAATTAACTCAAATGGATTATACACTTTAATTCTAAGAGCAAAAATACAATATGCTAGAAGAAAATATGAGAAAATCTTTTTGACTCCAGGTTAGGCAAAAATTTCTCAGATTTGACACTCAAAGTATGATCCACTAAAAATATAATAAATTTGACTTCATAAAAATAAAAACCCATTTTTTCATTAAGAAAATGAAAAGACAAGAAGCCACAGACCAGGAGAAAGCATTTGTAAATAATAAACCTGATTTAAGACTTGTAACCAGAATATACCTTTTATAATTCAATAAAAATCTAATAAAAATGGGCAAGATATTTAAATAGGATTTCACCAAAGAAGATATAAAAATGGCTAATGTTTATGAAAAGATGCTTAACATCATCAGTCATTAAGGAAATAGTGGTGCATATATGCTATATATACACCCTCCCTTGTGAATGTGATCGGACACCATTTTCATGATCAAATTGAATAATATAGTAAAGTTTAAGGGATTATGTAGATGTAACTCAGATCCCTAATCAATTAATTTTGAGTTAATCAAAAGGGAAATTATCCTGGGAGGGCTTGACCTATTTAGATAAATCCTTTAAAAGAGGGTCGTCCAGGTCTTCCCTGAGAGAGAGAGAGAGATTCTTTCTGTTACTCTAAAGAAGCAAACAAACATGTTATAAACTGCTTTTAGAGGGGTCACATGGGAAGAACCCCTCCAGGATATTCCCTACAAACTAAGATTTATCCCCAGCTGATAGCCAGCAAGAAAATGAAGACTTTGACCTTGTAACCTCAAGGAACGTAATTCTTCCAACCACCATTTACCATGAAGAGGACCTCAAGCCTCAGATGAGATCATGGTTTCATCCAATTCTGATTTCATCTAGTGAGACCCTCAACAATGGACCAGTTAACCTACATTCAAACCATGACCCACAGAAAATGTGGATAAATATATAGATTAAGTTGTTAAGTGTGTGATAATTTCTCACACGGCAATAGAAAACTATTATAGCAGGTCCTCAAATATGTCATTTTAATATAAATTTGATGAGATACCACTGGAACTTCACTCTTGTTTCTATCAATTAGTCCATAGGAAAATTGGCTTTATTATACATCGCTTCACAGCAGCTTCAAGAACCTATTGACAATGTTAAATGAGGACTTATTATACAGAAATACAAATTAAAACCATGAGATATCAAATACACAATTAAAAAAACCAAAACTTGTTATAATAAATAACAACAATCAAAAACTAGTATACTTTGTTCATGGGAATGTAAAATGCTCCAATCCAATCACTTTGGAAAACAGTTTTTGCATTTTCTTTCCAAATTAAACATGCATTTAGCATACAACTCAGAAATTCCACTACTATGTATCTATTCATAGGAAATGTGAACATATTTCCACAAAAAGACTGGCACTGGAACCTTCATAGTCACTTTATTCAAAATAGCCAAAATCAGAAACAGTATTAATATCTATCAACTGGTAACCAAATAAATAATACATGCTATATTCCTGCAATTAACTGTTACTCAGTAATTAAAAATAAAAAACTAACTACAAACACATAGAACTTGAAATAGAATCAAGAACATTATACTAAGAGAAAGAAGCCAGGCACAAAAGAACACATATTTTATGATTACGCTTAGATGAAACCCTAGAATAGGCAGAACTACAGAGAAAAAGAAGGTAAAATGATGTTTGCCTGGGGCTGAGGGTGGGAGCAGCGGCTGACTGTAAGTGGGCATGAGGGAACTTTTTATGATGATAGAATATCTTTTAAAACTGAATTGCCATGATGGAGACAAAACATGAAATTTACTAAAAACCATCCAGCTGTGCATTTAGAGTGGGTGGCTGGTGTGAATGGAAACTACACTTTAGCAAAGCTGTTACAAGTGAAAAATGTTTTTTTTTTTTTTTAAAAAAAAAAAAAATAACTAGCCTGACCTGTGGTGGCGCAATGGGTAAAGTATAGACCTGGGAACCCTGAGGCTGCCAGTTCAAAACCCTGCACTGGTCTGGTCAAGGCACATATGGGAGTTGATGCTTCCAGCTTCTCCCCCCTTTCTCTCTTTCTCTCTCTCTCACTCTGTGTCTCCTTTCTAAAATAAACAAAATAAAAATAAATTCTTAAAAAAAATAACTAAACAATCTTAAAAACAGGACTGACATAATTTGTACTTTCATAAGAGTAAGTGATCCTGCCATATTCCCTTTCCAAATATTTCCAAATATTCAGACATCAAACATTGATTTAATGACAATCTAACTTTTGATACTTTCTTATTTATATTCAATATTAAGAATTTCTCTGACAATCTGCCTGGCTACAAAAGTTTTCTCTCCCATTTATAATATACTTCTGATTCAAAATTTTGATATCTAAAAAAGGAAGGTAATAGTAAGGATCAAATTAGGCCATATCACCTTTAAAACTCCTTTACCTGTCATGTTTTTTATTTATTTTCAAGTCCATCAATAAAATGGACTTAGAGTCATGCCAGTGTCCATAAATTGGTATTAATTAGAAGCAATGCAGATTTAAAAGTTTATGCCACATCTAGAGTAGTGTGGGTTTCTGGAATCCTGACAATTTTTCTTCCTTTTAGGCAAATGAAAATTCTTTGACCTTCTAATGAAAGGAAACAACTAAATCAAAACTGTTGCAAAAAAAAAAAAATGTTGCCAAGAAACTGACCCAAAACATTACTCAAAAAGCAAATCCAAAAAGGAAATAAAAGCAATAAATTACAATGGCAGCTTTTGGGGATATTTTCTATTAAAGTTACCTTTAATGAGTATGTTAATATCTATTTTCAATCAACCTCTTAACTATTTGGAGGCTTTACTTAATGAAACAAAACTGAATCCAACTTAATGAGCACTCTCTCTCAAGGATACTTCTACGCTAAATACAAGGGACTCCCAGGAAAAATGTCTGAGTTTGAGCCTTGACTCTGCCATTAACATTTGTTGGGGCAAGGTACAATAATGCTCTTAGCACCAGTTCTCATATTTGTAAAATAAAATTAATAATAATAATAGCACCTTACTGACCTACTTTATAAAATTTACATGAGGACTAAATAAAACACTATAAAGTGTTTTATAAACTCAAGTAGTCTACACAAAATAGCTCTTTAGAAAGCGTAAAAGAAAAAAGATGATAAACATGTTAGACCCCCATTTGCTAATTCCAAGGCAAGTGTACAGTTCCCTTTATCAAAGCAGAGAGTAGTTACATGAGTCCATAAGCTTATTTCATGGAGCCTCAAATACTTCTTATGTATTATCTCATATTCCTGCATTATATCCAATACATGAAAACCACTATTTCTACCTAAATAGTGAAACCAGTTAAATAGACAAGTCGTGTGACCAGTCTTAATGTCACGGAGTGCATACAGTGCTCCATTCCATCTCTGAGCAGGACTACAGATGCTCTGGAAACAGTGTGCATCCTGAGGCCAGAGGTGACAGTCCACAATTGTATTTTGCTGTTTTCTGCACTGTCTGTTTAGTAATTGTAAAAAATATCATTGTTTTTTTTTGTTATCTTCACAAACAGAGTAAGTGTCCAAATGGTGGGGAAAACAATGAAATGCCAATAAATACATTACCATAAACTTGGAGAGTGTTTTCAATGTAACTTCATTTTTTATTTCTGAGAAAGAAGATGCATAGTTTATAGGCAGTTAGACCAAACCCATGCTTGCTTGGCACCTGGGTTCTAGTGAAACAATTCAACTGACTTGTAAGCAGGCACGATGCCATCCAGCCATATGGGTACACATAGATGCTGCCAAGTGACCATGTAGGAGAATCAGAAGTGTTTGTTGAGGGCAGCAGTCCCAGTGTGGGACTTCCAAACAGCTGTCCACCCTGAGATTTATACGCCTATGGTTAAGGGGACGTGACATGTTTAATCTATGTTAGATTAATTTTAAAACATAAAAATCAGCTTCTATGACCCCACATGGTCAGTTGGAACATGGGTGAATCACCAAACATATTCTCCTCTCTGTGTTTGCCATTCTTTCCCTAAAAATCATGATGTATTTCTATTTAATGGCTTTCCAAGGTGTCCAACTACATTCCATGATACTGATCAAATATTTGAAAAGAAAAATAGTCTTCATAAATCCCAGTAATCTACATTCTTAATCTGAATTTTTGAGAAATATAGCCATATTTATCTTTGCAAAGATAAGAATCATTTCAAAGAAATGCTAGTAAACTTCTTTTAGTCAAGAGGTCAAGAGAACCAGCTGAACCACACCAAGGAATTTAGTTAGAGAAATAAATAAAATCAGTTTAGGAAGTTTACAACTATAATAATTTTACATGAGTTTAAAGTTTGGAGCATCCAGAAGCTTTATTTAAAATTGGAGGGAAGGCTTTCTCCTTGAAAGTTTTATGCAGAATCATCAAAAATTTCATTTACATGCTCAGTGCACAAAACATAGGCTAAAATAGTTTCAGAAACAAGAATTGTGAAGGAAATTAGAGAAATGGTAGGGCTTTTCTCCTCAGGTCTTTAAAAGAATTATTAGAAAGAGCATTTCTTTTGGGGGTAAACATTACTATAGGGCCGAGATCTGGGCATAAATTTAATTCAAGTCTGGAGAACTGTATATGTTGAGTGTGCTCCTGTGTGTGTGCGTGCACACACACACTAGTTTATTTCAGAAATGTCTCTGTACTTTATGCAAAGATATTTAACCAATCCCAAATGCAAATGAGATAAAGAAAACTGGAAAATGTCTCTGAAGAGTCAAAAGAGATATCACAAAGCCTAGGTACTCTATTCCCAGAGGAACCCTCTGTCTTCTAACAGATTCTGTTCACGGTGAGTTACTACACTTACATAATTCCAACAAACCTAGATGTCTGACCTAAAAGCACATCTGAAGCAGCAAATTAAAAAGGAGATATAGAAATGCTAATGGCAGAGAGGAGTTATAGCTGACAATAAGGAAGGAATAGATAAAAAAGGGTGGGAGAGATAAATAACAGAAAAAAAATCCTCAAAATACACTGTAATCTGGGCCAATTTAGTCTCCAGTCAAAACAGTTCTCATAGTCCAATGGTCCCTGAGGACTTCACACCATATTATTTTCATGATAATGAAACGCATACATAATGATGCTCCTAAGTCATAAAGAAAAGGCTCAATTATCTTACACACAAAAAAAATCTTCCCAAAATGATTTAAATTAAAAAGAAAAAGTCTGATGATTAAAGAATAGACCCTCTTGTATTCAAAATAATTTCCTTTAGTTTCTGATAGCTGAAGTTGTCTTATACATGTACTACAATCATATGTGTAAATTATGAACAACTTTATAGCCTTAAAAATGTCTGGAAACTGATGAGATCTTACCCTGATATGATGATTCCTGATTTAGAAGCTTGAATTTCAAGAGTTATGATGCAGCATATAAAATGTTATTATAAATTGCAACTCATTGCTACCCTCAGTATTATACCAGTTTGAGAAATGTTTTACCTCCTTCAAACTAAATCATCTAGATATAAATAGTTTATATTTTGGCAACTTTTGTTTCCTCCACCTCAAGCTTTAAAATGTATGTCTTCATTAGAATGCTTTCTTCTTTCACACAAGCAAATAATTAATTATTCTTCATAAATAAGTAAAATATTTCTTTATTGCTAGGACATTGCTCAATAGAAATTATAAATTGCAACTTTCTCTTTGTCCTCAAAAACAAATAAATCCAAAAAAAAAGACTTTTTGAATAAGTTTTTCCATAACATTCTACGCCCTGACCCTCCAAACTGCATGTTAAATGACTATAAATTTATTTGGCTGCTTCCAAGAAAGCCTGTAGAATAAGAAATGTCTAATAAGCACCAAAGTATATTTATAAAGAGAAAAGCAGTTTTATTCTTATTTTATACTTCCATATATTTAGTATACAGTAAATAGAATTGTCCCTCCAAGTAATTAAATCACAAATTGAAGGAATTATGAACCTGAAGAGAATGTACTGAACTATAATTAGATCATTAAAACAGCTACCACTGAGTGTACATTACGTGCCTGTTATCACGCCTGCAGCTTGACATTCCCTCATTTAATTCTCCCAGTAGCTCTATAAGAGTGACTCGCCCAGGGTCACACAGGACTATACTGAAATGATCTGGAGAGCATTATTTCAGAGAACACAAAGGTATTTAAGAAACAACAAATTTAAAGGGGCCCTTATGAAGTCAGTATAGACATGCTGTTTATTCATTCAATTGAAACCCTTATATTGCCTAATATGTGCTAAAGTATTTACAAGGAATGATAAAGTATAGCTATCATTAACAGTAATGCATATGAATGTGAAGCTTTCCATGTTCCAGGCATCCTTTTAAGTGTTATGCATACACACAATCTCATATTAATCTTCAAATCAGACTTGGAAACAAGAGTTACTGCATGAACCTGGAGAGTATTAAGCTAAGTGAAATAAGCCAGTCAGAGAAAGACAAGTACCATATGATTTTACTGATCGGTGGAATCTGATAAACAAAATAAACAAACAAAATAGAAACAGTGTCATAGATACAGAGAACAGACTGACAGCTGTCAGAGGGGAGGCAGGTGGGGACTGGGTAAAATAAGGTGAAGGAATTAAGGGAAAAAAAAACCCACAAAAAACCACAAACACCTCATAGACAGACACAGACAACAATATGGGCATTACCAGAGTAAAAGGGGGGGGGGGTACAGGAGGGTATGGTGGGGATAAATGGTGATGGAAGATCACTTGACTTGGGGTGGTAAACACAAAATACAATATACAGATGACGTATCATAGAATTGTACACCTGAAACCTATATTTTATTAACCACTGTTTCCCCAATAAATTCAATAAAATAAAAAAGAATTTAAAAAAAGATTTAATAATATTATTCCCTGTTTTAGACCTAGCCAATGGTCACTTGCTATACCCAAGCCCCACTGTTTCTCTCTTTTTAAAAATTTTGTTCCTGGAAGATTCCAAGCAACTTTCCACCTGAGAAATATTATGTTTGTTAATTCCCCAGGACTGCTTTGTCCACATACTTGCTGTGGCTGGATCTTTCTCATCATCTAAGTTTCTGCCCAAATGTCTGTTTAGGTAGTCCTGCCTACCCACCCAGTCAAAAGGAGCAAACTTGCCCCCAGCTGGCTGCCTCTGCCTCTGCACGCTGCTGCATTTCCTCCTCATCCTCGTCACTACTCTGGAGTGTTGTTAGTGTGCTGGCTTGTTTACTGTCTGCTCCTCCCATCCTACTCCAGAACAAAAGCTTAATGAACAGGGCTTGCCACATAGTACATGCTCAGCAGTATCTGTGGAATGTGTCCAATCCTTAAGGCAAATAGCAAAACATTATATACATGAGCTGTCAACTCAGGGAATCCTGAAGGCACTGTTTGTTTGAGAGGTGAGGAGTGTTCTGATATACAATCAAAACAATGCCAAGAAGATAGTGAAACCTCCAAACATGTTTGAGAATTAAAGAACATATTAGCCAAAATCCTTTGAGTTAAATATAAAAATCAGAAAAGGATTTTCAGAAGATCTTGAGTGGAATGTCAAAAACTCTCCATGTCAAAATATGTGGGACAGAGCTAAACAGGTAATAGAGAGAAAAATATACCTGTAGAGGTTGCAGGATGCTCAAAAGTAAAAAATAAAGGGGTCCTGGCCCTGGCCAGTTGGCTCAGCGGTAGAGCATCAGCCCAACATGTGGAAGTCCCCGGTTCGATTCCCGGTCAGGGCACACAGAAGAAGTGCCCATCTGCTTCTCCACCCTTCCCCCTCTCCTTCCTCTCTCTCTCTTCACCTGCCACAGCCAGGGCTTCACTGGAGCAAAGTTGACCTGGGCACTGAGGATGGCTCCATGGCCTCTGCCTCAGGTGCTAGAATGGCTCTGGTTGCAAAGCAGCAACAGCCCAGATGGGCAGAGCATCGCCCCCTAGTGGGCATGCCAGGTGGATCCCAGTTGGGCGCATGCAGGAGTCTATCTCTCTGCCTCTCTGCCTCTCACTTCATAAAAATACAATAATAATAATAATAATAAATAAAATAGGAGCCCTGGCCAGTTGGCTTAGCAGTAGAGTGTTGGCTCTGTGTGTGGGTGTTCTGGGTTCAATTCCCAACCAGCGCACACAGGAGAAGTGCCCATCTACTTCTCCACCCCTTTCCCTTTCACTTCTCTCTCCCTCTCTTTCTCTCTCTATCTATCTCTATCTCTATCTCTTCTCCTCCCCTCCTGCAGCCAGGGCTCCATTGGAGAGAGCTGGCCCCAGGCTCTGAGGATGGCTCCAAGGCCTCTGCCTCAGCCACTAAAATAATGGCTCCAGCTGCAACAGAGCAAGGGCCCCAGATGGGCAGAGCATCGCCCCCTAGTGGGCTTGCTGGGTGGATCCCAGTCAGGGTGCATGCAGGAGTCTGTATCTGCCTCCCCTCCTCTCACTGAAAAATATAAAAAATAAAAAAAATAAAGGAATATGTTTTCATCTAAAGAATTGAGAAAAAACCACAATTGAGAAAACCCTAAGTAACAAAGGAGGAAGATAAGGAGGTTATCTTTATTTATTTATTTTATTTTTTTACAGGGACAGAGAGAAAGAGTCAGAGAGAGGGATAGATAGGAACAGACAGACAGGAACGGAGAAAGGTGAGAAGCATCAATCATTAGTTTTTCATTGCCGTCGCAACACCTTAGTTGCTCATTGATTGCTTTCTCACATGTGCCTTGACTGCGGGCCTTCAGCAGACCGAGCAACCTCTTGCTGGAGCCAGCGGCCTTGGGTCCAAGCTGGGGAGCTTTTGCTCAAGCCAAATGGGCCCATGCTCAAGCTGGCGAGCTTGGGGTCTCGAACCTGGATCTTCCACATCCCAGTCCGACGCTCTATCCACTGCGTCACCGCCTGGTCAGGCAAGGTTATGTTTATTTTATGAGCATAATTAAATGACATAGAGAAAAAAATAATATAAAAGACTAAGGAATGGCACTGTAGTTTTGAAGAATAAAATGGACAAATGACAATAAGCAGAACTGTATACTTAACCCATATAAGAAAATGTAGGAGAAATAGATAATATATACATATCATCCAAGAAAAAAAAAAGCAATAACCACACTCATCAAAGAAGTGTTAGAAATGGGAATGGTGTCCAACTTCCCTCAGATCCTTGCTGAGGTAATTTCAACCCAAAGTTTTTTCCAGCATGACATATAACTCAGTATTACCATTAAAATCAGAATATTTCTGGCCCTGGCCAGGTTACTCAGTGGCCAGAGCACTGTTCCAGTATGCTGAAGTCATGGGTTCAATCCCCGGTTGGAGCAACTATTAGAAACAACCCATGAGTGCATAAATGGAAAGAACAACAAGTTGTGGCTTCTCTCTCTCTCCCTTATTTTCTCTCTCTCTTCCTTCTTCTCTCAAACCATTGGGGAAAAAAATCAGGGTATTCCCTTTCACTGAACTTTCAAAATAAACTTGGTATGTCCATTAAAGTATTAAAATAATATCTAGCATGATTTTCCCTAGGGACAAAAGAATTGTGAAACATTTTGAAAACATACATAACCAAAAACAAATTAGAAACTTACTGTAATCCCAGAGATGGTTTACCAAGTACATAGAAACACAAAACCAAAATAATGGCAGAAAAAATAAAATGGATTACTGGTACACTCCTAACTATACCAACCTAGCTGGCATCTTTTTGAAATGCACTGATATTTTGCCTTAGATTCTCACTATTCCTGTTCATTCACACGCCTGTTCAGCTGAACCTGGTAAGTTAATTTTTCTTCTCTCACTCAGGGTTTTGATGTCTCCATTACTTATCCTTACCTGGTGCCTCTTGCTTGTGTGGCCACTGCCTCATCTCTTCTTCTTCCACTCCTGTCTGTGAAGAAACTTCCCCTTACTTTCTAGTTAGAAATGATGTCTCTTTTCTGGAAATCCTTCCAGACCACTCAGCCTCTGTTGTGGCATTTACAGTACAGTGCATCTTTTCTTGTATGATTGTTTTCTTAATACTCACTTCAGCTTTTCTGTGGCATAATACAGGGGTACGAAGCACTTCACGTGCATCTCTGTCCTCCTCAGCATCTGCCCTCACATCAACTTTGTACCAAGCCAGAGATGTAAGTAACAAAACCTCTGAGCCTCAGTTTCTTCATATAGATTGTGGGGCTAAAAACAGTTATGACCGCCTCAGTGTTATTTTAAGAATTAAATGACACTATGTGCATACAACTCTTACCACAGTCTCTAGTACACAGTAAGCATTCAAAATGATATGCATTCAGTTATAAGCATGATAAAGAAATTCTTTTATATTATAAAGGAATATTATATTATATTATATTATAAAATAATATCCTAACTATGAATGAGGAAAGGTACAAAAGGTTCTCATATATTTTGACAAGTAAGGAGGCAAAACTTAGCCATTTCCAAGTTATATCCATATTAATGTTTTGTCAACTGCGACAGTCCTAAAGCACTATCAATTTCTAAATGTATCATCAATTTACTATCAGCTCTCCTGGAAAAAAACTATCATACTAAAATATACATCAATTACAAGACACATTTCCAATTTCTGAGATATTTCAAATGGTGGAAACGCAGCAATTTTCTTGCTAAGTTCCTCTCCTGTTTTGTAACTCCCATCAGTCCTGTGCACACACATCACCATTATTCTGGATAACGAGCAGTGCTCACCACCACCTTGACATTTCGTTACAAACTCAGTCTGTCTACAAAGCTCTGGACCCTGTTGTCTGTCCTTCCGCTGCACTGAATATCAATACCCCCATGGCACAAGAGAACACATTCCTCAGTATTTATTGTATATCTTCCTCTTCATTTTCTTCCCCAGTCTTACGAATTTTGAAACATTTGACCACTCCTCTCTAAATTATGCTCCTACTAAACTGTTACTTATATTAACAGCTTAAATTTTCATAGTGTTTTATAATTTGTAAACTGTTTTCAAAATAATAATCCATTTCATTTTTATACATACACCCCAAAAAAACCTTCATGAGATAAAACTAGGCATATACATATATTTTTTCAATGAAGAGATGGAAGCTCATAAAAGACTTCCTGACTTGCAAAAATTTATGAGCTACAGAGCAAGAACACCAGGTATTTAGAGTCCACAAGCATTGTCTGTTTTTAGTTCAGTTCTACCTCATTCTACCTCCTATTCACTCCTCTACTCTCTTCTGCATTTACTGTTTCCTTCATTAACTCCTACTTCCCTCCTAAGCCTTGATTGCTAATGCTTGTAACATTTTGTCCCTTGGTTTTTCCCTAGCATTCACCAGACCTTCAGGCTTCAATTAGAATTCTAATCTTTACACAGAAAAGTCTAGCTCTCCATGCATACAGCATGGCAGTCCTCATTTCCCACTCTGTCTGGGGACTCCCATTCTAATATTCCATTATCACATTAAATTAATGAAACGTACCCATTGATCAAAAAGGAAAATTCTAAAAAACAGAGCAAAGACCATCTAATTTTCTAACTACAATAAAAATGAAAAGGTTTATCCTACTCTTGAATATCCTGAATATCTAAGGAAATTCTGTTCTGCCATCTTAATCAAGCACTTTGACGGACACCAATATAACTACACTTGTGAAGTGGGAGTCCATAATTAAAAACAACTTTAAGCCTGACCAGGCTGTGACACAGTGGATAGAGCGTCGGACTGGGATGTGGAAGACCCAGGTTCGAGACCCCGAGCTCGCCAGCTTCAGCGCGGCCCCATCTGGCTTGAGCAAAAAGGTCGCCAGGTTGGACCCAAGGTCACTGGCTCCAGAAGGGGTTGCTCGGTCTGCTAAGGGCCCGCAGTCAAGGCACATGTGAAAAAGCAATCAATGAACAACTAAGGTGTTGCGACAGCAATGAAAAACTAATGATTGATGCTTCTTACCTCTCTCCGTTCCTGTCTGTCTGTCCCTATCTATCCCTCTCTCTGACTCTCTCTCTGTCCCTGTAAGAAAAAAAAAAATCTTTAAAATTTTTGTAAAGGGTAATCTTTTGTTATCAAATTGGTACCTCAAACCCACATTCCAGTACAGTGTTTGGTCAGAGATAACAGACAAAATATTTACCTACAGGGCTGACTGTTCCCAATGGGTATGGCCATCCACAGGGGACCAGGTAATTACCAACCCTGTCCATGCTAACATAACTCAGTACCACCCCAAAGACTTGGACCTCAGACCTAAATTAAAAATAACAAACAAACAAACAATAAAACAACCGTGATGAACTGTGACATCCATGACTTTGAGAATTACTAAAACTTGACATGTTTTGAAATTTTTAAAAGAATCATGGGTCAGGAATTGGTATTGCTCTAAGCCACTCTTCCAAATACAAAGCCACTTTTCCAAATACGACAGTTGAATGTATACACACATTCTCAAAAAGTCACAAACTACTCTATAAACTTACAGTTGATATTATGTAGCTGTAGTTCAACACTTTGTTGCCACTATAATTAAATTACTAGCAAAACTAAGGAAGTAAGAATCTCATTTTATTAAGGTTTCTATCTCTATGAAATTGTAGACCATAAAACGAATTCTTAATGACAATACAATCCCTATAGATAATCAGGAGATTTTCACAGTAATAAAACAGGTTAGCTTGCAAAACATCCCATGTTTGGTTCATCATATGATACTATTCAGGGTATATAATCTTGAAAGGGCAATCCGATAATCACGCTAGAAGCAATTTTGTGCAATAGTAGTGCTGAAAAGTCAATTTAACTTTCCAGCTTCATAAGACTTTGTTATTGCTATTGTTAATTATTTCTCATTTAATGGGAAATTGGCAACAAGGTCCCCGACTGTCATTTTAAATCTGCAGTAATATCATATGAAGCTTTTCATCCTAATTCCCAAGTCCTGGATTATCAGAGTTAAATGGCAGATCCGGTGTTACAAAAGCTCAGGGGCAGGCACTGTTACACAAATTGCCAATTCAATTAACAGTGTGCAAATGCTCCACTGGCAGACTGCAGGAAGGACAGCCATTTTGGCAAGTGCCATTCCTAATTTATCAAACTGTCAAACCTTCCACTCAGGTGCCTGCGGTCACTGTCTGCTTCTTAAAGCTGTGTTGTAAGAGCTGCAGGAGCCATTCTTGTAGCTTGACAAGGCACAATACTCAAAACTGATTTTAAAATCAAATGTACAGTTGTCTTAATTATTCTCAGCATAAATGATGTTTTAATTACAAAAAAAGAGTGGGAATAGTAAATCAGGGTTGGATACTAGGTTCACATAGGAAAGTGAGAACTTGGTACCTTCCTGCCTTGAGAAGGAACAGAGGCTAAATAATTTATCCCAGAATAATTTATTAAGTCATAGCATTCTTCTTTTTACTAAATAACTGGATATGCCTTTGTCCCTCAAGTTTATACAGTATTAATTCTTAATGCAAATTGAGTGATACACTTTTCTCCCTACAGCTGTTCCTATGTTTTGAAATGACCATGAGGAGTAATACAGAACCCTTCCCCACTGCCCTTGACCCTGATTCTAAGTGCTCATGTCACACAATTTCTCACATATTGATGCCCCACTAAAATTTGACAAGGAGCAAAACTTACCAAAGTCTGACCATATTCCATGTGTCCATCAATTAACAGCTACTTATTGAATAAGGCCTTGTTCTCTGTGCCTGAGCGAGGAGAGGTAAAAGGCTGTTTGGGCTTGATCTCAGTATTCTAGCAGAAGTTTCCTTCTGCTGCTTATTTGATATTCTTAATATTCAGCAACCAACCACTTTTCTCAGAATATCAAGACACCCAATATGGAGGAAAAAATGATTTTTATTATGAAGTTATTATTCCTTCCTTTCTCCACAAACATGAATGCATACTCTGTAAGGTTGGGAGGGGCTTGGAAGGATTGTGGATGGAATATGTAAATAAATGAGACACCAGCTTAAAGTCCATTCGACCATTTGGCTTAAAAAAGACAGATCTGAGAGAGACCTTAGGGGAACAGCCTTGGAGAGCTTCATGCATTATGAAAGCATTCCATGAATAAATAATTATTAAGCACCTATATATGTCAGGTGCAATTATAAGCCCACTACAAATACATGGTTCAGACATGGTCCCTTTCTTTGAAGAGGTAAGTTTTAGCAGAGAGAAGTAATAGCAATGTTCAAAAGAAAGTAATAAACACTTCACTTTGTAGGCAGATCCTCTAGTTCAAGGTAAGCCAGATAAATCCTTTATGATGTTAATCAAATGGGTCAGATATACAAACAGGCAGAAAATACCTTACCCTGGTCAAAACAGAATGCATTCTAAGGGACAGGGTGTCTTACCCCAAAATACCTCCTGCACTATTAGAAATTTCACCACTACCAAGTCATTCCTTTGTTTCTATCCAGCTTTATGTTTTCTGTTTCACCTATAAGAGTTTTACCTGTTGAATATTAATAGCTCATGGGAGCATTAGTTTGGGATTAGATAAACCTAGGCACAGAGCACAGGCCAACATGAATGGGGATAAAATGACTAGATGTTTAACAAGAGGGAAGAAGATGGAAGAGCCTCATTGACAGCCTTCTTTAAAATTTTGTTTAAAAAACCTTTTACCTTTACATATGTATAGATATATATGTGTATATGTAACATACATATACATACATATATATAGTAAATATAGACACAGTTATACAATACATTTAACAAGGACAGAATTGCTCCCGAAGAGTGCACAAAGCAGCCCTGAATACCCAGCATATAATTTGGCAGGCAGTATATAGATTAAAAATTAAAGCCAACCATTATGCTTCCATACCATGAGAACATCAGTCTGGACTAATGGATTTAATCAGAGGGTAAGGAAGGAGGAATGAAGCATTTCAGAGCATCAAACCCGGATAGCACTATAGTTCCCTGAAAGACACCTTGATTTTTATCATTATTGGTAATTTTCATCATTCTTGGTATAAATTAATCAATGCACCTTTAGCTAAGTGTCTACCATGTTTATGACAGTATACTAGGAAGCCAGCACGGGAGTATAACGTCCTGTGCTCAGAGGACTCCCAATTTCCATGGCTTTGCAAAGCAGCCCCCTCTCTGGCAAGGCCAGGCTCCTCTGCTCTGTCAGGAAACCTAGCTGGTTCTCCTCCGCTTGTAGGTCTGACAGCCACCTATGGAATGCCTGCTCCCTTCCACTAGCCTAAATCCTACACATACTATCTTTTAAGTCACATATGATCAGTTTTGTTTGTGAGACTAGTAACAATGCTGGATTTTGTTATGTTTTAGGGACATGTCAGTCACTGGGTAATATTATTTATATACTGACTCAGGTATGATATAGCCACCTAAAGAAATAAAATAATAATAGTAATAGTTTTTAATATCAGGGACTTACATTTGTTGAACATCTACTTTGTGCTTGGCTATCTTATTTAATTTCATTTTTCAATAACAGTTCACATTCAACATTATTTTGTATTTCTGTTTGACTGTCTTTTAAGGACTTTATATCATCCCATACATAGAAACTGGAGCAATCATTATCTTCATTTTACAGTTCAGGGACTATGGCAGAGAACTGACAAGTCATCTGCCCAAGGTCACCCAGCAAGGAGCCGACCAAGCTAGAGTCAACACACAGTGCTCTCTTCTGCTGTGTTCATACCTATGGATGTGAACTACAGTAATGCTCAAACTTCCACAAGCTGACTGTAAGGACCACCTTGTTCTACTTGTATTCATAATGAGATCAGAGAATGTAAGTAAAGATATGCCTACCCCAGATTACCACAGGACTTCCTGGAAGACCCAGAAAGCCCAGACCCTCTGTCCTCATTGCTTCCCAGCCCACACCACTTCTGGAGGATGAATTCCATTGCATTTTAAAACTCATCCTATATTGGTCAACTCTAAAGTATCTACCTATCTCCACAATCTTGCCTTAAAGTTATGTGAACTAATTAAGCAGAACAGGCTCTAATCGTTGGCTGATATTTCTTGCTATCTATTATTTACTTATATTTCCCCATGAAGCCTAATGGCTGGTAGGAAGTCATTTATACTTAAATTTAATTACCTCTTCCACCCTAGGGAAAGCGTGCAGAACCTTGATAACAAAATCAGCATGTGAAGGTTACAGACAAGCTCCTTCCTGTGGGGCCCCCATCACTGTGAGAGCGATGTCTCCAAAGCTGCAGAATGAGGAAGGCATTCAGTGAGAAGCCGGCTGGAGAAGCTGGAGGACATCACTGTCCTTGATTCAGGCTTCCAACCCATGGTCTCCTATCTCACCACCGATCAACTAACTAACACAATGCTAGTCAATCAACAAGAATATGCTTTGTTTTCCAAAAGCAAAAAAATTAGTTCTAAGATTATCTATGGAAATGAATCTCTCTAGATTACATGTCGCTCATGCATGTACTGAATACATAGCCCATGTGCTCTGCCACATGAAGCACTGCAGGTCACATGGATTAGAAGTCATGGTTCCTGTCCTCATCTAGCTTGCCATCTATGGGGAGATGAAATCACATCTCATGTTCACATTCTCCTTCTGGCCTCTAAGGCATCATCTCTGAGGAGACACTCTTTACCTGAACTAAAGCAATGACCGTCCCGCTAGTCAATACCTCATCTCTGGGGCCCTGTTACCACAGTGGTCTTCCTAAGAACAACCTGATCCATCTCACAATCAAAGCCATCTACATTTTCTTACTGGTTATGAAATGTACCCTCCCCATGCAGTTGTTCTAGCCAAAATTCTCAGTCCTGTGTTCAACTTTTCCCCTAACAGACTGTGCTCCGGCCTCCCTGACAACCCTCTCCCCTCAGTGCACAGTGCTCTCCTTCCTCCCTAGGTGTTGTTCCCACTGTCCGCTATCCCCAAACTTCTCTTCTGCCACTCCACATCCTGCCCTCCCTTTGATAGTTCTCAAACCCCACCTTCTCCAAAAAGTCCTTTCTGATTGGCCTGTCAGAGTGGGGAGGAATCTCTCTTTAAGGCAACCCCATGTCGCTTTATCTATATGTTCCATAAGGTATTGGTTTGATTCATTGACAGAAAACATTTATAGAGTCCCTGAAACATCCCATGCAGGGGTAACATAAAATGAAATTTAAAGCATGTTCACAAAAGCTCATAATTTATCAGAAGCACACACCGTAAACAACTAACAATGAGTAATGTGGCAAAAGCTCTGTGTGAGGTTCTCAGTCTTGGCACTATGAACATTTTGTGTCAAATAATTCTGTGTTGTGGGGGGCAGAGGGAACTGTTCTGTGCATTGTACGGTATTCAGCAGCTTTGCTGGTCTCTACCTGCTAGATTCCGGTGGCACCCCTTCACTGAGTTGTGACAAGCCAAAATGTCTTCAGATATTGCTAAGGTCTTCTGGGAAAACCTGCCCTAAGTTGGAAACGACTGTGCTGAGGGTCTCACTGAGTGTGCTGAAGGTATATAGGTGGGTAGGCCCAGGAGAAGCATGCTTTACAAAGGAGATGGCACAGTTGGACCCCAAAAGATGAAAAGTATCTGCAAATGAGGGTGGTGTGGACATATCCAGGTTTAGTGGAGGCATGGGGATAAAATGTGGAATGATATTCCTGGGGGTCTCAGGTACCGCTGCATATTAATGGTGTAGAAGGGACAAGGTGGGGCTGGAGGGGGCAGGTTTTGTATTATAATGCATTCCCATATATACCATCTGATCAATAAGGCTGTACAACTACAAAGATCTTAGAAATTGATGAGGCTATTTGTTTTTCCATGTGAAACATCAAATCAAGAGGAAAGAGCAAAGCAGACTCGAGTTGAAGTTCTCCACTTTTCCCACTTTGGGTCAGTAGGTTCCTAATTTCAGAGCCATAGCTACATAACCTATTTACATAGAAATAATAATAGTTCTATCACCAATTTTTTTTGTTAAGAATAAGAAACTGCCTGACCTGTGGTGGCTCAGTGGATAAAGTGTCGACCTGGGAACACTGAGGTCGCCAGTTCAAAACCCTGCACTGGTCTGGTCAAGGCACATATGGGAGTTGATGCTTCCAGCTCCTCCCCCCTTTCTCTCTTTCTTTCTCTCACTCTGTGTCTCCTCTCTAAAATGAATAAATAAAAAAAGAATTAAAAAAAAGAAGAAAAAAGAATAAGAAACTAGCACTGTGCCTTCCAGTTACTTAATAAATGACAATTTCCCTCTCTTTTCTCATAGGACCCAAATGTCCTATAACAAAGCAAGGACTGTCTCTTAGTCATCAACACATAATCTGTTATAGCATTTGACAGACAGAACAAGGCTTCAATCTGGATTAAAGATGGCTGCAAATTCTCTGATGATTTTCCAAAGAAGGTGAAATGGATGGACCATCTTCCCTTGGGTCTATGAGGGCCTAGTAATTTTCCCTGGCCATTAGAGAGCGGCCAAGGTGATGCTGTGCCACTTGCCTCACCTTTAAGTGCCAGGTAACTTTCACTTGTGCTCTAGTGAAGCCAGCTGCCATGTAGAAAGTCTCACCACCCAGAAACCTCCATTGTTTGAAGCAGCCCAAACTGGTCACATAGAAGAAGCAACATGCAGAAAAACCTAAGCATGCTGACAAACTCTGCCCATGTGCCAGGTGAACGTGCACAGTCTTAGGAGCGCCAGTAGGATGACCTCGCCAGCAATCCACAGAGTGGACAATATTACATTATTGCTATTTGAAGCCACTTATTCTGGGCTACTCTGCTACAAAGCAACAGATAAATAAAACTGTATACAGTAAAATTAGAGAATATAACTAACATGAGTTCTAAATGATGCTATTTATATAAAAATAAGTCAATTAAATTGTATTTTCTAGTCAGAAAATATCTTGGAAGATGTTGGATTTAAGCTGTAACCTGAGGAATATTTGATTAATGCTTTAAATATAAAGAATGCATGAAATCACTTGTGTCTATTATAACTATATATTTATCCCAATTTTTGTTAAATTTTCAAATATATAGAAAAATTAAAATAACAGAGTACATACCCATTTACTTTCTACCTAGATTCAACAATTATTAATATTTGGCAACAGTTGTTCCATCTATAAATAGAAACATGAACACACATTTTGGCAAATATTTGAAGATAAATTATAAACATCATGACTTTTTAAAATTGTGGTAAAATATAACACAATTTACCATCTTCACCATTTTTATGTGCACAGTTCAGTAGTGTCAAGCATATCAATGTGTACCCAATCTCCAGAACTCTCTTCATCTTGTAAAACTAAAACTCTACACCCATTAACAACTCCCTGGTCACCCTTCCTCCGGGCCAGGCAATCACCTTCGACTTTCTCTTTCTCTGCATTTACTACAGGCACCTCAGATAGAGGCATGATACTGCATTTGTATGTGATTGGCTTATTCACTCAGAGTTCAGCCATGTTATAACATTTGTCAATAGTTCCCTTTAAGGTTTAATAATATCCTTGTGCGCGCACGTGCATGCGTACGTGTGTTGCATTTTGCTTATCCATTCATCTGTAATGGTTACTTGAGTTGCTTTTACCTTAGGGTTATTGTAAATAATGTTCCTGTAAACGGGGGTGTATTATCTCTTCAGGTCCCTGCTTTCAATTCTTTTGGTCATATGCCCAGGAGTGGAACTGCAGGATCATATGGTAAAACATTTCCCACATCCATACCTCAATGTGCGTGGCTTAAGAATGAGGATGTCACACAGCAGTGTTTTTCTTTCATTGGTTAAAGATTCACAGTATAGCATGCATTCGCTGATTCTCCTGGTTTGTATTCTAGCCCTTCCATTCACTGATTTTATGACTTTAAACAATCTACTTAGCCTTGCTAAGCCTCAGTTTCCTCAATTTTAAAATGGGATAACAAGAATATCTACCACCTAGGGTTGAGGAGAACACTATAAGAAAACAGCTCTCAACACAGTGCCTCACAGAGGGTCTGCAGCCTCAGAATGTGTAGCTGCTGTGAGGAAACAGCTCCGCCACAGGGCACACTGTGTTGCTTTGTCATGATGGCACCAAACAGTGATTTGCTTTAACCCTCACTCACCGTTTTCAGATGTTCTGATAAAGGAAAGATAGGCTCTTCAGTATTATGTTTCATTTTTCCCAATGTAAACTATTTCTCTACAATCCTCCAGCAAGTTTAAAATTCCCTCCCCCCCCCCTTTACTTTTATACAGAACCAAAATCCAGTCAACTGGGATGTTTCTATAGAACTTTAGAGGGAACTTGTGCAGTGTTCGAATCAAACGTCCTCGTGCACTTATTTCCCAGCCTTTCCTTGAACAACCACATCACAGCCTAGTCCCTTGCAGTTCTGAGGTCTAGCCATATCTGCTTTTCTCAGCCTGAGTCAGTACCAGCCCTCTGGCTCACTCCTGGAGAGACTGAAGAGGGGTTTCCATTTTAGATCAGAGAATAAGCAACTGACCTCTAGCATCCCTTCTAGCTCTTAGGAGTGCATGACACACTTCTTGATGCTAAGGAATGCACAAGAGAGCCTGCAACTTCTTTCTAGTGATAGGTCAAGATTAAGTGTGTCTCTCTTCACAACATTCAACAGTCCAGATAAGCAAAATGCAACAAGGGTTTGTCTGAGATGAAATGGATTGAGTTTATTTTATTAATGAATACTAAGGCCAGTACAGTCATGCAAATTAATATCAAGTCCCATGTCTAGAGACAAAGAGAAATTCTTTGGGGCTAAAAAGTAATATCTCCAGAGTTATCATGTGAGTTTATGACTCTGCTGGCTAGAGTGTCTTTGAGTCTGCAGGGTGCCATATAACCACCCCAGCCCACATGTGATCTGCCTTGCAGACAAACCCTGGTACCACCAGAAACAGCAATCCATCTATCGGTGATCAATATGTTTTCTGCTTGCAGGATGATATATATTTCAGGAAAGAACTCCATACATAAGGCCATGCATGAAAAAAATCTATAGACTTCATTCATATCAAACCTGTTATGCAAACTTTGAATTGCTGAGCTAAAATCTGAGGCACAACTTTGCAATCAAGGTAACTGATATATATTAACAGAAATTCTCAGTGAGCTCTTTTAGATGATTCTTGGAATCACTAATTCTACTTAAAAGACTAGAGAATATTTTAAGCTTTAATGTAGAAAAGATCATTTCTCACATGAACAATTCTGTAAAACTGCAAAAGGAAGCACTTTTAACTTTTCTGAGACACTGTTGCTCTATATTGAGGTTATAAATGACTCGACCAGGAACAAACTGGGACCTTTAGATCTGACTGGCACTAAAATAACTCTATGTCACAATTGGGAATCTTGAGGCTATAAACCTAATGCACATATTTCACTCCCAGAATTTTCAAGTCCCTCAGGTCAACTCTTACTCGCACTTGTTTAAAGATCATCACTCTACACCCCCCCTCACTTTTCCACCATGGCTTTTTCCACTGGTCAATCTCTCTCTAACATCCATTCTACTGTAAACAAAATGCCTTCATCCTAAACCTTCCCGCAGAACATACATTTTACCTCTTACTCTAACCGATGCCTGTCTCTCCCTACGCCTCCCTGCAGGGCCCTGTTTCTCTTACCAACCTTCTGAATGGAAGTTACTTATGCCTCTCATTACTACCCTTCCAACCCAACACACAGGCGTACCTGTCTAGGACTAAAGGCAGCCAGGCTTCCACTACTGCCAGAATATAAGTCTATTCTCATGCAAAAGTTCCTCCCTTGAAACACACATGCCTAGTTTTACTGCTATCTCACCTGCTCAATACCTCATATTCCCCTGCTTCGTAAGGTCTTCATCCTCAACGTTGGTACATAGATAATGCAGAAAGGAAACCACCCATTGCTCAAAAACCTGAAACTACTCCTTACTGACTATTGAATAAAACTTTCATTGGGCAACAAAAATATTTCATGCACATCTTCATAATTTTTCCCAAAGTAAGTTAATATTTCCCATAAATTCCCAATGGGCACTTGTTTTCTGGCTCCTGAAGACAAGCCATCAGTATGCCTTTTCATAGCTTTCATTTCCCATCCTATCCACCAAGAACTTCATTATTGCTTCCAAAATGTATCCTAACATTAACCTACTGTGCACTGTACCCTCTACTTTTCTACTTTTCTCCATATCCCTTTGATGTGTGTGTGTAAATACTGGGGTGGACAGAAGTCTTGTTCATATGGAAAAAGACATGCAGGATATGATTCTTATAACAGCTTTAGTAACTCTGTTTTGGGTAGTCACAACTGTAAACCTACTTTGCCCAGCCCTATATATACAGTATATTAATATAACTATATAAAGTTGTTCATGCTACCTTGTAAAATGTTGCTATTCAGCTCTTTCACTGAATTTGTCCTCTAGAAGTGGATTACAAACTTCATGAAGGCATAGAGTATGGTTTCTATTTTTTATTAATCTTTAACAAATATTTGCCAAGGAATAGAAGCTATATAATCAAATTAATGCACAGAGATCCTACTTACTGTTTTTTGATTGAATGTATTTGGGTGACATGGGATAACATAATTATAGAGACTTAAGGTGCCCAATTCTATAGCACATCTCTGTACACCATATTGTGCATTCACGCCCCAACTCAAGTCTTTGTCCATCACCATTTATCCCCCCTGTACCCTACTGCACCTTTCTGCACCCCAACAATCACTACACCAGTGTCCATGACCATGAGCTCTTTTCTTTTTTGTCCTTTTTTCACCTAATTGTTTCGTTTTGTTTTAAAGAAGGTTTCTTTTCTCTCACAAGTTTGTCTTGAGTATGTGAGCAAACCAGGCCACATATTGCTAGTGATTAAATAGTAAAGTCAGAATGTTTTCTTGTCAAACTGTGTTAGTACTGCAGTTCTAGGTATTACTGAAATCCATCCAATAGTTTTCAGTAGTCCACTGCAGACTTACCATTCATTATGTGAACAGAAAATATTTTATATGTAAACGATATTCTAATATCCAATGAAAGCGTTTTACATGTACTTAGAGGCCAATGGGAAACATTAATTTTAAATAATAACAACAGCCACCATTTACTGATCCTCACTATATGTTAGGTATTGCATATATATCACTTCTAATTCTATCCGAGCCTGAAATACCATTATTACTTCACAGAGGAGACAACTGGAGGTCTGAGAGTCTAGATAAGCTGTTCAAGATCACACAACTATTAAAGAACAGAGCTAATACTTCAACTCTTCTCTGTGTGATGCTAAAACCTTATTATTTCCACTATGCCAAAGTTAACATTAATAATTTATGAAAACCTGTTATTTAAGACAAGTACTTATATCAGAATGGATATACTGTGTCTCTGATTGTCATCAGTTTATATTCAACGTATAATCCCTATTTGGATTTACTTAAGATTTAACCTGTCATCACCTATGAATCGATAGACGCTTATTTATAAAGTAGTCTATGAGGTTCAGTCAAATGATGCTATATATAATATTTTTAAACCTGAAGGGAACAAATAAAGGTCAGGAAACTGTCAAATAACATAAATCAACAACAAAAAAAATGCAGTACTTCAGGCTATATATATTGGAAACAATGCTTCTGCAGACTTTGAATAGATTTCATCAAATTATGGGTAATGTTTGAAAGGTAAAAGAAAAATGATGCTAAAAATAACAAATATGACCTAAAGGAACACTTAAATAAAAATATAATGTCAAAGTTATAGAGATTTCTATTTTCCAAAACTAAAATTGGTCACGTTTCTCTGGTCTAATGGCTCTAGTAATCGCTCATTACTTAAGATTAACCCTCACAGTCTGCCATGGTAGAGTGATTCAGCTTCAAGTTCTGAAAACTTTAAGTAATGACAGAGATAATATCTGTAATTACAATTAACCCTTAGCTGTAAATGCCTACCAATGTCACAGCTATTGTAGATGGCATACAAATACACTGAATTTTTGTTCTAACACTGTCATTGTTTTTCATTAACAGGACCTTAAAGATAAGAGCTCATCAGAGACAGGACTTCAGTACCTCAGGAACTGACACTGTTGGGTGAGGAGTGGGGAGGGTGCTTCATTTACTAATTCCACCATTGGGAATTGTGCTAGGGAGAGGTACCCTGGTAGCAGGTATCTAAAAACTTACTCTGACTAGTTTGCTCTTAGAACATCGCTTTAGATGGCACTGTGATTCAATAAACCACTGTATACAGCATTAACTCTCAGTGTGTTACAACTTGAATATCCATTCATATTACAATCAGAAAATTCAAATGATAGATTGTTTCTGATCACAGTTTCTCCAGGCAAGAATATTTTTATCTGATGAGAATGACTATTTTGACTTTGAGATATAAAACCCATAGAGATACTAATTCAAATACATTTATTCTGATCTCCATGCATTCCGACACTTCCCTGCTACATTGTAGCTATTCTTTATAGGAAAAAACTTATTGTACTGCCAAAAACATGCCCTGCCACCTCAAATGACAAGGGCATTCACACATTTTCATGAGCTCATTTCAGGACAAGAAAAGCAAGTTCCACAATTCCCAATAAACACATTAAGATACCAGAATACTCTAAATGGATACTGTAATTAAAGAACCAACTACCCTAATCCTATATGTAATGACCAATAATAGGAAATCATAAACTCAAATGTCTATGAGTTAATAAAATGATAAGTGGCTTCTCTATCCCAAGAAGTTGTGTGGATATGTATTTGAAGGCTTTTATTTTTCATTTGATTTTGTTTCAATTGTCCTCACAACATCTAAGAATCATACTAACTACCCTACATACATCTGAGTGTGGAGTTTCACTTCAAAGGCTGAAAAATCAATAACCACAGCATAAGGTAAATATCCTTGTCAACCTGCTCCGTAATGTGTAATACGTATCAAAAATAATACTGAAGACATAATCAGGTCATTTAAACTACAAATGAATTTCTATGCTCAAGATCTTTAAGCAGTAAAAATGCCAGCTCAATGTTGTCATTTTAAAAATCTAAATAGTAATTCAAATACAGCAATTCAGAAAAAATAAACGGCAATAATCCTGTTGTTACAAGGGCCCACAGGTGTGATTATCTAGCTGAATATTTTACACACACACACAAACACACACGACAAAATTGTGATTTTTATCAACCAAGCTGTAAGGAAGTGTGAAGAAAACTGCAAGTCTCATTACAAGTGCAACCTGGGGAAGAATATCTAGAAATTCATCTACGAAAGGCTAGAGAAAGCTAAGCAAAAGGACCAATGCTAAACTAAAACATTGATGGGAAATAAAAATGACAGTAAAAGCAAAATTAACAATGAATAATGATTAACACTAATTTTCTTAAGACTGTTCTTATCTGAAAAGACTTCTGGTTGATTTGTTAATAGCTCAATATTCTCCCATAATGACAGCATGCTAAAATGTTACCACAGCTCTCCATTGCTGTATTTCATCTCACCAAATACATAAATATTGTGTTAAGGCACCCTCCCTCTCAGGAACATACAAAAATAAACGTGGTGATTGCCTGGTTGGGGGTGAGGTGGAGGAGGGTGTGGGGGGTAAATGGTGATGGACTGAGAGTTGACTTGAGAGGGTGAACACACAATACAGTGTACAGATGATGCACTGTAAAATTGGGCACCTGGAACTGGTAAAATTTTGTTAGCCAGTTGTAACCCCACTAAATTAAATTTTAAAATGAAGTCTTTGGAAAATGATCTTCCTTGTGTTACAGACCAAAAAATTATTCAAAATTCCCCCAGAGTTCCAGTTCCTGTACTCCTGCATGCATTGACATGTATACCCCTTCCTTTCACTGTTTCCATGATGAACTTCTAGTCATCCTTCAAGATCCCCCTCAATGTTACCATGGTTGTGAAGTCTTCCCTGTCTCTGTCAGGCAAAGTTACACCTTTAGCACTTATCCATGGATATTAATAATCATTTTTGTGTCTCTACCACCAGACTGAGTTCATAAAAGCATACACTAATAGTCTTTTTTTTTACTTTTCTTATTTTTAATTAATTTTAATGGGGTGACACCAATAAATCAGGGTACATATGTTCAAAGAAAACATCTCCAGGTTATCCTATCATTCAATTATGTTGCATACTGATCACCCAAAGTCAAATTGTCCTCTGTCAACTTCTATCTGGTTTCCTTTGTAGCCCTCCCCTCCTCCTTCTCCCTCCCACTCCTTCCTTCCCCCACCCCGTAACCACCACACTCTTATTCATGTCTCATAGTCTCGCTTTTATGTCCAACCTATGTATAAAATCATGCTGTTCTCAGTTTTTTTTCTGTTTTACTTATTTCACTCCGTATAATGTTATCAAGGTACATCCATTTTGTTGTAAATGATCCGATATCATCATTTCTTATGGCTGAGTGATATTCCATAGTATATATGTACCAAAGCTTTTTAATCCACTCGTCCTCTGACGGACACTTGGACTGTTTCCAAATCTTTGCTATTGTGAACAATGCTGCCACAAACATGGAGGCACATTTCTTCTTTTCGAACAGTGCTATAGTGTTCTTAGGGTATATTCCTAAAAGTGGGATAGCTGGTTCAAAAGGCAGGTCGATTTTTAATTTTTTGAGGAATCTCCATATTGTTTTCCACAATGGCTGCACCAGTCTGCATTCCCACCAGCAGTGCAGAAGGGTTCCCTTTTCTCCACATCCTCGCCAGCACTTATTCTGTCTTGTTTTGCTGATGAGCATCATTCTGACTGGTATGAAGTGATACCTCATTGTGGTTTTAATTTGCATTTCTCTAATGATTAGTGATGTTGAGCATTTTTTCATATACCTATTGGCCATCTGTATGTCATCTTTGGAGAAATTTCTATTCATCTCTTTTGCCCATATTTTTATTGCATTGTTTGTCTTTCTGGTGTTGAGTTTTATAAGTTCTTTATAAACTTTGGTTATTAACCCCTTATCAGACGTATTGTCGAATATGTTCTCTCATTGTGTGGTTTGTCTTTTTATTTTGTTCTTATTGTCTTTAACTGTGCAAAAACTTTTTAGTTTGATATAGTCCCATTTGTTTATCTTGCCTTTTATTTTATTTGCCCGTGGAGATAAATCGGCAAATATATTGCTGCGACAGAAGTCAGAGAGCTTACTGCCTATGTTTTCTTTCAGGATACTTATGGTTTCGCAGCTTACATTTAAGTTTTTTATCCATTTTGAGTTTGTTTTTGTGAATGGTGTAAGGTGATGGTTTAGTTTCATTCTTTTGCAGGAAGATGTCCAATTTTCCCAACACCATTAGTTAAAGAGGCTGTCTTTACTCCATTGTATGTTCTTTCCTCCTTTGTCAAATATCAGTTGTTCATAAAGGTGTGGGTTTATTTCTGGGTTCTCTGTTCTGTTCCATTGATCTATGTGCCTGTTCTTATGCCAGTACCAGGCTGTCTTGAGTACAATGGCCTTGTAGTAAACCTTGATATCCAGAAGAGTGATAACTCCTGCTTTATTTTTTCTTTTTAAGATTGCTGAGGCTATTCGTGTTCTTTTTTGGTTCCATATAAATTTTTGGAATATGTTTTCTATATCTTTGAAGTATGTCATTGGTATTTTAATTGGTATTGCATTAAATTTATAAATTTCTTTGGGTAATATAGACATTTTAATGATGTTTATTCTTCCTAGCCATGAGCACAGTATATGCTTCCACTTGTTTGTATCTTCCTTGATTTCTTTTATCAATGTTTTATAATTTTCCTAGTACAAGTCCTTAACCTCCTTGGTTAAATATACTCCTAGGCACTTGATTTTTTTGGTTGCAATAGTGATAGGGATTGTTTGCTTAATTTCTTTTGCTGACAGTTCATTGTTGGTATATAAAAATGCCTCTGATTTCTGAGTATAATTTTATATCCTGCCACCTTACTGGTCATTTTTCGGGTCTAGTAGTTTTTTGACTGAGACTTTAGGGTTTCCTATATACAATATCATATCATCTGCAAATGTCAGTTTTACTTCTACTTTTCCAATTTGGATGTCTTTTATTTCTTCTTCTTGTCTGATTGCTTTAGCTAGGAATTCCAGAACTATGTTGAATAAGAGTGGTGAAAGGGGGCACCCCTGCCTGGTTCCTGATGTTAAGGGGATTGCTTTTAATTTTTGTCCATTTAGTATGATGTTTGCTGTGGGTTTGTCATAAATGGACTTTATCATGTTAAGGAATGTTCTCTGTATTCTCAATTTACTGAGAGTTTTGAGCATGAATGGGTGCTGGATTTTATCAAATGCTTTTTCTGCATCTATTGAAATTATCATTTGATTATTGTCCTTCTGTTTATGTGATGAATCACATTGATTGATTTGCAAATATTGAACCAGCCTTGCCTCTCCAGAATAAATCTCACTTGATCATGTTGTATGATTTTTTTATATATTGCTGGATCCGGTTGGCTAATATTTTGTTGAGAATTTTAGCACCTAAATTCATCATGGATATTGGCCTATAATTTTCTTTCTTTGTGTTGTCTTTGCCTGGTTTCAGATCAGAATTATGCTCACCTTATAAAAGGAGTTTGGAAGTCTTCCTTCCTCTTAAATTTTTTGAAATAGCTTGAGGAGGATAGGAGTTAGTTCTTCTTTGAATATTTGGTAGAATTCACTTGTGAAGCCATCAGGCCCAGGACATTTCTTAGTTGGGAGTTTTTTGATAACTGTTTCGATCTCATTTGTTGTAATTGGTCTGTATAGGTGTTCAGATACTTCCAGATTGATTTTTGGAAGTATATGATTCAAGAAATTTGTCCATTTCACCTCGGTTGTCTAATTCTTTGGCATAGTATTCTTCATAGTATTTTCTTACACAACTTTGTATTTCTGTTGTGTCAGTTGTTATTTCTCCATTGTCATTTCTAATTTTATTTATTTGAGTCTTCTCTTTTTTTTTCTTGGTGAGTCTAGTTAAAAGTTCATTGATCTTGTTTTCCTTTTCATAGAACCATCTTCTGGTTTCATTGATCCTCTATATTGTTACTTTAGCCTCTATGTCATTTATTTCCTCTCTAACCTTTATTATTTCCTTCCTTTTACTAGTCCTGGGCTTTATTTGTTGTTGTTTTTCTAGTTGTTTTAGATGCAGGGCCAGGTTCCTTATTTGAGCTTTTTTTAGCTTCTCATGGTATGCCTGTAGTGCTATGAACTTCCCTCAAAGTACTGCTTTTGCTGTGTTCCATAAATTTTTAGTTGATGTATGCTCATTATCATTCGTTTCTAGAAAATTTTATTTCTTCTTTGATCTCATTGTTAATCCATTCATTATTTAATAACATACTATTTAGAATCCAAGTGTTTGAGTATTTTTCAGTTTTTCTTTTGTGGTTAATTTCTAGTTTCATGGCATTGTGATCAGAGAAAATACTTGATATGACTTCAATCTTCTTAAATCTGTTGAGACCACTTTTGTGTCCTAACATGTGGTCTATCCTAGAGAATGTAGCATGAGCAATTGCGAAGAATGTCTATTCTACTGCTTTAGGGTGAAAAGTTCTGAAGATACCTATTAAATCCAGTTGATCTAGTGTATCCTTTAAGTCTGCTGTTTCTTTATTAATTTTCTTTCTTGAGGATCTATCCAGTGATGTTAGTGGGGTATTGAAATCCCCTACTATTATAGTATTGCTGTTAATCTGACCCTTCATATCCATCAAAGTCTGCTTTATGTATGTCGGGGCTCCTATGATTGGTGCGTAGATATTTATAATGGTTATATCTTCCTGTTGAAATGTTCCCTTTATCATTATGTAGTGTGCTTTTTTATCTCTTACTGCAGTCTTTGTTTTAAAGTCCATTCTGTCAGATATAAATATTACTACCTTGGCATTTTTTTCATTTCTTTTTGCATAAAATATTTTTTTCTGTCATTTAATCTTCAGTATATGTGCATCTTTTCATTTAAAGTGTGTCTCTTGTAGACAGCATATGTATGGGTCCAGTTTCTTTATCCACGCAGCTACCCTATGTCTTTTGATTGGATCATTTAATCCATTTATATTTAAGGTTATTATTGATATGTAGTTGTTTATTGCCAGTTAATTCTTTAAAGCTGTATTCTTCTTTTGCTATATTCTTTCCTCCATTTGAACTGTTCACAACAGGCCCCTTAGCTTCTCTTGCAGAATTGGTTTGGTTTTAATTAATTACTTGAGGGTTTTTTTGTCTGGTAAGCTCTTTATTTCTTCTTCAATTTTAAATGTTAGCCTTGCTGGATAGAGTAGTCTTGGTTGTAGGTTCTTGTTCTGCATTACTTTGAATATATCTTTCCATTCCCTTCTAACCTCATGTGTTTCTGTTGAGAAGTTGGATGTCATCCTTATGGGGGCTCCTTTATAGGTGATAGCCGTTTTTTCTCTAGCAGCTTTTAAAATTTTTTCTTTATCTCTTAGTTTTGGTATTTTAACTATGATGTGTCTTGGTATAGATTTCTTTGGGGTTCTCTTTAATTGAGTTCTATGTGTTTACTGAATGTGTGAAACATCTTCCAGCCTTAATTTAGGGAAGTTTTCACCTATAATTTAATTGAACAAAGTTTCTGTCTCTTGTTCTTTCCCTTCGTCTTCGGGAACCCCTATGATGCGGATGTTATTTCTCTTCATGTTGTCACAGAGCTCCCTTAGAGTTTCCTCACAATTTTTGAGTCTGTTTCCTTTTTTTGTGCTCTGCTTCTGTGCCTTTGTTTATTTTGTCCTCTAACTCATTGATTCGATCCTCAGCTTCATCCATCCTGCTTTTAATTCTTTCCATTGTGGTCTTCAGTTCTTATACTGTATTTGTCATTTCTGTATGATTCTTTTTTATTATTTCAATTTCCTCTTTTATACTTGTTATCTCTTTATTTAGGTGTTCGTAATGAGGATCCATTGTTGCTCTAATTTCTTTGAACATCCTAACTATCATTATTTTAAACTCTGCATCTGGTAATTTGGTTATATCTGGTTCATTCAGGTCCTTCTCTGGGAATTTCTCTTGATTCATTTGGGTTGCATTTCTCTGCCTGCCCATTTTGTCTGTGTATAAGAAGGGTATGGCCACTGAAGTCCAATGCGTGTTGCCTTTGTGTTCCCTAGCTGTGGTCTGTCTGCAGGCCCACCACACCCTCTGCTGATGCTTAGGGCTGTTGGGTGTGTGTGTTGCCGGCGCAGGCCCACTGCAGCTGTTGCTGTTATTTCCGCCTCTCCTCTGCGGGAGGGGCTGTGTTTTGGTGCCCGACTCTACAAGCCTCAGCTTGTCTGGGCCTTCGCCCCACCCCCAAAGGTGGGGTTGTGCACTGCACTCAAGTCACAAGCCTCGGCGCCAAGGTTAGTGGTGAGCATCATTGCTCAGCTTCGAGCCTCTGCCTGTTCCCGGGCTTCCACCCTGACCCTGCGGTCAGTGCCTGCTTGCGCATAGAGGATCGCAAACCGCGGTTTCTCGGACAGGCGGGATTCTGGCATTCACTCCGTTGAGAGCCTCTGCCTGTCCTGGGCTTTAGCCCTGCCCCCACGGTCATGGCTGGCTTGTGCAGGGTTGCAAATCTCAGAAGCCAGGTGATGCTGCATGCCCAGGGGCCCCTGCTCAGCCGCAGATCTCTGCCTATTCCTGGCTTCCCGCTTTTCCCCTCTGCAGGCAGGGCTATAGGCAGGCCACTTTCGCACATTCCCTCCTCCGCTGCTGGGCTAGACCAAGCTTGCACCTGCTGGGCCTCGGCCTCTGCCAACAGAACCGCGTTTCCGCGTCCCACCGCCAATGTCCCTCCAGCAAGCCCTCAGCAGTGTGGGTAGAGGCACTGAAGCTCAGACCCTAACACCTCATACTGTAGTCCTGGAAACTCCCTCTGTCTAAGCAGTTCTTCTCTAAGTGCCACAGGAGAGCTTGTTTGGCTCATGTCCTGTCTCCCTTTGCTGGTATTGATAGTTCCAGGGGAAATATTCGTTTTTGATTAGGGAAGTAACTCAGCCCAGGGGATAGGGTGGCTGTCTCTCAGCGTGTTTTTCCCTGTGCCTTACAGTCCACACTCTCTTCCCGCTGTTCCTGTCCTCTCCTCTCTCCCCATTCCCCGGAGCCTGAGGTGAGTGGTTGTGAGAGAGGTTTTCTGCGCTGTCCCTTTAAGAAGAAACCTGGGTCTGAGAAAACTGTCTCTTTCTCACAAACAGTATCCTCACTTGTTTCACAGCTCAATACTGTCCAAACACCTCTTCTAGGCTCTGGGGCTGCAGGCTGGGGCTTTGTTCCTGGGACCCAGATCCCTCCCTCTCCGCCAAACTCTCCTCTCACCACGCGGGTCTCTCCGGGCTGCCGTTCGCTCCGGGGAGCTGGGCAACCCTCTTCACGTTTTCACTATTCCTACCAGTCTCAATGTGCCTTCTTCTGTGTTCCTTGGTTGAAGAGTCCACTTAGTTAAGTTCAAAGTTGGTTTATCTAGATGATAGTTCTTAAAATTAAGTTATAATCCACTTTGGTTTCAGGAGTTGGAAGTTGGTGCGTCCACCTACTCTCCATCGCCATCTTGCCGTCTGCCTATACTAATAGTCTTTTATAATGCTATTGATATGACTCCATAATAAATACATGCACATAAGAACAAAATGGCTCCTGACCTTCTATACATATTCTGGTATTCTGACTTTGATCCGATAACAAGATCAGGTGCAGAATTATCTATCAAATGTATAAACTGAATCCAGATGATACAAATTTTCTAATGTTCCAAGAAACTGATGCCTCAAAGCATCACTGATTCCAGTGAGAAGTTGTAGGTTATGTATGTTTGTGTTGTACAGTAGTAGGTGTTCTTGGTACTGGTGCTCCACGAAGAGTTAATCATACTTATGACTAATTATGTACCAGACCAAACTGACACATACAATGTATTCTTTGTATCAATAAAACTTTTGATTAAATAAAAACCATAGCCAATCAATATATGGAGACATGGGTTCATATAGTTTTTAACATGTTCGTGGTTTGTACTGAATTTCTGATTTTTCTCTTTTTTTCCATTCTCATTTCCAAATACTAAGAGGATCTTTCAAAAGAAACAGGACAATGGCAAAAAAAAAAAAAAAAAAAAAAAAACAGAGAATAAACTGAAATGAAGTAAGGGAACTCAACAAAAATATTTCTAGACATCCCTTATAACTCAATAAATTAGTCTCTCCTAAGTAAGAAAGCAAGTGTGTCCCTGAGATCCTAAATCAGTTTTGTGTCAGCATTCTCCAGACTCAAAGGCTGGATGGAACAAACCTGTCACCTAGCCCTCATCACTGTGTTCAGATGCTGATCTAATTGATTTTAAGTCTAGAATTTGATGAAGAAGAAAAAGTGTATAATGATCCTAAGGACACATGCAAAGGCCCATAAGAGGGTAGTAAGAGATAGCTATTCTTTCTTAGTACCTGGGTTGCTCTCTTTGAAGTATTTGTTTGTGGACTGTACATTTCATTCTACTGAATTGCAGTCAACTCCATGGTAGACAACACCATCCATCTTATTTCATCTTTTTAACAAGGACTTGATGAGGTGACACAGGACTGATTCTTAAAAACACATTACCTGCTATGTGAGGCACTGTGTGACAGGAAGAACTATCTTAGTGACAGGCACCTGACAGCAGATTTGTTGATTTCATGGTCACTTCATTTAAAGTAACAACAGGGTGAAATATGCCATCTGATAATCTGTTTGAATGTTGACTGTGAAAAGCACTTAACATTTCTGCCAGCTACCAGGACCACAGATTCTGTTCTCCAATGTGTGAGGGTCTGTCTCCCTCTTTACTCATTTTTATCAATTCTTTGACCCATCCTCTCTTCCCTCAGAGGAAATCCCATAGTAATTTTCTGGAAATACATTATGCAGATGAATATGGCACAAAGGATAACCAGCTCCCTTTTAAACCACACTTTTTAAAAAATGCTATGCATTACGCAGTTTAAGGCAACTAGCTGAGCAAAACACGTGGGCCACTTCTCCAGACGTTACAGGCTTCCCTCTGAAACAAGTCATTTAATGCCTCCGAAGTCCAATGGGGCTGAGAGGTGTACGCATGGATACGGCCCTCTTCACTCACTGCATGTTAGCTTGAGAAAAGAGTAAGTTCAAGTACCTGAGGGCCACATTCCAATACATTTCATGGCTATGTTTCTTTCTTCATTCTTACAGTTGTAAAAGCAAAAACAAACTAGATCGTACCAGTGGCTCAGAGGCAGTGACTGTCCATGCACCACCTATCCATGATGTTCCAGTGAAGACGTGGTGCTAGAGCAGTGGTTCTTAACCTGGGTTCTATCGAACCCTAGGGGTTCAATGAGTCAGTCTCATGGGTTCGGAGAAGCTTCTGCAGTGGAGGCCAGAATAAAGTAATACTGTAATTTGTTGTGAGTTCATGCACTTTGTTGGTTTTGTTCTTTGAGCAAGGTGATGTTCATGCACGGCTCATTTTGTACACCAGTAAAATAACATATACCTATGTCTTGAATTTGGAAAAAAAATCATATTTTATTTATCACTAAAGAAGGGTTCGGTGAATGCGCATATGAAACTGGTGGGTTCGGTACCTCAGAAAAGCTTAAGAACCACTGTACTAGAGTGACTCTTTGCACCCTGCAGGGCAAGGGTTTCTCACAAGGGAAATAAGGCAACAATTTCCTCCAGCGCCATAGCTAGCTGCACATGGGCCTTTGAACATGCCAGCAGAAGGCAGACTCACAGAAAAAAATTATCACCATGATAATCACACTAATAATTTGTTCTTACAGAGCATTTTGCAGATCATTTTTTAACATTAGGCAACAGCTATGGAGTCCTCCAAGGGAAAGCAGTAGCTACACTTGCTGAAGGGAAGGTCTTCAAAGTGGAACATACAGGAGAAAAATTATACTCGAGACAGAGTCAGCCTCCTTGAAGAAAAGGGTTCATTTCAGGCCACTTGGTGAAATACTCCAAACTTTTTAGCTATCCAGAAATTCTCTGTACCAACAGTCTCTCATTCTAATTGCTTGGGGTTACACACCCACCAAACCTCCACTAAGCGGCACAGCCCACATAGCTGAGAGCCTCTTGGACATCAACATGCTTGAAGCTTTAAAACAGAATTAAATAGAACCAGAAACAGCCCAGTTAAAATTTACACTTTCTTTGAAAATTTTTTTGACATATTCAGTGCTAGTGAAAGCTGTGGGCCTGACGGGCCTAGTCAAATACAGTTGAGTGAGCAGACTGCTAGCTCCCACCCTCTACTCCAGGGCAGGTGAACCGTGACACAGGGGACAAACCTCTCCTGCCTTCTCTATTGCTTTTTCAGAAAATATAAGAAAGAGAAAGAAAAAAAACTTCCATCAAACTATTGTTTGATGATTTCTTTGTTTAAATAAACATCTCAATAGAAGTAGGCTCTGGTAGCAATTGCTTACTCTGTGGCTTAATTCAAATCTCTTTCAGTCAGTTAATTTCTCACCAATTTCTAGTGTAATAGATAGCTGGCAAATCAAGGCTTTTTTTTTTATCTCTTTCAGTATGTTTTCTTTTGTAATTTCAATGATCTTTCTTCATCTTATAAACTATTTCACATCCTTGGCACTGTTTACCAAGGATATAAAGAAAAATGCCATATATACACAGAGGCACACTTTTTTTAAAAATGTTGTCATTAGCATTATGAATCAACTACTTTTAATACAATTTGATGCCATTGCACCTATTTCTTTGTTTAACTTTTAAAAAAGGCTTTGATCTAAAACTTCTCAGTATGCCTAGGTAAATAATGATTTGTGGGATTTTTTTTGATGAAGTGTGAACAGATGAAAAGATTAGCTGGGAAAAGTATTTAAGAAGCATCCATCTAAAACAAAAATAACAAATGTTAAAGTTCCATTAAATAAGATATCATGTTTCCCTGGAGGTTTAAATATATAAACTTTAAAATGATTATATCATAACCCTGACAGGGAAGACTGCCTATCGTTAGCGGATTTCCAAACTCTATCACACTCTTCAGAACTGAACACCTGTGACGCTTCCCGATATTGGGCATTTGGTATAAACTATGTGTGAACCTGAGCTTCATCACTTCCATTTCCTGCCATCTGGGGGATGCTGAACATGAAATAAAGACCAAAAAGTGTCTGGTTTTATGGTTGGGGGGTGAGGCACACCCAAGGCATTAAGTTATTTAAATGCCAATAATGTATGGTACTACACGTTCTCACTGTCAAAACCTTTGTTGAAAAGGATTTCCCTGACCTTTCCTATACCCAGCAAACAAATAAGCCTGCTCTCTCAGCAGGAGAGAGGCACTGGTCCATTAGATCATTAAGCAGTTCTATTCAGATACCCCCCATTCTCCTGTCCTTGGCCCTGAAGAGGGACCTGGCGGAGGTCCAATCAGTCAGAGTGAAGGCAGGCAAATGTGATTGCATACAGGAGAGAGCTTGAAATGTCACAGCAGGACCAAAGTCGCAGAGCCTACAGACCTAAGGGGAGGATGTGGCGCTACAGAAGGGGGAGCATTCCCACAATAGAAGGCTGGTGTTTCAGTCTGCCAAACAACATAATGACTCACCCAGGCAGAAAAATATTACCACCATGGGGATATTTGGATCGTCTCAGTCTGAGAGTAATTAGGAACTAAACTACAACAGCATGCTTCAGTGATAAAATGAGAAAATAAGCAATACCTCTGTTAAGTTGTGATTGGCGAGTATTAAATGAATATGGGCTTCCATCATCTCTGACCACAAAGTCGGAACTTGCAGCAGATTGTCAGAATGTAGAACCATTTCCACACTTTCGCAAAATAAGACAGCATACAAACATGTACGTATGTGCACACACATGGTAAAAAAAAAACCCAAAAAACAGTGAGGTAAACAATATTACAGCTGGCAGATAGAGTTTTAGGGAGAATCACCGCCACAATTATATAACTCATTTCTGTAGCGGGCACTTGCTCACCCTGAAGCTTCTCTGTCCCTAATTATACTGTCTGCAAAAGGGGAAAACTGAGCCAAGAATGGCAAATGCTAACCATATCATTTTATTAAAAAGAATGATGCACAACCTCCAAAATAAAAAGCACATACATTTAATGAATTTAGGTAATGGAATTATTTTACTTATTAGTACCAGTTGCACAAATGTAAATTCTCTGGCAAAGAGGACAAATGTTAATTTTTATTTCTTTGTATTTTCAAATTGAGGACAATTTGTATTCATTAGACAATGTGAAAACCTCTTTCCCCTTATAATTGTAAAGTGACATTATAATTAAATTCGATACCTCAGCGCAGCTGCAAATTAAGGAACCACTTACAAGCTGGCTGGCCCAAGCCCAGGCACATTAAACCCCAAACAGAGCCACACACTGACAACCATTCACTGCAATGGCCAGGTCAGAACCTCAGGCACACACAGAGAAAGAGAAGAGGATTCTTCAGCCTAGAAGGACGGCCTTAGAATGTCAACAGTAAGAACATCTTCTTCTCAGATGAGCCTCAGATGAGGCTGTCCCACTGTTAGATTCTCCCTGAGTCCTTAGTGTAAAACCTGAATAGACACTTGTGTGACTTCCTTCACCAAGACTCTCTTCCCCCTCTCTCCTAAAAAACCCCAAACATTCTTATAGTGCCAGTTTCACCAAATCAGAATGAGGGGCAGACACAAATTATCTCTTTTCTCAATATGCACAACCTCTATTACACCAGGTTAATACACTCTAGTATATGTAAGGGCTAATGTAATATTCAGCTATTGACATAAACATAAATTTCAAAGAAAATAACCTACTTTAGTAAAACTACCTGTACAATAAAAATTAATAAACTCCAAATGATTCTGCACATCTCCACCAAATTGCATTTTCAGGCTCACATCTTCAGGACATGCTGGGTGGTTTGATGCATTCCCACAATTCATCTTCCTGCTAAGCCAATTTTAATTTAAATGCAATTAAAGGCTCAAAATGAACATTATGTATTAGATAAAGCCCTGAATCTGCAGACTATAATAAATATGATTTTCAGAAAAATTAATTACAAGCCATTAGGGTACAAGTCATCTTAGTGCAAATGTTGAGTTAAATTGCAGAAATAGTTTGTTCGTTCCATTAAATGTTAAATACTGATTTTGAGCTTTGTACCAATTTAATATCACTAGGTCAATTTATGAGAAAAATGTTATTTATAGATAGAACTTCTAAAATGTCTTAGCATTTCTTACTAATTAAATCACAGGCATTCTTGGAAAGAAATAAAAAATAACCAGAAGTGAGTGTCGCTCAAATATTAAGAATATGAATTTTCATGTGTTGCTTTGTTGTATCATTATATATCATGAATTCAGCATTGTTTATGCACTAGGCTTTTTTTCTCTCTCAAAATAAATATTTCTCTTTCATTTTGGCTGTACCCCTTGAGATTATGGCAAAATACTGTAATTTTGTTTAAATTAAATATATAATGTTGGTATAATAAGCCAAAACCCCACTACCACTCCCTACCCTAATCCTAGGCCAGCATACTGTAAGGATACCAAAAAAATCAAACATCTAATATTATTGATTGAACTGAACTTACAAAGTCAGAGAATACCAGGTGTACAAGAAGAACTTTTCTTTGAAATTATTGTCAATTTTGAATTTTTGGTGAGCCTGTTTCCTAAACAGGTGAGATGGTGGACCCAGTGTGCTACAATCATGTAATCCATGGGTGGAATGATTTTGGTGAATCCAATGAGTCTGCAGCATTGGTGTGTTTATTAACTGATTTAGGCATTCAATTAAAATACAATGGTGGTATTTTTTAAAAGACTATAAAACTTGGCTATATTTAAAATCAATCAGTTTAGTTCTAATTACTTATCTTTAAAAAATATCTCCCACATACTACTGAGTAGTGGTAAAAAAAAAAAAAAAGTAGTAATCAGAAATACCTCTTTTTTTTTTTTTTAAATCAAGTCTAATTCCTGAGTTCTGAAACATCATCAAGTTGTTAGTGAAAGTTCCATTCACAGTAAAAACAAAATCTATTTTAGGAGAAAAATGAGTCTCTTGCTTAGTCATTGCAAGGTGAGAACTTCCCATCTAAAGTCAGTTGTTTTTCACATTGATTTCTACATTGGTATTTCATTAAAAACAGAATTGCCTTAAAGGATTTAGACAAATTTGGTAAGTTAGGATTCTAATTATTTTCTTCTCTAAGAAAACATAGCTAGTTTAGGAGGCAAAGTGGCTACTTATATAAGCACTGATGAAAAAAATTATAATATTAAATATGGGATACAATAGTGATTTTTTCAGAAAATGACAATTTCTTTCCTTCAAATTGGATTAGTCCTAATCCCATACTTTTAAAGACATCTACTTCCTTATTACCATTCTCCTCTAGCTTTTAAATTCTTCCCTTTCTCCAGGGCAATGTGATTTTTGCCTCGTTACATACTGCTTCTTGTCTACTTCTTCAAACAAACACATACCAATTTCTGGACGCTGACAGACAGCTACAAAAGCAATGGAAATTACATAAAGAGACAAAGAAGTTAGCTAATGCTATGGTGGTAAACATTTTGCAATTGGTAAGTGTATCAAATCAACATACTGTGCACCTTAAACTTACATGATGTTCGATGTCAATTATACCTCAATAAATCTGGGGAAAAAACAGATAATATAGAAAATTGAAATTAAGTATATGGTAGCAATATAGAATGTCTGAAATTCTGATTATGCCAAACGAGACAGTAAAGACTCCTTATTACTGCGAGTCTGCATATATACAAAATGCATATCATAATTTGACCAACCCTGGGAACAGCAGTTAAATCAAATTTCCAAATATGAGGAAGCATTATTAGACAAAAGGAAATAAACACACACACCACAATCTCCTACATTAAGGTTTCTTCCTTGCTTGACCATACAGGGTGAAGCAAAAGTAGGTTACAGTTGTGAGTACACTAAACACAACTTATTCTTGTATTGTTTAGTTATTGTTGTATTATTTGTCATACAAACAATTGTAAGCCAACTATTGCCCCACCCTGCATATACTATATACAAGTTAATACCATTTTGGTGCTTAAAAATTAGTATTTTAAGCTAAAATATTGATAACATCAATAATTTCTCTGAGCAAATGTTTAAAAATTAACAGTAGGGTAGTCACATGTGTAGGTCTTACAAAATATAACATGTTTTCTTTGTTTCTAATTCAAATTCCTTATGTTTAAAAGGTGCTATAAAATGTATGTATAGATAAAAATCCAGGTTATAATTCCATTCCCCACACAGCCTGCTATTTCTACAGACTTGCCATGTTTCACAGATGCCAGTAAAACAATGGTTCTTAACCTGGGTTCTATCAAACCCTAGGGGTTCGATGAGTCAGTCTCAGGGGTTCGAAGAAGCCTCTGCCGCAGAGGCCAGAATAAAGTAATACCATAATTTGTTGTGAGTTCATGTACTTTGTTGGTTTTGTTCTTTGAGCAAGGTGATGTTCATGCATGGCTCATTTTGTGCACCAGTAAAAAAACATATACCTATGTCTTGAATTTGGAAAAAAAAATCATATTTTATTTATCACTAAAGAAGGGTTAGGTGAATGCGCATATGAAACTGGTGGGTTCGGTACCTCAAAAAAGGTTAAGAACCACCGCAGTAAGAGAAGAAAAGGATAGTGTTTGAGGACTTCCTATGTATAAGATTAAAATGACTTTTTAAAAAAGGATTCAAACTAGATAATTTAACTCCTATATTTGAAATTGCTTAAAAGAGTTTAAAAGAACTGAATTCAACTACCACAGAGTAGTCCAACCATCTCATCAGCATAGACTATGATAATTAGTTGAACTTCAAGTTCCACATTAACTCTTATGAATAGCTTCCAATAATAAACTCTGAAGCAGAGCCACTGATTTTCTCAAGACCTCAAAAAGAGCCATTAATAAAAATGAGATTAAAAAACTTTGTAGTGAATTCTTCTGTCCTCTAAATAATTGTCTCCCAACAACAAAAAAACAGAGACCAGTGTTTAGAATTTTAGACACCTTACTTTCTTCATTTATTCAGATGATGGCTGTTCTCCAAAAACACTGTGATACAAAAGAGGATGCACTACTTTCTCTCCCAAAAACCTCTGATTTCTAATACTATGACTAGATACTTTGAGGCAACAGCTATTATTTAGTTCTGTCTATTCATTATTTTAAACACCAATCTACTTTTGCTATGTTCAGAAATTGAGATCCTCCATTGTTCCTAAAAAGTATTGGAAAATGCAAAAAAGAACCTATAAATAAAAGAACTGAAGATTAATCCTGATTATTTAAACTTTTGTCATAATGTTTCTTTACAAATGCAATAGACACAAGTTGAACTTTGATCTTGTATAATGTAAATAAAAAACAAAAATTTATGCCAGTTTTATAACAATTGGTATTAGTGTTCCAAATGCTATCAGACTCAAAATAGATTTCTTAAAGTAGGTAAATGTTCAGGTAAGTTCTAATTTTCTTCTGTAAATTATAAATCTGTAATTGGCTGGCCTTATTCATAATTATTGAACAATTTACTCAGTATCCTCTCTGTTGGGAGTACAAACAACCCTACTCACCATTAAAAAGTAACTTTTAGAATGAAGGCTCTAAATTTTACCACACTACTTTATTAAAAAGAAGAAAAGTATCTCGGGATGAAGTTCCAAAGTCCATCTTGTATATAGTTTAGTACAAGTCCTAGTGGCCAAAACTCATCAAATACAGTGTGTCCGTAAAGTCATGGTGCACTTTTGACTGGTCAAAAGTCCAAAGTGCACCATGACTTTACGGACACACTGTATAAAGAACTCTTCCAAATATAATAGTCATGATAAGACATTTTTAAAGATAAGGAAATGATTATTGACCAATGTTACCCTATTAAATTTAATTTTCTAAATAAATATTTTAAAAAGGATTATTAAAAAAGATGAGGAAATGGTAACTCACTTGGATTAAGCCCTTAAATGTGACAGCCTTCTGATGCTGACAGGAAAGACTATACCAAGCTAATAATAAAGGTGAAGAAGCTTCCAAGCACTGGCAAGCACTACCACATCATGGTAGGATTCTACAATCAGAGTGTGACTGCCCAGTGTGAAAATACGAAATAGAAAATAAACTCATGAAAGCCCATGTACCTTGGTCTGTCATGGAAATTTCTTAGCTAGATCAATCATCACTGTGTAAGAACAGCCACTGACACTGTCATTAGTAGCCTTTGGCAGTAATGTAGATTGTTAGTAATAATATAGGTATTTCTATGGAAGTCTACCTAACTTTGGGGTACTGTAGTCTCATAAAAATTTAGGTCAGTATCTTATTTTATGTCTTTCTAGTGTATTTCCAACTATCCTCTGCTAAAAAAAATCTAAACATAATTCTCCATTACAGTTTCTTTTGTCAACTCCTTTTCATTATTTGATACACAGACTCATAATGACCATTAGATTTCACTCTTTTTCTCTAGAATTCATTCCTAGTTTCCTGTGGCTATCACTGACCATTGATAATATCTGAATTTTCATACATCTTTTTTTGAGTTTCACTTAGTTCCCAGAAGCAGGACAGATGTGTCATCACTCCTTTAGGTCTTAACTTATTCCTTTCCCACAGTACTTGTCCATTTGCCTTATGTTCTTCCCTAAATATTCTTCCCAATTCCTTCATAATGTTACTCTGTTGAATAGGACAAAAATTGGTTTGGGGTGCACCTACATATGAGTTTTTACATCTAAACTATGCCTCCTAAATCCCTTTCAAGAATCTCTTTCTGTTCATTAATTTACTTGTTAATTTGATCAGCATTTATTCATTAACTTGTATATTCAAAAACATTGAGAATCCAGTTAGAACCTGAGAATGCATGGGTGAATAAAACAGACATGGTGCCTGCTTCTGTAAAGCCAACATTTGAGACAGAGAGGCAGAGCACAAACAGGAGAGCTCACCATTTTTCAATTACAAATAGATTAATGTTTGCTTGTAACAACTGTCGGTCGGTTTTTCCATAGTTCATGAAAATATATTTGTGTAGTCACAAGAAATTTAGTACTTAACAATAATAGCTAGGAAAATCAGTAATAAGCAGAAAACTACTAAAAAGGAACATGTTTATTGATACAATTCAAGAAAAATCCTCTTGTGTGTTACCACTATGATGATAACTTAGAGAATTAATAGTTTATGCTGATTTATTTCATCCTTGTACTTTAAAATATCTGAATTTCTTTGTGTGAGTGTTTTAATAATCCTACAAAAGCCTGCAAACTTTTTCACAAACTTTCATGCAGGTAAATTCAAATCCAAATGAGATTTTCACATTCAAGTTTTCCAACAGCACCATGCTTAGCTTTGGGAGCTCTGGCAGAGAACAGGGCTGACCAGGAGCCTCACTAGACTTCCCACTATGTCTGAAAGTTCCTTAACATGATAACAGAATTGTAATGTTTTCCCAAACTTTAAAGTGGAATATACTTTTTATGCTTCAAGTAGCATGCAGCAAAAGTCAAGCTGTGGTACTTTAAAGAACAAGTTTTAAATAGGAATAGCTTTATCAAACACCAAGAATCAACACTTATTGCAATAGTTAGGCCAATATTACACGGTACTTGTCCAAAGCAAGCTTTGTTTCACAGGCCCAACATCAGAGAATAAAGAACAGTAAACAGCACAGCACACAGACTAAAGACTATTACAGTTAAAACATGATTTTTAATTCTTTCTTAAATCTAATTGGAAATAAGACTTTTGTAGCTATTCAAACTATCAAGCAATTTTTTTTTTACTTATAGAATGTTATTCTAGATATTCGTAAATTTTCTCAAGTTTCTAATAATATTAAACTAAAATCTTTGGACACTTTGGATCACAAAGAAATATTTCCAAAGCCCATTTTAATAAACAGATTAGGAGTGGCCTTGTAGGGTTACCCTAAATATTGACACACCTTGTCATTCTCAAAAGGTAAAGGTTAACCTTTGGGTCATAGTGTTGAATTACTCTAAGCATGAACCACATCTAAACTAACACTGTATCTTTTGCATGATTTATATCACATTCTCTTGGTGCCCACTGTATTTTTTTAATTGAATGTATTGGTGTGACGTCAGTTATACAGGTTTCAGGTATCTGATTCTATAACACATCTCTACACTGTATTAAACTGTATTAAACTTAAATGTTGCAACAGTTCATTGAATGACATTGAATAATGTTCCAAATAGTTCCTTAGGTTTTTATTTTATTCTATTCCTAAGGAAAACATAATTTGAAATCACACCTACTTTGCTCCTGCCCCCTTCGTCTCCCTTTGTAGCATTAAAACTGTTAATAGAGAAGATTCAACTCAGCACGTACTTAAACAAAGACACAAAATGCAACTCAGCTCTGACTTAAGCATCAAAAATATAAGGAGGAAGGGAGGGAGAAAGGGAGGGAGGTGAAGGCAAGGCACCTAGGATTTCAGTAAGATTTTTCTAGGGGTTCAAATCATTTCAGAAGGCTCACATTTGTCTCTATCTCCTGCCCCTGCCTCCTATGTGATGGACTTCAAGCTCAGGTTTTACAAGGCTCGAAGATGCTGATACCACCACCTTTTCAGGCTTAAACCCAGAGAAAACACTATGCTTTCCTTCTAATAACCCCCTCAAAAGAGTTACATGTCCATTGCTAAACCACTTAGTATGTCATGGCCAGGAGCATCCAGAGCTCTACATAGAAAAACTGTATCACAAATCTATTACCAAGATCACAAGCAGAAACAACTGTACCCAAATATTGGCCTGAGACATAGGATAGGGATGGCGCCCCAGAGGAGAAGCGTGTGCAGTACCAATACCAGGAGGAGAGTAAAAGGACACCAGCTGCTCGGAGAAACACATTCACTGTTATATGCCAGCATATTACTGGTACATGGGCATAGAACTATGGCAGCTCCAGAAATTCTATATTGGGTCCTTAATGGTAAGAATCCACAGGAAGGGGAGCAAGCAACCCTGTCATGAAGCTTAATTTGCACAGAAAGCTATTTGATTTATTTAAATTGCATGTTAATTTGAATAACTGGGGAGGTGGTGTAGATTACAGAAGAAATACCAGTCCCCAAGGTCGCCCCTCGAAGCAGCATCACTACAGGTCCTGTTTTCTAATTACTCAAATCTCAAGTGTTGTGTTCAATTTAAAAATATGGCCAGATTATAAATAATATTTATTACCTTTTATCATTCACATGGAAATGAACTTCATAGATTAGACAATCGACTATTAAACTACAGTTCCCCTCAAATATTATCTCCCCAGAATCCTTTGAAATAAAGATTGTGTTATGGCTTTGCGAAAAGAATATACTCAAAGAGCAGATATAAAGGGAAAACAGAGAGGTGATGACAGACCCGTAACAGGGAAAGGGTTGGCAAGAGGTAGAAACAAACATATTCTTTGGTCTCAATATATTGATTTATTCATATAAAGTAAGCTGGTTAACAAAACAGTTATCTCTATAAATGGTAGAAAGTTGATTGGTCTTAGGCAGGCTAAACTATCACTGACGCGCGATCTGTGGAGCCTGGCCCAGAACTCAGTCTCTACCCTGGCACAAGCTGAAAGGGCTAATTGGGGGGGAAACCTGAACATCTGGGTGGTTTAGTGGAAGTCCAACAGACCTCTCACTGCAGGACGTGCCTCAAAGATATTAATAATCAATCACTCCAGCCACTGCTCAGTGCAGGGCTAAACCTCCGGTGTGCACACTCGGCTCATCTTAAGCAGCCTGAAAACTTGGAATGGTTGAAGTGATGCTTGCTGTGATGATAAATAATGTTCCTTACACAATGGTGGCTGACACCAATGAACTAGTGTGCTCAGAAAGGTTCTGCTGAAAGAACTGGAAATGTCAGTGCTCCCATTCCTTCCTCCTGAAAAAAATGTGATTCATTCTGTGTGCAAGCAGCAGGGTCCCCAACAGCGGGACCAACCTAGAAAAATCCCAGTTATGTATTTTAGTATGTTTGTTCAGGCGTGTGTGTTTCTTTTTATTTTTTACTTCCCTATAGTAGTCATGAGTTAGATTACTAATGACCATAGCTAGCATTTAGCTACTGAGCAATATTTTTAGTGAGCTACATACTCAACATCCATAAATTAAAGATAATGACAAATGAGAGTAAAAGGAAAACATAGGGAGGGAATAAAAGTCTCCCTTTACTCATTAGGGGAATCAGGAACGCATATTCTGTGATTTTTCTGCATTATAGTCTCAATAACAGTATATATGTTTCCATATCATTAATAAATGAAGTTTACTGAGAGCCCATGCTGTATACAGCAGAAATCTAAGTGTCACATGTGTAGCTCGCAACAAACCCAGAGGCAGAATTGCTCCTTTTACAGGTGAGGAAACTGAGGCAATGAGGTAACTTGCTCAAATAACCCTCCGAGTAAATGGCAGCACAAGGGTCAGAACCTGGCTGCACGCATTTTAAGCCTGTGTTCTCCATTCATTTACAGGAGGGGTAGCTTCATTTTGCTTAAGATGTTAAGAGAAATCCTACTCAAAATTCTGTAGCTATGGCAGAAAAAACGTTTTTATATGGGCTTTGCAAATCTGGATACAAATCTCAATTTACAGGCAGTTACAGCCACATCCAAGCGTAATTGTGATATAGCACTGGTTCACAGCTGCACCCCGGGCAGCCTCATCTGTTAGGGTTACATTACCTAAGATATACAGAATCCACTGGGCTTAATAGATTGAAATCAATACCCTGATTTAACACCAGAAATTCATGTTGCAAGGCACAGATAGGTAGATCTAGAAGAATCTGTACTTGGGAAAGAAAATTACACCCTTCTAATTAAACTTTTCAATACTGACGGAGGTGTGTGAATATGTGCGTTTATTGGGGCCTGTGTACATTCACTGAATAATGTCTATGTAAATCGATATCTTATGAAAGGTAACACTGATATAACAACAACATCTCCAACTGAGAAAAAATATTCTTAGAGGAATTTAAGATTTTGTAAAGATTCTCTACACGGGAAAATGAAGCTTCAACTAATTTTGCTAGTAGAGAAGCATCTGAAAACCAAGTCTAATATCCTCAGTTCTTAATCAAAGCTTGCATTTTTACTGTATTTTTTTAGGGAAATATTTGAGCAAAACTAAGTCTTCAGCTTTCAGTCATTTAAAAGGGTAGAACAATGTTCTACCTGGCATTGCATAAAACGTTGAGTATTTGCAAAGCACTGCAGCATACATGATCAAATGAGTTAACAGGAACACCATGTTAAAATCTTGCTTGCCAAGATGGACAGGATTTTGGATTCTGTCCCATTGCATTATGACTAGCTAGTTTTTTTTTTTTTAAGTGAGCAATACTATCCTTCACCAAAATGGTATCTTGAACTCTCTGCAAACAGATGAAGCCTTTATTTTTTCTAGGACAGATGTTTGAACCAATATCACTCTAAATGGACTCTACAAATACTTTTTTTAAAAAAACAAAATATGTTTCATATGCATCCTAATTAAAGGCTTGAAAAAAATAATCAAGTCTCAATTATTCATGGGTATTGATCCTTCTTTAGAACCAATCCATGTGCTTTAATTTACCTGTGCAACTGGGTCTAAAGTTACTCTGTGAGACTGACACTGATTGCAATAAGCAGCTCTTCTTTCTACTTAACTAGTCTGTCAGGCAGTCCCTTAGATCATCGGTAAAATTTGCCTTATTTGGGGAACCTTCAGAATGTTAGCTGGAAAGCTATGGGAGGCCCGGTTGGAGCAGAATAGGAATGACAGTCAACCATGGGCCACACATGGTATCAGGCTTTTAGTGTGCAGAAAAACTTTCCTAATGAAATCTTTTATTAATGTCTTCTCTCAAAATGGAGAATATTGGAGACCAAACTTTAGGGCTTATTGTTAAGTTACTACTTTATAGGAGATAGTGGGTGTTTATCCTGTTCTTGATCATCAGAATATGGCTTTATCACAGGCTTATTTGGGGAAATTCTGTTGTTTTTTGCTAAACACCATAGTAAGCCCTCCACCTTTCCTCCCCTACCCCTTCACTAATATTCATCTCTGCATAGGAGTAACCAGAATGGTCTTTTACACACAATGGACATTTGGTATTTGATATCTGTTCTCTTTTTTAAATTATTAATTTTACTTAACTACATTTTGTGACCCCAACAACATAATTTGCTAAAGGTCTTTTATAAATATTAGCTTGTAATAAAACAAAACTGGTCTTTTTCTTCTGTGAAATTCTCAGGTTCCTAAAAAATCACTCTCCAATAGTCCTAACTCTGCTCCAAGCTTCCAAGGGTGACATCATCACAATCAAGGGTGAGCTACTCCCAGAGCTGCTCCCAGACCTGGTGCCACCATCCTTCCAGCTGGCTTTGCAAAGGCAATGTCCATCAGTCCCTCGGCCTCCCAAAAGCATGCTCATCCCTGTGCCTGCTGGTATTCCTCCCTCATTTTCCAGCCTTGACAGTTGCAATTCCTGGCATTTTTAACACTTAAGATAGATACGTCTTTATGCAATAGAGATGTCTTCACCATCAAATATATGTCAAACCACAGAAATAAAATGTCAAGAAAAAGCAGACACTGTCCCTTTTTTCATGGGACTTACAGTCCATGGAGGAGACATATCTCACATAACCCGTCATGCTGAAGGATGTATACTTGCAAGAGCAATGGAGAAAAAGAACTAAGCCCTTGAGTGTTTATACCAAAGGAAGCTGACCTGGAGTGGGGTATTCAAAAGGCCCCACTGGGCAACGTACACTCTGGATGATATGGGAAGTGAGAAGTGAAATAAAGTAGATGAAAAAATGGGCACTGAATAGGGCATTCCAGAAGGAGAGAACTGTAGTCAAAGGCAGTATAAAAAGAACATGGAGAGTTCATGAAATTGAAAGAAGATGAATGTGGGTGAAGAACAGAGAGAGAGTAGAAGCTATAGAGCAGGCCAGGGTAGGACCGTGCTTTCATGGCAAGGATTTTCCACTCCCAAGGCTACGGCACAGCCAGAAACCAGTGGCACCTCTCCCATGGAGCCATGCCCTGCTCAGGGTGGGAAGGAAGCTCTTGCTGCTCTGAACTTTGTTTGCACAGCGCCTGCATCTGCCTTGTGGCACCATCACATCCACATTGTTTTATGCTGTCTGCCTTAAAATCGCACAGGTGCTTCCAAGAACTGCTCTCTGAAATTGGCCTGACTGGATTTATGATCTATAGTTTAGTGACCCAGGCTTCTTCGACCCTGAACTATCTATCCAATTTCTAAAAAAAACCTCTTATCTTATCTTAATATCTTATCTTAATACTCTAACTTCTTAATTCTGAGCTCTTAGTAACTGCTGAAGTAAATTATGTTTACCTCTTGCACTTGGCCATAAAGCAAAATATAGCCCTTTAATTTTGGGAATTATGCATCTCTATTTCCAAGTAATTATATCATTTTATAATTAAAAGATCCTTTCTTCCACTTTTTTCAAGGTAACTTATCTACCATTCACAAGAATCTTTCCTTTGTGTGTGTTACCAGTGTTACAGTGAGCCTTCCATCATATGGAACATTCCTTAGCAAAACTGACTCAGGAAAAGCTACTGGCCACACCATTGCATCCTCTCCTCTCTGTCATTATACTTATTAATCACTTGAATTATATTACTTTCAAAAGATTTTTTACAAGATTTTAATAGTATCTGTTAATACTCTTTACCCTAAACAGATTCTCAGTAAATGTTTATTGAGAAAATCAGGAAGGAAGAGAGAGGGGGGAGGCATGGATTTCACCATCTCTACCCATGTTCACCTTTATCCTTTTCTGCCTTAAATAACTCTTCCCAATGATTTTAAATTGATTTTTAAATATTTTCTAATTTACTGGAGTCCAGTTTTCTATATATGAAGATTTCTTGACCATTCAATTATGAGTAAGCAGATAAGGGAGTGGGGGGAGAAGTGAGAAGAGCTGGTCCAGAATGATAGCATGGATGCAGCTCAGTGCCCAGACAGCCAACAAGAGATACTCAATTCTCAGTAGACAACCACTAGGATGTCTGCTGGGTCACCAGAGTTGCTACCAAGGCAAGTGGTGTGCCAGTTGTGTTAAGAATGCCAGGCTACTAAGCCCAGTGGAGATATTGCTAAGACTCTGGGCAATCCTTGTGCCCCTATTCAACATTAATTATGGCAATCTGAAAATTCCTCAATCTCTTGACCCTTTGGTGTCTAACTAATACATTTCCTCCAAAGTAGTCTGTCTCACATCAGAGCAAACAAAATATATTCCGGAAAATGCATAAAGATTCCTAGAACAGATCGCAGAAATCAGGTACTTCAGCCACACACAAAGCACGCCCAGAAAAGGGGGAAAGAGGAGGGAGCTCTGCGTGGTCCCTTCCCTGGCACCAACCTGAGTAGCTCTATTTGTTTTCTTTGTTTATGCTAGGTGAGAACATTTTGCAGAATGTTTCCTTAGTTTTAAAACAATAATAAAAAATAAATATTAAAAATCACCAACTGGCCAAACCAAACCTTTTCTTCTTTATAGAAAACTTATTTTCTCTAAAACATATTCTGAGGCATATTTAAAATTAAAAAATATATATCTTAAAATAAAAAATATAGATGCATAATAGAAATATATATGGTTTGTTTGTTTGCTTGCCAGCTTGCTTATTTGATGAGAGAAAGGAATATTTAAGAATTAAAATCTAGCCATATTGGCCCACGGGAAGAAGTACCACCTGAAAGGCACCCACATCCCAGACGAAGGTTTCAGGAGAGCCTCATTGATGAACAGAACCAAGTCTAGAGGCTTCCAGAGTGGAGACGCTGTTATTCTCCCTCATTCAACCAGAAACCACGATGCTGGGGCTGCAAACAAAACTGTCTGCAGAAGGAGCTGGACTTCATTGCTCTGTGGCAGGGCAGCCTATGATTTGCAGGGATGTTTTCTAAATACCCCAGAATAGTAATGCATACAAAGAGAACATTTAGATAATAAATATGCTGACTGAATAAGAATACACCATGTCCATGCATATTATATAACATAGGCAAGCAGTGTAAAAAACTGGCCCTTCTTTCTGAAATGCATGCTCTGTGTATCAAGGAAGTCAGACTGGAGAAGTGTGGGGTGGTGTCCTCCGTGGGCGTGGCCAGTGTCAGGTCTCAGAAGCAGCAAGCCTCCAGGAAGGGCTTTGGTCACCTGTCCTTCTGTCAGCAGCAAGGGCTGCCTCAGGTGGCAGTTGGGCACAGAGTTAGGGGAGATGATGGCAACATCATTCTGTTAACACCTTCCGAGTGCTATTACAAAATGACAATATTGTTTTTAGCCCGCTTCCCTTAACCAGATTGACAGAATTACAGGTTGACATTATTGTGAAATTTTATGATGTATCATGCTAACTGTGCCAGTTTGATTAGCCTTGATTGACAGCTTGTACCTGAACAGAAAGTGAAAAGCCTCAAAAATATAAAACCAGCCAATCTTGCCTGACTTTCCCTATAAACAAAATCTCTAGCTAATTTAATTTTAACTAACCAGAAATTTTATTCTAACGTCATGCAATTAATATTTCATTTCTTTCATCCTCATCTTGAGGCTGAAGCTAGAGGAAAATAAATGCAGGCCACAGTTATAAAATTCCTGCTCTCTCTCTCTGTGACTTTAAATGCGCTAGGCACAGGCTGCTTGCCTAACAGGGCCCTGCCCACTTTAGCATCAGCACACAGATGCCCCACCAACCTGGTGTGTCTACACAAAGCCCAGGCTGATATGAGGCCTCTGAAAACACAATATAGAAAGCCAGGCACCAGCACCTATCTATGTTACTACCATGCCTCAACAATGCTCTCTCTTACAGCATCCTCATCTGTTATCAAAACAGTTGATACACTTTTAACCCCTGACACTAGATCTAGACTGCCTAGTAAAGTAAGCTGAGGGCTTGTGGTTTCTTCCCCCCGGCTCTATAAGGTGAACTGGACCTACAATTCAGCGTGGAACGAGACTGGTAGTTTCCATTCACCGTGCAGGTTACAGCCATTCATAATGCAGAGTCTGGACATGGTAGGAGATGCAAGGAGACACCACTGGTAGATCCCACCTGCCACCTGGCCTGTAAACACAGTCACAAAATGTGGGACTGGATCCAAACAGCCCCTTCCAATTGCAAATCTGCTTTCCTTCATTCTTTGTGTCTCTTTGGAAACCCGCAGCAATTATGCCTGGCTCTTTAAAATTACTGCATCAGAAAGGGATTATTCCAATGCTTCCGAGTTCTATTTGCTGCGCGGAGGGGAAACATTAGGCCCCCACAAAGTGAGTCACTGAGCTCTGTGGCAAAGCATCCAGCTAGGGAAGAAAGTAAACCATCCATAAAAAAAATTCAATGTAGAAATTTTAAAACATCTTTTTCTTTTTAGAGTGGATAATACATCAAGGTTTTTGTTATTAATGTTGTTTCCAGGGTAAACAACCAGTTTTTATCCGGTTTGCAGGAAGGAAATGCAACCGCTGAGACACACTGGGGCATGTTTTGTTAACACACCCACACAACCTCTGTGAGAACTGAGCACATGTGGCCACGTACTCATGCAAACAGTTCAACCTGATAAAGCTGGTGTTAATCCCATAAAGTGTACGCTCACACAGGAAAGAAACATGCTTAACAGCTCCCTTCTTGAAAATTCTACATGCATCAGCCTGGTCTCCCCCTGGCTTTGCTGTCTTTCCTCGGGGCACCCACCCCTGCCTTGGATTCCTCCTCTCCATTTCTATTGCAGAACCAGACAAGTAAAACATAATCCTGGAATGGAGAGCATGCTTGTACCTCCAGGGTCTATTTTTCTAGAATGTGGGTTTACACTGACAACTGGAACTGTGAATATCACATAGACCCTCAGGCTAAGAGTGGACACTCTTGGCAGGTCACATGAACACAGACAATTTTCAAAGCTGGGTGAGATATAGTCAAGAATTTTAGAAGGAAAAATGAACATTTCTCCATGTTGGTTCATTCTGGATTCAGGTTTCATAATTGAAAATTGGTAAAATGGATTTTTGAAGTAGTATCACCATGTTAATACCTATATAACCATCTTTGCACAATCTAATCAAACCCAGGCAATATACATAATTCGGATGAGTTGAGAACAAATGGCTTGTGTAGACTCCTTCATGTAAATTTCCTGGAAAAGACAGACACTTAAGAAAAGGCTCTTCTTAGTTGACAAGCATTTAGAGTGGATAAACCACAAATGTTCAAGACCCAAAGCAGATGAGAAGGCCCTGTCAGGTGCCTAGATGGGGCTCAGACTATGAAGTGGTGACTGAGAGCAGCAACTTCCCAAGCAGGCAAACTTGGCTCTCCCGCAGCCGCCTGAGCCCAACGTTGCGGATATCTAACCTCTCTAAACCAGGGTCCTGGCCAGGCCAACTCACACCATGGGGAGTCTGCAAAAATAAGTGCAACTGATTATAAAGTCACTAGCATATAATAAGTAATAAATAAATGGCAGACACTCTTACTATATGGTAGGGTTGGTCTTTTCATAAAGCTTTGATATCCTCTGAAAGACAAAATATAACTGCCCACACAAAATTACTTGAAAACATTTAAAAAGTTATACATTAACAAGTTCAAAGTGACACAACAGAATATGTCAATTTTGTGGAACAGCATGTGTTCTAGTCTGTTTCACCAGTAACTAGTTCTTCAATTTATGAACTAGTTTTTAATCTGTGATAGTTCCCTTTCTTATCTAGAAAGTAAATTCCTCTCAGCTCTAAATTTTGAACGTTCTAAATTTACAGGAGGACAGATTAAGGATATACCGATGAGTCCTGGCTTGGAGCTTGGAGTAAGGGCAGTCCTGGACTTGCACCAAGTAATGGGAGAGACATTCATGGGGAGGGCTCTAGGGGTGTAAACACAGGGAGAAGGGGACAAGTTAACTTGGAAGGAATGGGGTAAGTGAGCATCAAGGAAATGGGGAAAATTCAGGTGGAGGAAACAGGATAGGCAAATGTGAGGGAATGGGGCAGATAAAAGCAGGCACGTATAGTCAGCCAGTCAGTCTGTTCAGCTCTGTACACCCTGTCAGCCTCTCCCTGCTTGGCTGCCCCAACCCCCACCTTCCCAGGGCCGGCATGCCTCACCTCCTCTCACTGTGGGATTTGTAATCACAGAAAAGTCTTTGGACTAATCCCTGGGAATTCCAGAGCAGTTTGCAGCTGCTCTAAATTGCTCCATTAAAAAATTCTTAGTGCAATCTACATTGTAAAACTTCATGTTTAACAACAAAATGAGCTTGCTACAAGAAGCCCACACAATGCAAAGCAAAGAAAGCTTCAGTGCTTCCTAGAGTTAGGGTTATTCCAGAAGCATTTTTACATAGATTTTTTTTCCTCCCATAAGTAATTCCCAAACTGAAAGTTTATTTCTTTTAACCTATATTTATATACCAGCTTTTTAAAATTACAAATTGCATTTCCAGGCTTTTGTTATCTAAACATAAATATCCTAGCTGCAAATTGGATTTTTATCCCCCTTAGCATTGCTAACCATGTATCTTCTGTTTGACTGGGGATAACACCCTTCTCTGCAGAGGAAGTAGTTTAACTCCCATTTTAAAGCTGATTTTTAAAAAAATCATGGCTGTTCTCTCACTCTGGAGAAATATCCTATTTCTACTGCATCAAAGGGATATTCCTTTGTTTCTTTTTCTATCTTCTTCACAGTGGGAAAAGTGACGGTCTCAGAATCCTCATTCTCAGAGCAAGCCAATCCTCTGAAGGTAGTGGAGAGGAGTCTAAGAAAGTAGTCAACTTAGAAACTACCTTGTAGAAAATAAGAACAAAGCCAGAGTCAGATGAAGTTCCAAGAAAGGTCTTTGTGACTATACTACCACCAGTCATAACAGCATGAGACAACAGGTAGAGCCAGTCATTCATGCCAATCGGCCCCACAAGAGACAACTAACTACCTCAGTCGAATAAGCACGAGTACTTAGTAACTGGAGACTCCTTTAAAATAAAGCACCAGTACAGTATTTATACCACACCACCATGATATGCTTACTTGTCTGCTCAAAGACTTTTAAAACAAATATGATTGTCACTATATTCACTAAACCTAGCAGATAGTTGGTTGACTGAATGAACAAATGAATGAGGAAAAGCACGGTCCACACATAGAAGGGATTTAATTAAACCAAAGAAATCTGACAGAGTATAAGATATAATTATATATAATTCTACTGAGGGAACACGCTGGCAAAAACATTTCTCTAGATAGGATCTGTAGAAGTAGTAAAAAGGAGCCCTGGAGGTAGGAGGCTGGGGATAAACTCTACTATAACTATGTGTCTGGTTCCATGGTCTTTGGAGCTCAATTCAGTTATTGTGTTTCAGGCATAAGCTATACATGAAAAGCACAACAAGAAAAAATAGATTAATAGCACCTGCCTTTAAGTATGTTAGCCTGGTAAGTGAAGGAAAACTAATGAAGGCATCCCCTTCAACAGTGTAATAGATGCCAAGAAGAATTATGGATAAGATGGGATGGGGTACTGGGTACCAAGTGAGCTCAAGGGGGAATGTGTGCACTTAATTCAGCCTTAACTAATGTGTAACAGGGTAAGAGTGGTATATCTCAAGATTTAAATTCTACTTTGAGTTTTTAAAAAAGTGAAATAGATTTAGACTTTTAATCAGAAAGGGCAGGAGTGGAGGTGGAAGGCAGCTGAGGTGAGAGACACCAAAAGTACAAACTTTTGAAGACATGAGAGAGGGAGGCCAGCCACAGAAGGGGTGGTCTGTGGGGCAAGCTGTACAGGCCTGTGGGTGGGATGAGGCTGAGAGAAAGGCAGGAACTTGATTATGAAGAGTCTTGTCCACTATGTCAAAGGTGAGCAGACTTTTCTCATTTCTCCACACTTTTACCATTATGTAATATTTCACATAACAGTGCCTTGAGGAGTCCCACAATAAAAAAGTTCTATTCCCAAAGAAGAACAAATGTTCAATATTAATTTCCATTTTTTCTTCTATTTTATTTTGAAGGCAATCCTAAAAAGGCTCAGTTCAAAGAAGTTAGGATGTATTTTGAGGATTGGATATTGTGTATTATCTCATTGCTGTATCAAATTTTGTGCTGTATCTGATCATGCTTATTCTAATTGCTGTATCAAATTTTTTAAATTATCCCAAGTCAGACTTGATGGGCACCATCTCCACTATAGGACAGGAACAGGGAAGGAGGAAGAAACCTGTTCCAGCACTTGTCAGCAGACCATGTTCTAGATGGAACAAAGGATAAGAGCCTCCCTCTTTCACTGTTGGTGAAACTTCCTGTTGGTAATGTTGACTCCATCTGCTCTTCTATGGGTGGGCCATTGAGTTTGGATAATCCAGATGAATCATAATGAGCAAATATTTTATTTAATAATTATGGGACATGCCATTATCTATCTAGGTCAACTTAAATGTACAATAAATTATTCCTTAATTTTATAGCAAATAATGGTCACTAATGTTCCCATTGTATTAATAACTATTTGGGCCATTTTCCCAACCATGTGCAAAGAACTGTGGAATCATGGAGGGGGTCAGCCCCTGTGACTATGGCAGCTTCAATTCCAATTCATTGGTTTTAGTCCTCAGGTCATTTGAGCCCAACTTATAACCAGAATCTGAAGTTGCCCTGAGTGCCGAATGGAGATTTTCTATAAAGTATGTTTACATTTTTCATGTGACCATGCTTAGGAATGGAAACAAGTGCTCCATAAGCCTTTTCATTCATCTTGGAGAAGAAATTAGCATGACTCTAGAAATTCATATCTTTCCCATCTCCTTGGACCTCTGCAATGTGCATGCTACACGGTGGTTCTAGCATGGGCTCTAAGACCTGACATTTGCTAGCAAAATACCTGTGGACAGGTTACTTCACCTCCATCAGCCTTAGCTTCCTCAAAATGAGAGTTCCTACTTATTACAGATGCACAGTGAGAAGACTAAGTGATATACAGACATAAAATGTGTGGGTGAGTGACAGGTACATGGAAAGTGCTCATAAATGTTGCATATTGTTCCATGTGAAGGTTTTCTTGCTTAAGAAATAGTTTCTTTATCATAATACTTAAAAAAACATAACTTTTAAGGTAATACTGAAATAATCTGCCAGTGACTTGATCATTGTCCTAATAATAATCTTGTATCTAATATTGAGAACTTGTAGCTCCAAATCAAGGGTATATTTACAGATGCTATTCATTTCCATTAATATTATAATTATAATTGGCCCTGGCCAGTTGGATCAGCAGATAGAGTGTTGGCCCAGCCTATGAATGTCCTGGGTTCAATCCCTGGTCAGGGCACACAGCAGAAGTGACCATCGGCTTCTTTTCCTTTCCCTTTTCTCCTCTCTCTCTTTACCTCTTGCAGCCAATGGCTTGATTAGTCCAAGTATTGGCCTCGGGCACCGAAGATAACTTGGTTGATTCGAGCATCAGCCCCAGATGGGGGTTTCCAGGTGGATCCTGGTCTAGGTGCATACAGGAGTCTGTCTATACACACCTCCTCTTACTTAAAAATAAATAATTTATTAATTATAATTGACCCACAGCTATAGTTTCCTGCCCATACTGGCATACACTGTCCAAATCTGCCTAACATATTTCTGGGACTGCCTCTACAAACAAATTAATTTACAATTTTAGAATTCACAGAATTTAAATAGAATTTAAAATCTTTAAAAACTAAGAACTGTTTCTATGAACAAACATCTTTTAAGTCATTCAAAATATGATTCAAAAATATAGCTAAACAGGGGGACATGTGAGGTATCCTGGGATAGTATAAGTACTTGACCATCTAATATATTTTTTCTCTGGAGAAAGAAGAAAGAAATGAAGAATTCAGAGGATGATAAGGGTCCTGGCCAGTGGGCTCAGTGGCAGAGTGGCAGCCCAGCATGTAGAAGTACCAGCTTCAATTCCTGGTCAGGGCACACAGGAGAAATGACCATCTGCTTCCCCATCCTTTCTCTCTCTCTCTTTCTCTCTCTCACTCTCTCTCTCCCCTCCAACAGCCATGGCTTGAATGGTTTGAGCAAGTTGGCCCCAGGTACTGAGAATGGTTGGCTCCATGGCCTCACCTCAGGCACTAAAATAGCTTGATTGCTGAGCAACAGAGAAGTGGCCCCAGATGGGCAGAGCATCAGCCCCAGATGGGGCTTGCCGGGTGTATCCGTCAGGATACATACGGGAGTGTATCTGTGCCTCCCGTCTGCCACTTAATAAAAAAAAAAAAAAAAAAAAAAAAAAGAGAGAGAGAAATATAAGAGGAGTGAAATAGCATGCTGCATACCATGAAGGCCATGACTCTGACCTTCACACTATTCACAGGGTCCATAACATACAGACCCACTAGTTGCATAAGAGACACAATTATTCCTTTACAGCACCAGAGAGAAACTTTCTCCATAGTCCTAGGAGAAAGGATATCTGACGTATGACAACCATAGCTTTCTTATAGTCAGCACAATGATTAGTATTATTTTTTCTTTTAGTCTTTTTCGTCAGTTGTCCCTTAATACTAAGCCTGATTTCTCAACACAATTCAACTTATCAAGTTCTCTACTGGATTAAAATGATACAGCATAATAGGAAATCTTTATGTTCAGCAGTGGAAAGTCATCTCTAGAGGAATAGGTGGTGATAAGTATATATACTTTTCAAAATGTAAGAAAATGTGGTCAGATGATTTCTATACCTCTTTGAGAATTCTTAAAATATCATTTGTGCATTAGCCTCTGTGTGTGTGCACATGCATGCTTTCCTTTTTAGAAACATAAATTGATAGTGGTAAAGAGCACTTTAGTAAGTTTGAGTGAAACTCAACGATATTAAAGAAAGAAGGAGGATAACCCAAGTTATCTGACTGGTAATAATACCTTCATCATAGAAATTCTACTTTAATTCATGTACCTACAGAAAACTGCAATACTAAACCAAATACTACTACATGGTGTTATCAGTTCACTATAAATGGAATGATCAGAACAGTTATCTGGGGCGCTAGGTGACCTAACTCTGTGACTAATGGCATGGCATGTGAATCTCTGGCTCTTTTTCTAATAGCATGTAAAGTATAAACATTGGACCAGTCAAATATATTCAGTGATTATGGAACAAGCCTTTGTTTGACACACAGAATCAGTAATATGCATTGATGTTCCTTCTCTGCATAATGTACCCTATGCAGAACAGACTGTGAGACACAGTCACATGTGGACAGAGGACAAGTGACCTACACATTTCTAACTCTCTCCTATTCTAAGGGAACCTCAAAAATGGAATGAACAGTTCTTATAAAGTCAAGGGGGCAGGGTTAGACTACTGCATACTTTGAATCAAAGCATCTCACTTTAAAATGGATTTTTAAATATTAAAGAAGGGATCCTAATGATGAGATAGTTCAAATCAGAGCTGTCTGAATATGTGAAGGTATTATCCATTCAGATGGGCTGAAATAACAGTCATGAATCTAAGTTTCCCAGCCCCCAGCTGCAGTCCCACCAGACTATCCCCTTTTCCATTTCGATCCAGGCTAGCAGTCGAGTAGACTAGTTAAAAGACAATTAGTCCAATTTCACATTCTCTAGCAGCTGAAAAATTTCATGTTATTTCAGTCACAGTGGATAGATGCCAAGTTCACTGGAAGCAGCCCCGCTGATTTATCCAGTCCATTTTAATACTTTAGAAATACTGTTAAAACATGGCTGTCCTAATTACACAAGGATCAACGCACAATGTCCCTCTCACCCGGGATTCTCCCAGAAGAGCTAAAATCAGCTGCATTCCCCTTAATTTCACCATGCAATTCCAACTAATTTCATCCTAGTACAGTGCAGTCAGACAACTCCCATGCCTCTGCGGTTTTAATCGATTAGCTGAATGTCTCTATAATGCATCACCAGCTGCCAGGCACAGAACTGGACGCTTTGCAAGCATTTCAGCTAAAAGACAGTTTAATTACTACACCAGCCTCTCAAAGGCATAGGCATAAAGCCTTGGAAGCAAATTATTAAAATATTTGGTGTCAACAAGCCACTTTATAACTGTGCAAACAATGACAATCTAAAGGATGGAAACAAAAAGAAAGTCAGTTTCTAAATTGTGAACAAGCTTTTATGGACTCTAATTAATACAAGCAAATGAAACGGCTTCAATGTTACTGTTTTCATAAGGCATTTATGTTTTCTGGCCATTCTTTTGTGGAATATATGGATATTGAGAACAGTGACTGGCTTGGAACACTATGCTTCTGGAAAAGAAAGGACTGAAGCACCTAGCTTTCAGAGAAATAAGTAGACAAATGAACCACAAGTTTGATTATACTACAATAACCCATTGATTGAAACAATTAACTCTAGTCTCAGACATTCCTCAACTGTCAAAGTTGATACAAGCAAAATTCAAGTACCTGTGCCCCAAGTGTAGCAAAATCAGAGAACTTTTAGAAGCTACTTCAGTTAATCAGTTTATTTTTATATGTTTTTCTACTACTTGTGAAACAAAGAAATCAGGAAAATTGTGACAAGAGAAAAATATATATTCTTTGGCATGACTTAACTGTGCCAATATAGGAAACCAAAAAATAAAAAATTATTTTTAGAAAATCTATTTCTAAAGTATCTATTACAAAAGACTCTAAAAAGAACTAATCAATTTCCAAAGCCAGTAGGAAACTCAAGAAATTTATCATCCCCAGGCCCCACAACAAGGTGCTGAGGGCCAGTCACTGCCGCATTTGCTATCTTTCCTTAAAGTGGCCTGTACTTAAGTCTAGAAACAGAAAGGAAGTTACTGACTATAGAAAAACTAATGGTCTTCAAAACACCATCTGACAAGAAAAGTATCCAGCTTCATTATCAAATGCACCCCCATGTTCGTGGCAGCATTGTTCACAATAGCGAAGGTCTGGAAACAGCCCAAGTGTCCGTCAGAAGATGAGTGGATTAAAAAACTTTGGTACATATATACTATGGAATACTACTCAGCCATAAGAAATAATGACATCGGATCATTTGTAACAACATGGATGGACCTTGATAACATTATACTGAGTGAAATAAGTAAATCAGAAAAAACTAAAAACTATATGATTCCATACATAGATGGGACATAAAAATGAGACTCATAGACATGGACAAGAGTGTGCTGATTACAGGTGGGGGTTTGGGGGTGGGGGGATGGTGAGGGAGGAGAGGGAGGGTGTAAGGGGAGGGGAGGGGCACAAAGAAAACCAGATAGAAGGTGGCAGAAGACAATTTGACTTTGGGTGATGGGTATGCAACATAATCAAATGTCAGAATAACCTGGAGATGTTTTCTCTAAACATATGTACCCTGATTTATCAATGTCACCCCATTAAAAATTAATAAATCCACTTACAGGTAAAAGTCAATACATTGTTTTAAAAAATTTGTAATACATATGAGAAATAATAGTTTTATGTTTAGTTTTGGTATGATACTTTCGCTTCCTATAAATTCCTTCTGACTGAAACTGTTAACTAGGGGACACAAATAAGATGAGTTATAATGAACAAAGTATCTTCTTGAATAATTCACTGAAATGAGTGGCTATCTCCCACTGAAGAAAGGGACCAGGGGTTCCACACTTTTTCAGCTTGCAGGGGTGCCACACTTTTTTAGCTTGCGAGCTACTTATAAAATGACCAAGTCAAAATGATTTACCTACAATAAAAATGCAAAACATAAATTTATTTCTTCTATATTATCATTATTTAAGTTACTATTATTACTATTTAATATTGTGTACTCTTCTTTCACCTTTCTCCTTCTCAGCTCTCTTTTCAGAGGAAAGTCAATGTCATAGTTTTTATGAACAGTCCAAAAAAGCCGCTCCACATTTCCCTTCTTTGGAATAGCAATGGCACACAGACAGATGAGGCAAACGCACTTAGAATATGACACAGTGAAAAAAATCCCCTCCCATTCTGTATGAAAGTGGTAGGTTTTAGGCTTCTTACTTGGACCAGCTATGGCACTCATTTTTATACCCTTTGTTGTATTTAGTTTAAATAAATTGAAGGCTAACTACGCAGCAATGTAACTGAACAAGTTAGCACGGTTTAACACGCATGCGTAGAGTGTCAGATTGGCTACCCTGTATGCCAATCAAAAGACAAATGTCTTTTTAATGTCATGCAATCTACCCACACTTCCTTCGCAATCGACCAGTAGATCGCGATCGACGTATTGAGCACCCCTGGTTTAAAGCATCAGCAATCTCCATTTAGTATTAGATTAAAATTTCCTTGTTTTCACCCTGATTTTTCCTTTCTTTACAACCATTATCTTGACTGCCTAGTAAGACACTTGCAGTTCCTCAATGCCTTCAAAATGCTTCCATCTGCATCGTATCATGATCCACACAGTAAGTTGCTGGGATGAATGGTGGAAGCTTTATGATTTCCATGTCATATGTAAGGAGACAGACTCAGAGAACTTCACTGACTCAGAATCTCAGAGTGACAAAACCAGGACCAAAACACAGGTCTTCTGATGCTCATCATATACACTCTCCACTACATTGCATTGTCATTAAAAAAAAATTAAGATCAGCTGTGATTTATAAAAAAAAGTTTTCATTTTATATTATTTATGCTTATATATTAAATATCCCATACCCAATCTTGCTATTGCTTTAGTAACACAATTTTTTGAACATTACTTTTTTACACTTATCAGTTGGGTGGCCACACTGTTTACCACACAGAGTAAGACATTTTTGTGAGAGAAAGGTGTTTGTTGATGACTACACTGGAATGAATAGTTAAAACAGGTACTGACATCAGGCAAAGGGGACTTAAGGTTCTACTACTTCTGGTACTGTACCACCACTGACATGATGTTTGGAGAGAAGCCTTGGTGTAGGCACAGACTCTGACCCAGCACTCAAGAAGGTAGCAGGCCACGCCCACTGTGCCTACAGGTTTGGCTATACAATGTCAGGCTGCAGGGCTCCTGACACCTGGTTTCCATTCACTCTCAGTAATGCGTGTCACTTGGTGTGACTCATTTGCAATCTATCTTTGGGTTTCATAAGATGTCAACTTGAGTCCCTCATTCTAATGATTAGCTCTCACTGTTTTTATAGGTAAAAAATAGTTAAATATTGGCAACTTCATAGAGTTCGGCCTGATACTTTGAGCATCTCTACTATTTTATTGCTAGAGTAGAATGTGTTGTATTCTGATGTTCCATCACAGGAAATCCCAATTATTCCTAGTTCTGAGATTTCCTTGAACCCCTTCTTCTCTCGATTGCCTGTCTGCTCAGAATCACACTGAAAAGCCCTCTGTGCCTGTGCTTCTTGCATTTCAGTGTGCATATCAATCACCTCAGGGTCTTGTTAAAATTAAAGAATTTGATTCACGAGTTCTGGGTGGGGCCTGAGATTCTGCATTTCTAACAAGCTCCCAGGTGACAACAGGGCCTCTGGAACGTGGGCCATACTTTGAGGAGCAAGGCTCTGAACTGTACTGTATCATCCCTGCAGACATAAGTTTTATTACCAACTCCATCGCTTATTAGCTGACGACTCTGGGCAAGCCATTCAACTCCTTCAAACCTCAGTTTTCCTCTACGTAAAGTGACACCTATCTCATTGAGTTGTTTTGAGCATTAAATGAGATGATGTGTTGAAAATGATTAGTACAGTGCCTGGCACATTATTTAATGAACAATAGAGTCACTATTATTATTATTGTTTAACAAACACAAAGCAAAGCATATCTCCACCTTTTGGAAGTACATTTTATAAAGCAATTCCTCAAATATGGTTCTGGGATGACCAACATCCAATTCCTGGGAAACTGTTAGAAATGCAAATTCTCAGGCCAAAACCAGACCGATAGAATCAGTAGCCCTGAGTATGGGACCTAACAATCCATGTTTAATACACTCGCCAGTTGGTTTTAATGACTCATGATGTGTGAGAAGCACTGATCTTTTACTTAGGAATAAGCTTTTTAACTTAAAAATATTTACAGCATAGTTATTTCACAGGTTTGGCCCCATTTAACTGTAATATTTGTGATTCTTTTCATGCCTATTACTATGCTGTTCTTTAAGACAAAATTTCTATGTTCTTACTACTCATTTAAATTACAGAAACGCTTGCATTAGAATTTGATGTAAAGCTTCTTTATAGTTTTATGATAAAAGCTGTTACTTCAAAACGTGGTGTGATGCATTGGAGTTGAATATCACTGAAAATAGGATGCTTTAATTTCAAATTTGTTTACTCTTTTTTGGTGGCTCATGTTTTTGCAATAAGTACATTCTTTAAGTAATTACAAAGTGAATGAGTACCCCTAATTTAGGCCAGATTGTAAAATTAAGGTGAGCTAGAAGTATTGTTAAAGTAGCGTTTTTCATATCTAACATAATTTTATATCCTTATACCTTTTGTATTGTCTTTTTCTTTTTCTTTTTTTCCTATCCATTGAGATACTTTTTCACTTGGCTTCCAGGATTCTATGTCTTGATTTTCCTACCAAACCCCTGGCCAAATCCTCTCAAAGCCCTGGCTGGATCCTCACCTTGTTTTGATCTACAAATATTGGTGGATCCTAGGCCTCCCTTCCCAAAACTCTTCCTTCACTGTCTATATTATATGTCAGTTACCACCCACAGCCATCCAGCTGTGAATACCTTATACACACTAATAACCACCAATGCTAATCTCTAGCCCCAACCACCTACCTATCTGACTATAAACTCTCATCAAACTGCCTTGATATGAGAGCACCTTAAAGTTAACTTATGTAAAACTGAACTCCAGATTCTCCCCACTGCAAACCCAGCTTACTCCAAAAATCCTCCTGCCACCTTTTTAGGTAAACCACCACCATTTATTCGTAGTTCAGGCAAAAGCTTTGGAACCACCTTGACTCCTTTCTTTCTCTCAAGTCCACATTAACAGACAGTACTGGGCTTACCTCCAAAATACGAAATACTTGTAGACCGTCTAACATGTCAGCCTCTGGCACAGCCCCTTCCTTTACCCTGCCTTGTTTTACCACCTACCTCTGGTGTTACATGTGGGCTGACTTATCTTTTCGAACAAAGAGAAAATCCCATGAAAACAGGGATTTGTTATGTTCATTTCTCTAATCCAAGTGCCAAGCCCATAGCAGGCACTCAATAGTAGGTCATTTTGACAAAATAAAATCATTGAAGCTCAGATAAAGTGAACAACCTATGGTAGCTGCTAATCAGTGCCTGCTTCCAGCATCTGCCTCTCCCATTTGATCATACTGCCTCCCAACCTGATTACTGCCCCGGGAATCAAGGCATTGAGTACAATAGCAATAAAGTCTTTTAATGGGTAATATTTCTGTGTTCCTGGATTTTTCTGTAAAAAAAAAAATTCTTGGTACACTATCTAAAATATCATCCTATCTTATTATCTGTCCCCTATGCACTGCATGATTTTTCTTTGTAGCAAATATCAAAGCATTATGTGTGTATTTGTCTACTTTCTCCTCTACCTGAAATGTAAGCCTGGTGGAAGCCTACCTGTGTGGTACTCGCTTCTGTGTTCTAAGTACCTGGCACGGAGTAGGCACTCCAACAGTATGTGATGAGTAAATGAACAAACATGAACATCTTACATTCAACCAACAAGTCTTTCAGAAAAACCAGAATGCTACCTTAGAAGGAGTAGACAAAACTTTCTGTAAAAAGTATACTTAGATGTTTACAGACATTCTGCTATCATAATATCATATATCTTACAGTATGAGAAAATAATCATCATAATTTCATTTTATAATAATTTATCAGGTGTCTTCTATATGCCAAGTACTTTATGTTCCTTATCTCTGATCCTCACAATAATCCTGTGAAATTAATTACCAATATTACGTTCATTTTACAGATGAAGGAACTATATAAAGCTCAAAAAAATAAGTAACTTGTCTAGGATCTCAGAGTTAGTAATTGCTGAACTTGGGATCCATGCATGAGCTTTCCAATAAATTACATTACTTCCTTCAAATTGGACCAGTATTCTTAGGAATAAGTATTATTATTCATAGCAGGGAGATTGGAGGACTAGAATAAATGTTTGGTTTTATTTATTATATTATATTATTATTTTAGTGAGAGGATGGGAAGCAGAGAGAAAGACTCCTTCATGTGCTCTGACCAGGATCCACTCAGCAAGCACACTAGTGGGCATTGCTCTGCCCATCTGGAGCCATTGCTCAGTTGCTCAGCAACTGAGCCATTCCTTTAGCACCTGAGGTGGAGGCCATGGAGCCATCCTCAGTACCTGAGGCCAACTACTCGAACCAATCAAGCCATGGTTGTGGGAAACTGAGGGGGGTGGGGAGAGAAGTGGAAAAGCAAATGGTTGCTTCTCCTGTGTGCCCTAACTGAAAATCAAACCCAGGACACCCACATGCCTGGCAATGCTCTACCACTGAGCTAACTGGCCAGGGTCTGAAATAAATGTTTGGTTTGATATTTTCTACTGACAGGGAAAAAGGTCACCAGTTCAGGTAAGGTCTGTAGGACATCGGATATAAACTTTGTGGTAGCCATGGTGACTGAAGAAAAACCAATTCCTTCTAATCGTTGTAATAACTTCATCTACTCCCACCCTCACTACTTCTGTGTTCCCCTCGTGAGTAGATTTAATACTTTTTTCAAGTCATAGGAACAGCATGTTCATAGCTCTTTATCAAATTCCTCAAGACAAATCAACCCTACATGGTGTGAAGAAATGATGGACATAAACTGATCTTAAAGTCTAATGCTGATGTGGGCATCCAAGCACTTCTGCCAGCCCCACGCTGCTCCCAGTACGGTCAGTCTCAGAAGGAAAAGTCTGCTATCAAACGTGGCACCTTACAGTAATCTGCTGGGTGACACCAATGTGGGCACCTTTGGTGCTTTCACATGACACTAAGTATTAGAAAAATGAGAATAATTTATTGTGTGTTTTCATGCTGAAAAGTTATAGAATATCTAAATATTCACATGTACTTTTGTGCTTTGGTTTCTTAGAAATTAGATTTGGGAAATTATATTTTGAAAAGATTTGGCCTATACTGAAACAGGGCCAGTTGATCAAATAATCAAATTATACTAATTTATAGTGAATACATACTTAAGTTTCTTTACCAAAGGCAAACAAACAACAACAAAAAAGAAAAACAAAGAAAAGGGGAAACAACTGGCAATGCTGTTAATCGAGTCAGCATACTTGTGAAGGCAGACCCTTTAAACATGGATTCTATCCTAAATACATCTATTTTGGATTTAACTTCCCAAGAAAGCAAAATTACTTAATTCATTATCAACCTACCCTGATTTAGATCTATGCATGTGAAAATCTCTGTTACTAATTTTAATTGCACTGTTCCCTCTCTATAGGATACTGGTAAATTGGTAAATTGGTTTGTGAAATGCTAGTGAATCACATCAAAGTGGTAGGCTACATTTTATAATATATCTAAATAACTATCCCATTTTCCCAGCATGTTGCTATGCCTTTTAAGTATTAGTATTATGGCTCCAGTTTTAAAGAATGTAGCCTTTTTCTTTAAAATAAATTTTCTTGCTCTTTTAGTACTGTTAAAATTGGGCTGGGTTTTAAGTGGCTAACGAGTAATAAAAGAGCAATATCTGCTGCAGGGAACCACAAAAAACATGCTGGCAGGCTCATAAAATATGCTTGTGCAAGTCACTTGCAGATACATCACTCTGCTACAGTAATGGTTTTTCCAAACTAAGTGGGCTCCCTTTTGTAGCTACACTTTATTATCTGGATTCTTATTTTCACTCCTCCTCCTGGATCTGAAGTGAGAAGCATTTTCTCTCCCATGCACATTTGTAAATTCCGAGAAGCAGTAGGGTCAAAAGCAAAGCAGCACACTCATGATTCACATGTGAGAACTCGCACAGGCGCTGTTGCGGCTGGGCTTCTACAACTTCTATTTTGTGTACTGTTCCAGTTTCTTCAGCTAATGACAAGGAGCCTTGAACTCTTCTCACAGAAAATTTCAGCTGTTTGTTCAATAGTTGCTAGAGTCCTGGCACTTAGATTCTAATAGGGAGGCCATGTGAAAGATACTTACAAGCTTGAAGTATGGAGCCTAAATTCTAGACCCTGCCTGAACCTGAGTCTCAGCACTGGCCTCCTAAGAGGGTGTGTGCAATTACCTCCATCTGTGGAGACTTTTATTCGTATAGTGTGGATGATTTTGAGTTTCATAAAACTCACTTGAGGAACAGCAGAGGTGATGCTTTAAGATACAACCAAAAGAAAGGCTAGTTATAAAGCTAGAGTAGTAATGCAAATGAGAAAGTGTAGATCTGAACTCAGGCAGACTATGGAAACAGAGGGAAGGGGTAGACTGTAGCAATCATTGGCGGCCAGGGAGACAGGGTATCTAGGGTGGCATCCACTTACTAGATGACACCACTGATGAATAGGAGGTGTAGGTTGGGGAAAGTGCATGCTCATGGCTGTATTCACCTTGATAAGTCCAGAGAGATATAAAGTAGAAGCTTACAAATATAGGTCTAGAATTTAGGTGAGAAATCTGCACAACCAATTCAATTTTAAGGCACTGTTGCAATGAAGGTAATTTCTTTGGCCCATCATTTGTTCAGCAACCACTGAGCGAGTGCTCACTCTGTGCCATGCACTTCCTCCAGCGCAGGGATACAATAAAACAAGAGGCCCTGCACTGATTATGTCTTTACGGGAGAGAAAGCAAAACCTACCAGTTTTATGATTTTATTTTACATATCATCATTGAGCAAAAGTTTTTTGTTTTTTTTAAATCACTTAATTCTACAGGTTGCTGTTCAGGGTGGAATAAGCATCATAGTTCCAATATACAGATAAGAAAATTGCACCTCTAAAAATGTAGTGACTTTCTCCAAGACTTGGAGCTGATAATTAGCATGGGTTTGGTTTCAAACCTACTAAGTTTTTGTTTGCTTTGCTTTTTGTTTGTTCTGTTTTTTAGTTGTAAAGACCTTAGCTTCTGCACTGTGCAGAATGAGAAGCGAGGAGTCATAGGGAGGAGCTTGGGAAAGGTGCAATGCAAGGTCTGCCAGCAGAGGATGAGCTCAGGACCAATGTAGGAAAGCTCAGAAGACTTAAAAAAGAGAATTCAGAAAGCAGTGGAAGAAAGAGACTGAGGAAGTTTAGGGAGGAGGGAGCTGGGAAAACACACATAATCAAATGTTCCTAGAGGGGCCAAGTCGCACTCTGCGCTGAGCAGCTTTTCAGAACAAAGAGACAGTGTCCAGCACTGGAGAACTGATGGGAGATTAGAGAGTGGAAACAATAATTGAAAGGATATAACTAATTTAATTGTAGAGAAATTGTAAAGTGAAGTGGAAGTATTGGCCCATAGTAACAGGAGGGATTAGAGTCAATATGATAGTTTAATTGGAATAATCTTACTTTATAAAGTTGTAGAGAGATTTCAGATTGCTCTTTTCACAAAATTTTCAGTTATTACTACCTTTTGTAAGAGCTCTTTTTTTTTCCTTCAAAAGCAATTGGATAAAGACTATTAACTTGTTACAATGTCATATCTGCCAGAATTGCAGTGATGTATATATGAGGAAACAAAGTAAACTCTTGTAAAAATTAAGTATGTCTCACTTTCATTTCTATTCTGGCCTTTCTGCATGACAGTTAAGATTATGACTCTGTTTCAAAAACTAACATTCTAGCCTGGCCAAGTAGTTGAGGCAAAGGTCATGAATATGCCACTGCCATAATTATAGACATTATAATCAGAAGTTGGTGTTCTCTGTGAAAAATAAGCAAAGCTACTGAGTCTAAGAACTGCTAAACATTATCATTTTAAAACTGATGTGTTTGATTTAAACCACAATTTGCCTAAGATGCTGAGCAAAAGAAGATTGCAAAACATGATTTCTGGCAGAAGAAAATAGATCCCAAGTCCTACACAAGGAGACTGGCCCCGAGCCTGGAATTTGATGAACACTTGAAAGCATCACCTTGATCTTTATCAGCTTACTTGTTGTTTTTGAAAATTTACAGTCACTTAATTTATCCATGTTTTAGAGAAATGAAAAAAACAGAACAACATCATTGTAATGACAATCAGCTTGACATTTGTGACTTTTTTTACTTTTTCTTTAAGTAAGGATCATTTAACAGCAAATCTGTTATTTTAAGTTAAATTATTTAAAAATATTACTAATTTTATAAATACCTTGTCAAAAGTATTGTCGCTCCCCCAGATGGATGTATTAGTCATAGTACATGCCAGAACAGTGGAAGGTGAGATAGAAAAATGCTAATTTAATTATGCTAATGCTGCTGCTCTGGTAAGTGTGGAACCAGATGGCAGAGCTAGCAAACAATAGAGGAATTTTTAAAGTCTGATAATTTTCAGCAAATATGTGTGCTCCAAAGCTCTATATTAGTAGCACTGGTGAAAAGATTATCCAGAGGTATGTTCCCAATAATCTGTATGCCCTGCTAGCCACACTCTCCAGGAAGATGTTCCCTGGGCCTCTCAGGATGGTAGACCTGAGCTGCATGTGGGAAGGACAATGTCTATCCCACGGCAACACGACAAAAGATAACCCATGGGTGTAACATGCTTAATAGGCTAAGGCCACAAAGTTATAATTTAAATAACAACAACAAAAAGATCAAAGCTTTTCAAAATGATGGTATTACAGAAGGAAAACTGGTAAATAATTTAGCAAACATATCAATGTTACTTATTCCTATTCTGGTGAATGATTATAAAAGTAGACATTTTTTTTTTAATACCAGAGAACATTTTTGAAATAGGCAATTCCAATCCATCCCATTTAGTAATCTCTCTCTCTCTCTCTCTCTCTCTCTCTCACACACACACACACACACACACACACACACACTCCACTCCTTTATTTATTTTTTTATTTAAAAGTTAAATTTAATGAGGTGACATTGGCCCATAAGAACATATAGGTTTCAGGTAAATAGCTATATAGCATTTGAACTGTTGATTACATTGCCGGCCATCACCCAAAGTTAAATCATTTTCCCTCACCGTTTATTTTTCCCACTTTCCTCCTTTCCTCTGACCCCCTTCCCCTGGTAACCACTTCACTTTTGTTTGTGTCCTTGAGTCTTTGTTTTACATTCTACCTATGTGTGAAATCATTGAATTCTTAGCTTTTTTTCTGATTTAGTTATTTCACTAAGCATAATATTCTCAAGGTGTATTTGACACCAAAGACAAAGGAAGTAAAGGCAAAAATAAATGAATGGGACTGTATTAAACTAAAAAGCAAAAGAAAACAACAACAAAACAAAAAGGCAGCCAACCAAATGGGAGTTTATATTCCCAAACAGCTCCAACAAGGGGTTAATTTCCAAAATATATAAAGAAGTCACAAAACTCAACAACAAACAAGCAAAGTATTCAATTAAATAATGAGGAGAAGACCTGAACAGATACTTTTCCCATGAATACATACAAACAACAAACAGATATATGAAAGGATGATCATCTTTACTAGCTATTAGACAAATGTAAATCAAAACTACAATGAGATACCACTGCTGGTGGGAATGTAAACTGGTACAGTCAATATGGAAGTTTCCTCAAAAAATCATATAGTGGTTTCTCAAAAAATTAAAAATAGAGCTAACATCTGACTCAGCAATCCTACTGGGTATCTACCCAAGAAACACAAAAACATTGGTACACAAAGACATAGGCACCCCCATGTTCATCGCAGCACTATTCACAGTGGCCAAGACATGGAAACAACGAAAGGGACCTTCAATAGATGGCTGGATAAAGAAGATGTGGTACACATATACAATGGAATACTGCTCACCATAAGAAATGATGATATATTGCCATTTACAACAACACAACTCCTTTTTTTTATAGGGACAGAGAGAGAGTTAGAGAGAGGGATAGATAGGGACAGACAGACAGAAACGGAGAGAGGTGAGAAGCATCAATTATTAGTTTTTTGTTGTGACGCCTTAGTTGTTCATTGATTGCTTTCTCACACGTGCCTTGACAGCGGGCCTTCAGCAGACCGAGCAACCCCTTGCTGGAGCCAGCGACCTTAGGTCCAAGCTGGCAAGCTTTTGCTCAAGCTAGATGGGCCCACGCTCAAGCAGGTGACCTTGGGGTCTCGAACCTGGGTCCTTCTGCATCCCAGTCTGAAGCTCTATCCACTGCTCCACCGCCTGGTCAGGCCACAATTCCTTTTAAATTTAACTCTTGAGTACCTTATTTATACTATATTATTAATGACTGAAAAGTCAGTCTTCAGTAGATAACAATATTTCTCTCCTCTGTTCACTGAGAGCAGTTTGTCTAAGTCTTCTAGGGTAAACAGCTTTGGCATGTCACCACCCTTTTCTTGACACAATGAACCACTCATTCCCCAGCTACTATGAGTGTTGTTGCCAACTGTTTATGGCTATAACCTTCTTCAGCCACTGGGAGTCAAGTCTTCTGGGAGTGCATGTAAGGATACACTCAGTGTTTGTGGGAGGGGGAAAGGAGGTAGGTGGGCAAGGTAATGACTAACTTTTTTGAGGTACAAAAGGTCAACGCTTCTCAACTCCATGGATATTTCTTATTCCTGAGCCTCCTCGCAGCCCACGAGACCAAGGCTGTCCATTTCCTGTCCTGTCCTGAGCTTTCCTCACTCCCTATAGATTCATCTGAGAGGGCCCTTTCTGTCACCTGCACAAGAAATTCACCTCAGCCTCTGCTTCCAGAGAACCAGACTTAAGACACCTCTATTATAGCCCTTGCCACTGTGACTTATGCAGTTCTGTAGATTATTATTGAATAAAGAATTATTTCACTATATTCCTCATCTATTGGGGTACTTTAACAGGTATAATTCCTTAAGATAATGACAAAAATATAAATAAAGCTTTTTGGCATTGGAGGTGATTCATTTGTACATCAGAATCCATTATTAAGTCATGGCCATAGGCTGGCACCTATTTTGCCGGAGTCCATTCCAAACACCTCAAATAATTTTCACATTTCCTCATGTTTCCCTAAATAATTATCTGAGCTAAGAACTTAAAACTGCTAAACAATATAGGTTAACAATCTTTAACCCCTCAACATCAAGTCACCCATTTGTGTTTCCTTGTATCCAAATGTCTATGTTTTCCCTCAGAAGAGAAGGTTTTAACAAAGTCATTCTGAGTCTGGGTTCAAGACTCAACCTGAACTAAATTCCAATTCCAACTCTGAAATTATCTTCGCTTTCTCCTGTCTCTCTTGCAAAGACAGATAAGGAGGGTAAAAACACAGAGAGATACTAAGTACTCCAACTAGGGATATCAACATTCTCCCTTGACTTAAACATATAGAAAAGTCCTTGCAATTTTTCAATACACATGATCTAGAGTGACAGGGAAGAAGAGAAAACTCTTCTTCAAGTTCCTAAATTCCTCAAGAGCAGAGATTACCTCAATTATATTTTAAGAGCTTTCCCACAATGTCCCATTATAGTGATAGGCATATTATAATTGACTAATAAATTCCTGATGAACTAAACTGAAGCAAATCTGTAAAACAGTAGAGAAGAGGTTATGTTTTAAAGTAAGAAATAAAATATAGAATACAGGAGCAACAGAAATTCACAAAAAGAAACATCAAGGTCAATTATGCAGTAATGAAGGCAACATGAACTTCAGGCAATCTAAAGAACAAAGGTTCCTCCCATATCAAAGACCTGGTCATTTATATATGTATGTCTTACCATATTATCACTTTTATTCACAACACTGTGCATTTCACACAATTATGAAGGAAGGAGTCAATGAGTCTGAACTAAGGAAGAGATCATGCAAGCATGGTCTGTGTCTATTAAAATAGATGCAAAAATTTTCAACAAAATATTGGCAGATTGAATTCAGTAGCTATTAAAAGTATTATACATCATTACTATGAAGTGGGATTTATTCCAGAGATACAAGGTTGGTTCAACATCTACAAATCAATCATTGTGATATAGTCCACATTAACAAAATGAGGGCTAAAAATCATATGATCATCTCAAAAGCAGCAGAAAAAGTATTTGGCAAAACTCAACATCCTTTCATGATAAAAGAAATCTCAATAAACTGAGTATAAAGGAAATTTAACCCAACATAATAAATGCCATAAATGACAAGCCCACAGATGACATTTTATTATATACAGAAAACCTTAAAGACTCCACCAACAGTTAATATTAATAAATTCAGTAAATTTTCAGGATACTAAATCAATATACAAAAATCAATTGTATTTCTATACACTAACAATGCACTATCAGAAAAAAAATAAAGAAAATAATCTCAATTACAATAGCATCAAAAAGAATAAAATACCTAAAAATAAATTCCACCAAGGAGGTAAAAGATCTATACACTGAAAGCTGTAAGACACTGATGAAAGGAATTGAGGAAGATGGAAATAAATGGAGAGAGATATTCCATGCTCATGAATTGGAAGAATTAATATTGTTAAAATGCCTATACTTACCAAAAGAAATTTACAGTCAGTGTAATACCTATCAAAATTAAGTGGCTTTTTACACAAAAATAGAACAAACAATCCTTAAATTCTATGGAACTACCACAAAGCACAAATAACTAAAGCAATGATAGGAAGGACAAAGCTGGAGGCATCATAGTTCTTGATTTCAAATTTATTACACAAGTCTAATAATCAAAACATATGGTAGTGCCATAAAAACGGACGTGTATATTATGGAATAGAATCAAGAGCCCAGAAATAAACACAATAATATATGGTCAATTAAATGTAACAAAGAGTCCAATAATATGCAATGGGGAAAGGATGGTCTCTTCAATAAATGGTATTAGAAAATAGAACAGCCATATGAAAAAAACAAAAACAACTCAAAATGGATTACAGATATGAACATTGAAACTACTAGAAAGAAATTATAAGCTGTAAGCTCCTTGACATTGGGATAGGTGATGCTTTTTTTTTTTTTTTTTTAATTTATCACCAAGAGCAAATGCAACAAAAATATAAATAAACAAGCAGAAGTCATCAAACTAAAAAGCTTCTGCACAGCAATGGATACCATTAACAAAATGAAAGTCAACCTACAGCATGGGAGAAAATATTTGCAAACCACACATCAGAAAATATAAAAGTAACTCATACAACTCAATAGCAAAAAAAAAAAAAATGATTTTTTAAAATGCACAAAAGATCTAAATGAACATTTTTCCCAAGAAGGCATACAAATGGCCAACTGGCACACAAAAAGGTGCCCAACATCAGTAATTATCAGGAAAATGCACATCTAATCCACAATGAGATATCACCTCACTCCAGTTAGGATATCTATTGTCAATGTCAAATGTCAAACAGTATGGAGTTTCCTCCACATAATTGAGTAATCCCATTTCTTGATAAATAGCTAAAGAAAATGAAACCATTATCTCAAACTGATATTTTTACCATCATGCTCATTATATTCACAGTAGCCAAGGTGTGGGAACAAGCTAGGTGTTCACCCATGGAAGAAAGAATAAAGAACATGTGACACAGGCACAGAATAGCAGGTGATGCATAACTTGTTGGGTGAACAAATTCTTTACAGTTATGAAAATAAGTGAATTAAGAACGACTGACCCTGCGCCTGACCTGTGGTGGCGCAGTGGATAAAGCGTTGACCTGGAAACACTGAGGTCGCCAGTTCAAAACCCTGCACTGGTCTGGTCAAGGCACATATGGGAGTTGATGCTTCTAGCTCCTCCCCCCTTTCTCTCTCTATCTCTCTCTCTCACTCTGTGTCTCCTCTCTAAAATAAATAAATAAAAAGAAATTTAAAAATAATTTTGCCTGACCTGTGGTGGCGCAGCGGATAAAGCGTCGACCTGGGAAAACTGAGGTCGCCGGTTCAAAACCCTGCACTGGTCTGGTCAAGGCACATATGGGAGTTGATGCTTCCAGCTCCTCCCCCCTTTCTCTCTTTCTCTCTCACTCTGTGTCTCCTCTCTAAAATGAATAAAATAATAAAATAAATTAAAAAAAAAAAAAGAACGACTGACCCTGTAGCTTGTAAACATAAAGAGTGACCAGGAATCACAAAATACAAGTTTGCTCCTTCATCGCAATATGCATCATTAGCAATCCTCCATGTGCCCAATGCTGGGCTCAGTATTTTGCAGCATTAAATCAATTATACATGCACATTCTGGCCTCCAAAAACTTGCAATCCAGTTTGGGGGGATACAATTTAGTCTATAGGAAATAATAATTTAAATATAAAAAGAGAATTAAATTTGTTTTCATCTTAAATTCTTTTGACAATTTTTACTTAGTGAGACAAACTCCAGAAGAGTATGTCAATAAATTATCTTTTAGCTGCATGAAGAAGAATGTTGGCTTATATTTACAAAGGCATAGAAAAAGAAAAGCTTAATTTCATGGTTGAGATTTCATAAGCATTTGGAACATCTAGAAAATCTTTCAATTCATACCAGCATAGCTCCTTCCCAGTTCTTAATGCTATTTTCCACATTCTGATGACAGAAAGGACAGCAGTTGTCTACAGACCTTTCCTAAGTCAGGACCTTAAAATGCTGGTGACACTACCTCAGCTCATTAAAGTTCAAAAATCTTCTATCTTTATATATTTGCTTACTATATTCTCATTTGTACATTTATGTAGTAAAATCCGCACCATAAAATATATAGAAAGTACAGTAGGCGGGAAGCAATATCTTCTAGTATTCTTAATACCCCAGGAACAGCCTGACCTTGGTATGCTAAGATTCCTCAAAGTCTTAAAATACAATGTGAATTGTGGCATTTAATTTATTTTGTTCTATATGCTTTAAAATGCAAACATTGATTTTTTTAAAGCCTTTGGGCAACATACAATAGTTTATTTTATAAACTGCAGGGTAAAAATGACAAAGTCATAATAACAAATGTTAAGATGGCAATTACCCATCCCAAACAATTCTTTGCCTTCCCAAGTCTCTTTTGTGTCTCTTTTGGACAAAAAATAAAATAAAAATAAAAAAAGGGAATTCTTAAACTCTCCTAATGGCCCTCTGATATTTATCTCTAAAATGATCAATAGGACAAATTGACAATACTCAGGATATGAATGCAAATATCTATAGTGGCTAAAGGACTAAGGGTCTGAAACACACAAGATTTTATTAACAGTGTCCTGCAGAATTATTTGAGATTCCCTCCGGGCATTCTCCAAAAACACATTAGATGGGGAGATAAAAGGTCTAGTCATACTTTCCTTAGGCATTGGCTAAATAAACTTGATTATGTCATGTCACTTAACCTCTGAGACTCAGTTTTCTCATCTCATCTGTAAAATGAGGTGACTGGGCCAGATGAATATAAGGCAAACAGTAACGTATCAAATATATGATAAACATTCATTAAATTGTAGTGTTTTTTTAAATTATTCTTTTTTAGTTCATCTTGAATTTTTTTGAAGCAATAAAATGGCAATTTTATGTGAGATGGCAAATCAACTTTTGTTTTAATGTTGAGGACTCTGATGGGTAGGCTTTAGTATAGAACTTAGAACCTGGACCAATTCTCCCCTCAATCTGAATTACTCCATGTAGAACTGCTACAAAATAAGAGGCAATTTTGACCTACCAATTCATATTTCCAGGTACACGAAGTTATTAAAAACAGCCCTGGCACCCACAAATTAGAACATATCTGAACACTGGTGTCTATCAGATAGTTCAAAAAAAAGAAAAAAGAAAAGAAACAGCATATTGAACTCATCCTGTATTTACATAGTTTTATAGAGGTGGGCCTCTTTAATCAGACTGAGTGAAAATCAAGTTTCAAGACTGGGAAATACAGTGATTTCTCCAAAAAGACATCAAGTGTTTATAACAATTATTCAATGTGAGCCTCTAAAACACATAATTTACTTTAAAGAATAGGCTATGTATATAAATATATGTATATGTATGTATGCATGTCTCTAAAATGTAATACTTTTTCTTTTTTTTCTTTTGTGACAGAGAGAGAGATAGATAGCGACAGACAGGAAGGGAGAGAGATAAGAAACATCAATTCTTCGTTGAAGCACCTTAGTTGTTCATTGACTGCTTTATCTTATGTGCCTTGACCAGGAGGCTACAACAGACTGAGTGACCGCTTGCTCAAGCCAGCAACCTTGGTTTCAAGCTGGGGAGCTGTCCTCAAACCAGATGAGCCCACACTCAAGCCAGTAACCTCAGGGTTTCGAACCTGGGTCCTCTGCATCCCAATCTAATGCTCTATTCACTGCGCCACCATCTGGTCAGGCTGTAATACTCTTTTAAATGCCAGCAATAAAAACAATTGAGAGTGTTAAACAACATAATCTAATGACAAACCATCAGAAAACCAATATATGGTTCCATTTTTAAAATATTGATTAAAGTATTTCAAATAGAAAGAAATTAAGGAAGGCAGCTGCAGAATACATGCCTCCAAACACGGGCAGTGTGCAGTATTCCCTTCCTAGGATGGTTGTGAGAATTGAGTGAACACATGTAACACACCTAAAACAAACTCCGGCTCAGTAAACGTTAGCTTTTACTTTGCTATTATAACCTGGAAAAAATATTTTAATGTATTGCTCTTAGAAAATGTCACAGAAAAGGTTAAGTTCATTACCTCATATAAAAAGACTGTGACATCTGCCTGACCTGTGGTGGCTCAGTGGATAAAGCGTCGACCTGGGAACACTGAGGTTGCCAGTTCAAAACCCTGCACTGGTCTGGTCAAGGCACATATGGGAGTTGAGCTTCCAGCTCCTCCCCCCTTTCTCTCTCTCTCTCTCTCTCTCTCTCTCACACACTCTGTGTCTCCTCTCTAAAATGAATAAAATAAATTTTAAAAAAAAGAATCATTTAAAAAAAAAAGACTGCGACATCTATAGGTAAAATTCAATATAATGTAAAAGATGAGGAAAATATGACTCCCTAAGACACGTCACAGAGTAGTTAATATTACCACTAATGTGAAAAGTAAGTAATGTCAAGTCCCATACGTAGGATGCCTAGTTTACAGTGCTTTGAAATGAAGCCTGACCATAGAGTTCGGAGACAGAATTGTAGGGTTACATTTCAAAAACCAGAAACCAGAGTGTTGGGATCAACCTGGCATCCATCTAGAGGCGGACCTTGTTGCCTCCTTCCCCTTTCTGAGGCCAGCCATGGGACTGGCCTCAGGTGACATCCCCATCAGAGAGCCTCCTTTGAAATAGGCAGTAGAGAAGGTCCCTTATTTCTAGGAAGTCACCAAAGATTGAGAAAGTGCTCCTCATTATTGATAGTGGTGGTGGTGGTAACGGTGGTGATAGCTAGAATAGCCCTTACTCTGTGCCTGCCATTTTACTCAAGAAATATGACCAATCACTGAGAGCAACTCATGCAGACAAACACTGGGAACAAGGGAAGAAAAACAGAAGTTAGGACAAGGCTATACATGACAGTTGGAAACCTCAGATCCTGGGTCTCTGAGGGACTCCAGGAAAAGGAGACCAGAAGGCCCTGATGAAGAGGGAGGCACAGGACAGGCCACTGTCAGGCCCATGGCCGGAAATGGTCAAGAAGGAAATAAGCATTTGTCAAGCACCTTCCATCAATCATCCCAGTTGTGTGAAAGGAGCTTGCTAGAAGACGGCAGCCCAGCAAAGAAACAAGTTCAAGAAATTTTATCTACTTCCCAAATATTCCTATAATCCGTCCACATACTAATGCTTCTAATTAAATCTGTGTCCTCTTATAAAATCTCATTATATCATACTTGTATATGTGTATGTGTATAGGCCATTAATAATTCAAATAATAACATAGTATACCTGTTAAATGGAAGTGTTATCACTTATTCTCTTTTAGAAACAGCTGCCTCATCTGGAGTATGTCCTTCTCAAGTCAGTTATCTTTTCACATCAGTTTTTAATAGACCACACTCCATTACTGTCATTAAGAAAACTAAAGCCTTCACTTTGTTTGTCTTAAGATATTCCCTTTATAAATTAAAAGAACCTTTTTATTGAGTTCATGTATCTGTAAATTTATTTTTAATCTGCAGCAAAATGCCATGAATGATTGTGGAAAATGAGAATGGGAAATGTTTTAGTGTTATTAAATATGTCCAAAGTAACCATTTTAACATTTCATCATGATTTGATCAAAATCACTTAAATTGTGTGCCTACCTAATTTCAATGAATCAAGGTGAAAATATGACCTTTCAGGTCCTAGCATGCTGCTCAATCAATCAACTTTATCATGCTTTGCATGTAATCCATCTGGTTTTATATTGAACTTGAAGGACATCTAAAACAATGGTGTAAAAAGTAGAATTGCACCTGCTACACTTATATATCTTGTCTTGTGAAGCACTGTGTGTCTTGAAAATTTAACTATAAATCAATCACAAACTCAGGCAAAATGTTTCTCCCAGGATTAAATTCTAATTACACCATCTAAGATGATCAAAGTAGAGGCAGAAATACCAGAACCATGAAGGTCTTAGCACACAGTACTTTCCAAAAGAAAAGCTTTCTTTCTTCAACTTGTTAAAAATTGTTTTTTACTTACATCTTTAGAATATATCTGGCTTAAAACAAAGCAGTGTAGAAAGTCATTTTTAAAGTCATCCCTTTCTTTTTCTGTCAAACTACTAGCAGTAGTTTATTTGAAACTGCAGATGATCTGAACCTTCTGCTCCATTACCTTGTACCGAGTGCTACACACTGAACTCTCTCCGCTGGCTCTTAGGGCAAGCAGGGACACTTCATGATTGTTGTTAAGCCCAAGAGCCAAGAATTCCTATAATAAGATAGATACTACCACTATTTCCCAGCATTGCTTTAGGATAAAATGATGTCTAAATTTCAAACTCCATTACTTTGGAATAGAAATAAAACTACTTAACTTCTTACATGGAAAAACATATATTGGAGAAAAATTACTTTAACACATTAAAGTTATGTCAAACTTAGTATTATGGTGGTCTGAAATGCTATCTTGCTACTTCCTTACCAGATTTAGATACTGAATACCTAAAAGTGTCAAAATTTCACCTTTTGCCTTAATATTAAATTTCAAAAAATGCTTAAATGCAATTTACAAACTGCAAATGGTGTGCATATAAAAATAAACAATGTTTACTGGCACAATTGCATTTTTTAAGAGTTACTATCTTAAATATATGTTACAATGGGTCTATCGTACCACGAGGGTCTAGAATTGGTCTAAGTGTCTAAGAGAGCTTAGTATAATCTTTGTCTCCAATTCCTAACACCAGTTTAACAATCAAAATAGTTTAGAGGAAGTGTCCTCAAAACCCTAATAGGCAAGGAGCATGAGAATTTAAACATAAAAGCCTAAAGAGCCGAGTTTTATTCAAATAAGTGTACCATTGGATTAAATTCAATTAAAATAATACTTTATTGAGCAAATATGATCAATTTAGAGGGAGGAATGAAGATTGCTGCCTATAGAGAATAAACAGAGAAACCTTCCCTGAGGTGGTCACCTTTGAGGGGGTTTCCTGAAGAAGTTCTAGCACTAGAGCAAACAGAAGAAAGACAGGAGGAATTTTAAGTGGGAAGAGAAATGTGGGAGAAAGTATGGAGGAGCTTGAACCATTAGTACTATTTTATTTATGTTCAAAAAAGTAGTAACACTATACACACTTTGAAGATATAAATGAGCAATAGGGATAAAATCCCTTTCAAAACTCTTACAGGGCTATTTGAACATATATCAACATAGAAATACCATTCTAAGTACATATGAGCTGACGTCACTATACAGGCAAGTAAAGCTGTGGTAGGTTTTTGAAAAGAAAAATACCCCCCACACCCACCCCAGACCCTGGCCAGTTGGCTCAGCGGTAGAGCATTGGCCCAGTGTGTGGAAGTCCCGGGTTTGATTCCCAGCCAGGGCACACAGGAGAAGCGCCCATCTGCTTCTCCATCCTTTCCTGTCTCCTTTCTCTCTGTCTCTCTCTTCCCCTCCCGCAGCCAAGGCTCTATTGGAGCAAAGTTGGCCCAGGCGCTGAGGTATGGCTCCATGGCCTCTACCACAGGCGCTAGAATGAATGGTTCTGGTTGCAGCAGAGCATCGCCCCCTGCTGGGCATGCCAGGTGGATCCCGGTCACGCGCATGTGGGAGTCTGTCTGCTGCCCCCCACTACTCCAGAAAAATACAAATAAAAAGTAATAATAAAATAATAACTCCCACCCCCCCAAAAAAAAAGAAATTGGTTAGGGTTATAATCAAAGGAGGGAGAAGTTAGGGAAATTAGATGAACATTTGGTCTGTACAGAAAAGTAGGAGGGCCAAGACTGTTATCAGTGAGAAACACAGACCAATGAAACTGAAACTTAATGTAGAATAAATATCAATTTAAAGTATAAATAATAGAGAATGATCTGTTTATGGAGAGCAGCAAAAATTTCAAGTCTAAGTGATTTAAATAGTGGCACAAAAATAAAACTGAGGAAGCAATTTAACTTAGAAGAAAAGACAAACATAATTTGAGTGCTGCTCAATATACAAGTGTGTGGTTATATTTATCCTGACTTCAGGGCAAGGTGGAGACTTACATAGAATAACAGGGACAATCCTGGATTCTGGCTAGCTTAAGAAAATAAAACTTGACCAGTAGAAAGTGTTTCTTCTTTTAAAGTTTTGTTTAGTTTATTTAACTGTATGCCAACAAATCATAACTAGATATATAAAAATCTAAGTTCAGTTTCTCAAGGTAGAAACATAAGGCTCTAAGGATCTTATCACACACAAAACAGGTAAGGTTATTTCTTAGGGAAAAGCAGTAGTTGGAATAAAGATATGTAAAGTCTTCATTAGTCTTTGGAAAGAACTTACATGTGGAAGACAGCCGTGTGCTGCGTGTCCAGGGTCAACAGAGCAGCAGTTTCTGGACGATGTGATGCATTTGGTCCCTCCGTGTCTCTGTGCAGAATTCCCCACCGTCTGCTTTCTCCCCTTGCTCCCGTGTCTCACTGAGTCCCTCAGACCCATCGCTTGGTTTCATGGCTAAGTAGGTTGCTGCTGCTTCTCATTTTTAATTTTTATTTATAATTAAGAGTAGCTTCTTATTCTTATTCTTTGTATTTTAAAATAAATACACAGTTCTGGTTCAATTTGGTTTTATCTGATTATAAAGTTGGTATTTTTAACATTTGTCACGAGCACTGTGAATCTGTCACAACCTGACTTATGACTTCCTTTCCACTTCACAGTCTGTTTCTTGCCTTTAAATAGAAAATAAAAGTAAAATATTGTTTTTATATTATTTATATTTACCATATTTCTCCCCCTTCCCCAAATATTTCATGAATGTTGCCTATCACCTGTGTTTCTTAATGTGAATTATCAGGTTGACTGTGAATATTAAGTATGCCTATAATTCATACTTGTCTTTTGGCTCTTTCATCTGTTTAAGAAATAGGCAGCAAGGATAAAAAGAAGGACTTATGGATATTTTTAAAGTAAATTTCTGTAGTAAATGACCATATATCTCTTCCATGGGTGAGCCAAGGATCTGGTGGTTAGTTTAATTTGAGAACCATTTTATGAATTGGAAAATTATGAATGAGTGGTCCTTGGTATTTTATATTGTACCCTTTTCTACAAAGTAAAAAATTAAACATAGAGAAAGGAGATAAAGTCAGAATTGATGTCCAGAGGAGACTGAACTAGAAACCTTCAGGCTCAAACTCTGAGCTGGGAGGTAGAAAGACAACATCCACTACTCACTGACAGGAAACCAGGTCTCCTACTGCAGGCAATACTTTCCTGAATGCAACAGAGCTAGAAATGTTTAAGAAAAGAAGAGTGGGTATTTTCCTTAATCCAAACATAATTTCATTAAGAGATTTATAGGAAATATGAGGATGACCCATGGCAGCTTCAGATGTGAGAGAAGGTCAAAACACCCTTTTGTGGCCTGACCCTTTTTTGGTGCAGTGGATAGAGTGTCGGACTGGGATGCAGAGGACCCAGGTTTGAAACCCCAAGGTCACCAGCTTGAGCACAGGATCACCAGCTTGAGTGCAAGGTTGCTGGCTTGAGCATGGGATAATAGACATGACCCCAATGTCACTGGCTTGAGCTCAAAGGTCACTGGCTTGAAGCCCAAGGTTGCTGCTTTAAGCAAAGGGTCACTTGTTCTGCTATAGCCCCCCCAATCAAAACACATATGAGAAAGCAATTAATGAACAACTATGGAGCTACAATGAAGAATTGATGCTTCTCATCTCTCTCCCTTCCTGGCTGTCCCTTTCTCTGTCTCTCTTTCTGTCTCTGTAAAACAGTAACCCCACCCTTTTGTGATCAGGTTAGGTCCTAGGAATACTTACAACATCAAAGCAATTAACTGGATACATTTTACATCAATGCAGAGTGTAATTATAACCAACCTTTAGAGAAATTTTCCATTTTCAGATTCTCATAATTCCATCTACATTAGCCTTACCCATACAGAAAGGAAGAAGAGCCAGATATAAAAGCTAATCCTAAAACATAACACTGTGTCTACTCCACATTGTTTTCACTTTCTAAAAACCTGTGGTTTAATTTTCTTAATTTCCTAAGTACCTTAACAACACCAACAGTAAAATATCGAGTTGATCTTAATTTTCTTTGCTTTGCCACTCTCAAGAAGTGCTAGTCAAACATGATCCACATTTCAGCTGAAATTAGGAAGCCCTTAAAAATGTGGATACCTTTTGCATAGTGTAATCTCCCTAACATACTGAAAAAAATGAAATCGAGCAAAATATAATCCAAAATGACTTCTTTATGATTACTGGCATATAATCTACCCTTGAAAAATGATTGTGGCTTATTTCCTTTGTAATCTAACAGAAAGAAATCATTAAAAGGCTATGGCACTTTCACTTTGGGAAGTATGCAAATGAGAGTAACTTCTTCAATTGTGAAAAGCTATCTTTCCCTGGAGTGACCAGTTAATGGGAGTCTAAAGAGCCATGCTTTGTGATAATGACCAGAAGATGTTTTGAGACCTTAAGTGTTCCTAGTACCACTTAATACAGTATTTTCCAAATTAATCTGCCCCCATCATAGGTTATTCTTTATTTGAACAAAAAGCAATCTCATCTACACACTTGTAGGTAGACACAGCTTTAGTTAAATAAGGAATAAATTTAAGTCCTTAGACTTATTAGATACAAATATTTCACTGGCAGCACCATATTTCGGGCCTGTTTTGAATTCAAAGAGCTAGTTTGGTGGCTCTGTGGTGGGTAAGGCCAGAGAAAAGAGAGAGCTGAACTTACAACAGAGGGATACTAATGGGGGAGCAAAGCCCAAGGCCTGGAGAATGCAGGAGTTTTTGTGATAAAACAGGAGTAGGGATGCCCTTTCCCCAACCTGAATAAAAGAGGTGAGGGTGAGTGTAGACAGACAGACTCTCACAGAAGTGGATAGAGGAAACTGAGGAATCTCATGCCTGGCACCTGGGCCTCTGGGAGCCATGTAAGGAGGAAGACTGCCCTTTGGGGGAGGAGAGGAGTGGCACCAGACAGGATTAGGGCATGAGGGAAGAGGTTGTGCTTAAGAGCCCTGCCCAGCAGAACAAGGGAGGAAGCTGCTAAGAACATTAGAGAGGATCTTGAGCCCTGAGAGACAAACCACTGTTTGAGATTGACTCCATTTGAAGAGAAAGCTACCTAGAAACCTCAATTGGCTTTCAATTCTCTTTGTCACCTTCCCTCTTAGGGGTCTACTTTCCTGTCTGTGAAATGAGGACAATGACTAAATGACATCCTAGAGACATCTAGCCCCACCTTCCCATAATTCTGCTTCTCATTTCACTCATTCTTTCATAATAAAGTGTACAGAGTGTGTGAGTTAAAAACAGTACTGACATAAAAATTATGCTAGAAAAAACAGCCAAGATCATTGTATAATGAACTAAGACTTAAGTCCAAGTTAAATGGCATTTAATTATGAAGGAAATAAAGTGGAGCTATATATTCAGGTTAAGATGTAGTGAGTTGGGGAATATTTATCTGCAGGTTTCTGTTCTTCTAAAACAAACAGAAGATTGCAATGGCCAGTATGAAGAAAAACAAATAATCTGTTTTGAAAGGGTCTCCCTGGATTACATACCAATTCATTGCAAAATTAAGAGCAAATTGAAATTGATAATACTTGGGGTAGATCTTAAAATCTAATTAGTGGAATTACTACTAATTTACCATTTCCTAGATTTAAATTTAGTCCTGTTGCTATTCATAATTTATAAAAACAAAATCAATCAAAATAATTACAATCCATTCCAAATGAGCAAAATTATTTATTTATATTTTCCCTCAAGGAGAAAGAAAGAAACTTTTTCTATGATTAAAAGCATTGCTTATTAAACTATTTTTATGGTCAAAATACATAGAAAGGTTTTGTTATTATTGTTACAAAGAAATTTCAATTTATTGAGATTTACCTAAATCATGACTATTCAGACAAATTTAAATAAAGATAAAACTACAAGGAAATCCTATAGGAATTTACTGGTTCTTGTTTTAAAGAAATAGGAAATCTACTTTTCATGAGTAATTTTAAATTTAGAAAACTACTCATCTCTATGAGACAGTTTTAACACGACAAATGATTTCTAGTTACCTGTCAGCCTGAACAGCAACTCTCCTTGTGGCTATTTTCTTTACAGTGAAAACTCACTTTCCTGGGCTGAAACTTGGTGAGCCGTAGGAAACCCTCTCTGGGTGTGGTAATCAGTCAACCACAGACCCTCAATTAATTCTATCTAGTTGCTGGCACCTAGTGCGAGCCATCACATGGGCACTGGGGAAGGACAAGACAGAGGCCTTAACTGTGAAACTGTCTTCAAAGACCAAGGCTGGTCCACCTTCAGAAATTCACACTTGAAGGTGTTTATCTATAGTAGGGGGAGCTGAGACTGAGGTACCCCATCCACATTGTTTGAGAGAGAGAGCTCAAATCCAAGGACAGAAACAATGATCATCAAAAAGAAAACTAGTGGCCCACTTAGCAATTAAGCCTTGAAAAGTACCACAGCATCCTTTCAGTTTAAGTACTCCACGATTAAAAACACTCTAGTCAGGTTGATCTGGTTCCTATCATGATTACTATGATCATACAAAGATACAGCAACTAGGCATTCATTTCTCTGTGTTTTGTTTTGTTTTTTTTTTTACATAGGAGTTACAAATTAAACAAGAATGACCCTGACCAGGTGGTTGCGCAGTGGATAGAGCATTGGACTGGGATGCCGAGAACCCAGGTTTGAGACCCCGAGATCGCCAGCTTGAGCGTGGGCTCATCTGATTTGAGCAAAGCTCATCAGCTTGAGCCCAAGGTCGCTGGCTCGAGCAAGGGGTCACTCAGTCTGCTGGAACCCTCCAGTCAAGGTACATATGAGAAAACAATAAATGAACAATTAAGGAACTGCAACAAAGAATTGATGCTTCTCATTTCTCTCCCTTCCTGTCTGTTCCTCTCTCTGACTCTCTCTGTCTCTGTCACACACACACACAAAAAAGAATGAATCGCTTTACAAATGCTGACAAGTTTGAAAATTTTCACTATGCTACGAAGTGTCACCTATGATCATCACTAACAAGAATATCTTCTGATAACCAATTTCAGTAGACATCTGGCTCACATACTACCTGAATTATACTCAAAGTAAAGACAGGATTAATAATTTCAAAACAGAATTATTTTCAAAGTCATTTCCCATGTTATCTGTAACAGGCTAGGTTTGGAAAGGAACACATCTATTACTGAAAAATAACATGTTCAAAAGCATACTTCCTACTTCCACAAGCTTACATCCCCATTCCAAATTTTCCTGGCCAACATATCCTTAATATTTTTCCAGAAATGGGGAAAAAGGAAATACTGGGCCTGTCTGTAACTGATTTCCTGCCAAAATTCTTCCAATGTTCCCAGAAAGATTACAGAATATCCTAACTACTATCCTAGTAGTCCATAAATATGCTTTTCCATGGGTTTCACAATAAATTATATCCAAAACTAAGACTTTTCCTCATGCATTTGGCATTTAGGAACTAAAACCAAGTTCTGAGTCATTTCATGTTTGATAATTCATACAGAACTTTGACCAATGAAAATGTCACTGATTATGTACCCTGCTCATTCTTTCTTTTTTCCAATGTTTGCTTAGTTGCCACTTTGTATTTTTCATAGTTATTGTTTTATATAACTTTATAAATGGCTTTTATAACTTGTTTCCTCTAAGACTGATTCTCCTGAAACATTCAGCCTTTACTCAATAGCTAATTCATTAGTGAGTATCCACTGTGTGCTGGGTACTACATTAGCCCTAAGGATACAGAGATAAAAGTCTTGAGGAAGGTTACAAATACATAAGTCATAAAGATATATCAGATTGATAGGGGACTACTAAAGATGAACCCCTAAGGCCCTGACTGATTGGCTTAGGGAATAGAATAGAGCGTTGGCCCCATGTGCAGATGCCGCAGGTTTGATCTCTTCCAGGACACACATGAGAAGTGACCATCGCTTCTTTTCCCCTCCCTCTCCCTCTTCTCTCTTTCTTCCTCTTTTGCAGCCAGTGGCTCAGTTGGTCCAAGCATTGACTTCAGGCAGTGAAGATAGCTTATTGATCTGAGCATCAGCCCCAGATGGGAGTTTCCAGGTAGATCCTGGTTTGGGCATATGTGGGAGTCTGTCTATCTTCCCTCCTTTCACTTAAAAAAAGGACCCTAATACCAGTGTTGGGAGAATGGGGAGTGTCAGAGATTCCACTTGGGTCTTTATCTGAGTGGACACTGGAAGGATGAGTCATTCTAATCAACAGAGTCAGAAAGAGGTGGAAGAGGCAGTGGCACCCTCATTAAAACTGAGTGAGTTTGGTAAGGCTGCAGATAAGGTGTGTAATGAGGATAGGAGTGGGAAGTAATCAGACTAGAAAAATAAATTCTAGGATATAAAGTGTCATGTATTCTTCATGGATTTAAAAGCAAAATAAACCACTAAACACTTTCATGTAAGAAAGTAACATATGATTTCTTTATAGAACAGAACTATGGAGGTCACTATGGAAAACAGGAATGGAAATAGGGAGAAAGAAAGAAGAGGCTACAGTTAAGGAGCACAGCTGGGCTTTAGAAGCATCCAGATGAGAAGATAACGGTGGACTCAGTAAGGCAGAGGAGATAAGGATTGAGAAGGGTAGATATAGCCAACTCAAAGGAGAGGTAGGACTTGAGGTTTACTTCCCAGTTTCTGCCTGGGTGTCTAGGTTCCTGTCACTGACCTAGCAAACTAGAGAGGTGATAATGAGTTTAGCATTGGACATGATGAATTTGAGAAGCCTATGGTGAAACAAGGCACAATGCAGAGTAGAGAACTGAACACATGAAATGGACTTAAATCCAGAAAAAAATCTAGAGCAGCAGTACAGAATTGTCATGAGCAGTGAGGCAGTGTGTCAGAAGAGAACGCAACCACCAAGCCTAAGAGTGCAAGAGTAGCAGAAAACTGAGAAGCCCTTATAGATAAGGGCAGATGGAGGAGACAAAGCCCACAAAGGAGCATCATAGGTGACTCAGCATGGAAATGCAAACCAGGACACACTGATGACTTGAGGCCAAGGGAAGTAAGTCCCAAGAAGGAAGTGATAAATGATAAAAAAGGGGGAGAGTTGACAACAAAATTAGGGGAGAAAAGTGATACCAAAATGGAACCCAGGAAGCCTGATTGATGTTGGGAGATCAGTGTGGTGGTTTGCTTCTAATATGGGAAGGCAACCTGCCCCCTAAAAACTGACTCCTTCTGGAATAACACTGCAAAAAAATCACAGGCTTGGGTACCAGCCGGATCTAGGTTTGAATTCAGGTCCCTCCAGTTACTAGTTATATTTAAATAGAGAACTTGTTTAATCTCTTTGTGCCTCAGTTTTCTTGTCTCTAAATAGGGACAAGAATAACTGTGCCATGAGCTTGTTTTGCATATTAAATTGAGATAATATATCTAAAAATACCTAGTGCACTGTCTGACACAGAATATTCACTCAATGCATTCATTATGTGTTTAAACATGATACGCACATATAGGTACATGTCAGCAAACCTACAGAAGACTTGAGTCTTCATTTATCTAGCTAATTTTAATATCGTCCTATACTGAGCCAAAGCTACATCTGAATAATAACTTGAAGATTCACAGGAAATAAAATCAGCTCTTTCAGAAATATATTTCTATGGGCTACGCCAAGATTACTTGGAAGTCTTCATTGCACATCACAGGGATGAATGATTTGCTTATGAACACTAGATAAATCACACTAGCTTCTCAGAGGTTTAAATACTGTGCATACTAACCTGATGAATTTGATATAAAAAATAATTAAGAGGTGCAAATACCCATCAACTGATAAATTTTCCCCTTAATTATGAATATGGAAACATAGAATAAAGTAGTCAAAATCAGTTAAATAAATTATAATGTGCTTCAAGCCCTAGAATTAAAAGAAATTGGGCCAAGACTTCTTCTAACATAAGGGAGAAAGCAGAGAAGTTTTTAAAATGTAATTTTAAAATGCACGCTAAAGCCTTGTATAGATAGTAGACTACTTCCAGAAACTTTTGCTCCATGTGATCAAAGAAAACATTAACATCAGTAAACTGGAGCAGGGGGATATTATTTTTGTTACTTAATACATTTTAAGGCTATGAGGCTATAGTAAAGGTTTTTTCCACAGTTGTTCTGAGATAATATTTGTTATATAACATACCTGATGTAAAATTATGCTATATTTACTTCAAGTACTTAAAAATATAAAATATAAGTAAATATAAGAACTAAGCACTTGCTTTAAGGGGAGATAAACTGCACATCAAAAGTTGGGATGGATTTGGGGGTCAACCCTTTCGAGTCATTGGGCCACCTATGGCTTTCAACCTTACAATGCCACAAAGTGGCTATAATATCCCCAGTGCAGACATAGGCTGGCAACTCAGTTTATTCAGAAAATGTCATTTTCACCACATCTGACTTCTGCATAAGGAGGCACATCCACTGTACCTAAGCAGTACACAATTTTGCAAATACATAGTATTAATTTCGTTTTACCCACCTGGCCCGCAACTCACTCACAGCCAACTGAAAGGACATTCTGAGAAAAATGAAGTTCGGTATAGGAAAAGAAAAAGGAAATGGCTAGGAAAGAAATCACACTGAATAGTATTGATAAGCAAGATTGATGGCTTCAGATTTCTCTTTGTGTTTACTGACAAAAGGCAGCATGCAATAGCAGGCCAGGCTTGTTCCGGTGAAAAATGAAGCAGGGTTAGTAGACTGTCTACACCTCCAAAACGTGCTTTCTCGAACACCAGCTATCATTTCTGTCTAATACCGTCTGTGCCCAATGGCCTACACTCTATCGTTGGTAACCCATTAGAATTTATACTCATTTTAATAAATAATGTGTGCATTTCAAGGATAACAAGATATTTTGAACAAGGGCAGATGGTTTTGGAAGATAGTATTCACAGTACTGCATCTATGTAGGATCTATGTGACCAAGTATGCATACGAATTTTCAAAAAGGCAAAAATATCTCCACTCAAGTAGTTGGTATCAGTACACATCTATGTCCTTCAAATATCAAAAGCTGAAAAGTGAGCAGCCTCAAAAAACAGGAGGAAATAAAAAGAGAAGAGGCCCATTCATACCCACAATTAAGCATGAATAATTACCAACTTGGAATGTAAAGATCATTCGAACAAACATAACTGACAGATCATCCACATAGGGCGCCAGTCAAAGCAAACAGTCCACTTTAGCAAGTGTCTAGTGAATTGATTTAACAAGTTTAATGCGAGCATCAGTGTGGGGCTATTACTGAACGTAAGCTTTACTGATGTTATTTGTTCGCTTGGAAAAATACCGCTCTTTGGAATGAGCACATTAAGGCTAAAATTGCAGAGAAAACCCTATTACAACTTTATTGCTGGCAAATTGGAACCAAACCTTGTCTGTATATCAATTACTTAGAGTTACCACAGAGATAAATCCTTTTTTCTTTCTTTCTTTTTTTTTTTTTTCCCATATAGGCTCAATCTTGAAGACAGTGATGAGAAACTCCTTATTATATCCTACCAACATCACTAGGTTTTCTTAGCAATTTCAAGAAATTGTCAATTAAGTTCTTTTTATTAGGTTCCAAAAGCTGTTAAGTGAAACACAAATCTATCATAAGGCTTGTAACAGCATGTTATTTAGGCACATGCCAATGCTTTGCTCTGCCATTATCTATCTACCCCAATGAAACTGCAAAGTTCGTGGAAAGTAAAGCCATTTCTTCCTGATAATCTTAGGTTCACAGAAATTTGGAGTAAGTGGCCACACATTTGTAGCAAATGCTCTACAGAACTCCCGTTCTTATTAAAAGTGAGGGTGGGGCAATAAATGTTACACACTATGTTACATACTTAAGGACGCGTTTGCTTCCAAGCTCCTTACAATGGAGGGAATGAGTGTGACGCAGTTACCCAGGGTTGCAGCCACTCAAACAGCAAAAAGAGTTTTAAAGCAACAGGACAAATGTGTCTGTTTTTTGCTGGTTTCACTTGTGAACTGTGAGATCATTAAGCAAAAGCACCAAGTCATCCAGATGGCAATTGATGACAAAGCCGCACCTGACAGCAGCTGGGATTACAGAAACGTGTAAGCGGTTGTCCTTCTTGCTCCCTGATGTAAGAAAGGGTAAATGTTTTAAAAGGACAATCTTGCAGGTCCCCAGGAAGAAGGAAAGAGTTAGTACCCTTGAAAGAGCAAAATAACAGAGGTGCACAGGGGTCAGCACCAGAGACAGCTGCTCCTTTGACCTTCTAGACAAACAAATGGGGCTTAATAGGAAAGAGAGACAAAAATGGCATGTCGTTCTAATGAATAAATATGGCCCAACACCATTCAGGATTCCTGCACTGGAGGCATTCCACAACATTCATGTTTCCAATACGAATGTGAAAGAAAGGGGGGGGGGATTAAAATGGAGCAGAGGCCATTAGCACCAGCTGAAGAATGCTGTGTTCTTCAGTTTGACTCTTTGAAGTAATTCTGACATTGACTTCACTTTTCAAAAGAGGTGAAATTAATGAACAGTTTTTGCATAATTTTAAATCCACTGCCCTACTTACTAAATCAAAATAAATACTGTATCAATCTTTTAACAAATTAAATCTCAACAAAAAGATTTAAATCTTTATTCAACTTATTTCCTAAGAAATATCACTCAGCAGTTTGAGCTTAGTATCTGAATCTGCAAGCTAGTAGGGTCAACTTTTTACACAATGTATGTTCCAAGACAGGCAAACCCAATTCTAAAAGCAGGAGTTTCAAACCGAAAAACAGAAGTCAATGAATTAGAGGAAGTATGTAAGCCACACTGAAAAAACAACACATTTGCGAAATTCTGAAAGTCATCCACTGTACTCGCAGACTTTCCCTGCTGTAAGAATTCTCACTTTGTATTTAGGTTTCCAAAGCATTTTGCTATAACCTGACTACTTGGTCACAGGCTAACGACATCTGAAGAGAAAGAAGGTCAAAGCTATCATTATGGTGGTGACAACCAATCACAGCAGGAAAAATAAGTTTTATTTATTACTCTTAATACAATAAACCGTTACTGTAGGATATAATTGCACTGTCACTACACACCAGAGATTTTTAATCCCCAATCATCTCAACATATTTTACAGTTCATTACCTTTCCAGCTAGATATTACAGGAAGAATTCTCCTGAGCCTATACAAAAGCATTAAAAAATCTACTATTTTTACACTCATATTTCAACCATGCAAAATACTGAATAGGGAATTTGAAACAGAGGCTAAAAATTTGTATATTTTCCATGAACACTGGGATGAAACTATACATTTCATAATCAATTTTAAATCCCTCTACTAAATTTTAGAACATCCAAAATTATGAATCATGGGAAGTAATGGAGGCTGTGTACACACAGGTTAGGGTTTTAATTTGGGTTTATGAGAACCAACATGGCAGTGTCTAGACTAAGCAAGACAGACTGCACACCTTGCCACCAGCACACACCATTCTGCAGCTGATACAAAGTTTGCCTTTAGGAAGAGATTACCTGTTATGATTCTCATAAATTCTAATAAGTGTCCCTGTGAAAAGGTAAGCAGTTGTATGACTATGAATTTTGTTCAGTAAAAATCTATCACTTGGGGTCATTTTTCACACATTGTAGCTCATGTGTCTTGCCCTGAATGGGTTGAATTTAGACTTTATCACAATTTTACCATGACAGTTGTCTAGTTAGCTAAACTACATCATGAAAATATAACCCACTTTTTAAACACTTTTGGATTGTGCCAATGCTGCTCTCAGGTCTACGATGAGGTTGAGAACAGACATTAAGATGAATATCATTCTCTGTAGCCCTTACCTAGCAACCCACACTTCACTATTAAAAATAATTTCCACAAAATAATTTTTTTAAAAGGTTTTTTATTTGAATGTGACTTTTTTTTTTTTTAATTTTGTGAGAGGAGGGGAGGCAGAGTCAAACTCCTGCATGTACCTCGAACCATCATCCACCTGGCAAGTCCACTAGGGGACAATACTCTGCCCATCTAGGGTGTTGCTTTGTTGCTCAGCAACTAAGCTCTTCTTAGAGCCTGAGGCCATGGAACCATCCTCAGTGCCCAAGGCCAACTCACTCCAATCAAGTCGTGATTGTAGAAGGGAAAGAAAAAGAGAGTGAGAGAAGCAAGATGGGGAAAGGTAGAGAAGCAGAGCACTTCTCCTGTGTGCCCTGACTGGGAATCAAACCCAGGACACCCACATGCAGGGCCAATATTATACCACTGAGCCAACTGGCCGGTGCTTTTTATTTAGAAATTGGATAAATATATACTAGACTAGTCACTTTACCAAATTTACAGAAAAACCTGCTTCAACACAAAATGGCATGCTGTTATTAAGAGTTGCAATTGCTTGGATTGTAGAGTTTTCCACTGTCAGCATTTTATTTTTAATTTTATTTAGAAAATTAACTTTAACAGGGTGACATTGAACAATAAGAGTACACAGGCTTCAGGTGAACAATTCGATAGCATTTGAACTGTTGATTATGTTGTATACCCATCACCCAAAGTCAAATTATTTCCCATCATCTTATACTTGTCTCTCTTTACACCCTTCTCCTACCCTCCTCCTTCCTATTTACTTAAGTACCCCTCTCCCTCCCCCATGTTCCCTTCCCCTTGGTAACCACTTCACCTGCCTGTTTGTTTTGTTGTCAGTTCCTGTTGCTGTGCAGAAGCTTTTTAGTTTGACATAATCCCATTCATTAATTTTTTTTTATTTATTCATTTTAGAGAGGAGACGCAGAGTGAGAGAGAGAGAGAGAGAGAAAGGGGGGAGGAGCTGGAAGCATCAACTCCCATATGTGCCTTGACCAGACCAGTGCAGGGTTTTGAACTGGCGACCTCAGTGTTCCCAGGTCGATGCTTTATCCACTGCGCCACCACAGTTCAGGCCACCATTCATTAATTTTTGCCTTTATTTCCCTTACCTTTGGGGTCAAATTTATAAATTATTCTCTACAGCCAAGGTCCATGAGCATTTTTAAAAATAAAACTATTGTCTCTATGATAATAAATAAATAAATGAGTGCAAAGCTATCTTCTTAATTTTGAATAAAAGAAAAAGACCATTCTGAACATTTCTAAAGATCTCATCAGAGGAAAAATATTACAAAATAAAGAGAAATGTGCTACATTCATAGTAAGTTACTTGAGCTACTGGAAGGTTTGGCTGGTTCCCTACAGAGTTGAAACCTGAAATTCCTTTATATCTGCAAAAGTATTGCCAGAAAAAAAAGCTAATGATTAAATCAAATTAACACAGGTTAGTAGTGGGAAAAGAATGGGCAGTAAAATATTTACTCAGCATTTTTTTTATAATATAAAGAAACTTGTGCCCTGGTTGGGTAGCTCAGTTGATTAGGGTGTCCTTCTGATACTCTAAGACAGTGGTTTGGATCCCTGGTCAGGGCACATACAGAATTCAACCAATGACTGCACAGATAAGTAGAACAAGAAATCGATGTCTCTCTCTCTCTTTCTCCCTTTCTAAATTCAATAAATAAAAATTTTAAGAAAACTTTAAACAAAAAAAATATAAAGAAACTTGCACAAATACAGGTTTAGGGAGTTCTACCTTCATTATTCCAGGTATAACATATTCCCTTCCAAAGAGCAGAACTTGAGTAGACCAAGATCAAAGTAGATGCTCCAGTGATTACTGGCCATAAGCTGGATAAAGAATGAGCTGGGCTGAGCTAAGACTATGAGGTTACCCATTCAGGTTACCCCAGGGGGTGTTTACCACCATCCTCTGAGGTGGCCATTAACAGCCTCAGTCCAATAGATATGGAAACCAAGGTTCAGAGCACTTCATAAACTTGCCCAAGGTTACGAAGGTGGTTAGTGACAGAGCCAAGTTCTGATCTCAAGTCAGGTAATTTCCAAATTTACATTCTTCCTGCCAGCTATAAATCTGCTGAAGAGAGAAAGATCAACAGCTATAGACAAGCTATGCTTTCATTTGTTTTTAAGGCTAATGGGAATTATGGGCCAGCTAGAAAAACAAGTTTACTATGGATAACAAAAGAATTAGAATATGGTTTTGTGCTGATACTGTACATTTTCTAGGAAGATTAACTTATGACTTTTCAAAAAGTCATCAGAGCGTGAGATAGTTTTAGAATTCCTACTAAAGCAAGAATTGTGTCAGGAAAGTGTTTATTGTGACAACCAGACATGGTTTAAAGGTAAGGATTGGGTCCTCAAGACAACCTGCTTTACTCTACAAAATTTCAATCCTGTTTGGAAACTGCTTACTGCCTTTCTCAAGAACAGTTCTTGTTGATGACTGGGAGTTGGCAGAGCAGATTCAGCTTGTGTTCTTATTTTGGTCTAGAATTTTACTCCTAGTAGAAATTTACATTATCAATCATTTTCAAATAACCTAGTATTTTGGCAACAGATACTTTAGCAGAACCAACTAAGAGGAACATCTCTGGTTGGGGGAGCAGGGAGGAGAATCAGCATGAAATGAGAAGATTGGCCAGAGACCTACAGTGTATGAGTTAATCACTTTCAATCTGGAAACTGATTACCTGGTTTTGCATTGTGGGTCTTCTAACTGGCTAGTTCTGTGTCCTCAGGAGTAACTGAGATAACCCACAGACACTTAATGCCACCTGGCACACAAGAATAATAACTTAGTAATAATAATATTAGTTATCATTGTTATTCTCAAATCAGGCTGATCACCATAACTGCCTAGATTTCTAATACATGTTATGAATCAGGTGGTGTGCCTGCGTTTATTAATTATTTCATCAAAGCTCTTCAGCTGAATTAGGAGAGCCGCCAAGGTTAGGAACAATTGGCCCACAGCTATGTTTTCAAACAGTTTTTTATGTATTCTGTTTATAGGTCAAGGTGAAATTTCATCAGAACAACAACAACAAAAAGTTGGAAACCATTAGTTTACAGGAAAAACACTTGTCCCCAAACAAGTGTAAAAACACGGTCAGAAGAAAGAATGCAGAGAAGGGATGTCCACTCAGGTTGACAAACATAGAGAGGCCTTTGCTCATGCACTGCTGAATCAGAGCTTTAGCTTAGGGCACGTCGGGACAGGCAAGTAGACAGTTAAAGCCTCTGATCATGTGGCGTGGCAGAAACACTAAATCACAGGTCCCCAAACTACGGCCCCGCAGGCTGCATGCAGCCCCCTGTGGCCATTTATCCGGCCCCCGCCGCACTTCCGGAAGGGGGACCTCTTTCGTTGGTGGTCAGTGTATGGAGTACTGTATGTGGTGGCCCTCCAATGGTCTGAGGACAGTGAACTGGCCCCCTATGTAAAAAGTTGGGGGACCTCTGCACTAAATGATCAGTTATAGTATTCTACTATTTATTGACTGTACCACACGGGCCATGTGTTCTCAGGATCTGCTTCTCTGGGCCTATTTCATTCATAAAGTGGAAATACTAATATACCATGAATTTGTAAGATATAACAGTAACAGAATGTAAGGCATTGTTTTATGAGAAACTTCAGATAAATGTAAGATGGCTTGACTGTTACACTGCAGCCAGAAGATGTAAAGTCCAAGAAGGCAGGAGGAACAAGCACCGTATCTGCACTATCATCCGAAGACTTACTTCTGGAAACATCACACAGTTCAGACAATCAAACACCCAAATGTCTTTTCAGCCAGATTAAATCTAAATACAGAGAAAGAAAAAGATGATATGTAAACTAGTTAAAACTATAAAATATTTTTAAAACTTCCATGAATTTATCAAGCAACCTCAATATATTCGGAAGAAGGAGAAGGCATATGCCTCCCAAAAACTGGAAAGTAAAATGCCAATTACAGAAATGGACACCAACCTCAAATCCTGAAAATCCTAATCACTTTGGTGTGTATTTTATAAACAAATGTAGGTGTCAATAAAATTGACAGTCAGATTTTCCAGAGAAAACCTAGTGCAAAAGAGACTCCAACATGTATACAATTTCAAACAACCCCACCTGCACAGAGACAAAGTTTATTGGAACAAGAAGTCTTCTAGGAAAAGCAGCTTTGACCTTCCTTTATTATTTTTAAACAATAAGTGAATAAATTTTTAAGGGCAAATGGTCACTTTTTTTCCCTTTAGGAAACTAATATTAGTGATGTTTTAAACTAGTATTAATGCTAAAAAATTTTTAAAATACAAGTTTTCTCCAAAGTACTTCTTTTTCCTTTTCTACCTTTTCTCCTAGAAACTTATTAACTCACTTTGCAGGCTTCAGCTTAAACTTCAGACCCTTTAGAAGATAGGTCTATACCCTCAGAGCTTCCTTGGTGCTCTGGGCCCACTACAGCATTAATGCTGGACTTCACTGCCATGTGTGGTGTTCATCTCCCAAAGACAGAACATCAGCTCCTGACAGCAGAAGGTCTCCTAGTTCCTAGCTTACAGCACAACTCCTACTCTTATTCTGACAGTCTGAGCAAATAGTTCTCAAAGTATTTCCCCACCAGCAGAGGAATCACCTGGGAATTAGTTAAACATGTGAATATGTCAACCTCACACCAGACCTACTGAATTAGGAACTCTAGAAGAGGGCACAGCAATCTGTTTTAAGAAGCCCACTAATGATCTGATGAATGCTGGACTGAGCAGAACACTGGGTGGGTATGTGTACACACACACACAGGGATGCACATTACTTAGAATAACCAAGAGTGAACAGTGCAACAATTAGATAGCTCAGTTTGCATTATTCTCTCCAGAAACCTCTCTGATGAGGCTTTTACTGCTTCCATGAAGTTAATCATTTATTATTATCCTTTGAGGTCACAGAAGCACCAAAAACAGTCTGTTAGTCTGTTAGTACCAACAGTCTTTTGGTAGCTATACAGTGAAACTAAGAAACAAATAAAACAAAGCAATAAAAACTTATCCTTTATCTTTCATTTACCTGCCTATAGAGGTTACTGGATTAACACTGACAAAAAAGAGGAAAAACTAAAATAGATCCCTTAATTTGTTTCAATTTGAACTTCAAGGGTCTGAAGTTCAAGCTCAAGCCTGCTTGCTTGAAAATTGCAATTAAAATGCACTTTAAGTTTAAAATCCCTCAAGTGGGAAAGGTAGACTGCAGAAAGTAGGGTTTTTTTTTGTTTGTTTGTTTGTTTTGTTTTTTTTACAGGGACAGCGAGAGAGAGTCAGAGAGAGGGATAGGCAGACAGGAACAGAGAGAGATGAGAAGCATCAATCATTAGTTTTTCGTTGCCATTGCGGCACCATAGTTGTTCACTGATTGCTTTCTCCCATATGACTTGACTGCAGGCCTTCAGCAGACCGAGCCACCCCTTGCTGGAGCCAGCGACCTTGGGTCCAAGCTGGCTAGCTATTGCTCAAGCCAGATGGGGCCGCGCTCAAGCTGGCGACCTCGGGGTCTCAAACCTGGGTCTTCCACATCCCAGTCCGACACTCTATCCACTGCGCCACTGCCTGGTCAGGCCAGAAAGTATGTTTTTAAGGAAAATTCATTTTGGTCAGTTTTTATTCATTTAAAGCAAACACTGTACGCAGTTCTGTTTACCTAATGCTACAGCATTGCACAAAGAGTAATAATTATAGAAAATTCCTCTGTAGTATATATTTTTTAATTTATCTTGGAGCAATATAAACACATATTGTATCTGAAACAGCTACTTAGATTTGGGCATAATCAAAAGACTAGAGTGACTATTTACTAAAAATCTTCCCTGAACTAAGAAGTTATTGAGAGATTAGAAAATAACAATATGTCTCCAAAGAAAAGTAACAGATGATGTTAGTAGTTTAAATAATGTTGCTGCATCTGAACTCCTCTCTTCTTTGCTTACCTTCTCTTTAGCTTATTTTGACTGGACATTTGAAAAGGCTAAGAATGAAAAATGATTCACTACGCTCATTTCTGTTTTTATAAGCAATCTCTGCAGACTCAGACACCACCATATATTTTCCACCTGAGTTGTGGAAAGAACCATCATTAGAAATTTTATTACAAATGGGCACTTACTTATACACCACTTTCATGGAAGAAAAAATTGGACAGGTGGTCACACAAAATCCCGAAATTCTCAGGGCTCCCTATCTTTTACAGCAGAAGCAATCAGCACTTACACTGTCAAAAGCAGGAAACCCAATTAATCTTGAAGTTAAGGAGCTTACAGTAAACTAAAATATACTTTGTTGGATTCTTTAATTATTAGTACTATTCTTTTTCTAAAATTTGTTCTACTCTGTGAGTTTGTATCTTATTTTTCTTCACCAAAAGAATGAACATTGACATACAGCTTCCTCTGAGTTATCAGTGTATTGGTTTGAAAACAAAACCCTGTAAAAGAGAGTTTTAAGTTGTCTGTTATCAGAATTGCTACTTGCAAGGGTTTACAAATGCAGAAGTTTATCACTTGTTTAGAACATGAAACTATTTTCATGTTACATCAATATGCATGTCTAGAAGCTTGTTTAAGGAAACTATTCACCATGCAAAGTTTTAAATGCACAGTATCAAAGAATAATTTTTGACATTTTGATTCATACATGCTTATAAAGCTCCAAACAACATGGTTTAATTATAAAACATATTTCTACTGCCTTAGTCATGCCAATTAAATTTGATTGGATAGTTTCTTTATTCAACAAGCCCCTTTCATGTCATTTTAATTTACTGTCAAAGCAGACTGAATATTGGAAACTAAATTATTTACTACAGCCCATAAGCCAATAATGTTCCATTTGTCTCGTACAGAGGGAGACTAGACTAACAAGATTATTAAGGACATTACTTGTAATAGCGAATGTCCTTCACTTTATTTAAGCTCCATGCTGTGCTTTCAGAGATCATACTACAAAAGAGTTCCATTTCATTCCATCACAGAACCTCTGATATAAATTATTCTTCACTCCCTTTGTAATATTCTGATCATAGAGAAAGTGGACCCAATGTTGTTGGGTTGAAATGGAAGCATAGTCTCTTTTAAGATAGCGACATAGTTTATTGGTGTTAAACACCTTTGATGCACTCCCTTGTGCCAATTCTGCAAAACAGGGTAAAATCAGTAGTATTTATCTCATAGTAATAACATTTTGCCCATTAAATTCACAAAAGCATTTTGTTTTCACTGTCTTAAATGCAAAAAAAATGCTTCTAAGATTCTCAGATATATAAGTAAATCAACATCTTAGTTTCCAGAAAATCACAGAGTTCAACAGGTATTATATACTGGACAGACACTTCATGTAGAACTCCGTTATTTAAAATCCAAGAAATGAATTAAAACATCTAGAGCAGAAGCACTCTTGAAAGCAGAGAAAATAAATAGAGCTATAGTAAACTCTAATATGCCCATGGTCCAAGGGAATTCCACTGAGGTTAGCCTCATGCTAAGACTTATTTAACATCTTCATTAGTGGTCTGGAGATGGAAGAAACACATCAATTACAATCACAAATGGCAATTAATTGGGAAGTGTTGTAATTATTAGTATAAAAATGAAAAAGAACACAAAGTGGGCTACAGAGGCCAAACCTATAGAAAAAAAAATTCTAAAATGGCAACTGATCAGTAAATTAAAAGACTCTACCAGAGTAGAAATACTAAGTCCCAAAGATGTGCTTGGAAACAACATTTAAAAAATCACAAATTCTGTCAGGCTAGGATCCAGCTGTAAAACAACTCAAAATAATGGCCAAATGGGTGATGCGGTGTCTCAGGAGAGGGAGAAGCGGAGCCATAAGCTCGCTGGGGAGTCGAGGGGAAAAAAAACAAATGTTACCTGGACCACGACAATAGTGGATCAAGATTATTAAAGAAAAACATTAACCAGAAAATAAGGGTAAATAATAGATTTTACAATAAATGTTTATTCTATCTCAATACTGAATGAAAATTTCAAAGACCAGTGTATCAGAGGAAGACTTCATTTCATGTAATAAAATCAGACAATGGTTCTTTTTATGGATCTCACAGTGCTTCAAAAATTATTGAATAAGGCTTAGAGTAGAGGGCCATAAAATTAGAAGTGGATGAGAAAAAATAAAAGAAAAATAACAGTAGGGAAACAAAATGGAGTCAGGAATTAACCTAATACAGTTTATCTTTGTTTTAAACCACATAAGTGTTGAGCTGTAATCTATACCATTCTGAAAGCACAGCACAGGGTCCAGGTTTCCAAGTGGACCAATATAATTGCTGAATAACATATTTTAGATATCCTGCACTTGGCACACCTTGGAACTACTGCATGTTCAATTCCAGACCACCACAACAAAGCAAGTATAGCAATAAAGCAAGTCCTAATCTTTTGTGGGTGAAGGGGCTTGCCTTCAATTTGCAAAGAAAATGCAACATCTGTGAAACACAATAAAGGGAGGAACAATAAAACAAAGTATGCCTGTATTTCACAAATGATTATCAAATCATTCTCCTTCTTAAATGCATGTTCCTATGCAAGGTAAAATAATTCTACCAAAATAATATACAGAATTACATTGTGCAATTGATGTGAAGCACATTTTCTCCAGTAATGTGGAATAAGCTATTTAGGAGTGCTTTGACCATTAAGCAATCAACCATCTTTTGATAAAGGAAAATATAGTAGGGCCTTAGCCACATTTGAAGGGTTCTATACACTACAGTTAAAAGCAATGCATTCTCTCATAAGTTTTTCTTCAGTTATTGCACTGTTTAACTCAATTATGAAAAGAAAATCTACTTCTAATTTTGTTGAGGTAAATGCTTGTGAAGGGAGCAAATTGCACTTTCAAAGCAATAGGTCTCAATTTTGACGCTGCAGAGTATGTACAAGGTGACACTCCTGCATCCGGCTCAGATTTACGCAATCATGGGCATATATTTCAAGGCAAATGCAGCTATAATGTTTATGTTAAAAACAATAGGTTATGACAGCAGTCAGATTGTTCTATATCCCTCAAGTGTTGAAAATAAATTGTTTCTTTTTGCACACAAGAGATGAAGATTACCAAGGTGAAACATGACAGAAAATATGTAGAAAATGATCTTGTCTGTAAGCAAGGCTTGCTTTCTGGTACTGGTTGATAAAAAGTACCCTACAGGATACCATGTGTTGCCTTAATGAGTCAAATGACAATGAATTTTGAACAAGGAGCCTTGGAAAAAATATTTTTGTTGTTACCTGGTCTTCTACTGAAATTCTATTCACACATAAAATGACAAAGTTTTGAATTTAAACACTGCCTACAAACAAGTTTTTATTTACTCTCAAGATGGTGGTAAGCCTGGATACATCAGGTTCTCAGTGATTACCTGTTGAGTATATGGCTAAATTGGTTCTCTATGAACTTAGACCTCTCTCCTACCTAGTCATCCCTACCTTCTGTTGAAACTCCCCTTATCACTTAACTAAAAGAAAACCAGTATTTCTCAATACTAACACCCTGAGAAGTCTTCTTACCTTTCCTCTTCTCAGAGCCCCAGGAAGAACAAACCAGAAAAAAAAATGTGAGGACAAATATATACCACTTTCAAAAAAGATATAAACTTGCTGATATCATTTTGCTTCCCCCTCTGAATTCTTGATCACACACTTACTTTAATTACTGACATAACCTTGCAGCTGAAGGACATCTGATGAGGAGCTATGATTTATTGTGACTCTCAGGACCTTGCACAACTTGAAAAAGTTGAGACTTTACCCTAACTTGTGTACATATTAGTTACAGCCGACTAAATTACCAGACATTACACATGAAGCAAGACTTTCCATATTCATTTTATATGCCATGCTGTGATTTATTCCTCCATTATTGGACCATTTGCTTGGTAAAAGAGCTAATTACTAAACCCACTAACACAAATGGGAAGAACTAACTCATCACACTGCCCCACTAGGTAAAAGTTACAAGAAGAATTTCATTAAGCCTTGATTCAATTATAGTATGATTTCATTTCAATAATATATGTCTGCAGATAGTATCATATCTTGGCATTTTAATTTCTTAGAACTTTTGAAATACAGTGGAAAAAATTTAAATAAAACATTACATATTCGGTCAAATTACTTGAATTTTTTAAATGCAGAATTCATTTTCCCTCCCTATCTTCCTGATCCATGATCTATTTAATCTGAAACTTAAACATAATCATTAATAGTTTATTCAGGGAGGTTTAAGTGTTAAAATATTTGTTTATAGGATGATAGAGGGTAGAAAGCGAAACCAAATAATTGTAAAAAAAGAACAAAACAAGAAAATATTTTTAACTCATTAAATCATTTTCCATTTATATGCATACTGACATAATTAACTATCCCCATAATTTCTATCTGAATGTTATCAATATCAGCTCTAACATGTATATATAACCCTAGGATTGCCTGGATCTGCAGGAAATATGCTCACAATCTTTATAATCTCTTTGAAGTTAATGCTACATATTTCTTAGATCCAAAAGAATTCTGGTTTATCACTCATGTATATTCCCATAATATAATATTTGCTTTTCTATGAACTGACCAATATTCTAATGAGGTATTCTTTTGTATTTTATTTTTAAGAATGTGCTGTGAATTTACAAGATTAGATTCTTAATGCAAGGGTGGAAATGCACACTATATTATTCTGTGAAAATGTACATGATAAAAACCAAACATGTATAAATATATGTATTTTAATCTTGTAATTATAGTGTATGCAAAATGCATAGTATATATACTGCATTCAAAGATTTTAATATACTTATCTTCTTTATGTAAATATCTATGCATAAAATTCTATAAATAAAATTGTAAGAGTGAATAAGATTTCAACATAGAAAATATATATGCAAATATATATATATGTATTCATGTATATTTTCTTGATTGAACTTTATATACTACCCTCCATTTTGACTGAAACAGTGAAATAACTAGCATGTTGCCTCTCTGAAGCCGAAAGCAATTTCCTTTTCTAATTTTAGTTATGCAAAGCCTATGGGCATCATCAGCATTTAGTAATTAGTTTTATAATTACTGCTGTTTTGCTCACTGTCATTCAATTTTTCTTACAACATGGTCTGGGATTGAAACATCCCCCATCCACAGCTGTGTAAATTGCTATTCATTTATAAGGCAAAAAAAGTAACATTCCACATACATCATTATTCAGTCAAGAATGGTTTGCTGATAGTTAGGTGATGCCTTGAGTGCATAAGCTGCCCACTAAAATGCCAAGGAAAATGGCATTCCAAATTCCAGGAAATGCCATCCAACCGAGTAGAGAAAGAACATGAAAGCTGCCAGAAGGGTGAGATGACATCAGAGAGTCTAGCGAATTAGGAGACATCTAAAGCTCCTGACATCAAGACAAGCATTTGAAACGTTAGATAACAGGACTTTTGTTCTAAAGGAAGTAAGAAAGAGACATGCATGCAGATTACACATAGTTGTTCTGTGTTCACAACTAGTGTGTTCACTAGTGTGTCTTTTTTATTTTTGTCAAGAAGTAGAAATATATAATTTTTTATTAAATATTAAATGAATATATTGGGATGATATTATTTCACAAAACCATACAGATTTCAAGTGTACAACTTAATAACACATCATCTGCACACCACATTATGTGTACTCCATGCCAAGCAAAGTCTCTTTATTCCGTCTCCCTTTTCCTATACTTTGTCCACTTCTACCTAAGTGAAATAAAGGTGAAGGGATTAACTGAAGTATATATATACACATAACACACAGGCAAAGACAAAAGTGTGGTTATGGGGGGTGGTAGCTAGGTAGAAGTGAGGTAGTGTGTTTCTTTTGAAAGGTAACCAAAGCCTCAGAAAGGTTTCAATCACGATAGTTTAAATTTCCTGAAACTCACTGAAGAAATCAAAACCCAGTTCACTATGTGGATTTAATTTAACCAATCAGTTTAATTTAACTAATAAATTGTACAATCAAAACACTGACCGCCTGACCTGTGGTGGCGCAGTGGATAAAGCATCGACCTGGAATGCTGAGGTCACTAGTTTGAAGCCTTGGGCTTGCCCGATCAAGGCACATATGGGAGTTGATGCGCTCTTCTCCTTCCCCCCTTCTCTCTCTCTGACTCTCTCTCCCTCTCTCTCTCTGTCCCCTCTCTCTAAAACTAATAAATAAAATCTAAAAACAATTTTTAAAAACTAAACATTTAAAAGAAAACATTGACCTTGCTTTCCTGAAAACTGAAAACTTAAAGGTTAACCACGTTTAGCATAATGTTGCTGTGGTAAATATAAATTTAAAAACCCTCTCCAAAAAAATCAGAGTTTTTATTAAAATATATATTTGAATATACTATCTGCAGTTAGATTCTCTTAAGATTTGTGGAAAATCAAAGAAAAATTACTAGGAGTCTCATTTCATGGACTAATGTGTTAGGCCAAGCTAGGATATTTAAGAAACCACTTTACGGGGAGTTGGTTTCGAAGCTACCCATACATCTCAGGACATCCTGCCTGGGGAAGCACAGTAACATGCTCCAAAATTAAGAGCCCATCTGAACTTGAACAAACCACTCAATGCCTCTGTGCCTTATTTTTCTCATGAGTAAAACTGTAGAGAACCTGTCCTTCTTCACAGGATAACCCAGCCCCTGAAGCAGGATGATGATTATGGAGACAAACTAGAAAGGACAGGAACTTTCTCCAGGTATCCAAGGTTCTGTCATGTATCCTTTAGACCTCAGGCTACAGAGAAGGGGCCAGAGCTGTTTCTTAGCTTAATAAGCAACTCTCTGCATCTGCTGTAGAATTCTCCCACAAATGCTTTCTAGATTTTTTTTAATATCAGAAGTTTTATTATTACAAATAAATTACAAATGTTTCGAGAGCAAAAATTCATATTCTATTTCCTTTTTTATCTCCAAGATCTAGGGAACACATGGCAGGTGGTTAATGCATACACTTTATTCTAAATGAATAAGTAAAACTAAAATGAGGTAAGATAAAGGAGAAAGACTGCTAAAAACTGGAAGGTTTTTAGCCAGAGAGCCATTCTACAAGTGACACATAGAGCAAGCCAGAGCTGGAGGTAAGGCTAAATAAGAGAACCAGATGGTCAGGTGGAAGGTGTAGTTACCCCACAACTTCTGAGCAAAGAGCAAGCACCTAAAAATATTTTATTCTTTGATTCTTTTCCAGAGGAGACAGATAAAATTCAGTAAGGACAGGGAGAAAGCTGAACCAACCTTGGGGCTGGGCTACAAAACCACTGAGTAAGATGACTAAACAACGCAACACACAGATGCTAAGTAGCTTTGAGAATTATATCAATAAAACATTCATGTCTTGTACCCAAGATACACTTGTGGAGAAAAGATTCATTTGATTCACGGTTTCTGAAGATGATAAAAAATCCTGATTTTGAATTTATTTCCTTATGAATTGAATAAAGGTAGATTTGAACCAAATATTTCAAGTCTAATTTTCAAATATTTCTTTTTCAAAATTCTGTCTATATTTGTGTGTGTGTGTGTGAGTGTGTGTGTGTGTGTGTGTGTGTGTATCATTTTCTCAGAGATTCTCTGGTATCTTTTCTATTCCAAGTTTGTAGTGTCTTTCTCAAATAAAAGTCATAAAAAGAATACTGAAGGGTCCTTCAAGGAAGGAATCACAGAGTTGTTGGTTTACTGTTAACACAGTGATTACAAGTTGCATTATGCTTAAACTGCTAGTTGCAGATTGTTAAATAAATGAAAAGACCATAAACTGAACAAAAGCTAAAGAGATCAACCATTATTTCAATGAACAAAAAGTCTAACAATCCCCATTCCTCATTCATAATAGCGCTTAATTAATGCATGCAAGTAAAAGGAGGACAAACAAAGGACAAACAGAAGAATAAAGAGGTTTCTCTTTAACACATTTACACAGAAATTAATGGAATTTAAAGGTGTATCTGGCAGGAATGGGGGAGAGGGGATAGAGGAATCCATTCATTTGAGTTACTGTAAACTTAAGAAATGTGCACAATCTTAAATTTATTTTCTTTTAAAAATTGTATTTCGCTATCAATACATAGTCTTCATTTACACTCTGACTTGATAAACTGAATTATTTTTCATGTCATTTTATATGGTTTGTAGCTTACAAGTTAAATTTTGTGTATTTTCTACATTTTACTTTGCCATAAAAGACATGACTACAATGCCGAATTCATTCAAGGTATCAGAAAGTCTCCTGAGCAAAGCTTCTTACTAAGCTCGATGTTTACAGAATGCAAATGGTAACACAATTAAGAACCAAGTAAGGACATTTAGTAATAGTGATACAAACTCAAAATTGACTGTAACTTACTATTTATGGGTGATAGATTTCTGGACTGATAGTGAACCTGCTAATTTTCAAAAACAGACCAAATAAAGTTATGCAAATATGTTTCTCTTTGTGACAAAGAAGAGAGTTGACACAAAGCACCGTTACTGTGTAAAATGTGCTCTGGTCTCTAAACCCCTAGCCACAGTTGGCTGGCCAACTCTCTCTGATCCAGTTCTAGTCTTCTAGGACTACAGAGAATATGGGAAAGAAATGGAAACTGAGTGATTAGGATTCAGTCACACTAAACATTAAAACTGCTGAGGGAAAAGTCACTTAATAAAATGCATATAGAAGAAACATATCTGTAATCACAAAGGCACCCACAGTTACTATATAAATTCTGCACAATAATTTTAATCAACAACAAAATTCTATCACATCATGAGAAGGCAGGCCTCTTTCAAATGATAATAATGCTTGGGACAAATAGAAGGCAGCAGGAAAAACGAAAGACCAAAGGTCCAAAGGTGAGGTGAATTAATTCCATTTTAAGCCACAAGCAGGAGTCTACAGGAGCGGAATAGGGCTGTTGAGGACAGGACACTGGATATCACTCATTCAGGAGGTGGCCGGGAGTAGGAGGCAACTCAACAACAAACAACACGTAGACCTAAATCCAGTAAGTCTGCTGTACACTTCCCCATTTCTTGTCTGCTGACTGAGTGCTAGAAAGATTCCAGAAGAAATATTTAGAAATTTACTTTTATATCCACACTCACCTGAAGAATACACTTGTTTATGGAAAGTCTTATAAAAGTAAAAACTGATTATTTAGAAAAAAGAGCTAGCCACCAGAAGAAATTTCTCCAGAAAGTTGAAGACAAGTGCTAGCAAATCCAAAAGAGAATTTAGTACTTTCAAGAACACTTTGATTTAAATATGTTTTAGTGTTTTGATCTCACTAAAATTTATTTTCCATTAGTGCTGTATCTATTATAATACACATTTGAATTAGCATCATATTTGTATCTGGTTACAAATCCTTTTATGCACTAAAAAGGCATATTTTAAAGAAAAAACGTCTTCTTAAAGAGTCTGAGTAAGAATAATACAAAGGAGTCAGAACAGTATAATTTTTTTTCATTATATTTGGTAGCACAGAATTAACATGCATAGATGTAAGTAACTACAACTCTTTATCAAAATACATTTTCAGTAAATAAGTACCATAAATATAAAAACTGAATTTCCTTCAGACACTTTAGGAGAGAAAAAGTTTTCCCCAAATCCTTTTTATAACTGCTAATAGCTATTAATTTTAATGACACTAAATAGTAAAGGGTTAAAATAGGCATAAATTAACTTTATTGTCAATCATTACATACAGAAGAATAATTAACTCACTATGTTTATTTATCTACTTTTGCTACTTGATTAAATGAATGATTGATGACAGGTCTCTTGTTTTCCTTTCTTTCCTTTTTGTCAGTATAAATGATCAGTATGAAACTAAATGGTGACATTAAAGTGAAATCATTAGCAATCCAATGCAGGCTGACGTACATGCAAGAGGTTCTGTCTCCTTCACTATGAGAAATCATATAAGATCTCTTTATACCCTCAAACAGACATATAACATAGACAAACTTCCCCTCCATCTCCAGAGTCTGTTATGTCTATAATTATGCCAAAGGCCATTCATTTTTTTTAAAGTCATTATAAATAAAGACAATTTACAGGCTTCTACGTTCACTGTTGGTCAAATTTAAGAACTATGTTACTGTTTGGCATTTGTGGTCTTACTAGAACTAACAGATATCGAGAATTCCTTGAGGTAGACTTATTCAAAATTAAAATATCAAATAAATGACCAATGATCACTGGAGTCATTTGATTGGTCTAGATATGTAATAATTTCACATTTAAAAAGGCTGTTAGTTCTAGTGCTCTGCAAGTCAGGTGACTACCATGAACAGCAGTAATCTATCACATATGGTCAACAAGGACAGAAGGTTTGTTACACATACAGGGCATAAGTGGCATATAATTGCATCGGAGAGTCTTCTTTAGACCCCAAATCCACTCTAAATGCCCTAGACACCAAAGTGAAAAATTAAGATCTCTGAGAAACCTGTATTTGAATATCTGATTTGAACTGGCTGCTCTTCTGAGCATTGCTTAATGGTTATTTAAAATGTTACTGCTGTTTGACAATTTCACTATGTGTTTCTTTGAACAAGATCATGCAATGTAGTAAAAGGAACAGTTTCAATAGGGAGCAAAAAGAGAAGGGAAAAAAGAATATTCAAAGTAGAAGGAAGGCAAGAGATGACTGCAGAACAAAGTCTGAGAACTCAGATTTCACCAACATATCAAATTTCATTAATTACAGTAAGGGTAAGATTAGCAACAGACATAATTTGAAACAGAGAGTAATATAGAATGTAGAAGCAGAGAGTGAGTTCAGCAAAGAACTTACAAGATCAAGGTATTATATACTTGACACCATGCAAGTCGCCCCACTATTTTGTAGTATAATGTTACAAGAAGAAAAACCATGAGAAAAACATTTAGTGTACTGTAAAAATATGGCTTCATGGTTTCAACTTAGTGTGTGCATGTAGTTACTTGTTACACCAACAGAACATGCTCTGTTGTGAAGATGAGTTCCTTCAAAGCACCACACTCTTACTCTCCAAGTGTACCCTGGCCAAACAAGTTAGTTATGGCTACAGCAAAGTCTAGGGATGGGTTCCAGAATATTTTCTGCTTATAGAGTTAATTTATTCACATGTGAACAATAACAATGACACTAACAACAGCTGGACCAAAATCTAAGCAACTGCCTACTATCAGTCTCACTCAATATAGTTTTGGGTATTGGCTGGCAATATGCTGAAATGCAATTAGTACCTAATGCCTGACAAGACAAGATGCTATGGTAAGTAAATGCATAATACTTGTCTAGATAGGAATTTTACAACATAAATTTAAAGAACAGAATTTTTTAGTCTTTCTTGCTTTTGGTACAGAGGCTAATATCAATTGTTTCAGGCCTCATGAGCTACTTGTTTATGTCATGGGCCAAATGGAATGATTTTCATTTGGTAAAATTGGTCAATATACAAAGCATCAAAGTTCACTTTAAGAAAGAGTCTTTGAATATCCTTCTTTTTATTCTTTACTTGCATATATTTTAGACATAGAGAGAAAGAGTAATTAAAAGGTACTCTATATATACAAGAAAAAGTGATTTTCACTGATGAAGCTTTAAAAGTATAAAATGTGAACCCTGGCTGGTTGGCTCAGTGGTAGAGCATCGGCCCAGCGTGTGGAAGTCCTGGCTTTGATTTCTGGTCAGGGCACACAGGAGAAGCACCCATCTGCTTCTCCACCCTTCCCCCTCTCCTTCCTCTCTGTCTTTCTCTTCTCTCCCGCAGCCAAGGATCCATTCAAGCAAAGTTGGCCTGGGCACTGAGGACAGTTCCATAGCCTCCGCCTCAGGTGCTAGAATGGCTTCCACGGTGATGGAGCAATGCCCCAAATGGGCAGAACATCACCCCCTGGTAGGCATGCCAGGTGGATCCCAATCGGGTGCATGCGGGAGTCTGTCTGACTGCCTCCACACTTCTAACTTCGAAAAAATACAAACAAACCAAAACAAAATAAATAAATAAAAATATAAAATGTGATCACGGTTGTGCAATAGTTTGCATGGTTTTCTACCCAATTCACAGCTGAAGATATCTTAGTCCACTATAAAAATTGGTACTCTGAACCTAGAATTTTTAAAAAGATAATGCATTAGTGCAGTGGTTCTCAAACTTTTTAAAATTGGAGAGCATTTAAAATCTTACAAATAATTGTAGGCACACTACATACAAATTTCTGAGAAATATGTTATAAAAGTCAAATATTAAAGAAAAAGATATAAAGTCCAAGCATGCTTTTATGGTAATTATATGAAATAAATACAAGATTAAATTTATTATGACATTAAAAATATTTTTATATTACATTTTTTGAGTTATGCTTTTTAGAATTTGTAAAAAAGAAGGATTAAAAAATAAAAGATGGCAAAAAAGTTATCTTTTTATACATATACATACATTCTTAGTAAGATTTAGTAAATTTGGCAGGTCCCAGCATGAATGTGTTAAGTTTTTTCATTCTTGTGTTTATGAGAAACATGAGCTTGATGTGTCCGAGCAATTTCTTCAATGTTTGGGCATATATTTGAAAGGCAAACTCTCATTTCCTCGTCAATACATTGAAGAATTCCTCTCTTTTTACTCTTAATTGTGTTGAGTGCAGAAAACACCCACCATACATATCATCTTAACTTTATACCAAACAAAGAATAGAAGAAACTTGCCTCCAGTCTTTCCTGGGAACATGGGAACATGGGGGATAATGTAAACAATCCAGCATCACAGCTTAACAGCCTTTTGCAACCTAATCAGGCAAGTGAGGTGGGGGATTGGGCAGACTGTCAGCTTGCAGCCAATTCCCCACACCTCTGTCCCCCAACAATCTAAACTCCAAAACTCTGTTGGTTGTTTGGTCCCCAACAAGCACATATTTCTCTGGAATACCGTAGGGCGTACCTGGAAATCTACTAGGGCGCACACTTTGAGAACCACTGAATTAGTGTAAAAAATGATCAAGGATCTCCAATTGCACACAAAAATATAGACTCTTTAAATCACTTAAGTAACACCTGGTATGGTAAAGCAACAGAAATGTGATATGAATAATTTCATGCCTTCCAATAATTTTCTAAAATACATTGCTGTTAGACACAACTACATACCCCAAATTTATTGTTTATATTTTCATTCACTTTCCCTTACTTTAAGAAGATTTAGACACTGAAAACAGAAATGTAAAATATATACTATATTTGGAGAAATCATTCCTTGCTTTTTTTTTCAAAGAACTGTTTTTACAAAATACAAATTGCCACATATATCTTTTACCTAGAGTATTTCTCTAATATACAATAAATGTGATTTTATTAACTTACTTATAGGAGAAAATTTTATAAACAATTTTTCTGGGACTTATTGTAAAAGTGCAATACCACTCTATAGGAGGGCACACATAAGTAAACAGAATTGTAATTGTCACTATAAATTCTTATAGAACTCGGGAAATATTTGAAAAATACTTGAGGAACTACTTGAAGTATGAAACAGGTCACCTGAATAATTTTTAAAATGTATCTTTATTAGTAGGCTAAAATATCCTATTTTAGTAATTTCCCCCATCACAGTTTGTAATTTTACATTAGTATACATAAAATGTTAAAATATGAGGAGACAGCATATATAGGTGGATTTTGTGTGGAGCAAAAATACTCCTGTTTTAATAATTCACATAACACCCTTATACAGGTAAGAAAAAATGAGATTATTTAAAAAGTAACCACAATAACTAACAACTCTTAGAATGAGAGGAAGCTTTGTATCAAGTTAAGGCAACTTCTATGCTGGTCTTTGCTCTATGAACACCCTTACTGAATGAGTCTATTAATTTGTCATTATAGGTATGTGATTTTGCATTTTAAAAGAGCAATCTAATTCTCTTTGATGTAACTATCAAGTTTATTGTTGAATAAAAATAAAAGATAAGGATTTTGTCAGATATTATCTGCTGCTATTAACAGAAGTTTTAGGGTTCTTTCCCAGGGGTCTATAATTCACAAGAATTATCTTATTTTCTTAATTCTGTCACCAAAATCAAAGCAAGCTGAGTCTACTGCTGTAGATTTTGGACAGCCCGAGTTCAGAGGTCAGATCTGAGACTAGATCCAGTAATACACTAGAAATGGTGCCTATGATGTTAAACTACAGAGAATTAACATGTATTAATTTGGCGCTAGTTAAGTAAATGCTTCTGGCATTTCCTTCAGCACCTCCACTCATTTTCAGAGAATAGACTGCTATAAAGGAATGTAGGCTCATTAGAGTTTATTTCCTCAAAATACTGAAGGATAGCTAGTCTCTCCTCTAAGGAATCAGAAAACTGCATTCATTTCCTTAGAAGAAGGATAAGTAAGACCCCAATCCTTTTTGTTTTTGAGCAAGCATCACAGGTTTGAAAATGAAGAATTTCATCTTGTTGTCACACCCTGCTTTACCTTGTTTCAAGGCTGGCTGTGTTTTCTTTACCCCAAATGAAATTTTAGCAGGAGCAGAAGCCAAATGCTTAAAATGAATGATCAAATTACAATTCGTATGAATCTATTCTTTCATGCTGCTCTGCTCAGAAATAGCATCATAAATGCACATCTGCAAAGACTGTGTAACCCCCCTTCCCTGAATTGTACAAATTATTAGAGTCGTTGACAAAAGGTTTTTTTTGTTTAGGGGTTGGTCTGGGCACTCTCTTTGGCAGACTGCCACTTTTCTAGCAGTAGAAATATTGCTTGTAGAAAGACACATTGTACCGAACAGCTGTTCTGCTAAAACATTGAGCTAGCAACCCAAGAAATGACTGACTTCACATGTGAAACAAAACTGTTCCCTCCTTTGTGCTAATTTAAATGGCATAAAAGTACAAAACATTCCCTTCCATGCTGTCTAGTCTTCCCACCCAATTATAGGCTTCAGTAGGATGTATGTGAGCTGGGTGCCAAGGCATGTGACACTCCGGCCACTGCCCCAGTGTCTACATGAACCTTATCTGTGCCACTGTGAGGTGCCCACAACAGTAGGTACTCTTCTGCTCTAAACCTTCTTATATTCAACTCTAAAGTGCTAAGGGGTTTTCTATGAATTATATACATTAGAATTGCAAAATTAAAAAATATACCTTAATCCGGCCTTTCTTCTATGTCTATGAGAAGCAAAGATATTAGAAAATTATATTTGATTAAACTCTTCATTTTAAGTACAGTATACAAGTCATACTTTAAGTTATTTGAGATAAATTATATTTGATTAAAGTCTTCATTTGTAAATACAGTATACAAGTCATACTTTAAGTTATTTGAGATTATCATCAGATAATAGAACTATAGACAAGCATTCTGTGTACTACATGGCATTTAGATATTCTGTTTAAAATACTCTTGAAAGAAATAAATTCATAAACTTACTTAACATCTGAGGAACCATAATTCCCATTAAATATCACCATGCTTACAGCTTTAACTATGTTTATGCATAATAAATTATCTGACACCAATGAGCACCTAAAATAAAGACTTGGAAAATTTTTCATTTAAAAGCAGAACTTCAGCCTGACCAGGTGGTGGTACAGTGGGTAGTACGTTGGCCTGGACGCTGAGGACCTAGGTTCGAAACACTGAGGTTGCCAGCGTGGGATCATAGATATGAGCTCATGGTCACTGGCTTGAGACAAAAGGTCACTGGCTCAGATAGATCCCCCTGGGTCAAGGCACATATGAGAAAGCCATCAATGAACAACTAATGTGCCACAACAAAGAATTGATGCTTCTCATCTCTCCACATTCCTGTCTATCTCTGTCTTCTGTCTCTCTCTCACTAAAAAGAAAATAATAAGGTAGAACATCATAAAATAATTTTCTTAATTTTTTTTTTAAGTGAGAGGAAGAAATGTAGAGAGAGACAGACAACAGACTCTCTACATGCGCCCTGACTGGGATCCACCAGGCAATCCCGGTCTGGGGTCCATGCTCGAATCAACCAAGCTACATGGCACTACAATATTTTCTGAGCATATGTGTCACTTGCACTAGATTATAAACTCCTAGAAGGTTCAGTCGTTTTCTCTCTTTGTATTCCCCTTAGAACTTAATATAGAGTCTTACAATGTTGCAATAAGCATTTAAATACTTAGAGGATAAATAGGTAAGTAAAGTGAAAAAAGAAATATGACCCATTCCTGTTCTCTAATGGCAAAAATAATTGTTATCCTAAAACCAACTCTAAGATTACATCCATAAAACCAAAAATCTGAGGAGGAAAATGTCAAACACACCCATTGTTTCAATAAACTGGCCCTTTCATTTCAGATACAGCCTATTATATGACTGCGTTTGTCTTCTTATCATCTCAATGAAATACATATTAATGCATATAATCAACTATGATATCTCATCGTAAACATTAAAAATAACATTAAGTTGCTTTACTATCCCCAAATTTCCTGTGTCATAAACACTAAATTCTTCTGCTCTGTCATATGATACAAGTTAACACTTTTTACATATTAGAATCCCAAAATGTATTTCAGAAGAAATACTGCATGTTGAACATCTCTTCCTCCTGACAAACATCATTCTGAGAATATTATCTTTCCAGGAAAAATAAGACAAACAAAAAAATACAACTTACTTCTAACATGCTAAAACACATAAACAGGGAATTCTAACATGCCTCTGGCAGTCCCGATGTAGACCTAGCCTCCCAAGAGAATCTAGGCATATAGCAATGTAAGACCAGCTGGATTCTCAAGCTCCAAAGCACCATTTTTTTTTTAAAGAAAAAAACCTGAGATCAAAGTGATGTTACTTGTATAGAGTCACCAAGATAAGATCTCAGGAGTGTGCAACCTCACTGGCCAACATCTTTCTACTAACAAGGCATTCTGAAGAGAAATGAAAATGATTTGGATAATTACTTCCATTGCATTCATACACTTTCCTCCTTCTTTGGCTTTTGTACATGAACTGTACCTTTATTATGATTTTTTAGAGCTCCCTGCAAAGGTCCCCTTTGCTAATCTCAGTGAAGGTATTATTTAACTTTCCAACAGTAAATGTTCATAGAGAAAATATTTAGTGACTCGCAGCAAGAAGGTTTGATCTGATTGCCTACCAAATATAAATCACAAAATAGCATAGACTGAACAACTTGATACATATTTTTCTTCAACTTCAGGGTCTCAGAAGTCATAGGAGAGACAATAAAGAGGATATTAGGTCATGTGTCAGCTAAGAAATACCACTGCACCACTTTACAGAGTTCCTGAGTGTGGGCAGAGTGAGGCTGCTTTGCATCTGCGCCCCTGTTTCCTTCCAGAACTCCAGACTAGACTGCATTTTGCTATGCATTTTTCAAATCTCTTTTCAAAGTGAAAAATGAGAGCAATTTTGCTTTGATGCTAAGATTCTTCTAAAAACCTGGATACTATTCATCTATTTTAATAGAAGAAAGCCAATATTTTAAAGTATTTATATAAAACCCAAACTGTGTACACAGTCTGTTTCCATCATCAGTGCTGATATTCAACACAGCCTTATTTTCCAAACTGTAAAATTACATATGAGTGATGGGCTTTAATTACAAAACATTTCTAAAAAAAACATTTAAGTCTGGATTGCTTTGGAATGTTATGACTATGAATTCATGAATTTCAAGGTTTTTTTCTTCAACCTCTTAGTATAGTCCTATCCACCCTTTGAGCACTCACTGACTTACAGATCTCAATGAACAATGGCAGAAGACCACAATAGTGATTTCTCAGTGACTGGGTATTGTTCTTTAGTAACAAGTTTAATTTAGTACACTGTGAAAATTAAATTATCCACATAATTTAGCCATATTTCTTTACTTTATATACAAATGGTTTGGGAGATATATTTATTTCTACCTGCAAATGACTTATATAGCTTCACCAATCTACTCAGACTAATTCCGGTAATAATATTAGATTCTTGGTATCCAAATTTCACATTTCTTTTTTCTAATGATTATTTTGTGATAGTTACGGCCAAATCATGCCTTAACCCACCAGTTGAATCAGAAAGACAGCTAACAATTATTTAATTGAATTGACCAATTATTTGATTAATTAAGTCAAAATGCCCGAACAACAGTCCTGTATTCGCAAAGCTTTAATCCCACTTTTCTTTCAGAAGGCCCTGGAGCTAGAGAAGACCATTTGAACTGCCCTAGTTTGGGTCATTGGCTACATTAAATTGAGAGAGCAGGCTCAAACAATAAGCCAGACAATGCCAATAACTTTATATGACTTTACACTTCATTTTCAGTAATATATACAACATCGAAAATAAATGCAACCATGAAAACCTAGTGAAATATGCAACACCACACCCTTACTGGCACACAATTTAGTTGTACTGGCCATTAGAGTAAATAGATTATATGAGCACACAGCTCTGAAAATGAAAAACAAAACAACAACAACAAAACCCCCACAAGACTCAACCTGTCCAATAGAAGGATGTTTCTTAACACAATGGGTTCTAAAGAGGGACTTCAGTACCGTCCAGTTCTCTTACAGCGTCTGGCACACTGCCCTCTACAGATCAAATCTGGCCTACTATCTGTTTCTGTATAATCCCTAAGCTAAGATTTACAAAAATTTAAGCAGTTAAAAAATAACTTGTAAGAATATTTAATGACATGTCCCAATTAGATTTAAGAATCTACAAATAAAGTTTTATTAAAATACAACCACACTCGTTCAATTATGAATTGTCAGTGGCTGCTTTTGTGCTTTAACAATAGGGTTGAGTAAGTTGCAGCAGAGACTAGCTGGTACACACAGGCTAAATTATTTACTATCTGGTTCTTAACAGAATAAGTTTGCCAACACCTGTTCACAGCTCTGTATCTAGTTTTTGTCTTGGCTTACTAATTTTCCCTTTTAGGATATCTTTGACCAGTGTGGGAAGAATAGACAAGGTAGCATTAGTCATAATTTCTAAGGAAGAAATGAGGAAGAACACCAGGATGTGCACATGTGCTCACCTGATTATTGGTAGAAATAGGTCATTTATAAAGTTTTTAAGAAAATTCCACATAGATAGTTTAATCAATTTTCTTCCTTCCATATCCTGATTGATATTGCAGTTGTCAGTTAAGCACATTTCTTACACACAACAAACAGCCCTGAAGCCCCAGAGAAGGTTGAGCCTGTGAGGACTCGACACTGACCAGCTGGAGATGCAGGAAACTGGGACTGAACACTTTTCCATCTGACCTTTGCCTGTGAATAGTCTAACAGTGTAATCCAAATTTGGGCACGATGGTAACATTTGACCTAAAAAGAACTGGTGTATACACATGAGCCATATAGAAGAACATATGTTCATGTGAAATGTAAATGGGAAAAATGGATACCAATGACAGCTGAGGACACGGGCTGAACTCAGAGAACTCTCTTTGTTATGGAGAAAAATATGCTGAATTAGGATTACAAAAGCCCAAATTTCAGTCCTATGTTTTTCAGTGACTTTGTTTGTGTCACTAGACTTTACATGGTTTTTCTCAGCACAATAGCAAAGGGATTGCATCAGATGATCTGTAAAATCTTTAAACTGACAATTCTGTCGGCCTTCTTTTCCTGCCCAGGGTCTGACATTTGCAGACATATTATGGACCCAGAAAGGGTGTGGAAAATTGCAGTCAATCAGTATTCAAAGCCACAATAATTTTACAGATAGAGGTCACCACATGTTTATTAAGGCATAGCTAAGATTCATGCACAGTATCCAGAAAGCCGTTTCTGAAAATTAAAGCCACAGTACAATTTCAATCATATAAAGCAGTCAAAGGTGACTCCTTTGCTGTGCCCATGAAATATTGTCATCTTCAGAGTGCCGAAACTCTATGTTGTGCTTTGCAAGAGGTGACAGGACTAACAAAACTATGTTAAAGAACGCTAGCCCTAAAGAACAGAGCACACAAACTGAAAGTTCTCAAGAACTGAGTGCAGTGCAGTATCATGCAGTGCCACAGGGTGCCATGACCTAAACACTGCATGATCAGGAACTGGCAGGCTTCTGAAAATAAGTTTGATGTGATACAGAATGTGAGCACATTCCTAAAATTTGTCAAGGGGTAAAGTAATATGTAAAGTTCTCAGTTTAAATTTTGTCTATGTCATATATTTGGCACTTGACTTTTTAATTTAAAAGTATCCCTTAATAGAAGACTGGATAAAGAAGATGGGGTACATAGATACGGTGGAATATTACTCAGCCATAAGAAATGATGACATAGTGCCATTTATGACAACATGGATGGACCCTGAGCACATTTTACTGAGTGAAATGAGTAAATCAGAAAAAGCTAAGAACTGTGTGATTTCACACATAGGTGGGATATAAAACTGAGACTCGTGGACATAGATAAAAGTGATTACCAGGGGAAAAGAACAGTGGGGGGAAGGGAGCATGCAGGAGGGGGTGGGAGAAGGCTGTAAAGGGGGACAAATATAAGGTGACAGACAATGATTTGACTTTGGGTGATGGGTACACAACATAATCAACAGTTCAATGCTATAGAAATGTTTACCTGAAACCTATGTACTCTTATAAATCAATGTCACCCTGTTATATTTAGTTTTCTAATTAAAATTAAATTAAAAGAACGTGAGGCATTTTATTTTTCTCTCTTTTTAAATCAATGCTCATTTTAAATCTTGCTCATCAACAGATACAGATACCGTATCGCACATTTTGAACTCATAGCACTGGGAGACATGGTACCGTTTCTGTAGAGGGTTACTAATTAAAAGAGAAGAAAAATAGGGGTTATTACAGAGTATGAAGAAGTAAAGCATGTGGCTTTTGAAATTATGAATAAACAGTTTCACAAAACCCAATAGTCCTAGAGCGGCTAATTTGAGACTATAATTGCAAAACCCTTTCTAAGAAATTGGGGTTTTGAATTATGAGAATAAGCCATCATCCAGACCAGACTCACTGACAGAAATCCAAATGAGAAATCGGAGGGCTAGAGAGGGCATTATAAGCTAGGTCACAGGGGATGCTTTACTTTATCAAAAGTTCTATTCTTCTACCCTTCCTTTTCATCTTTCACATTTATTTCTCAATGAACGGTAAAGACCTCAAAGGCCAGGATCCTGCCTTATACTCTTTGTATATGCCTCCATAATATTCAGCAGAGGACACAGAGGATTTACTAAGAGAAGGTACTCAGACATTTGTTGAATGGAATAGAAGTTATACACCCAAGACCCTAATGGGTTTCTTGAGACTCTTGCTCTTCACTTTCAGCTCCTCTGCTTGTATATTACATGAGAGAAACATGCTGGGAGGAGAAGGCCAGCACAGGGCAGGAACTGGCAGATGATGCTGGGGTGGAGAACAGGGTGCTACAATTCCTCCTAGCTCCTAATCTCTGCCAGTTTACTTCCCCACTGGTTTAGCAATATTCCCATCATTCTCCTTCCTTTTATTTGTACTGTTTTTTTCTTCTTACTAGCCTATGACTTAGGCCCACCCTTAGCTCTTGAAAGCAGCAGCAGCAGCTCTGCTCAGGCAACCCCAAATACCATCTAATTCTATACAATTTCATTTAAAAACATGGTTAAATATTTTCTTGGCTACTACACATGAAAATATAAATGTATATAAGAGTTAGACTGTTTCCTCCAATAGCTCTTTGTCTTAGAGATGGGGATATAAAGAAAACATTTATGAACTGATAACAAAGCAGCTTAAGTCTTATTAGTAACCCACAGAAAGAAATGACTAACATTCTTGGGAAGAAGGGAAGCTCTACATAAGAAAATGACATCTGAGCTGGTTTTTAAAAGATAGACAGGAGTTTACCAAACACAAAAGAAGGAAGGAAAAAGGCAGGTGATGGCATGGACAAAGGCATAAATGTATGGTATGGTATTCAGGATTGCCAGAGGAAAAGATGAGGGCAGTAGAGAAAAGGATAAATTGATAAATCCTGATCTAGGAAGCCAAACGATACAAATGCATTCCTTTGTCCATATTTTCAGAATTCTTCAGAAAAGATTCCTTAAGATGTGTTATGTGTTTTATTTGTTTTGTTTTAAGGATCAATTGTTTTATGAAGGTATCTGAACCTGAGACAGACATTACAGAAAAAGCCATTGAACTCATTGGATCAACAGAAGGACAACCGGAGGTAATTGTTGTTAGAGTGAAGATGTTCACTAAGCCCCTGTGGTAGGACCCTGACACTAATGATACACATACCTGGTGAGATGTGCTCACAGAGTACAGAACAGGGCTAGAGATGTCAACGAAGCAGTCATAGGCCATGGTGGACAGGTGGAATGCCCCATGGTACAGGAAAGATCCAGGAAGAAGAACTGAGCAGCATACCCTTCATAGGAAACAGAGCAGTCCTCTTCTGAGGCCTGGGTACAACCGTGGGAGAACAGATACCCAAAAAGGAAAGGATTTGGAGAAAGGGCATAGTGGTATGATCTACACTTATAATTATGGCAAAGTTCCCCATTACAGCCACAACACAGAGGATCACAAAGGGCAGCACATTCCGGGACCCCATCTGAATCCAAGTTGAATAAACTCTGAGACTTGCGTAAAATTTACCATTGTGTAAGTGGAGAGAGGGTTGGGGAGAAGGAGGAAGAGGAAATTTGCAAACCAAACATCATTCAATGCTTATAATATTAAGTTAAATTAAATTTAATATCTTTTTTGTATGTATTTTTGCACCTCTGCCATCAACATGAAAAGATTTTTTTCCAAATATTTGCTGCCCCTCAATGGGGGACAGACCTGAGCTGAAGTCTCAGCAAGAAGCCAAGCCCAGCCAGAACTGTGACAAGAAGAAGTACCCAGCACTTCCCACCTTAGATCTGCCAACCCAAAAAACTAACTCGTAGTAGCTCCATAAGGAGTGAAATTTCTTTGGCATGCTACTGAGAAGTGGCAATAGTTGACTAGTACACTTGAGTATTCAAATGTTCTCAGTTACCACTCTCATACATATCCTTTCCTTGAGTCAGTGTTTGGTGTTAAGGGTAATTCTGGATCCTCAATAGTGTCAGATGCACTGAAAACAATGGTGACCAGTCTAACTCTTTGACGACAGTGGCATGTGGCAAGAAACCAGCATGCTAATATTCTTCATGCTGAAGGTGGACTACAGTCTCCCTTTGTAGATATCAAAGCTTTTCCTAATAAAAGGTGAAACTTCACAGACACTTACTCTGCGAACTTTAAAACCACATTTGTCAGAAAGGCCTTCCTGCCCAAGGTCAGAAATGACAATCCTAGGAAAGTGTGACAATATATATATTGCTTGTTCAAACATGATGCAAAATAAAAATAAAAGATTAGTTAGTTCCTAAATAAACTTCTTTCAAAGGTCATAACTTACCTAGAAAGATATAAAAGGATAACAGAATGCAATTAAAGAGCCTTCTTGGAAGAATACCTAACAAAAGACAGTTACATTACATTATGTTTCCATATACTAGTAAAACCTGGCACTCACTACCAAAATAAACAGAAATGAACGTTGGCAGCTCAGGCTTGGGATGGTTCCATTTCCATCTGGTGCCACCACTGACTTTGGACTGAGGACTAGAGAAGAGAGGCAGGCCCTCAGTCTACTGAAGATGACAAAGGTAAGAACAGGAACCAAAAAAGAATCAAGTCTCCACCTTTTCCCCTTCCCCTGGCTTTACAGGGAGCTTCTATTCAGAACCCAAGGGTTCACTTCAGTCTGGGTTCTACCATCTGCCTGTGTAGAAAGAAAAAATGAATACCACAGGCTGGTGTACATGTCATATCCTGATTCTAAGAACTCTCATTTTACATGGTTTTTTTTTTTCACTAATAAAGAAGATGGTGCTTGCCCTCAAACATGAATGCCACTTGGCAGACATAAATACACACAGTAAAATGGCAGAACAGACACTGTAAGACCTTTGAACTGCTTAGACCAAGAAGATCTATCTCTCCAACAGTCATGGAATCTATGCCCTCTATAGAAACAGAACCATTTATACCATGCTATTGAAGGTTTGGGGACAACTGTTATAGTAACTCAATGTTACTCTGAAGGATGTCCTATACTCACTTACCCTACATGACTATTTTAAAAAATCCATTAAAAACTATTACTTAAGCAACATTCTGGTCTTTGTTTAAATAAAAACCTGCAGAGAAATCTACCAGTTAATTCAAAAGACATGCCTGAAATAATGAAGAAAAATTCTATGAAAATAGTAAAGTTCTTCCTCAATGTGTTTAGTCACACATTCTCTTGCCTATTTTTCAACTGTTTAGTCCCAAAGGCCAAAATGTGTTCTACAGACAGTATTTTAGCATTGTTACCTGTCACACACATAGGCAAATTGTTTAAAAGCTGCAATGTTTAAATTAAAATAAAACTGATGCCTACAGTGGTAAGTATTCCTGGATTAATAGAGTTGTTGAAGATAGACTCCAAAAATTGACTGAAGTCTGTGATATTAGAAAGACGGAAAATTTATCTAGTTTTAGCAAATGTCAAATCAGCAGCTATTGCTTTTAAGATTAATAAAAGATATAATGGTTTCTAGATAGCCTCTAAATAGAGATTACTATGAATGGAGAAGTGATTTACCAACAGTCACCACAATGAGATTTCTTTAAAGGTTACAATCATCAGTTATTTAGCTAAAACACTGCTGAGAATGCCTGGTCATTTCTTGAATAATGCATTATATTCATTCTAGTTTTGATCTGTATTATAACAATACAGATATTTCTAAAATAATGGAAATAACTATCTGTTACCTTCCGACTGCTTAACATATCATTTCCGTGAAATAATTGACTCAGGACAGATTGCACACTGTCACCTGAGTATTCTTCCTGCAAGCATAATTTTTAAATAATCTATACACAATGGGCATCACCAAACACACTCATCACCCTTTACAGACTTTTAAGAAAAGATGTGATGAATACAGGGAAGGGTAAAGGACATTTCTGAAGCAGTAAATTAAAATGATTAAATTTGTATACAGTGGTGTGAGACAAATTTAAACTTAAGCTTTGAAATGTAATTATTAGCATGAACAACTCAACATATTTTTTAAATGTTGCCTACAATGTCTAAGTACTGTTCATATAAATTTCCACATGCCTTTAGGCTTATTCAAGAGACTGCTTGGAGAAGCACAAAGTATAATGTCTATCATTTTATTGTAGGATTATGAACTGCACTTCACATGATGCTACAGGTTATTTATATAAGCTTGTTTATCCATATGATCTTCTTCAAGGGCACAGCACAGAAGACCTTAATAAATTAAAATGAATTTTTCTGATGTTGTTTCATGAATGTTTGATCAGTATGAGTAGCAGGTTTGCATTAAAAAACTAGAGTAAAGCAATAAAATATACATACACTGTGCAGCACAACCAGTTTACAGAAAGTGCCCACTGTATTCCTACCAACTTTTGAGAATCCATGTGAACATATAGAGTTACTATGCTTACAGTTTCAGTTTTAGCCACTCACCAGTTTCCTAATGGTGGGATCAAACATGTAACAACTGGATTCTCTGCCAAGACCTAATGGAAATTTTACAGTAATAAAACTGGCGATCTCCTCTTCCAGGCTTCTAACCATCCATCCCAACCTCCTTGCTTTTCTCACTGACACTGCCATGTCCTTTCACAGACAAACTCATGAGAGCAGAGACCATATTTTCTAATTTTTTTCCATCTTTATCATATAAAGTAATGATAAAGTTGAGTTGACTAAAGGCCACAAAATAAGAATGATTAGTCACACTCCAGTACTGCGGGGATTCTCATCTGGAATGCTTGATGGTGGTAATACACTCAGGTATCATTGTTAGAAGTGATTATATGACATTCAGAGAAAACTCACAGGATTCTAGTTTTAGATCTGATAACACTTCACTGGGAACCCTTCTACATCATTTCACTCACCGTAAAGTGAAGGCAGAGTTTACGTGCCCTGTAATTCTGTATCTCTAAGAGGCCGCGATTCTATGAGTAAGCAGCACTACCACAAGCCAGATAAATGTACAGACAAGGAACCATTCAATTTTTCTACTTTGGTAGCCACCACTACTGAGAAAAACCTACAAACTGCAAACTCCTTCAAAGAAAAATGGAAATAAAAAATGATTATCCTAAACAACTTAATTTAAGTCCAGTCCTTTGAACAACATGTTTACACTTTAATAAATTAAATAACATCTTGCACATGTGATTTATAACCTTTTGCACTTCTCCTTCCATCTTTCATGATTTGGAATGAGCATGAAGACAGCCTACTGAATAAGCTCTTAAGTCTCTGATAAATATTTACTAGGATTATGTTCACATCTTTAACCTGGGAAAATTCCTACTACTTTAGCTTCTGGAACATGGGCTGGTGTATGACCAAGATGACATCTACATTCTTCAGGGCAGAGAGGCTGTAAAAGCACAGCATTAATGTGCCTTGGCTTGTTTGTACTCTGCTGCCCTTAAGTCACAATCTGCCCTTGAGAGCTACCTTGTTGTATGTTCTTCTCAGCCTGTGAGTGTCAGCCTGACACTCTAGAGCCACAGTCTGGCAACTACAGTTTGGGGGCCAAACCTGGTGGCAGCTGCCTGCTTTGGAGGTACAGTTTCATCAGGGCACAGCCCCACCCTGTAGTTTATATATTGTCTACTGCTAATTACATGCTACAATAGCAGAGCTGAGCTAACACCCAAAGTCTAATATATTTACAACATGGCCTGCTACAGAAAATGTTTGCCAACCCCCTTCCAGAGAAAAAGAACTTCTGGCAATTTGAATTTTAAATTTACTTCTTTCATAAACAAGAAACACAAACCATAAACAGCAATGGCAAAGGCATGAACAGACTGACACACACATATACACATATAGGATCACAACTCTGAGCTCAGAACTGTAAGCAGTAACTGCTTTTGACCTTTCATCTGAACTTGACTGCTATGAGCATTATAACTCCTCACTAGCACCCTTTCCTACAATGTCCAACAATACAGGTCCTTCTCCAAAGGTGTAATCACATAACAAAAGAATATAATTCCTTCCCTAGAAGAAGTTGCCTGAAATTCTGCCAAACATCCAGTTTTATTTAGGAATCTAGATACAAGGTTAGGACACTAGATACAAGGTTAGTAGAGCCTTTTAGTCTTATGCTGTGAATAACACACACTTAAGGTTATAACACCAGTGACCAAACCCACATACAGATTGATAAACACGTGCATTCATATTAAAATGCTAGAAATAACATACATAGTGGGAGTTACAGGAACACACAAGAAAATATCTCTCTTAATTATCAGAGTGAATAAGGCCTAAAATTTTATTTATTTTTTTATTTACTTATTTATATTTGGAGACAGAGACAGAGAGAGGGACAGAAAGGGACAGACAGACAGGAAGGGAGAGAGATGAGAAACATCAATTCTTTGTTGTAGCACCTTAGTTGTTCACTTACTGCTTTCTCATATGTACCTTGACCAGGGGTCTACAGCAGAGTGAGTGACCCTTTGCTCCAGCCAGCGACCTTGGGCTCAAACCAGTGACCCTGGGCTTCAAGCCAGCAACCTTTGGGCTCAAACCAGCTACCATGAGGTCATCATGTCCATGATCCCATGCTCAAGCCAGCGACACCACGCTCAAGCAGGTTGAGCCCGCGCTCAAGCTAGAGAACTTGGGGTTTCGAACCTGGGCCCTCCACATCCCAGTCCAATGCTCTATCCACTGCACCATTGCCTTGTCAGGCAAGCCTAAAATTTTAAAATAATGATTTAAGGGTAACTGTACCAAAGATTTAAAGGTCAAGTCTATGTTTATATTTGCACCATGCAGGCAATATGTTAGACACTTGAAACATTAATACATGGACTGATATGATCTATTAGTCAATAGATTGCTCAGAATGCCTGCTATAGTTGGACTTCATTATATTCCTTTCTTTGCTTACTAAAGACAGAAAATATTAGCTCTACCCTTTAGCAAATATTCTCATACTCCACCCATCAATAAATATTTGCTTGTATTAGCATAACTTAAATTAAAGCCATGAAGGGCATTAATGTAAGCCATTTCATTCTCATTTCTCTTAAACCTTATATAAAGTGATAGAATATTAAGGCTGACAGATTTTTTAAAAGAAAATAGAAATAGAAGAGGTTTGTTTCACCTTCACATGGTGTCTTTCTCATGCAGAGTTCAGATTTCCACATTTGTATCCCTTTAAAGGATTTGATATGCAGGGAAAGAAGAAAGGATGATGGTAAACATTTCATCTTAGAGACACCTACAGACCACCATAGTCCACAGTGAACAGAGGCTTAAAACTTACCTTTTACTGAAGTGTTCGGTGGAGGGCCTTCCATTCGCAAGTTCCACGGAGGGTCCCCCTGGTTAGCAAAGTCCCTCATTTTCAGATAGCTAATTGTAAGTCGAATGATGGATGCCTTGTCAAGCTGGCTTGTGATGGCTGCAGGAAGAGGCAACAACTTGGCCAATTCATAGAACTCAAAATTTTCTTTTCCCCGACGGGAGCGAGCCGCATCTCGGGATTTTTCCTTTCTCAATGCTTGTAAGCTGAAATCAAAGAAGTAAAAAAATGTGTTTAGAACATATGATTTTCTCATCAGGTAGAAATTGCTTTTTTTATTTCCTCTTTTTCCAGCAAAAAGCTACTAAAATCTCCTTCAAAATTTTAGGGAGCAAGGTATCATGAGTTCTAGACAATGTCCACTAAAACTGTAAATTCTACCTCTGGACTTATATGCCATAAACACAAGTGCAATGAATAAAAAGTTTGCTTGTTAGGTTCTTTTACCTCAAGTGACCATGCATTAACATACATTCATTGTTTCAAGGACAAACATAAGATTAACAGATGATTTTTTATGTTTTCAGCAATAAATCATTTAAAAGACTAGGCTTGTGTTCATATATTTATTCTCAAGCTAATGGTTTTGTTCATTTAACTATTGTCCCAGTGGGATCTTAAGCCATCAAAAGGACACATTTAAAAAAAAATTATTTCAATTATCATCTTGGAAGAAAAAGGGTAAATACAAATACAGAAACACATTCATAGAATCAAATAAACAAATAAAATGCTGATGTGCAGCCCTGGCCAGTTGGCTAAATGGTAGAACATTGGGCCAGCATGTGGAAGTCCCAGGTTCGATTCCCAGCCAGGGTACATAGGAGAGGTGCCCATCTGCTTCTCCACTCTTCCCCCTCTCCCTTCTCTCTCTTTCTCTTTCCCTCCCACAGCCAAGGCTCCATTGAAGCAAAGTTGGTCCGGGCACTGAGGACGGCTCTTTGGCCTCCACCTCAGGCACTATAATGGCTCCAGTTGCAATGGATCAATGGCCCAGATGGGCAGGGCATCACTCCCCTGGTGGGCATGCTGGGTGGATCCTGGTCAGGCGCATGTGGGAGTCTGTCTGACTGCCTCCCCGTTTCTCACTTCAGAAAAAAAAAAGAGAAAAAAAAATGTTGATGTGCTTCCAGCCCTCAGTAAGGATCAAGATCTTCAGTCAGATAAACATCCTATTAAAGATCAAGATTTCAATGCAACTTTACAAATGTGCTGGCAATTAGTAATAAGAGAATACTTTTTTCCTTTCTTCAATGGATATACACTAATCAATAGACAGCGTCTCTAAAATACTAGAGGATAAAATACATTGCCCAGAAAAGTCAAACTTTAGGATAATATAAATTGAATGTTGAAAGATAAAGCTCTATCTGGGTTATTAAAATTTATAAACATTATAGACATATTACTTCACAGAAGTGGCAACAGGTAGAATCCAGCATTTTTCTTTAACTATTTATGTGCATTTCTGTTTGAAGTTTGCTCACATTGCTGAGGGCAGAATTTGGCGCAACTCAAGTTGCCTATGAGCATCTGATAGAATTCCACCTGCTCTGAATTGCTCTGTTTTGTGTCTGACAAGAAATAAATTCAAAATTAGACACTAATGAGAGGTAATTGGGAAATAGTTATTGTATCCAGCTATTATTAAAATATTTGTAAGTGTTCATTTTATTGAACTCTGAAGATATCTTAAATATGTGAATTTAATGTTCTGATTTCCCATTATAAAATAACAGAAAGAGAAATAAGAAAGGAGGTAAGGCCAGAGGAATGGATCAGAATGAGTTTAAGTGTGGCTCCAATCTCTATTAGTATAATGTAACAATATCATTCCATATCACATGGCAGCATACCTTATACTGTTCATGGTGTAAACACTGTGTTCACTGCAGACATGCGAATTATCTTATTAAATATCTATGTAATTTAAGTAATGCAACAATGTTCTAGTCAAATATTTGCTAGACTAATATTCCAACCAGTTTCATGTTTACTCTAGTAATAAAATATTCTACATTAACTAACTGCTGCGTTTTTCAGAATTATTATTCTCAAAGTCACAGCAGTCTCAGGTGACAAACCTCTGTCTTGAAATTTCAGATAACTTCAGGCAGACACATCCCTAATTTACAAGGAAAAGACATGTTATGACATTTATTTCCCAATATTTTAGTTGGTCTCCATTCAATTCTTTAAATAATCAGTTTGCTTGTTGGAAATTATGTAGATAAAGTGAGAGAAGCCTTAAAATCTGACCAAGTATAACCGGGATCCAGGTTGCCAACTTAAGATAAAAGAATGACTCGTTTGCCTACCTTTCCATAACACAGGCAATCTATCTTATACCACCTAAGTCACCTGTACTGAAAGGACTGTCTTTCATGTTTTCTCTGCCACTTCTAGAGTGCAGTGGTTCAAGTTGAGGGCTCTGCTCTCTTCGTGTTTCTGTAATCAAACAGTGCTCCAGAAGGCAGGCTGAACTTAAAATTTCTTTTGATCCAGTAAATGACTATGATGGAGCTCAGGAGCAGAGAGAGGGTCAGCTCTAGGGCTGGCTGTGTTAAGGCAGGGCATGTCAGTGAGTGCGGCTGCCTGACAGTGACCAGGGAGCTGTGGGCAGCGGTCAGGAAGGGGCCGCACGGGCTGGCAGCTCACTGCAGTTTGGGGCGAAGGCATGCCAGGTGCTGCCAGATTTCTGGTTTTTCTATTTCTAGATAACAAAAACTGAATTTTTAAATGGCATTTCTAATTTTATGTTATGTTTTAATTTTATGTTAGCTAATTAAAGTTTTAAAATTTATGCAAGCCCATTAAAATATATCATTTGGTCAATAATGGAGCAGGGACTCAACTTCACAGTTGGGCAGTAATTTGGGAGACCACTTTTTGAAGGTAGATTTAATGGATGATATATGCAATTTTCCTTTTCACATGTCACTCAAATGGACTCATCTGTTACCTAGTTAATATTACTAATATTCATGCTGGGAGTGTATTCAGCTGAAGTAATTAGAGAATTAGGCGATTATTCTGAAATTGATATTAATGCATCAATGGGTTTATCAATAATCTATGAAAAAAATCTAATCCTATGGAAAGGAAAGCCCAAGATCATAGGGAGAAACCTAATGGGTTCCAAACCCTAGTAGAGGGGAGATGGCTTCCTATATTATCAATTCAGGGAAAGGGGATCGGTGGACACTGCTGCCTTTGGTTGCACTGCCTAACTCTGCCTTCTGACACTTAATTTCTTTAAAACAGCACTGAGCACAACTGACTTTATGTGTTCCTACCTCACCTTCTTGTTTTCTCTTTCCCCTCTTTTTTACTCTAACACATTACCCCACCAGAGTAATCTTTTTGGCCGTAATCTCTATAACAAAGGGTTTCCATGGCTCCCACACCACATCATTATGCAGACACCATAGTTCAGAAGACTTTCCGAATGATAGCACTGGGTCTGTAATAAGTAGTAATTGGTTTTGAGGGCAACAGCAATAAAATATAGTCAAAGGATTGTAGAGGTTATGGAGAGGCTGACAGAATAGATGAAGCTAAGGACCTTAAAACAATGACAAAGATCGTGGATTAATCTTTTGCCTGCTTTTGTGAAGTAGAGCCTAGTTATAAGCAATTCTAGAATTAAGGAATACATTAAAACCTAAAATAAACTTTGTATTTATATATTCTGTTCTAAACCAAAAAAAAATATTTATAGAACTCTGAAGAAAGAACGGATTGCTTATACATAATTAAAGTGTCGTGCTGATCTCTGCCATCTAAAATATGATTAAACTGCATAGCCACAATAAATTACTCCCAGGGCTCAAACTTCCAACTCCTCTCATGTCCTTCCACTGAGGCTCTAAATAACAGGAGGTAAAGACTTCCTTATTCCTCAGCAAATCAATAATTTAACCCTTTTTGGTGAGGTTATTATTATCTTCACCAATCAATACCACCAACCAACCAACTAAAAACAAAAATTTAATGGCCATTTCAAAAGAAAGACAGATACACACAGTATATGGATATAGACAAAAATAAAATTTGGAAGTCCTATACAAAGTTGTATGTATATGTGCATGTTTGGAGGAAGATAGTGGAGGATTTTTATATTCTCTTTAGGTGCACTATCTCCTCAAATAAAAGGGTAATGATCTAGTATCTAGAATCTCCCCTTAAATATTTATAAAGTTAAATTCCCCCTTTTTTGTCATTGGTGATACCAGAATTAATTTATCCTAAACAGGTATCTCTGGTTTAAGTGATATTATTTAATCTGTTTCTTCATTTTTACAAGATTCTAAAGTTATAAGTTAAGAACAGATAAGAAGCAATTAAATTTTTTTATTGGTAATGAAAGTGCATGTTGAATGTAAAGGGCTTTTAAAAAATATTTTTATAAATTTTAAGTCCCTTTGGTAAGTTGTGTGCTTTGTGAAAAGACTCCTGGTGAAGGAGTTAGCAGACTCACCTTGGCCATTTGCAGCCATTGTTATTCTCAATTACAAAGTTGAGCCTCAATTTTATCATTTTATAAAATGAGGATGACACACAGAATATTCTTGGCAAATCCCCTGGGACCATTGTAATGACTCCTGTGAGAATTTCCATGGCAGTATATTGTGAACTACAAAGTCATAAATTCCTTGGACAATTCTAGACTTTTAACAATTATGATAGTGTGTAAACTCTAAATGTGGAAGACTCCACTTCAGAATTTTATGACAGAGAGGAAGTCTAAGAAATTGGAAAGACTCAGTAATTTCCAACATATAGTCCCACCCTTAAATTTGGAGCACAGAAGCTAGAAGTGTGGGCTCTGTAGCCAGGTTGTGGGTATTCACACTACACAAGGTTGTAGGAGACCTTGGTACTTCTCTCAACCTCCTTAGACCTCAATTTCATCATTGGAAAACAGACCTTTTAATAATATCTACATTATATTCTTGAGAGGAGGAATTGAGCTAATATGCATAAATTGCTAAATGTCTGCCATATTGTAAATACTATATAAGCAAATAACTTTTACTATAATAAATATAAAACTTACATGGGAAAAAAGACCAACTGTTGAAATTCTAGTACTACATCTGATCACCACCCTATTTCTCCATAATTCTTTATAATTTTCTTTAACCAAGTTTTATTTCTACTGTCATTTGTTGACTCTAAATTTTCTATAAATCAAAATTCCTGTTTGCTTTCCTCATTGTCCTCTCAAACTCCTTTCTCTACTGACATTTATGATCTTCACTTTGATAAATTTAGCTTCCCATGAAGTGACAATAAAAATCAAACAGAGGGATATAAAATCAAAGGCCTGATTTGTCTGATAACAACTTTGAAACTGCTGTTTTTTAAAAAAAATTTAACATGTTCTCTCAAATGATGATGACTACTGAGTTCTGTCTGATGCCTTCCTCAGCATGTCTTTCACGCGAGCAAAAGGCAGAGGGTAAGTGTGTGGAGCCAGACTGTCTGTATGTAAACACTGTGTCTTATAACTTTCTAATTCTGTAAACTTGAGAAAATTATTTAACTTATTTTGTTTCAGTTATGTTCATGTATGAAATGGGAGGATAACAATACCTGGTTTGTAAGGTGCTTTTTGGAATTAAATTTAATTCTTGTAAAACATTTACAACTGTGCCTGGCACATAGTAACACTATGTAAGATATGCTTAATGAGAAAACCTAAGCTCTTTTCACAGTGATTGTCCTATGCTTTGAGGTCCACAATGTTCAGTTATTATGTACACTCTGTTCTCACCAATATGATTCCTATTCACTGGTTCTGACATATCACATTATGTACTTAAGTGAAATAAAATTACTTTATTGCAGAGATATTGACTTTTCATTCTAGTCCTCCTAAAGCCTATGGTATATATGTTGTATACTACAGCTCTACTTGATGAGTTGTTCAAATTAAATATATATATATAATGAAAGAGTAAATGTTTAAATAAATTATTTTCTATTCCAGGAAAATTGGCCACTTTTTAGTTCACTAAATTAGAAAAATATGACAATCAGTTGCAAGACAAGCAAATTTGCTTATATATAAAAATGAACATCTAAACAATTGAAGAGAATAAATTGCTGAGAAAGATTGTGAAATTTCTGTGGAAGGCTTCAAATCTGTAATGATAATTATTATTTAGAGAGAGTATATGCAGAAAAATGATCTTTCAAAATATCTTCCGCAGGCATCAGCAGGCGCGCGGGGCGCCGCGAGCCCAGTCGTGCCTGGGCCAGGCTCTCCTGCAGCAGCTGCATCAGGTTGGCACACAGGTGCTCGTCCTCAGGGTTGCTGAGCAGCTCGAAGTCAGGCAAGGACACCCCATCCAGAACAGAAAACCAGGAGGACAGCCCAGCCTCAGGACACTCCAAGGAGCTGAGGTGATGAAAGCTGCCAGTTCCACCTTGCAAATTTGCCACCTCTCAGAACGATCTTTGACCTTTCTGGAGTTCTTTATGATTTTGTTCATTTATTTATTTATTAAAAATTGATTGAGGAAGCAAGATAGCGACGGAGTAGGCGGACGTACCAACTTCCAACTCCCAGAACCAAAGTGGATTATAACTCAATTTTAAAAACCATCATCTGGATAAACCAACTTTGAACTAAACTACCTGGACTCTTCAACCAAGGAACACAGAAGAAGCCACATTGAGACTGGTAGGAATAGCGAAAACACGAAGAGGGCTGCCCAGCTCCCCGAAGCAAACAGCAGCCCAGAGAGAACCGCTTGGCGGGAGGAGAGTTTGGCGGAGAGGGAGGGACCTAGGTCCCAGGAACCAAGCCCCAGCCTGCAGTCCCAAGGCCTAGAAGAGGCGTTTGGACAGTTTTGAGCTGTGAAACAAGTGAGGGAGCTCCCAGGCCTACAGTGTGGAGTATTAGGTCCCTTCCTACTCTGCTGAGGATTTCTGAAGGGTTTAGGGCGGCAGGACGCTGAAATGCGGTGCTGTCGGCGCAGGGAGAGGCCAAGCCAGTGTGAGCTCGGTATACCCCAGCAGGGTTGGAGGGGACGTGCAAAAGCGCTCTGGAAGCTGCGGGCCCGCCTGTAATGCCACCTATGGGGACAAAGTGGGAGGCCAGGAACGGGCAGAAATCTGCTCTGCGACCCTGCGCAAGCCGGCCCTGACCTCGGGGACCCGGCTAGGACCAGGGACGGGCGGGGGCTCACGACTGAGCTCACGCTACCAGCCCCGACTGGCCAAAGAAACCGCGGTTTGCCATTATACGTGCGCGAGCGGGCTCCGATCGCGGGAACGGGGAAGACCCCGAGACAAGTGGAAGCTTGCAGCTGAGCCCACGCTACTATGCCCGCCCAGCCAGAGAAACCGCTGATTGCCATCCAACGTGCATGAGCGGGTTCCTAACGCAGGGGCGGGGTAGAGTCCGGGACGAGCGGAAGTACACAGCTGAGCGGAAGCCAGCAAACACGCCCGGCCCAATAAACCTGGATTTGCGACCCTGCGCAGAAGGGCCCTGGCCTTGAGGGTGAGTCTAAAGTTCCAGACCGGCAAAGGCTCACAGCTGAGAGCACATCAAAAGCCCCGCCCAACCCGCGAAACTGTGGCGAGCAGGCTCTGACTGCGGGTTCTAGGTGGAAGTCCGGAAACAGGCTGGGTCCGCAGCTGAGCAAAGGTTCTCACCTCTACTCTTGGTGCTGAGGCTTGTGGCTTGAGTGACAGCCCCTCCCGTGGAGGAGAGGCAGACATCACAGCAAAAGCCACAGTGGGCCGGCGCTGGCAACCCAACCACCCTAGGCAGCGGCAGAGGGGGTGGGGGGCCTGCAGACAGACCACACCTAGAGAACACAAAGGCAACACCTACTGGACTCCGGTGGCCACAACTTGCTTATACACAGACAAAATGGGCAGGCAGAGGAATGCAAACCAAAGGAATCAAGAGAAATCCCCAGAGAAGGACCTGAATGAACCAGATATAACCAAATTACCAGAAGCAGAATTTAGAATAATGATAGTTAGGATGTTCAAAGAAATTAGAGCAACAATGGATAGTCATTATGAACACCTAAATAAAGAGATAACAAGTATAAAAAACAAAATTGAAATAATAAAAAAGAATCAGACAGAAATGACAAATACAGTATCAGAACTGAAGACCACAATGGAAGGAATTAAAAGCAGGATGAATCACGCTGAGGATCAAATAAGCGAGTTAGAGGACACAATAAACAAAGGCACAGAAGAAGAGAAGAAAAAGGAAAAGAGACTTAAAAAATGTGAGGAAACTCTAAGGGAGCTTTGTGACAACATGAAAAGAAACAACATTCGCATCATAGGGGTGCCTGAAGAAGAGGAGAGAGGACAGGAAATGGAAACTTTCTTCAATCAAATCATAGCAGAAAACTTTCCTAAATTAAGGCTGGGAAACACACAACACGTTCAAGAAGCACACAGAACTCCATTAAAGGGAAATCCAAAAAGATCTACACCAAGACACATCATAGTGAAAATACCAAAGCTAATAGATAAAGAGAAAATTTTAAAAGCTGCTAGGGAAAAAAAAGATATCACCTACAAAGGAGCCCCATAAGAATGACATCGGACTTCTCAACAAAAACACTTGAGGCCAGAAGGGAATGGCAAGATATAATCAAAGTAATGCAGAACAAGAATCTACAACCAAGACTACTCTATCCAGCAAGGCTAACATTTAAAATTGAAGGAGAAATAAAGAGCTTCCCAGAAAAAGAAAGCCTCAAGGAATTCATAAAAACCAAACCAATTCTGCAAGAGATACTAAGGGACCTGTTGTGAACAGTTTAAAAAGAGGAAAGAGTATAGCAAAAGAAGAATAAAGCTTTAAAGAATTAAATGGCAATAAACAACTACATATCAATAGTAACCTTAAATGTAAATGGATTAAATGATCCAATCAGAAGACATAGGGTAGCTGCATGGATAAAGAAAAAGGACCCATACATATGCTGTCTACAAGAGAAACACCTTAAAACAAAAGATGCACATAGACTGAAGGTAAAAGGATGGAAAAAAATACTTCATGGAAATGGAAATGAAAAAAATGTAGGCGTAGCAATACTTATATCTGACAAAATGGACTTTAAAACAAAGGCTATAGTAAGAGATAAAGAGGGACACTACATAATGATAAAGGGGACAATTCAACAGGAAGATATAACTATTATAAATATCTATGGACCAAATATAGGAGCCCCGACATACATAAAGCAGACTTTGATGGATATAAAGGGCGAGATTAACAGCGATACTATCATAGTAGGGGATTTCAATACCCCTCTAAAAACACTGGATAGATCCTCAAGAAAAAAAATTAATAAAAAAAAAGCAGACTTAAAGGAGACACTAAATCAACTTGATTTAATAAATATCTTCAGAACTTTTCACATTAAAGAAGTAGAATATACATTCTTCTCAAGCGCTCATGTTATGTTTTCTAGGATAACCACATGTTAGGACACAAAAATGGCCTCAATAAATTTAAAAAGATTGAAATCATATCAAGCATTTTCTCTGATCACAATGCCATGAAACTAGAAATTAACCACAAAAGAAAAACTGAAAAATACTCAAACACTTGGAAACTAAATAGCATGTTATTAAATAATAAATGGATTAACAATGAGATCAAAGAAGAAATAAAAACGTTTCTAGAAACGAATGAAAATGAGCATACATCAACTCAAAATTTATGGGACACAGCAAAAGCAGTTCTGAGAGGGAAGTTTATTGCACTACAGGCCTATCATAAGAAGCTAGAAAAAGCTAAAATTAGCAACCTTACCCTGCATCTAAAAGAACTAGAAAAACAACAACAAATAAAACCCAAGACAAGTAGAAGGAAGGAAATAATAAAGATCAGAGCAGAAATAAATGACATAGAGGCTAAGGAAACAATACAGAGGATCAATGAAACCAGAAGCTGGTTCTTTGAAAAATTAAACAAGATTGATGAACCTTTAACTAGACTAACCCAGAAAAAAAGACAGAGGACTCAAATAAATAAAATTAGAAAGGACAGTGGACAAATAACAACTGACAAAACAGAACTGCAAAGCATTGTAAGAAAATACTATGAAGAACTCTCTGCCAAAAAATTAGACAACCTAGGTGAAATGGACAAATTTCGTGAATCATATAAACTTCCAAAAATCAATCTGGAAGAATCAGAACACCTAAACAAACCAATTACAACAAATGAGATTGAAACAGTTAGCAAAAAACTCCCAAAAAAGAAAAGTCCTGGGCCTGATGGCTTTACAAGTGAATTCTATCAAAAATTCAAAGAAGAACTAACTCCTATCCTCCTCAAGTTATTTCAAAAAATCCAAGAGGAAGGAAGCATTCCAAACTCCTTTTATGAGGCGAGCATAATTCTGATCCCAAAACCGGGCAAAGACAACACAAAGAAAGAAAATTATAGGCCTATATCCCTGATGAATTTAGACGCTAAAATTCTCAACAAAATATTAGCCACCCAGATCCAGCAATATATGAAAAAAATCATACACCATGATCAAGTAGGATTTATTCTGGAGAGGCAAGGCGGGTTCAATATTCACAAATCAATCAATGTGATTCATCACATAAACAAAAGGAAGGACAAAAATCACATGATCATTTCAATAGATGCAGACAAGGCATTTGATAAAATCCAGCACCCATTCATGCTCAAAACTCTCAGTAAAGTGGGAATACAGGGATCATTCCTTAACATGATAAAGGCCATCTCCGATAAACCGACAGCAAACATAATACTAAATGGACAAAAATTAAAAGCAATCCCCTTAAGATCAGGAACCAGGCAGGGGTGCCCCCTTTCACCACTCTTATTCAACATAGTTCTGGATGTCCTAGCTACAGCAATCAGACAAGAAGAATAAATAAAAGCCATCCAATTTGGAAAAGAAGAAGTAAAACTGTCACTATTTGCAGGTGATATGATATTGTATATTGAAAACCCTAAAGTCTCAGTCAAAAAACTACTGGTCCTTATAAATGAATTCAGCAATGTGGCAGGATATAAAATTAATACTCAGAAATCAGAGGCATTTCTATATACCAAAAATGAACTGTCAGCAAAAGAAATTAAGGAAACAATCCCCTTCACTATTGCAGCCAAAAAAATAAAGTACCTAGGAGTAAATTTAACCAAGGAGGTTAAGGACTTGTATCGGAAAATTATAAAACATTGATAAAAGAAATTAAGGAAGATACAAACAAGTGGAAGCATATACCGTGCTCATGGCTAGGAAGAATAAACATCATTAAAATGTCTATATTACCCAAAGCAATTTATAAATTCAATGCAATACCAATTAAAATACCAATGACATACTTCAAAGATATAGAACACATATTCCAAAAATTTTTATGGAACCAAAAAAGAACACGAATAGCCTCAGCAATCTTAAAAAGAAAAAATAATGCAGATATAAGGTTTACTATAAGGCCATTATACTCAAGACAGCCTGGTACTAGCATAAGAACAGGCACATAGATCAATGGAACAGAACAGAGAACCCAGAAATAAACCCACACCTTTATGAACAACTGATATTTGACAAAGGAGGAAAGAACATACAATGGAGTAAAGACAGCCTCTTTAACAAATGGTGTTGGGAAAATTGGACATCTACCTGCAAAAATAATGAAACTAGACCATCAACTTAGACCATTCACAAAAACAAACTCAAAATGGATAAAAGACTTAAATGTAAGCCATGAAACCATAAGCATCTTAGAAGAAAGCATAGGCAGCAAGCTCTCCGACATCGGTAGCAGCTGTATATTTGCCGATTTATCTTCACAGGCAAATGAAATAAAAGGCAAGATAAACAAATGGGGCTATATCAAACTAAAAAGTTTTTGCACAGCTAAAGACAATAAGAACAGAATAAAAAGACATACCACACAATGGGAAAACATATTCGACAGCACATCTGATACGGGGTTAATAAATAAAATTTTTAAAGAACTTATAAAACTCAACACCAGGAAGACAAACAACCCAATCAAAAAATGGGCAAAAGAAATGAATAGAAATTTCTCCAAAGAGGACATACAGATGGCCAATAGGCATATGAAAAAATGCTCAACATCACTAATCATTAGAGAAATGCAAATTAAAACCACAATGAGATATCACCTCACACCAGTCAGAATGGCACTCATCAGCAAAACAACACAGAATAAGTGCTGGCAAGGATGTGGAGAAAAGGGAACCCTTCTGCACTGCTGGTGGGAATGCAGACTGGTGCAGCCACTGTGGAAAACAGTTTGGAGATTCCTCAGAAAATTAAAAATCGAACTGCCTTTTGACCCAGCTATCCCACTTATAGGAATATACCCTAAGAACACCATAGCACTGTTCGAAAAGAAGAAATGCGCCCCCATGTTCATGGCAGCATTGTTCACAATAGCGAAGATCTGGAAACAGCCCAAGTGTCCGTCAGAAGACGAGTGGATTAAAAATCTTTGGTACATATATACTATGGAATACTACTCAGCCATAAGAATTGATGACATGGGATCATTTATAACAAAATGGATGTACCTTGATAACATTATACGTACTGAAATAAGTAAATCAGAGAAAAAGAAAAACTGAGAACAGCATGATTTCATACATAGGTGGGACATAAAAGTGAGAATATGAGACATGGACAAGAGAGTGGTTGCTACGGGATGGGGGGAGGGAGGGAAGAGTGGGATAGGGAGTAGGGGAGGGACACAGGGAAAACCAGATAGAAGGTGACAGAGGACAATTTGACTTTTGGTGATGGGTATGCAACACAATTGAATGATAAGATAACCTGGAGATGTTTTCATTGTACAAATGTACCGATTCATTGGTGTCACCCCATTAGAATTAATAATATATATATATAAAATTTCTCCTTGAGGTCAGGCACAGCCCCAATTCCAGGACCATGGAGAGCTCACATAGAAATTCTGGTAATGGGGAAGGGTGGGAATACAGTATTGACTGCTTTGGGCTCCACTTTGGGGGCAAGACTGAGTCATAAAATTCTGCTTGAACTGCAATGAGCAAAAAGAAAGAAGGAAGGAAGGAAGGAAGGAAGGAAGGAAGGAAGGAAGGAAGGAAGGAAGGAAGGAAGGAAGGAAGGAAGGAAGGAATTCAAACAGGTATAAAAAGTTGAAGAAGAGGCACAACCAGGATCACGAAACCAATATTATAAAATTGACTCATGATTCACAGTATCTCTGAAGCTGCCACAGAGCTGGATAAGGATGCCAAGTGTTTCTTGGGCCACTTTTTCATGGTTGAAAAATAAAACAGATAAATTTAGATTTGATAACTCATTAAATTAAGAGAGGTAAGTTATCCTTTCAGTTGATTAAATATAGCATTGCAAAATTGATTACTTTCATTTCCTACTTCACAGAAATGGTGATGATAATTATGGAAATAATATTGGTGAGATCTACAGAGGATGGTTTGGAAGAAAAACAATCATCATCACAGAGGAACAGGAGCATGCCAACTTAAAGCTTCTTCCTCTCAGATGTCTTCCTCACAAATCAGATTTTTCTTAGTTTTTAAAAATAATAGTTATATTTGCAGAACAGCATCTGATAGGGACATTATAGATAGATGCACACTATCTATATATGGAAATGCCCTCTTTATGCCTAAATTTTAACACCTACATATAAACTTGTAGAATGGAATAATTCATCCCTGTAAAAGAACATGGCAGGCTTTGGTCATCTAACTGTAGGGGAAAGGAAAGATGGGGTCAGAACCACTTTAAGTTTTACCTTTTAAAAGTGCAGCTAAGGAGCCAGGCAGGCAGGTTTTTATGGATTTTCCTACTTGTTTTGCTTAGGAGAATCCAGTACTACAGACTTCTACTATTTATCAATTAATCTGGCATGCAGCCTCAAAGGAAGAAGGTCCACCTCTATTAAAAATGCAGCCATTAAAAATTCATCAAAGACTTCAGCATTTTAACTCATGAACCTTTGAACACCTGGATACTTGTCAGATCTCTAGTCATAGTTAACGGTGAAATCTATAGCTCCTCTGTTACCTACACCTGCCCTGACATGAACAGAATGAGGAGCCTTTCCAGAGAAAATGTAAAGATTCTATAAGCACTGCTTGTCTTTCCTTCATTAGTTTCAATAAAACAACCTACCACACTTTGACATCACATAGAGTTCAAAGTCAATTAAATCAGCCTACTGCAAAGAAAAATATATTTTAGGAGTATTTTCCCTCGTGATTGTAAGTATCAGCTTTCTTACAAGGTATTATAACTGAGAAATACAAAAACAACTATTATCTGGTAGGATTATACACAACATAGCTTGCAAATTGGAGTCTTTTAATGCTCTCTAAGAAAAGGTAATAATTTCAGAAACCTTCCTTTAATGTATGAAGAAACCAGTACAGTAAATGCTGGAAGTTAAAATATGAAGAAACCAGTACAGTAAATGCTGGAAGTTAAAACTGGAACCTTCAAGTTCAAGGTAAGAACTCTGCTGCTTAACTAATGAACTGCTCATAACTGTCATCATTAATTTACGTTAGCCTCTGTAAACATCAAGGGTATAATAGGCCAATTTCACAACTAAATATAGATGCACATTTTGCCCTTATATAAATGGCAGATTGCTGCTATAGATCATCACTGCAGCAACACGTCAGTAAAGATGCACTGTTTGATGGTCTGATGCTCACACAATATATAAAACCAGTTGTAATGGTTGTTTGGAAGCAAAGTGTAACATAGCAGCAAAATTTCATTTGTTCCACAAACTCAGGATATATTAAGCTTGGCTGACAAAGACTGTTTGATGTGCTAAATCAGTTTGACCTTCATTCTTGCCTTATTTTTCTCATTTAACATGTGAAATAACTATTATTTCTCCCTATGTAAGAAAATATCATGAAACTGATTGCTTAAAAACTGTCAAAAAACTCTGCAACTGCTAACTAACATTTATAAAGTATTAAAATCAAAATATGTTCTTAAATTTTCTAAAATATATTCTGATTGAATAACTATGACCCATTTTTTCTGACTTGTGGTAAAATAGATCAAAAGAATAATTAAAGCCATTCAACTGGAGGCCTTTCCTCATTTTCAGAAAATGCCTTGTGTATGTTTGAACTTAATAATTAAATTAATTGGTTTTAGCCAATGAGCGTTTTTATTTTTAACACTTTAAGTAAGAGGATATAATTCCAGAATGAGTCATTAGAATAGTAATAAAAAAGCTGAGAATTCTGCACAATCCTTTTGAATCAATGGTAACCTTGATTCAAATAACCCTTGAATGAACCACAGCAAGACCAAACTATTCATTGTATGCTTTGGTGTCTGCCGAAAACCTCATGAATCAAAGTGTTTTGTTCTTCATTACCCCCCCAGAACTTTAAGCCATACCACTGGCAGTTTCATAATAATGGAAAAACTGCAGCTTTATCAAGTAATTTCTCTCCACCCAATAAATAGCTTTTTACCTTGGAGCAACTTGTATATTTCACACCTTAAATTTCTATTTACCAAATCAGCTAATCACTTCACAATTGAACTCAGAACAAAAAAAAATATCAATTAAAGTGGTTGAAACTCCTGCAAATTATCATTTAGGAATGAAGTAATTGCTTTCATCAGGGCAGAAAAGCCCGCCAGAACAGAAATGTCACTTTAGATTAGTGTTCTCACTCCTGAAGCTATGGATGACACAGCTGATATAAGACTAAATGCCAAGACCAATCAATTGCTTTTGTGGCTCTGCTCTGAGCTGCTGTAAAAGGGGCCATTTTCTAGGATCTACTCTTCATTATAGTAAATGCTATCTCCTTGGTAACATAATTCCATTTCTCATAAATTCCGTCTGAGAGCATTGTCCTGACAATGGGTGTTTGTGGAAAAGAATGCTGTTGGTTTAGTGCACAGAATTCAGTGTGAATGGCTGTCAAACTGCTATAGTTTACTAGTTCTTAAACATAAATTGAAGTCTTACACATTAAAAAGAATTCTTGGGGAAAAATGAATGTCCCGAACAAGGGTAAGATACTATATTTGAAGGTTCTGTGCTACTGGTTCAGAATTTCCACTATGCAGTATTTATCTGTCCTATACATTAAGCCAGTCAGCTCACACTCATGCAAGAAGAATGCTGAACACTCCACTCACTTTCTCAGCGGTGCAGTTTGCAAATTTGAAACCTCAAAAGCAAATATGGACTCTTTAGGCAACTGCATGTGATTTGTCAAAAGCTGGAACTATGCTTTTTTAAAAAAAGTGCTGAGCCCCTCCTGGAAAGCGTCCAGATCTTGATTTGTATGTTTATCCCCTGCAGTTACAATAATCTGGGTGCAGGAACCAATTAAGAGTAAAATGAAGATGCTAATATAGAGACAAATCAGCAATTCTCCGTCCTGCCCTGAGTCTGGAGTTTAGAAAGAGATTCAGGATCATTGGATTTGCCCAACCTGGGATACAGGCTTTCCCATGCTAGTGAGCAAGCATGTGTAACTTCCATGAACAGTAACAGGATTCACATGCACACACTGTCAGGAGTGTCTACTGCTAAACACTGGGGAGGGGCAGAGGATCTCTGTTAGACAGCAAAATGGGAAGGGATGGTAGGCATGATGTCACGGCAAGACATCTTACTGACCATCCGAGGGGCAACTTCCCAACTGCGGGAATTTCTACAACTACAAGGAGATACAGTACTAATTTTCATAGCACCAATAGCAGAAAAGTACACATACTATTTCTGATATTAAGATTATTCAGTTCCATCACAGAACAGCATCGACCTTAACAATAAAATAGCTAATTTGAATGCTTACTGTATTTTAGCCAGTGTCCAACTGTTTTAAACACTACCTCATTTTATTCATGACTGCTAAAATTCAGCAATAGACATGGGAGCCACAACTATGGAAGGTTGATAATCTCCGTTGGATACATTTGAAACTAAAAACAACATTGCTTTCAGCTGCTTTCGAGGGGCAGGTTCTCTGGGTTTTGCACTTTCCCCACACACCCATCCCTGAAAATGGGGCAATTTTTGTCTCAGGGAGAACTTCCCTAGACTCTGGACTTTCCGTGCTGAAAGCAGGAAAGTCCTGGGCAAACCAGGACAGTAGGTCACCCTGAAAGTAACACTGCTCCAACTCACAAATAAAATACTCAGAGAGGCAAAGTAACTCGCCAAAGCCAAAGATGACTTGAGCTGGAATTTGAACCTTGGCAAAATAACTCAAGTACAGCCTCTCACTGCTCTATATCACTTCTCCATAATAAAGTCATGATTCCCCACTTCTCTATTTTACTTATATGACAATTAAGTCAAGGATAAAGTTTTATTTTATAATCACCCCCCAAAATTTTATAATTGCTATGAAAAATTATTTTCTTAATGAAATGTTCAATAAAAACTTTGTTTTGGGGGCTTATAAATATATTCCAATTTAGAGGAGATAGATTTGCTTTTAATTTCTCTAAGACCCAAAATAAATTGCTCTAGAATTCAAATTCAAATGACCTTTTCTAGTGGAAAAATGTTTTGTTTTAATTTTGTTCAGAAGTAATTTCAAACATTTTTAAAAACACAAATAAGTTGAAGAAAGCATTGAAAAACCTTCAAGCTTGATAAGAGAAACCTGGAAAGGAAAAAGCATGCTTTGACAAGTTTGAAGATCTTTAAGTAGGAAAAATGAAAGTTATGGTCATGTGAACACTGCAAAAAGATCACATACTTTTACTTAATCTCAATGAACACGAACACACCATTGTAATATAGCTGCCTTCATTCTTTTGTGAAATAGAGATAAGTAAAATGTTTTCTTTCTTTAAACACTACAACTGATGACACAGGTCCATCAGTCTTAAGAGACTCTATACTCTACCTGCATTTACCTTTTTTTTTTTTTTTAGCAAAAGAGGGGGGGGGAAGAGAGAGGGAGGGAAGAGAGAGAGAGAGAGAGAGAGTGGGACAGACCAAGGAAAGACAGACAGGAAGGGGAGAGATGAGAAGCATCAATTCTTCATTGCAGCACCTTAGTTGTTCATTGATTACTTTCTCATATGTGCCTTGACCAGGAGTGTCCAGCCGAGTCAGTGACCCTTTGCTCAAGCCAGAAATCTTGGGCTCAAGCCAGCAAACTTGGGCTCAAGCCAGTGACCTTGGGCTCAAGCCAGTGACCATAGGGCCATGTCTATGATCCCATGCTTAAGCTGGCAACTCCGTGCTCAAGCTGGTGACCTCAGGGTTTTGAATCTGGGTCCTCAGCCTCCCAGGTCGACACCCTATTCACTGCACCACTGCCAGATCAGGCCCCACCTACTTTTCTTAAATTCATATATGTATTTTTTTACTTCATCTTTCATCAAGATTCCAAAAGCATAGTCTATGGTTGCTGGGAGTAGAAACTTAGGATTTCTAGACAACACTTTGGCCAACACCTATTCAAAGGTTTAGAAACTTGTCTTCTATGACCCAATCTGATAAAGATGTAAACAATTATATGCTAAAATAATATCCACTGCCTCTTTGATAAACTTTAGGGAAAAAAATAGAATATTCTCAAGATATTGAACAAGGATGTTGAAAACATCTCCCATGGCTTAAAATTGTTTTGTAATATGTTAAATAAAAAGCAATTTATAAATTATTAAGTATAGTGGGATCAAGTAACTATATAGCAATAGTTCTGTATCTATATAAATATAGATATAAAATATACCCAAATTGGATTAATTTCCCATAAACTAAAATATTAAGATTGGTTATTTCTACATGGTAGGCATTCCTCATGTTGCCTGGAAGAGGGACAGGGGTAATTAATTTTTGAAGTTTCTTCAATAAACACATATTTTTTACTATAAAATTTTTTAAATGTAATTTCAGGGAGACCACGATGAGCCTCAGAAGTGCCTTGATGCTCCAAGGTATTTTTCTTTAATAAATGGTTGACCTGATAGTGTTATCAAATGCCATCCTGGTAACTACTTCTTGCATGCAATATGAGGGTCTGAAGAATATTTGGAGAAAAAACTGCTCAGTTATTGCTCTAAAAGAGAGCTGGGAATACAACAGGTAGGAGGGGTCTTCATCCCCTGAAGTGATCTCACACAGGTCTCCAAGCAGATGATCAAGTCCCTCAGCCATGCAGCTGGGCCCCTGTGTCTTCTTCAGTCCCTCTTAGCCCCAGAGCAGTATTCTCCCAGTGTGCCAGATGCCAGCTGCTTGACGCGGGACGCAGTGAATTCCCATTCAGGACTGACTTTTTCCGTGCATCGCTAACACCTTGACAACCTGACAGCAGCTATAAATTTTTACCCAGGAGAAAACATAGACACATAAACACACAAAATTGCACTCTCAGATACTGACCCAAGTCTAGGTTATCAAGTTCCCACAATTGATGATACTTTGAGATCTCTACTAAGCTTTATAACACTGACAAAACTATTATAATTAGGATCATTCACTGCTTGTCACTGACTGCTGTACTTCCCACTTCTAATAGGTTTGACCCTTGGTAACAGGGTGGTTCTGTGGAATTAGACTAAATATGTATATGCAACGGCCAAGATAGTTGCAGGTGCCAGAGGTTACCATATATAATTCAATTTGAGGGGTCTTGATACCTCACTGAGGTACTTTATAAAGTAGGAAATATAGAAAGTACCCATTTATTTTTAGGAATCCATTAGTCAGAAACCAAGTCTTTCATGAACACTATATTCTTTTGAAAACCTTGATAAATGTGTTGTCCTCTCATAAAAGAGAAACTACAAGTTATTCTAAGCCTAACCTACTTACCTTACAGGATAATAAAGATAAACAAAATGTCAATGTTTAAAATATATGAAAAGAAATAATTTAAACACATCTTATTTCATGTATTTACAAGTTGTTGATGGAAAAACAATAGGTTATTTCATGATATGTGCATATATATAACTAAAAATACCTAGATATCTTATTAATTAAAAGTCTGTACTAAATTTCCTAATTTTGAACAAATAATTTCCCTAACTTTAATAGTAACATGAGTCCAATCTATTGATAGAGAGTTCTCAGATGTAGGAAAGCACATGATGATTTTTAAGCCGATGTAAAAGGAATTGCTTAATTGAAATGGAGCAATGGAAGCCAGCAATTTTCTCAAGTGGCTGCTATTAGAAAGCCTCCATAAATAACTTTAGTATCTAAATCTATAAGCAACCAAATAATTAGTTGAAAAATACAAAATGTATACCATAGTTTTGGGCATTTCTTCTCTTACCTGTCAGCTCAGTATGGTTCTTGATCAAAATGGATACCCTGTTGCCTTTATCCACTGAGAGATATGTCACAAGAGCCCTTCTTTCTTAAATCCACCTGCAGTCTTCTCTTGAACTTGATTTGATTTTGTTTGGGCTGAAATATTAATCTCAGAGGCTCTCACTATGTCTCCTTTCACATTATCATATATGCAAGAAAAAATTTTTAGTCTTCTGAATTACTGTTAGTATAGTAAATGAATTTAAGTTAAGGGTCACAAACTCAAGTATCTGTAGACTCCAACATTATATAATTGACTAAAGAAGACTAGGGGAAAAAAACCAATGCAAGTCTGATGATAACTGGCAACTGAATCTCACTGTTGATCAAGTAACAGGGAGTGGTGGGGACCATAGCAATCTGGAGAGCACATGCCCAGACATTATTCAGGGAAAACCATTTGTGACTAGATAGCGATGTGGACCCATAGTTTACATGTCTTTCTTCTTAAGAGAAGCCAGATATCTAGATTTTTCAAATGTAAAGGCCTTAGTAATTTAAAATGTTGGCATTTTATTTGACACGTGAAACTCGATGCAGGCTGCTGTGGGTCTCATTTGGCCTGTGGCAATCAGCAATCTGTGGTTTAACACCATTAATAGACTTTTCTGGTAGTAAGATGTAATTATGGGGTACACAGGTGTGAGAATGTAGGAGTCAGGTGACACTGAAGAAATGGGAAAAAGCATAAAATGAAGGAGAATTGGAAAGTTAGTTTGGACGAAAAAGAAACCATCATTATTAATAGTGATTTGCTTTGAGTAGTAGCATCTCTGATTTTACATTCCTCTGTTTTACAATTTTTCTATAAATCGTCACAAAAAATTAGATAAAATTATTATTTCATATGATTAAACTGGTTATTGAAAGTAACCAGAAAATTAAAAGTACTCATGCATTTTTGTGCATAGATCCACATACCATGTTTAAGCCACATAGTTTCAAACATTTAATCAAATGTGAAAGTTTAATCAGTTCACCATAGTGGCATTATGTATAAAAAACCTTTAATTAAATATTAAAATAGACCTTTTCACAGTAAGTCATCAGAGTACAGCCCTACCAAAATCAGTATTTATATTAACAATAATAAAGTTGAAAGAGTACCTTAAATATATAGTATGTTCTCAGTAAGTATTTGTTGAAAGATGATTATGGTGATGATGATCTGAATGTCTTTAAAAATCATCATTAGAAACAGCAAACAACACAGCCAATATTAGTGGTATGGAAATTAAACATACTCAGTAAATCAGTCCTTGAAATAATAATCTTATAATAAATAAGGGATTGCAAAGGGAAAAGGAAGAAACACAAATACTCCCCCTCCCTGTCAAATCACACTCATTAATTCTTCTGTTTGATTATTTAAATTCTTAAAACACAGTTTTGTCCCCTCTCTCTGCTCTGGAGGTGGCACAACAGTGAGCACCAAACAGAGACAAAATGAGTAAAGAAGGAGAAAGAAAAATAATGATTCTGTCTACCCTCTTTGTTAATACATGGGCATATTTCTAAACACCAAATCACCATAAATCATTCCTACAAGTCAGTACCATCACAATAAGGGGTAGGAAAATTTTCTAAGGGAAAATCCTAAATCTTCATGTAATTATTGTATCTATTTGCTATATCAGCATGTTTATGTGTAATCCAAAAAATACAAAAGAGTAGACAGAGGCAGTGCTCTGAACATATTAAGAGATCACAGAGAAAGGATTCAAATTAAGATGAGATAGTAAATCTCTGTAAGTTTCAGAATGACTGAATATGAGACATCTAGAGAGGCCTTGTGAACTTCAATAAAATCTTTGGACCACTGTTTTCCTATACCTGAATCTCCTTAACTTCTAGGTAGGTTTATTGCCTTATTTATTTTAAAATATTTTTATTATATACATTATATTCCAGAACTGATATATATATGGAAGCACATCTGCTTTCCTTATACTGAGGCATCTGTGGTCTTCTCACATCCTTCTAGCTATATGCTTTTAAACTTTGGCAACATCCTTTCTCACTTGGACAGAGGCTGACAGCTCAGGTAGAAGGGACAGCCCGGATGTCTATGTGCTCAGTCTGCTACTTTATGAAATAGATCAGAATGACACAATTCTAGTCAATTTCTCTCTCAGGGGTAGAAACAAGAGAAACATTCCTATGTAAGAGTCAGGCATTATTCTTCACCTGCAGCTTCCAGGATGGATTGTACAGAACATCTCAACTGAGAAAGCAAACACACACAGCCTACTGGAATGCATCCCAAGGTGACACACTATAATCGGTGTACTCCCACCACCACTCCCTGTGTATGTGACACGAAAAGAAATGGTGTATGGCCTGACCAGGTGGTGGCGCAGTAGACAGAGCATCGGACTGGGATGCGGAAGACCCAGGTTCGAGACCCTGAGGTCACCAGCTTGAACGCGGGCTCATCTGGCTTGAGCAAAAAGCTCACCAGCTTGGACCCAAGGTCACTGGCTCGAGCAAGGGGTTACTCAGTCTGCTGAAGGGCCGCGGTCAAGGCACATACGAGAAAGCAATCAATGAACAACTATGGTGTTGCAACGAAAAACTAATGATTGATGCTTCTCACCTCTCTCCATTCCTGTCTGTCTGTCCCTATCTATCCCTCTCTCTGACTCTCTCTCTGTCCCTGTAAAAAACAATAAATAATAAAAAAAAATTAAAAAAAAAAAGAAATGGTGTATGCCCAACTGTAGGATATAATTTTATTGATAGACTCTGATGACATTATAAAATCCATAAGGGCAAAGAGCAAGTGATTGGCTCGTGTCACTAAAAATCCAATACAAAATTACAGCTTTCATTTAGAAGTCATTTGGATTTTTTTTTAATTAGTCATAATGCATGGTGATCATTACCTCTATTTGGATCATGATGACAAAGAAGAAAAATAAAATCAAGCCAATGTCTACAAAGACAATAACCCCAAATTCTTCAATTGTACTAGGACAACTCTAGCTTTATAACATTCTATACAAATTGTGAGATATATATTAATCAGAAAATCAAACCATAAAGATTTCTCTAGGTATCCACTATGTGCTACTATGTGCTAAATATAGATTTAGATCTTCGTGTGAAAAATCAAGTTTAGGCCTTTTACACTTTTATGTTCATTATGCATGAGCTTGCATAAATTCCTGAACAATTTGTGCAAATAAAGCAGGAACAGGAAAGATAATGCCTCTTCACTACCTGTCAATGCACTCAACTTTCATGTGAGCTCAACAGGTACTGCGTGTCCTCATTTAAATAGCACAGACTTGGGTGAGGGTCTTATAGTCCCTGAAGATTTGCCCATCCACTTCTGAAACATCGGTTTAACATGCTCACAAGGAGTAAAGGTCATGTGGAAATATGTCAGTGCCAAGGAAATTCTACTACGAGAAAGAGAGGGAGATCCTGAGATCCTGTTGAAAAGTAAAGATTTTCTTTACTTTCTCACGATACTTGTACTCCTAGGCAGGATGAGGCTAACTGAGCCATCAAAGACAGGTTCATTTTAGTGTTTCGTGCTATTAGTGGCAGGTCCTAGATGGAACCAACGTGTGTATATAAGTGATCTGTGCAAAGGCCTAGACTAAACAATTGACAAGTCATCTGGAAAATAAGTAGAGTTAATTGGGTAGGTCCAAGTGAGTCCACATACAAAAGCTATTTAATTTAAAAAAGACACAACTGAGACAATCACAGTTATTCATTCCAATCAAATACTGATCAATAAGTTGTGAGACCCCACTGCTGGGCCAACCTCTGCCACTAACAGCTGTATGATTCCAGACAATGTACTATTTCATTTCTCTGGCTGTATGTTTGCACACATAAAAAACAAAGAGATTTTTCTCTAGAACATCTTTCTCCTGAAAGATTTTATTTTCACTTGTGTTAGCCACATAACATTAGTGAACTACTGGGAAATATTCCTGATGTATATTAATGTTATTATCTAATTTATCTACAGCTTTAAAGTGGCATGTCCTTCGGCACATCCACTGCTCAGCCTGTTACTAGGACCTGATACAGTCACAAAGGCTTCAGTAAGTGACCATGCAACCTGACTTTCACGTAGGATTCTGTAAAGTTGCATGGTTCTAAACTCATGAACAATACATGAAAACTGGCTACACTAAAATTTCTGATTCCTAACCATAAATTACTCTCATCTTCATCTTTCCAAAGGACATCCTGGGTCTTTTCCAGAACTGACAAAGCAGAGCACAGAAGAGTTACCCTTGAGTTATAATTAATAACAAATTCAGCTACATAAGCTAAAAGAAGAATACAATTTATGTAAGAGTTATAGCTCTGTTTTAAGCATAAATTAAAGTTTTGATAGTTGTTGTTGTTGTCTTTACTCTTGGGTGGGAGTGGTTCCAATGACGGGAAAGCTCATTTGTAAAGTTTGCTGTTTAACCTCCATGTATAATATAATGCCGTGGATCACTCCTACAGAATGTCAACCATTTGGATCAAGCAATCAATATACACATGTTGGTGCCTGTCTAGCATCAGTTTAAATTCAAATAAATCAATAATCTATATCTGGTGAGCACCAGTGTTTTTGGAACAATGTAGACACAAATAAAATACTCCTATCCCTTCCCAAAATAAGTAATAGGTAAGTATCTTTATACTGTTGTTTAATGTTTGCATATCTGACTCCGCAGTTCTTCCAAAATGTAGGCTCAGATCCCATGGAATTATCTGACCTGTAATAGACCTGAAAGCAGCCACCATATCATCTCCAATACCTGGTAAGTCATTGAAAGTAGTAATATCCAAAGAAGTGGTATGACTACCAACATTCCAAGTGACTTATGCCTTTTTTACTTGCTCAGAGGTATGTATATGACTATTGAAATCATGTCAGATTGCATTATTCTTTAATTGACATATAAATCTAATTTGCTATTAGTAACACTATACCTACAAAGAGCATAAGCAGGTCCCAATGTGTAATGCCTGGAATTACTTTAAGTACTAAGAAAAAAACAGTAAGCCCTATGAACCATGTGTTAAATACAAATAAAATCTTCTTTCAGTTGAAATGTGCAGAGAATTTTTAAAAGCATAAGAAATGTTTACATTAATTTCACTTGAACTTTTTCAGGCTGGATAGCACATTTAGAGTATATTAATTACATTCTTGATTTTTTTTTTTTAGTGAATAATATGCAGCTTAAAGTTTCAGAATACACCAAACTACAAGTATTCTAAGTTTAGGGGCAAATGAAGGTGGAAGTGTAAAATGGGAGAGATTAAAAGAGAAAAGAAAGCACCTTTACAAAAGAGCCATTATACCTGATAGGCTCCATGCAAGACAGTTGAAATGTGAGCTTCAGTATTCAAAATAGAAAAGATACAATCATATGTCTGGTTAACTCACAGGAAATAGTTCCAGAGACAATTTTACACTAACTACAGTGATTTGGGCAATTTTTAAAAATAATACCAGCCAATTTCTCTCCATTATACTCTGCTGGCAGAAAATAAAACATTTTTCTTTGGAATGATTGCCTTTGGTTTTGTTAAATCATGCATTCTGTCAACATGTGGTCACCATTTCTACATGATCTTTCTGGTTCCCTAAAAAAGGATGAATTCACAGCCTGAACACTGATATAAATATGTAATCTTGCAACTGATAAAGCTTCTTCCATTACTGCCAAATGAATAGATAAGCAATTGATGTGATAGCAAAAGAAATAAAACCAAAAAAGATGACCAAAGAAATCTAAAATTCAGATTCTTGCACCTACTCCAAAGCTAAATGTGGAAGACACAAGTGCTGATCATTTTCCTCCCTCCCACACAAAGTGAGCATGCGAAGTTCATGATTTTAAAACACTAACACGTGGAACCAAATTTGAAAATCCTAGTTATGTTGATAAATACTCTAGCAACTTCGCTGAAGCTAATAAAAGGTTAGAGCAGCAAAGGTGGTAAGAAAGTCTCAAAATAAGACATTATCTTGTCACTAAAGACTTTTGGGTACAAATGTAAAACACCTGGGCTGTAATTGTTTCCACTATGTCATCCACTAGGACGGGGATCCAATCTCCAGTCTCTACATTTTTAATATTAAATTCTTTTGCAAAAAGTGTAGATATTTGTTTTGTCGCTGCCTCTCTGGGCTTTAGTTTAGTGAAATAGAGAGAGTTACCTCCTTTCTTAAGGTAATCACTGCAATGTTGTCTACCCTAGTAGCTGGGATTTACCAGAGTGGACATTCAGAAAGTATCCTTGACAATGTTGATTTTACTTTACACAATGGCCTAGTATATATGGCATCTCAAACTAATTTATATTGAAGGAAGGAAGGAAGGGAGGAAGGAAGGAAGGAAGGAAGGAAGGAAGGAAGGAAGGAAGGAAGGAAGGAAGGAAGGAAAAAGAAAAGGAAAGAGAAAAGAAATCAATTCTAAGAAAAAGAACTGAGATACTTTAAATGGTAAAGAAAACAATTTCCAGTAAAACTTGAATTGAATAAGATGTAACTGGGAACTTTTACAGTGTATGAAAAAGATTGCAAAAGAGAAAACTTTAATCAGAAAAATATACTAGCAACTTGCCAAGACTTAAAATGTGTTTTAAGGGTATAGGACTTAAAAACAGTCATTTATTTCCTTCCCTCTGTACTGTTAAAATGTAAAGTAAGACCTGACTGGTGGTGGCACAGTGGACAGAGCATTGACCTGGGATGCTGAGGTCCCGGTTCAAAACCCCAAGGTTGCCAGCTTGAGTGCAGGCTCATCTGACTGGAGTGTAGGTTCACCAGCTTGAGAGCAGGGCCACCAGCTTGAGCATGGGATCATCAATGTGACCCCACAGGCACTGACTTGAGCCCAAAGGTTGCTGGCTGAACCCAAGGTCTCTGGCTTGAGCAAGGTGTCACGGGCTTGGCTGGAGCCCCTTGGTCAAGGCACATATGAGAAAGCAATTGATGAACAACTAAAGTGCCAAAACTACAAGTTGATGCTTCTCATCTCTCTCCCTCCCTGTCTTTAAAAAAAAGGGTAAAAGGTAAGCCACACAAGATGTTATTTAAAATGAAGTTCTACCACTGAGTAACAAATGGGGTAGATACACAGATAACATCATTTGAGGCAACACTTGTGATAGAAGTATCTGAGTCTCAACAGTACAATCACCAGGTAAAGAGGGCAGAGTAATCAATGCTATTTCTTTGTCAATGTAAAACTTCAAGTTAGGAGAACCAGTTGGAATTTTCAGCTAACCAGAATGATTTTTGTAATCTTAAATTCTTAGGAGAAAAAAACACAAGGAAATTACCAAGAACAGCAAACATTAACTGATTTTTTTCTTTTCCATCAAATACAAACTCTCAGATGTTTTGTGAAATGAATACACATTCACCTCCATTTCCTACATGGCTCATCTGTCCATTCTATACTGACTAATCTGGTTCAGAAGAAAGAAAAAAAAAACGTGATCTGAGTCTTGGCTAAAACCAAGAATAATCAAGGAATATCCCAGTCTCCATTGGTATTCCATACCCATCGAATAATGGGGAAGCACTGATTCTAGAAAGAAGCACAGGGTGGAGAGGGAACCAGTCAGACCTTCGACTGTAGCTTCTGTGCTCTGAGCCTCAGTTTCTACTTGTAAAGATGGAGAAGAGCAGATAGTAGATATGCCTAAGGTCCCCCATGTGTTCTAAAAATTTTTTTATTCCAAGATTTTCACCAGGGTGGGGGTTAAAACAAAAACACTATTTTGCCTATCTCAGGACTGACTAAAAGATAACTAGGTCGAATGTAATTTTCTAATCAGTCATCTAATAACAAGCTCCTGTCATAGCGAGGCAGGCATCACCGTTCACCCTAAAAGGAGGGCATCCAAAGGCCTGACTGCTACATGCATCTGCCTGCCGGCATCCACTCTGAAGGGACAGTACCTGGGCTATCTCACCTGTTCAATATTTGCCCTCATACCCACATCTAAAGGCTATTTACTTCAAGAGACTGCTCTCTTATAATTATACTTACTATGTGATCTACCTTTAAACGCATTTACAAAACTTAAGGAAATTATAGTCTATTCCTTCTATTTCCCAGTGGTCAATTTTTAAAAACAAATTCAATAAAAATAGTTAATAATTGAGCACTCACTACATTCTTAGTGCTGTACTAATTCATTGCTTCATATGGTTTCTCTCAATGTTTAAATGACCATGTGCTTATATACTTACACATGGGAACAGAGTGTTTGAAGTGCTCACATTATTTACTTAAAGTCTTCCAGCTAGTTACTAGAAGATCAAGGGTTCTGTCCCAAAATGATCTGTCTACAAACTATTCACGTTCAATAAGCATGGTCAATACCTAGCAGGTAAGTTGACTGAGAAGAAAGGGTAGGTAGGATCTAACCATTGAAGATAAGGTAGGATACTTTTAAAACACGAGTTACTATTTTTAAAAAATCTCATCTGGACCAAGGATTGTGGTGGTAGTTTAAGAAATCTTATTGTTAAAAATTTATGAGTTCAGTTTACATAAATTTGAAAATGAAATAACATGGTTGCATTGTGTGACCATCTGCCACTCTCACTGGCATCTCTAGTTACAAAATTTGAGAATACTGGTAGTTTTGCTGCGGAGTTAATTGGAGCCTTCCTAAGAATAATTTTAATTTAGTGTTTTAGAGCCAAATTCTGCTTTATGACTCCCATTTCACATAGTATTTCTGAAAACTAGAGCAAGCCAAGGGTCTGTATGGCATTTTGAAAAATTTCAGATTGAAACATAATCCAGCTATTTTCTGCTGTTCATCTAGTGTTGATCCCAAGACCCAGCTATGTAAAAGTGGCCTTCCTAGCTTCCTAGTGTGGGGTAAGCATGGCCAATGATGCTGAAGGGAGGGTTGGTCCGTAGAATTTAACTCTCTACCGATATTTTACTTTTCACTAATTACAATTATCTTTGTCCCCTCTACCTTAATTACATAATAAAAATTGCTAAATGTTCAACACATGTATAAGGCTTAACATTTGTTAGGTTACAAAGTAAAAAAGCATATTATATATGGCTTTAAATTTATTCCCAGCACTTTCTTCTACCCAAGGATCATATTTTATGATTCCTGATGATAAATGCATTTTTTTCAGTATTTCTTCAGACAGGAAATACTTACTTTTGGGTTCAAGGTAGCAACTTTCTTCAAATACAGTATAAAGCACACATTTGAGAGAGTTCATCAGTTACTCTTTATGTCTTAATTCAGCCATGATCTCTATAAAGAGTCAGTTGCTTTCACTAAACTTTATTCTGACCATTTATAAAATAAGAGGTAAAAGACTCATAGATATTCTGAAAACATTATATGAATAATGAAAAGACAACAAAAAATTTGGAGGGAAAATCCTTAAACATCCTTTATTATGGTCACATACACACACAAAAAAGCATTACCATCTATTAGAGAGGAGAGGGAAGTGAAGAAATGTAATTATACACACTCTAAGTTGGCCCTGACAACAGAGCACCTGTCCCAGACTACAGAAAGACTCTATAATGATGACTTCTCAAGGACAGCACCACAAAGACCAGTTTAGAGCAGGTATGCCTGAACCACACCCTAAGACTAACTCAAGAGCAACAGCACCCCATGCACTGGAGAAATATACAGTTCTACACATTCATCTGCTGGGTTCAGGGGCACGTGAGGTACATGAAAATTAATTCTGCCATGAGAAAAATTAAAACTTTCCATTTCTAGTTACCATATTTCCCTATGTATAAGACACACCCTTTTCCAAAAAATTTGGGGTTTAAATACTGGGTGCATCTTATACAGTGGTTGTAGATTTTTTTCCTTGCATTTCCTGCTTTTTCTCACTTGTTTTTGTGCTCATTGTTGAAGACAGTGATTTGTCATCAGACACAGATGAGGACAAACTAATGGATTGAAGTTTGACAGTGATGAGGAGTTGTATGAATTTTATGATGAGTAAAACTTGAGTTCAATAACTTTATGTAATACTTTTTATTTTCAAATTTCAGGATCCAAAATTAAGGTGAGTCTTATACATGGGAAAATACGGTAAACAGATGACATTCAATCTACCAACCAAAGAGGTGAGGATACCATTCAGAGTATTTCACATGAAAATTATAACTATTTTATGAATTATTTAAAAATATAAAACAGTGGTGATCATTTTGTAATATACTACACAAATATGGAATTATTATGTTATACACTTGAAACTAATGTTATGTTAATTACACACAAAAATAAACAGCATATTTATAAAAGCAAAAATAAAAGTCCCTTAGCCTCTAAGTATTTCAATTGCCAAAAGTAATTATTGAATTGTTGTTTTTTTATTGAGTTTCATTTATTTTTTTGAAAAAGACAAAGAGAGAAAGAAAGAGAGATGGAGAGAGAAAGAGAAAGAAGGAGAAAGAATGAGAGAGAGGGAGAGGCAGGGAGGAAGAGAGAAGCATTCATTTGTTGTTCATTCTGTTATGGGTTCATTGATCACTTCCCATATGTGTCCTGACAAGGGGTTGAACCTGCAACCTTGGTGTTTCTGGATGACTTTCTAACTGACTGAGTGAACTGGCCAGGGCATTAGGAGTTTTTCTTACATATTTTTTCAAAAGAGATATATACACTCAAGGTCACATATATGTAAGCCTCATCTTATTTAAATGAATAAAATAATTTTCTTGATACTATTCTGAAACTTGCCAATACATGTCTTGAGTCTTCAGCACATACAGGTCTATCCCAATCTGTTTAAACATTACCCCATTTCATTGGATGAATGTAGTAATTTATTTATCCAGTTGCCTATAGAAACTTCAATTTGACATTAAAACAAAGGCAAATAATTAAGAAGTACAAATTGGTAGTTACAAAATAGGTACCGGATATAAAGTACAGCATAGGGCATTTAGTCAACAATATTGTAATAACTATGGTTGGTGCCAAGTGAGCACCGAAATACTGGAGGAACAGTTTGAGATGTACGTACATGACTGTCTAATTACCAAGCTGTACATCTGAAACTAATATAAAATAATGTTGAATGTAAACTGTAATTGAAAAAAATAAAAAACAATATTGAAATAAACATTTCTTCACATTTTTTATATATTTGTAGCAGTTTGTCAGTATAAGTGGACCTGCCAAGTAAAAGAATATGCACATTAAAAAAAAATTGATCCACTGTAGTAAACTGTTAGCTCAAAGGAAGCCAATCCTTCAACCCTATTTATGAAAACAAAATCTTTTGATTTGGTTACTTGACAATAAAGAAAATAATGGCTTATATGTAAATATAATAAAAAATATTCCACTTATGTTATACTTTGTATCTTTGTATTATAATAGAGTTCTATACATTTCTTAAAAATTTTTATTAATTTTAAATTTATTGTGATTACATGGATTCAAGTGTCCCACTGAATATAACTCCCTCATCCCCACCCATTTGTCCCTTTTTATACCCCCTTGATCCCCTCCCCCTAACTCCCTCCAACCTTCCCTCTAGGATTTGCTGTCTTGTTATCTATATCTGTGTTATGTATATATAGTTTCACTAATCCCTTTAGCTTCTCTGATCCCATCCTCTCATTCCCCTTCCCTCTGACAGCTGTCCCTCTGGTCCCTGTGACCCTGCCTCTGCTTCTATTCTGTTCCTCAGTCCACATTGTTTATTAGATTCCACATATATGTGAGATCATATGATATTTTTCTTTCTCTGCTTGGCTTATTTCACTTAGCATAATAATATCCAGGTCCACCCATGCTGTCACAAAAGGTAAGATTTCCTTCATTTTCACAGCCACGTAGTATTCCATTATGTATAGTGTGTCTGTAAAGTCATGGTGCACTTTTGACCATGTGACCAGTCAAAAGTGCACCATGACTTTACAGACATACTGTATATGTACCACTGCTTTTTAATCCACTTGTCCATTGACAGACACTTGGGCTGTTTGCAGATCTTGGCTATTATAAACAATGCTGCAATAAACATGGGGGTGCATATCTTCTTTAGAATCAGTGATTTCGTATTCTTAGGATATATCCCTAAAAGTGGGATAGTTGGGTCAAAAGGCAGTTCCATTTTAATTTTTTGAGGAAACCCCATACAGTTCTCCCCCACAAGTTTGCATTCTCACCAGCAGTGCAGGAGGGCTCCCTTTTCTCCACACCCTTGCCAGCACTTATTGAGTGTTTTGTTAATGAGCGCCATTCAGACAGGTGTAAGGTGGTATCTCATTGTCGTTTTAATTTGCATTTCTCTGATCATTAGCGACACTGAACATTTTTTTCATACGCCTATTGACCATTTGTATGTCCTCTTTGAAGAAGTGTCTATTCAGTTCTTTTGCACATTTTTTATTTGGATTGTTTGCCTTCCTGGTGTTGAGTTTTAGAAGTTCTTTATAAATTTTGGTGATTAACCCTTTTATCAGAAGTATTGGTGAATATGTTCTCCCATTGTGTGGGGTCTCTTTTTATTTGTTCATGTTGTCTTTTGTTGTGCAAAAGCTTTTTAGTTTCATATAGTCCCATCTATTCATCCTATCCTTTATTTCATTTGCCCATGGACATAAATCAGCAAAAATATTGCTACAAGAGATATCAGAGAGTTTACTGCCTATGTTTTCTTCCCAGATGTTTATGGTTTCTTGACTTACATTTAAGTCTTTTACCCATTTTGTTTTTGTGAATGGTGTAAGTTGGTGGTCTAGTTTCATTTTTGCATGTACCTGTCCAATTTTCCCTGCACCATTTATTAAAGAGGCTGTCTTTACTCCATTGTATGCTCTTAGCTCCTTTGTCAAATATCAATTGACCATAAAGGCATAAGTTTCTTTTGGATTCTTTGTTCTGTTCCATTGATCTGTATGCCTGTTCTTATACCAGTACTAAGCTGTTCTGAGTACAATGGCCTTATAGTATAAATTGATATCAGGAAGTGTGATACCACCCACTTTATTCTTCGTTTTCAAGATTGCTGTGGCTATTTGTATTCTTTAGGTTCCATATAAATTTTTGGAATATTTTTTCTATATGTTTGAATTATACCATTAGTGTTTTAATAGGAATTGCATTGAGTTTATAGATTGTTTTGGGTAAAATAGACATTTTAATGATGTTTATTCTTCCTATCCATGAACATGGTATATGCTTCCATTTGTTTGTATTTTCCTTGATTTCTTTTATCAATGTATTATAATTTTCTGAGTACAAGTTCTATACCTCCTTGGTTAAATTTACTCCTAGGTACTTTTTTTTTTTTTTTGGTTGCAATAGTGAAGGGAATTGTTTCCTTAACTGCTCTTTCAGAGAGTTTATTGTTGGTATATAAAAATGCTCTGATTTCAGAGTATTAATTTTGTATTCTGCCACCTTGCCAAATTCATTTATTAGGTCTAGTAGTTTTTTGACTGAGACTTTAGGGTTTTCTATACACAGTTTTATATCACCAGCAAATAATGATAGTTTTACTTCTTCTTTTCCAATTTGAATGCCTTGTATTTTTTCATCTTGTCTGATTGCTGTGGCTAGGACTTCCAGAACTATGTTGAATAAGAGTGGTGAAAGGGGGCACCCCTGCCTTGTTCCTGATTTTAAGGGGATTGCTTTTAATTTTTGTCTATTGAGTATGATATTGGCTGTGGGTTTGTCATACATGGCCTTTATCATGTTGAGGTATGTTCCGTGTATTCCCACTTTGTCAAGAGTTTTGATCATAAATGGGTGCTAAATTTTATCAAATGCTTTTTCTGCATCTGTTGATATCATCATGTGGTTTTGATCCTTTCTTTTGTTTCTGTGATGAATCACATTGATTGATTTGCATATACTGTACCAGCCTTGCCTCCCCAAAATAAACCCCACTTGATCATGATATATGAATATTTTCATGTGTTGCTGGAACAGGTTTACTAATATTTCTTTGAGAATTTTAGCTATTTTAATGTGTTGCTGGAACAAGTTTACTAATATTTCTTTGAGAATTTTAGCATCAAAGTTCATCAGGGTTATTGGCCTATAGTTTTTTTTTCTTTGTAGTGTCTTTACCTGATGTTTTTTGTTTGTTTGTTTGTTTTTATAGGGACAGAGAGAGAGAGTCAGAGAGAGGGATAGATAGGAACAAACAAACAGGAACAGAGAAAGATGAAAAGCATCAATCGTTAGTTTTTCATTTCCATTGCAACACCATAGTTGTTCATTGATTGCTTTCTCACATGTGCCTTGACCGTGGGCCTTCAGCAGACTGAGCCACCCCTTGCTTTAGCCAGTGACCTTGGGTCCAAGCTGGCGAGTTTTTGCTCAAGCCAGATGGGCCCATGCTCAAGCTGGTGACCTCGGGGTCTCGAACCTGGGTCCTCCACATCCCAGTCCGACACTCTATCCACTGCACCACTGCCTGGTCAGGCTTTACCTGGTTTTAAAATGAGGCTTATGCTTGCTTCATAAAAGGACCTTGGAAATCTTTCCTCCTCTTCAATTTTTTGAAATAGCTTGAGAAGGATAGGTGTTAATTCTTCTTTGAATATTTGGTAAAAACTCGCCTATGAAGCCATCTGGTCCAGGACTTTGGTTTGCTCAGAGTTTTTTGATAACTGTTTCCATTTTATTTGTTGTAATTGTTCTGTTTAGGTTTTCTGATTTTTCCAGATTGAGTTTTGGAAGATTATATGTTTCTAGGAATTTATCCATTTCATCTGAGTTGTCCAATTTTTGGCATACAGATCTTCATAGTATTTCCTTACAATCCTTTGCATTTCTCTGGTGTCAGTTGTTATTTCTCCACTTTCATTTCTATTTTATTTATTTGAGTCCTCTCTCTCTTTCTCTTGATGAGTCTCATTAAAGGTTCATAAATCTTTTTATCTTTTCAAAGAAAAAAACAGCTCTTGGTTTCATTGATCTTCTCTATTGTTTTTTTTTTTACCTCTATGTTATTTATTTCCACTCTGATCTTTATTATTTCCTTCCTTCTACTTCCTCTGGGCTTTACATGTTGTTCTTTTTCTAGTTCTTTTAGATGCAGGGTTAAGTTGTTTATTTGAGCTTTTTCTAGATTTTTTAAGGTATGTCTATAATGCTATTAACTTCTCTCTAGGGACTGCTTTTGTTGTATTCCATAAATTTTGAGTTGTTGTATGTTCATTTTCATTTGTTTCAAGGAAATTTTTTATTTCTTTCTTGATCTCATTGTTAACCCATTTATTATTTAAAACATGCTGTTTAGCCTCCAAGTGTTTGAATGTTTTTCAGTTTTTCTATTGTAGTTGATTTCTAGTTTCATGCCACTATGATCAGAGAAGACGCTTAATATGATTTCAATGTTTTTTAATTTATTGAGACTAGTTTTGTGTTCTAATATGTGGTCTATCCTAGAGAATATGTCATGAGCACTTGAAAAGAATGTATATTCTGCTGCTTTGGTGTGAAAAGACATAAAGATATCTATGAAATCCAGTTAATCTAGTGTATCATTCTAAGAATGCTGTACTGTTGTTAATTTTTTATCTGGAGGATCTATCCATTGATGTTATTGGGGTATTGACATCCCCTGCTATTATAGTATTGCTGTTGACCTTGCCCTTTATGTCCATCAAAATCTGCTGTATATATTTAGGTGCTCCTATACTAGCTGCATAGATATTTACAAAAGTAATATCCTCCTGTTGGGTTGCTCCCTTTATCATTATGTGGTGACCTTCTTTATCCCTTACTATAACCTTTGTTTTAAAGGCAATTTTGTCAGATATAAGTATTGCTACCCCATCTTTCTTTTCATTTTCATTTGCCTGAAATATTTTTTCCATCCCTTTACTTTCAGTCTATGTGTATCTTTTGTTTTGAGGTGGGTCTCTTGTAGACAGCATATGTATGGGTCCTGTTTTCTTATCCACACAGTTACCCTATCTATTTTAATTGAATCATTTAATCCATTAACATATAAGATTATTGATATGTAGTTGTTTATTGCCATTTTATTCTTTAACTCTACAATCCTCCATTTTTCAATTTCTTTTTCCTTTGCTTTTTTTTACAGTGGACCCCTTAACATTTCTTGCAATACTGGTTTGGTTGTAATGAATTCCTTGAGTTCTTTTTTTTGTTTGAGAAGCTTTTTATTTCTTCTTCAATTTTAAACAATAACCTTTCTGGATAAAGAAGTCTTGGTTGTAGGTTCCTGCTTTGCATCACTTTGAATATTTCTTGCCAATCCCTTCTGGCTTCAAATGATTCTGTTGAGAAGTAGAATGTCATCTTTATGGGAGCTCCTCTGTAGGTAATTAACCTTTTTTCTCTTGTAGCTTTTAGTATATATTTTTTGTCTCTTAACTTTGACACTTTAATTATGAAGTGTCTTGCTGTAGGCCTCCTTGGGTTTCTCTTTAATGGAACTCTCTCTGCTTCTTGAACTTGTGTGACCTTTTCCTTCATCAATTTAGGAAAATTTTCAGCTATGATTTCTTCAGACAGGTACTCTATTTCTTGTTCGTTCTCTTCTCCTTCGGTAACTCCTATGATGCATCTGTTGCTTCTCTTCATGTCATCACAGAGGTCTCCTGAAGTTTCCTCAGACTATTTGAGCCTCTTTTCTTTTTGGTGGTCGGCTTCCATGCTTTTGTTTATCTTGTCCTCTAAATTTCTGACTCAATCCTCTGCTTCATTCAGCCTGCTAATAACTCATTCTAGTGCATTCTTCATTTCTAATATTTTGTCATTTCCGACTGTTTTTTTTTTATGATTTCAATGTTCTTTTTGATACTTGCTATCTCTTTACTTAGGTGCTCATTATGTCCATCCATTGTTGCTCTAAGATCCTTGAGCATACTAAAAATCATTCCTTTAAACTCTGCATCCGGTATTTTGGTTACTTCCATCTCATTTAGTTCTTTTTCTGGAAATTTCTCTCATTGATTCATTTGGGTCATATTTTCTGTCTGCCCATTTTGTCTGTGTATTAGGTAGCACTGTCTGACTTTAAAAATTTTGTGTGGTCTTTATGAAGAAGATGAGTCCAGTGGTACTGTCCTTTAGGCCTCTTGTTTTCTTGGTCTAAGAATGCTTCTTGAGGGTACTATTTTCCCTCTTGTTGTATATGCATATTAGATGCAGTTGGTCCTTTCATGGGTACGGTTATCCTTTCACACTGGCTGGCTCAAAGGGTCTACCTTGATTATGTGTATTACACACTGTGCAATGTCTTGTTGGGTGTAATTATTCTCCACAGTGTCTGGTACCTGCTAGATTCCACCTTTGGGTGTGCTGCTGTGCACGTAGTTGAGTCTAGGGTTGGTGCTATCTGACACCCAATACCCATAGTGTTAGCCCTAGTTCTTCTTGGGTTGATGTCAGTTGTTGGTTGTAACCTGCTGTGGGCTATCAATCTGCAGCTACTGCACTTTTCACTGTTTGTGTCTGTTTTCTGTGTCTGGGTACCGGGGAATGGGGGGGGGGACCTTTGTATAAGAATCAGCTTCCTCCTGCTTAGAGATGACAGCAGCTCTGTAAAAGCTCCAACATCTGTAAGATTTGTCTCCACTTTTCAGCTGCTCCTCCTCTTGTAGCTGCCTGGTCTTCCCACAGAGTCTTCTGTAGAAAGACTGTAGTGTGGGTTCAGATTGGCCTCATCCAACCAACCCCTCTACAGGTTGCATGCTTGGTGGGTTAGGGCAGCTGAGCTTGTGAGTACAATGTTTGTGGGACCCCCTACTTCAGGAGTCTCTTGGTACAGTGCATCTGACCCCTACTCCAGAGCTTGATCCCTCAGCCATTGCTGGATATTCAAACTTTATTTCTCCTCAAAAAGTTAAGCAGCAAGTTCAGACTGAGTATGGCCAACAGTCCCCTCTGCAGAAGTTCTTTCAGCTGTGGAGACCTCAGTCTCAGGGAAGAAGACTGAGAGAGTCCTCTCCTGGGGCTGACAGTGTCCCCCTGCCCCATAGGTGGCTGTGCCCCTCAACTAGATCCAACAATAGACTCACAGGGACCCACACTTTAAATGTTCATGCTCCAAGCCTCTCTCCCTTCCCCCTGTAGAATCTAGCCTAGCAGAACAGAATATCCAGGCCAGCTGACTATGAAGCTCCACCCTAGCAAATGCACATGAGCCGCTGTGCCGGTGCTGATCACAGAGAGCAGATCTCACCTTAGCTGGGCCAGGTATGAGGAGCCTTTCCTTAGGATACGACTCTAGCAAGGGTTGTTAGGTCCTGAACCGATGCTTTCTGCGGCTGGCCCCAGAATGTGCCAACCCTGGGGTTCCCAAGCAGGAACCCAGAACAGAACAATGGGAGACACTGCCCATGACTGGCCTTCAACAACCTCCTTTGAGCTACAAGCAATTCAGAGTTTTTGGCTGCCTCTGCTGTGCCCAGGTGTACATGGAAATACCAAGCTGCACTCCTAGGCTGGCTTTTATCCACTCTGGCCTGGGGGAAAATCCGCTCAAATGGCCAAGTTTCCCTGAGTCTCGCCTCCTGCAGCCTGTCTGCTGGCTACGTATTGGGCTAAGCTGCTGAAAAACCCTCTGCTAGAGTATAGAGCCATGATGGCGAACCTATAACACGCGTGTCAGCACTGACACGTGTAGCCATTTTTGATGACACACGGCCGCATGCAGCCGCATACCAGAGAAGTATGGGGCCGCATGCCGAGAATGACATTTCATCTTCGGGTCCTGCACGGCCAGGTGCAAGAGCCGAGGATAAAACATTTGCTGTAGTGTAGACACTCTGTGCCGGAGGTCTGTAGGCCAAAACAATAGAACTCCAGCACAGAGCATCTAGTCTTAGGACTTCCAGTTAGCCCATTTTTCTCGAGGTGACATGTCACCTGAGTTATACTCAGTTTCTCGGTGAATTTTGACACACCAATCTCAAAAGATTGCCCATCACTGGTGTAGAGCCTGTAGCAATTCAGTGATTAGGGAGGGATAGGTGTGGCTCCGTCCCCTGGCCCCAGGTGTCAGTCTGTCCAGACTTTTTCCCCAGACCTCAGTAGAGTGAGGCCCAAGGAGTCTGATGGGTGTGGCCTCTGAAACCCAGAGGTGTGGTCTGCCCACCCACAGTTTCAACTGAGTCTCTTTTGAGGTGGAAGCACCAGTCATAGACTTGGGAAAGTGTGTGGGGGGGGGGGGGGCTCTGGGGCTCTGGTCTCAATACCAGAAAACTGAGTCACTGATACACCCCCTGCTTCCTGGCTTCTCAGAACGACCCATCACCATGACTGGGTATGAGAGACTCCCGAGTGTGGAGCAGTTGCCTTTCCGCAGGCTGATGCCACTCAGAGAGTATTGCTTCACCCAAGAAAGATGGTGACTGCAGTACTGGAGAATGACTTAGCACAGAAGTTCTAGTGGCTATCCCCCACAGTGTCTCTCTCTGGGCTTCCAATTTTACATTCTCCTCCTACAACTCCAGTCCTCTCAGCTATCCCCTGTCAGAGCCCCGGGTAAGTGGCTGTGAACAAGGTTTTCTGTGCGGGGCCCTTTAAAACAAAGTTTGCATCTGAGAGCTGTATCTCTTTCTCACAGACAGAAACCCAGCTCTTTTCACAGCAAAGTGCTGTCTGGGCGCCTCTTCTAGGTTTTGGGGCTCTAGGCTGGGGCTCCGTACCTGGGGCTGAGGACTCTCACCTCTCAGGGAAACCCACCCCGCTATGAGAGTTCCTCCGGACCCTCAGCTGCTGCTCACTTCTGGAAGCAAGGCAGCCCTTTCCACGTCTCCACCCTTCCTACAAGTCTCAGTGTGGCTTCTTCTGTGATCCTTGGTTATAAATTCCTCTTAGTTTTGTCTCAAGTTGGTTTTTCAAGGTGATTGTTCTTAAATTAAGTTGTAATCCAATTTGGTCCTGGGAGGTGGCAGTTGGAACGTGCAACTACTCCATCACCATCTTTCTTCCTGAGAAGCATCAATTCTTCATTGCATTTCCTTAGTATTTACTGATTGCTTTCTCATATATGCCTTGACCTCAAGTCAGCAATTTTAGGCTCAAGCCAGAGACCTTGTGCTTCAAGCCAGAAACCTTTGGGTTCAATTTAGCAACCATGGGGTCATGTCTATGATATCATGCTCAAGCCAGCAACCCCTCTGAGTTCTAAGCATTAATTTTAATAATTTTGGAATTGAAACACTCTTGCAAATATTTAGATCTACAAAGTAATATAAATGTTACAAAGGTACGACATATTTCAAAATGTTTAAAAACAGTAATATATTACAGGATCTTGCTACATATTAGTTACTATTCCACAAATTAATTAAAACAAAGTAATTAAACCTTCTCCACAAAGTAAGTAAAAATATAATGTAGAGTTGCTAGCTTGTGCCCAAAGATACTCCTTGTTTGTTTTGGGTTTTTTTTAGAAGTGTCAACTGTTAAGCACTATTGTCTGAGATACAAGATCAAGTGAATGGTCAGAAAAGCCATTGCACTTAATAAAATGTCGTCCCTTTTGAGTTCTAAGGTATTTGAATTCTGAAGCTACACAATGATAATTAATTTCTATTCCACTCAGTGCTCCCTCCTGGGCATTGCTCAGTGGAGAGTTCAGGTAACAAAGGCCACCATGGAACTTTCTGAGCAGCCAATCAAGGAGACACGTGCTATATCCCCAAGTGCTTAGTACACAATACATCATTTTGTGAACCTCTCACCTATAGTGTACAAACAAGTCCCTGAAAATTAAAGTGTGAAATGCAAACACCTTTGTCCTTAAAACAAGCACATTCTGCCAAAAATGTTCTCTTTTGTGAACTTTTGGCATCGATGGAGCAGAACAGAATATTCTTTGCATTGAGCTGCCAAAGACATGTAACTAGATCCAAAACAAAGAAGCCAGGTAAATTGTTTAGGCCCACGACCTAACATTCTCCTTGGCATGAAAAGATTCATTCTTTAGCCTTCCAATAAATGTAGCCAATTGGAAAGGCAATAAACTTGCTACTCTGCAACCCAGTAAGTAATTCAGATAAACAATCTCCAAGGCTGAAAAACCTGTTGCCTCATTCTTTAATTTTTAAGGGCAGAACATAAAGGCTATTGAGGCATTATTCCTCTGAAATGCTCCGAAAAATTACCGCTAATTATTCCTTAAACACAGAAGAAATTAGAAACAAAAAAAGAGAAAAAGTATCCCCCAATCTCTATCTCAACTTTTCAATAGAGTATGATCACTGGCTCTGTCATAACTTACAACAAGTCTAAAAAGAAATGCAGGGCTAATCAGTTGACACCCTTCTAAAGACAATTTGAAAATGATAGCATATTGATAACAAATAGGTTTCTTATGCTGTTAAATTTTTTAAAAATCCCCAGAGATAATCTTCCTCCATGACAGTCCTGCGTTCTGAACAGAGCTGGAAGTGATGGGGCGATTTTAGAGTCAATTAGTCCAACATGTATTGTTCTCCACACAATGAAACTGCAGTAGGTACTGGGGATACGATGCCATGTGTACATGGAGTTTATAATCAGGTAAGGAGATAAAAGACAATTACACAAATAATTGTTACAACACAGAATGGGGTGAGTGCCATAAGAGAGGCACAAACCAATCACTCAAGGTGAACATTTGTGCCTTCATATGATAGGACTCCAATTCTCCTTAATAGTCCCTCTCTTCACTCAAGCATTCATTTATTCATTTAAAAAAACACTTATGACCCAGCTCAGTGCTAAAGAAAAACAGACACAGAGGGAAGTAGAAGTGACAGAGGCCTTGCCATCCTGAAATCTTCTTTTCTGTGGAAAAGACAGCACTAAATAATTACACAATAAGAGAAATAAGAAAGATACTAATAATAATAACTGACATTTATTCCATGCTTACTGTAAATAGACGTGAGCTAGATGCTTGCCTTGTACTATCTCCATAATCCCAATAGCAATATCACGATGCAGAAAGAGAACAGAAGCTGATCTGGTCCCTGGCAGCAGATGGTCTGGATTGGGACCCTGATAGTATCACTTCCTAGGTAACTTGTGCTCTGCAATCTGCAGTACATGGATGAACCTCTGTGCTTCAGCTTCCTAGTTTGTAAAATGGGATTCACACCAGCTTCTGCCAAATTTGAGACACCATTGACACGAATCTCAGAGATGTTGGAGAAAATGTACCTCAGACTTTACTAAATAAGGTAGCAATATAGAGTAATAAGCATCACATATGGTCAATATATTTTTAAAAAAATACAAATAAAGCACCTAGCAGGGTGGTTGCATAAGCATTTAAGATTAGCTATTATTCTTATAAGTATATTTATTTTTTTAATAAAAGGAAACAAATTTACAAAAACTGAAGTATTATAACAAAAAGTTTAGGTCTATGGGGATTTGTGTGAAAAGATTCATCTAGAGTAGGGTTCGGAAAGCTACTCAACTTCAGTGGTGTTCGAACTACAAAATGGAGAAGCAGCAAGATGGGTTAGCATGCCAGAGGTGGGGAGACTGCTAGAGGCCAAGGGGATGAGTATGAAAATACAGACAGGAAGGGCAGAGCCCACTGAGATGAGATGAAGTCAATACAGCCAGAGAACAGAGAACGTGCTGGAAGCAGGAGAGAAGGCTGGAGAATTGGCATTAGCAAGACCCTGCTGGGCCTTCCAAACCTGCCTGGGGAATTGTTGCCTCTATCCTAACAGTTGTAAAAATCCATGAAGGGCACTGCAGCTGGACCTGCATTACTTAAGGGCAAGGTGGAAGAATACCAAGGTCAAAGGCCACTGTGATACTGCAGGAACGAGAAGATGCCAGCTTGGACTAGAGCAGGAATTCTCTACCTCAGCATGACTGACATTTTGGACTAGGTGGTCCTTTGTTGGGGTGGGGGTCTCAGTGCATTCTGGCTATTTAGCAGAATCCCTGGTTTCTACTCACTGGATACTAGTAGCAAATCCCAAGAAGTGACAATGAAAAATGTATCCAGACATTGCTAAATGTCCACTTGGGGACAAAATCACCCCTGTGTGAGAACCACTGGACTAGAGTGACTGCAAAATGAACTGGGAGAAGGAAATAAATTCTAAAAACACCACAAGAATTCAAAAGGGCTTGTTGACGAATAGGAGATGAAGGAGAGACCAGAGACCAGTACATTCCTAGTGGGCTTCTACTGTGTGTAGTGAGGCCAGACACCGAGAAGGACACTCAGGAACACATCAGACTTGATGGACAAATCATGAATTCAGTCTGTGACCTGCAGAATTTAAGCTATCATCCTGATGACATCAGAATGGTCCTGATGTCACATATGCACTATGATAGTCAGAATAAAGCTTAGAAACAAAATATAGTGAGAGGATCAAATATTTGAGAGTCATCAGCATAGATATTATAACTGAAGGTATCAACGCAAAAAACTTTTACTAAAAATACACTTAAAATTTGATTACTTCATTGCTGGAGATCAGAACATCTCCGCAATAAAAATCATCAAAACCCTCCCATGGTGTAAGACAGCATCTTACAAAGTTGTATCAGTTGTGTCAGCCAAACAGGTCTCCACATGCATAGGCACAACTAGGATATACTAACACTGGAGAGACAGAGTTAAGCAAAATGTAACTTAAAAGGGTGCATTCTCAATCAAGAATACATTTTTAGAGGCTTAATTTGCAAAGCAAAGTTGAAAATAAAGAGTGACTTTTTTTTGGTATCTACTTGTCTTTTTGTAGAAATCAGCAATCCTATGCCAGCATCTTGAATTATATTGTGATTGCAGCTACCCTGACTGAGAACCAAGCATTCCTCATCAGTGCTCGGATTCACTTGATTTCTTCCCTAACGATGTACAATAAACAAGAAAGTTCAATTCTTAATCACTTCAGACCTCTAGAATTTTTGAAGACAGGGTCCATGACCTTGACAGTTGCTAGCTGGAAGAAAAAAACCCTAGTTTAATTCTATTATTTAGCTCCCAAGTCTTAACCTTGACTCACAATGACAAAGGAACCAAAAGAACATCTGCTGTTCCTGAGTGGCTCTCTTCCATAGATTTCCCTTGGCCAGCCTTTTAAAGGTCTAATAACACCCTTACATGAGAGGGGGAGACTGTGTGAGTGGGAGTGTGTGTGTGTGCGCAAAAGTGTGCCTGTGACATCTCAAGAAATTCGTCATTCATTTAAGAACACATTTGCTATTTGGGGGCAATATTATTTTACACGAGAATTCTTACCACTTTTCCTTCATAATATCTAGGGATAACGCCAGCTTAGCTCCAAACTGAATATAAACATAGGGAGAAAATGACACCCAATTGGATCCACTTTGAAAAGCATGATTCATTTTCTCATTATGTGGGTAAGTGTACCTTGCAAAAAAATTGAACTACTTAGACTTTAAAGCTATAGTCATTTTTCATTATCTGAACATTAACACGAATAACACAAAATAGTGTGTGAGTATCTGTGTGAGACCCTCATTAAAGACACAAACAACCTGAATGTCAGGGAAAAAGAAGCAGGTAACACTACCAAGATGAGATCAGGAAGAATGTGTTTCTAAACTCTGAGAGGGGAAAGGGTTTTTACATTTATCTCTGATATTTTAGAAGGTATTATTGTTTCTAGTTTTGCTATTCTGGAAATATTTATAATAAGAATTCTGGAAAGGCTAACAGGTTAATCTTGATTGGCTAAAAATGTAAACATAATCCATTTGTGAAAAAGAGAGGGAAGATCACCCTAGAGAATATTTCCATTTCATTCATTCATTCATTCATTCATTTATTCATTCTATCTTGGAGTAGATCAAGGAAATCTCACTGGGTAAGTAGTCCTTCAGACAAGTTATTAAAGCAAGGATTTTCAGGGATAATGGCAGTTATAAGTTGGACGTATTGAAATGAAAGAAGAATGATGAGGAAAATGAGGAGTCATAAAGCAGCATGGCAACTTACGTTGCACATGAATATGACTTGAAGATGGGAGGAGTGGCGGGAGACCAACCATGAGGCTGGAGAGGTCAGTAAGGGTCAGACCATGAAATTCCTTAGGGCTCAGCCAAGGAATTCAACCTTTATGCTTAGACAATGAGAAGTCAATAAAGGATCATAAGCAATGGGGAGACATGACTTTATTGCACTTTAGGAAGATCACTCTTGATTAAAGAAAAGTACAATTACAGAATTACCAGGGAATTATAAGAAAAGAATGATCAGAACACTGTGCAGCCATTGGTCAGGAGACCCAGAAGGCCTGAACTTGGCAGAAACAGATGTCATGGAGAAGAGCAGGTGGACAGGAAAATCTTTAAGTCTTGAGCTTATCTAAGGCCTGGCTCAGAGAGAGCACAGGGGGAGAAAAGAAAACCCAAGGGCCAATTTCTAAAGAACACCAAAGACAAAGGAGTAGTGGGGAAATAAGGAGCCAGAAAGGCAACTTAAAGGAAACAACAAAAGGTGTTAAGAAAGTAGAAGAAAGATGTATTTTCTGGAAGAAGAGAGTTGTTTACCACATCAAAGGATGAGAAGTGAAAGAGCACTGGGCATTGAGGAGGGGAAAGTCAGACTTCTGTAGAAAAGTAGAAATTTTCAGGGTATACTGGTGTTTTGAGAAAATTGTGAAGGAAAACAAATAGCTAAAAGAGAGGCTGCTTTCATGGTGGAAAGTTTGAGCCAATTTACATATTGGTGTGGAAGAGCAGAGAAAGAAATTCTAAATCACCACTGGATAGGACCAAATCCCCACCAATCTGGACAATCACAAATTACTTATAAAGGAAAGAGTTTGGAACCTAGAGTGAAAATAAAAATTCAGTTTACATCCTTAACATAATCAAATTCAAGGGCAAGAAAAATTAAATACGATTAGAAGAATAATATTATACTGAAAATAGAAGGTAATTATTATCCACTAATACAACTATATGCCTACGCATTTTACTGCTGCATTTGTTTTATTTGTTACCATCTTTAGCCTGGTTTCTAGAAAAGTTGAAATGATGCAGCTTATTTAAACTACCTCAAAAATAAAGTATGCTATGAGATATTGATCTAACTAAAGAAACAGCATGAAAAACAGAAGCAGCAAAGAAATACCTTAGAGAAAAGTACTAGAATTTTGAACTACTTACACATACTTGTTATTAAGATATCCAGGAAAAACATAAAATGTACATTTTATTTTATTTATTGATTTGAGAGAGAGATAGAGACAGAGAGAGAGAGACAGAAACATGGATCTGTTCCTGTATGTGCCCTGACCAGGGATCAAACCCACAATCTTTGCATCTCGGGACAACACTCTAACCAACTGAACTATCTAGCCAGGGCTAAAATGTATTTTTAAAAACTAAAGCTACAACACTTTCAGTTAGTAAATCTGAAATCTAAACCTAACACACACAACTGTCCCCCTTCTAAAGAGGGTCAATGTGATTTATTCATTCAAATGATTTTTCACTCATCAATCATTTATTGATTGCCTACTGAATGCTCTGCATGAATACCTACTTGGGAGGGAGGAATATTTCAAAAGGGAAGTTCTTAGAGTTAAATTATGGACTAAATTACTTGGAGTGAAAGCACACAGGGCAGCAACAGCAGAACCACAGAGAAGCAGAGACAAGAGGAGAGCACAGCACAGTCTGTCTGCATAGGCATCATGGAGCTAAGAAGCAAAGCTTGTTGATGGAACAGAATTTCTACAAGGTTGTTTGCTTGCCATTTATTTGCAGTGAAAACGGGCTGGCGGGTAGTAGAGGGTCATATTGATAAGGAGAAGGCCTGCAGACAGATAGGTGTAAAAGCCCAGACAAGACATTTAAGTTTTGTCACTTGAATCACTAATCATACTTTAAAGCAGCCATTTAATTTTAACTTTTTCTTCACTAATATTAAATTAATATGCTAACAAATTACCAATTAGGCAACATAAAAGCATTATTGAGCATAACCTCCCAAACTACTCAATGTTTAAAAGATAAAATTTAAAATTATATTAATAGTTTCTTCAAATTATACTGCAGAAATACAAATTCACAGCAAAACTCTCTTTGAATCAAAAGACAGTGTATTATAATATGGGCGGAACGCTGTAAGGTTCAGCTATTCCCTTTTCCTGTTCCATGCCTGTTCTCTATATCTGAAGTTACACAATCTGAATATCTGACATTGCTTTTTCCTTTTAGTGTCCAACCCTTACTGTGGACGACTTCAATGTTTGTGTAACTCTTTAAATACTTCCTTCTGGTGCCTACCACACCCCTTTCTTTTTACTTCCATAAATATACACAACTGTACAACACTTTCACTACACATGTACACATTCATACTGATGACCTTGTGATCTCTGAATTTCAGATTTACCTAATTTATTTCCCCAACTGTCCAAATAGGAATCACCAGCTCCTCCAATGTTATCTTCTTCATTCATAACAACATCAATGCCACATTTAGTCAACTCAAATGCTGAGGTTGTAACATCAAAGAATATTTTGCCACCGAGTGTTCTAGTGACTCTTCATGACATTAACATGGTAACAAAATATGAGGTGCATGCAAAAATGTTCCTGCATTTCATGCTGGACCTGGTGACAGAACACAAAACTTCCAGCCTCAGTTCTGTAGCCTAGGGCTCTTACCTCCATCTCTAACCCATCAGCACCACTGAATTCAATAAATCTTTTCACTCACCCCTACCCTGTCCTTTACTTTAAAGTTAAAACTCAATTGAGAAGATGTGCATTCTTGTAAACTACAAGGATTAACTAAAGAGATTAACTGCATTGTTAAGGAAGATAATGCAAATCCCTGGTAAAATGGTGCTTTCCCTTTTCTCTTATCAGGATTGACACCTGTCAGTCATACCATACCCAGTAACTCATAATTCAGCTACATCTTAGAGGACTATATGTTTTAATCAAGTCACAAGATTTATTTTCAAGTAGCCCAAATCAAGCATTTTTTCTCTTACATCAAATCATTCCAATCTTCAAGTATTCTTCATAAATACCAAATTTATCTGATAACCTTTGCTCTACTTATATATTTTAATTTCTCAGATCATTCCTCAAAATACCCAGGTTTTGATTTTTCTTTGGGTTTCCATCTTTATTCCAGCCAATAAATTTCCATCCAATGTTCTGCCACTTTCTTCTATATTAATATTTTTCCTTTTCTTGATTCTGGTTTTAAATACTCCTGTCTACTTAAAGATTGTTCCTTTAGTGTCTTACTGCTTTTACCCCTTTTCTCTACCTCCCTCTGAGTGATTAGTGCTGATTCATTCTGGGTCATCAGCAGATACAAGCCAAATTCAGCAAGATCTAGAGACCAGGATGAAGGCCCCAGGGGTCAGACTGAAAGTGATCACAGAAGCACTACAGTGCTAGTGCCTCCTTCAGAGTCACTACTCTGCTACTATAAGGCAGAGTGACAATGGGGAAATTAAAGCTACGTGTACATACTATCCAATACAGCCATATTTCCTGAACATATGAAAGAAAGTCCTTCCTTTACTTAAATGTTTAACTTATTAAAGACTAATACCCTCATGTCTCCCAACTGCATAGAATAAATTTCTCCTTCCCAGCAATGTCATTACCAATCAGGCAGAGCTAGCATCATTGCAAAAAGTAGAAGGAAAGCAGGAAGCTCTACCACAGACCCACCAATTAAAACAGGGCTATGCTTCCATACAAGTTTTTAAATAATCTCATTCCTGTGCCCACCCAGTGCAACAACTACTTGGTCTCCAGGATGCTAGTTCAGCAATTACCTCTGCCCTGACAAGTCAGTGGCAATGCTGATCTGTTCATAAACTTTTCAATAACACTTCTGGGTGGAAATAACCCATTTTGCAGTTAGGAAGCAACACATTTTTTAAAATTCCTGTCTACTTTTCATCTCTTATATCTCCTGTATTTTCTTCCCGATGTTAATTGTGTAAAGAACTTCTAAGAATTTTCATTAATTGATTTAAATTGTTTTCTATCAACCAACTCAAATTCAGGACCAAGTTGGCCCCACTAATGCTCTCTTTTAATACTCAAATTTGACTCTACATACAATGTTACTTGATATTCAGATTACACCCTTACCTGCTTTGTTTCCTTTTACAAATAACAATGTCATCCCAAACCTCCATGAGGTCAAAGAAGAAGAGACATAGGCAAAGAGAAGGGAAACAAACAGTACAGGATCAGAAGCAAGTCTTTTCAATTAGACACAAAATTATTTTTAAAGAAAATCAGTTTGTTTCAGATATTTTATAAACTTTACCCAGAATCGACTATAAAGACTGCTGACTCAGCATACCTAAAACTCAGCACTTCCAAGCCACCAGTGCCCAGTGCAATGGGGTGCTTTTATAAGAATTGTGCAATAAGAAAATGCTTCAAGTTTCTAATAATCAAGATTTAATGTCATAGTTAGAAAAAAATCACATCCATTGGTTTGCCTTTTCTTTTGTATGCTCTTAAAGTTGTAAATTTCCCTGACAAGAGGAATCCTCCAGCAAAAAGGGCCTGCTTGCAGCCAGCTCCAGTATTTCATAAGCAGTGAGGGACAAGTGAACACATGCCCTGCCAGGAAAGAAAGAACCTGGTCATCATACCCTACTCTTTAATAATGGGCGACATAAAAAACAAAGTAGGAGCCCTGGCTGGCTAGCTCAGTGGTAGAGCGTCAGCCCAGCGTATGGAAGTCCTGGGTTTGATTCTCAGCCAGGACACACAGCAGAAGCACCCATCTACTTTTCCATCCTTCCCCCTCTCTTCCCTCTCTGTCTCTCTCTTCCCCTCTCGCAGCCAAGGATTCACTGGAGCCAAGTTGGCCCAGGCACTGAGGATGGCTCCATGGCCTCCACCTCAGGTGCTAGAATGGCTCCAGTTGCAATGGGGCAACACCTCAGATGGACAGAGCATCACCCTCTAGTGGGCATGCCGGGTGGATCCCGGTCAGGCACATCCGGGAGTCTGTCTCTCTGCCTCTCCTATTCTCACTTCAGAAAGAAAAAAAAAAGAGAGAAGAAAACAAAGTAGGCATCATTTTCCCCTGAAAACAATGCATTCAAAGAGATAGATGAAGCACCTTTACCATCCTCTGAAGATTTACCCATTGGCAAGGGTAGCAAAGTTGTTTTTTTTTTTTATAAAACAGTAACTTTCCCAAGCGAAGAAGAGCAATTGTTAAAAGTGTGATAGACTATACAGCGACAGCTTGAAACATGTACATACAACATAGAACATTTATTCACTTAATTATTTAAAATATTAAGCATTTCCTAGGTGCCAGCCTTTGAAGAAAGTGCCTATGTTACCCTGTTAAACAAAGCTCATTTTTTTTCCCTAAAGGAGCTCATGGAAAGTACACACAAAGCTACAGATCATGGTGGTAGTGCAACAAACAGGTCAGAATAGGTGCTACAGGATTTAGGAGTAGCTAAACAAGATTTGGGAAACCTGGGAATACTTTATAATAGAGACATGACAAAAAAATATTTTAAAAGTATTATCCAGATAAAGGGGCTGGAGTGGAAAAGGGAAGGTGAACTCATGATTCATATCACAATAATATTTTAAATTATTAAAAATAAAATGTATTCCGTGAAAAACAGTGTCAACCTCACCATTAAAGATAGGGATATGCAGCTATTTCTGATGCTGAAAAAAAATAGAATGTCACTTTAAAAATCACATTCAGATATGCCCGAGGGCTAACATCTTCCTGGGATTCGTGTACAATTATTTATTTCTTGCTTGGCAGAGTATCTTATCACTAGCCAACACACCTGTTATGCTGCAACATTTACATAGAAGAATCACGTTGTTTTACTGAGAAATCTTGCTATCCTCTAAAATGCCTATAATGTTTAGAAATGATGAAGACTGATTCATGTGCATTTAGATTTTTAAAGAGTTTGTTCATGCCATTCTGGGATTGCCTTCACTATTTTTTTCCATAAATTCACCTACTCATCTATAACATTAGAATACAAAATATAATTAGCCCTATAAATTTCTGTTATTGGTGTTTTTTCTATATTTACTATGAGGGAAAATAAAAATATGAAAGATTCATCATATGGTATTCTTTAGTTATACACACTACTGTTCTTTCTCAGCAATGTTGCAAACAGGCTCACTTCTCAGGTCAGACATAATGTAGAGTTACGAATCAGGGTCAAGGCTTAAAAACAAGTGCTGAAAAGGGCTAATAACCTTTGCTTTAACATTTTCTAGTTCCAATGTCTTCATTGTTTCCATGTCCTCATTTGTAAAAGGAGGATACTAACAGTTATGACCTTTTAAGTGAGATAACATAGTAAGATATTTAGCTCATCACCTGACAGAAGTTCCATAAGCATTTCTAACATTATAAATGAAATTACTTTCTTTTGTTTTCTAAGTGCAAGGGCCAGTTATAAAAATTTAAGTAAAATTTGATTTGATTCAGATATGTAAGTCTCAGACGGTCTGTCATTTCTCTAACAGAAATGCCTTGTCAAAAAGGCATCCAAGAAAATCCTGAATGTTAGTCTGACAATGAATAAATTATATAGCCAATCCTCAACACAATACTAGTAAACCAAATGCAATACCATGTTCGAAAGATTATACACCATGACCAAGTGGTGTTTATCCTAGGAATGCAAATTACCATATTTCCCCGTGTATAAAAGGCTCCCATGTATAAGACGCACCCTAATTTTGGGGCCCAAAAATTTTAAAAATAAACATGTATTACATAAAGTTATTGAACTCAAGTTTTATTCTTCATAAAGTTCATACAACTCCTCATCACTGTCAAAACTACCATTCATTAGCCTGTCCTCAACTGTGTCTGATGACAAATCACTGTCTTCATATATTGCATCATCCTCAGTTCCATCTATGGCATTTGAAATGCCACAAACACTGTTTAAGAAGCACCCAAATTTTAGACCCCAAATGATTTGAAAAAGGGTGCTTACTATACTTGGGGAAATACAGTAACTATATTTTGAGAGTTCTGAACTGAAGTTCAACAATGTAGTATACCACATTAAATGAACAAAGGGGGAGAATGCATAATCTTGTCAATTGATGTATAATTGGCTTTCATAATAAAAGCACTAAAAAAAACTAGCAATGGAAGCAATCTTCCTCAACATGAAAAAGGGCATCTACAAAAAAATTCACAGTCAACACTGTACTAAATGGAGAAAGACTGAAAGCTCTCCCCCTAAGATCAGGACCATGACAAGAATGTCTACTTTCATTACCGCCTCTTCTACAAGGTACTGGAATTCCACGACAGAGCAATAACACATGAAAAAGAAAAGGCATCAAATGGAAAAGAAAGAAGTAAAACTATGTTCACAGATGACATGATTCCATAAATAAAATATCTCAAGGAACTCACTATAGAGCTAATAGAGATAATGAACTAATTCAACAAAGTTGCAGGTTATAAGACCAACACACAAAAAATCAGCTGTTTCTATAGAACAGGAATGTATAATGAAAGAAATAAAATCAAGAAAGCAATTCCAGTATATAGAGAAAGTGTTACCCTGGTGAATGAGGTCACAGGTTCAATCCCTGTTTAAGGCACAAACAAGAAGTGACCAATGAGTGCACAACTAAATGGAACAATAAATGGAACAACCAGTCAATGCGTCTCTCTCTCCCCGTTTATCTCTCTTTCTCTCTCAAATCAACAGAAACAATTCTTTTAATAAAATTTAAAAAGCAAATCTATTTACATTAGAATCTAAAGAAATAAAATACCAAGAAATAAATTTAACCAAGGAGGTTAAATACTTACATATAAAACTATGAAACACTGCTGATATAAATTAAATTAAAGAATAATTTTAGTTCCATTTTACAAAAAAGGATGTAGACCTGGCCAGTTGTCTCAGTAGTAGAGCAATGGCCTGGTGTGCGATGTCTCAGGTTTTGATTCCTGGTCAGGGCACACAGGAGAGGGGCCCATCTGCTTCTCCACCCCACCCCATCTCACTTTTCACTCTCTCTCTCTCTTCCCCTCTTGCAGCATGGCTGATTGCAGTAAGTTGGCCCCGGGATGCTGAGGATGACTCCATGGCTTCTGCCTCAGGTGCCAAGAAGAGCTTGAATGCTGAGCAAAGGAGCAACACATCAGATGAGCAGAGCATTACCCCCTAGTGGGCTGGTTGGGTGTATCCCAGTCAGGGCGCAAGTGGGAGTCAGTCTCTGCCTCCCCTCTTCTCACTGAAGAAAAAAACATGAATGTAGGAGTAGGAAATATATGGGAAAGCTCATACTATCTGCTCAATATTTCTGGGAACCTAAAATTGCTCTAAAAATTGTCTATAAATAAACAGAAAAATAGGTAAATATAAAGACAGCATTTTCATGGATTAGAAGATTTGATATTGCTAAGATGTCAATATTACAAAAGCAATCTACAGATTCAACAATCTTTATCAAAATCCCAAAATCCCATTTTGAAGAAATGGAAAATTCAATCCTGATATACATATGAAATTTTAAGAGGTCTCTTGAAAAAAAGAACAAAATTGGAGTACTCACAATTTCTAATTTTACAACTTACAATAATGTTACAGTAATGATAACAGTGTGGTACTTGCATGCGAACAGACATGTCGACCAAAGGAATAAAACTGAGAGCCCAGAAATAAACCCATACATCTATGGCCAATTGATTTTTTATAAGGATGCCAAATCTTTTCGATGGGATAGAGAAATGGATTTCCATATGCAAGAGAATGAATTTGGACTGCTTCCACCACATCATATGCAAAAACAAACTCAAAATGAATCAACAATCTAAATATAAAAGCTAAAACTATAAGTGTTAGATAAAAATATAAAAAAATATCTTTATGATCTTGATTTAGCAATGAATTCTTATATATGACATCAAAAGTATGAGCAATAAAAGAAAAAATAGATTAACTGGACTTTATCAAAGTGGTAGATATCTGTGCATTCTAGGTCATTATCATCAAAGTAGAAAATATATAAGCTACAAAATGGGGGAATTATTTATTTAATAAGGGTTTAATGTGCAGAATATAGAAGAACTAAGACTCAACAACAAAAAGGTAAGCAATCCAATTTAAACAATGGTCAAATATCTTGAATAGACATCTCTATAAAGAAGATAAACAAACATCAATAAACCCATGAAAAGATGCTCAAGATGATAAGTTATTAGGGAAATACAAATTCAAATTACAATGAGGTATTAGTTCATATCCACTAAGATGACTATAATAAGAAATATATATATTGAGCATACGTGTTAGTGGGGATGTGGAGAAATTAGAAACCCAGTAAATTCTGGTGAGAATGTAAAATGGTAGAGTTTGGTGGTTCCCGCCAAAAAAAACCTTAGAATCATTTTATAACCGAGCAATTCCATTCGGAGAAATAATCCCAAAAAACTAAAAACAGAAACTCAAAGAAATATTTATGCCAATGTTCACAATAGCAAAACCATACAAACAACCCAAGAGTCCATCAACAGATAAATAAAATGTAAGATATATATATACTGGAATATTAATCAGCCATAAAACATAATAAAGTTTTGATACATGAACTTTGAAATTATTATGCTAAGTGCAATAAGCCAGACACAAAAAGACAAATATTGTATGATTCCATTATATGAAATATCTAGATCAGACAAATTCATAGAGACAGAAAATAAATATAAGTTACCAGGAGGTAACCAAAGGGGGGAGGTGAGGACTTACTGATTAATAGGTACAGAGTTTCTGTTGGGGATCATGACAAAGTTTTGGAAATAGTGATGATAGTTGCACAATGTTATAAATATCCTCAATGACACTGAATTACACATTTAAATGTGAATAAAATGGAAGATTTTTGTTATACATATTTGCTTACAGTTTTTAAAAAGTTATATAGCTAAAATTTTATTGCTGCTTGGAAAAATTTAATATGCAGGTACCATTTTTCTTCACAAAGAATATATAAATCATAACCATGTTAATTAAGTTTCTACATGGATAATCTTAAGAACTATATTTACTCCCTCTAAAAATTGAATACATATGCAATGAAATTAAATGAACAAATGAGCACATTCATGAATATATGAACACATGATGGCAAGACTTTTGTTTGAGTGCTGTCTCTGGGTCTTTGATTATGTTGTTGTTTTAAAACTATACCCCATCATTACTAATTCAGCATTGCCAAAGAATTTCTGTTTTCACATTTATTTAGAGACTAAGTAGATCAAAGATGATAACACTTCACAAAGACCAGGATACTGTAAAAAGTTTTACTACTAATTATATTTTTAAAATAATACTCTGTTGAATGTGACGACATCCCATTCGGGTGTTGTCTGTAAAATCTCAATAAGCCCCAGGCAAGGCAATAGCATATAAATTAAATTCACTTTTTTTAAACTCAACTATTCAATAAAAATGAATATACTAGCATTCAGTGCCACTTATTAAAACACAAAACACCTTCTTAGAGAAGCAAATTTATCACTATGCCAAAAAGTTAATTGCTTGTTACATCATGTTATGGAAAAATGTGAATTCTTCTTCTAACCATTTTTAACATTATGAATAAAAAGCATTTAAACATCTCTTCCATTTTACTTGATCCCATTGGAACAAGTAGGCATACTTCTCAGCTTGGGGAAAACAATCTCTGAACAATCAAATTTCACTTTTTATTCGGTCAATAAAAAAATAAAGACTAGTTTTGTACAAACAAGGTTTTTAAATTAAATTATTTTCAGGAATGGACAGAACAGCAAGTCTGTAAGCTCTGAAACTTTAGGCAGTAAGTGTCTCATTTGATGAAAACCCTTCAAACTCTATAAAACCGCAATAAAAACTCTGTTAGAAATGTATTTTTGGCATAACCTGATAATATACAAGCATGTTCCCTTTGCTATCTACATTTTAAATTTTGTCACAGTATTTGTCAAATATATCTCCCGTTATACTTTCATCACTGATTCTTAGATAGAAATTTCTTTGTGTAAATATCAGAGAAAACTTCAATACTCTTAGGACATATCTACACCACTAAACAATCTGCAAAGACATCATTCTTTCTGCAAAATGTTTCTTGTTTCCTTTTCCACATCAATGTACGTGATATGGCCAGGGCAGAGATGAGGCTGTGTAATGGTTGTGCCCCACTGGTTTAGAGGCTCCGCTTGATCTCCCGTCCGGGGAATTTGGACACACACTTCAAATCCTACCACCACTGCTGACTTGCCGTTCTTCCACAGGGTTCTCCTAGCTGTCTCTCAGGCCTTCTTTGTCTCCACTCCATTTGGAACATTTCCCTCTTCACTTCTACTCTTTTCCAAAAGCTTTAATCATTTCCCACCTTACTTTCAAAACCTCCATACAAGCTCTGATTTAGCTGTAAAGACCCCACATGGAGATCAGTAGACTCCTAGACTAGGTGAGCAACAAACAAGTTGATGGGACCAACTACACAGGATAGTGAGTGCCATAACAAGACATTAGCAGAAGCAGAGGACTAACTAGACACATGTAGATAAGCAAGAGATGACAGACAAGAACATTTATATTTTTGTTTTTCTCAGTCACCTTGCAAGAAATGTTATTGAATGAATAAATGCATACATGAATGATCTATGGTACCAATTTCAAACTCATTCTAGAAATAAGTTATTTGGCACACATGCATTTTATGTTACAGGAAAATAATCACCATAGTGATAACCATACCAGAGCTCTTTCACCTGTAATGAGACACAGCAGGTTTTCAAGTTCTCTGCAAGAATCCTGAGCAAGTGTTACAGTCATCTTGTGATCCTCTTGGATAAGAAGCATCCTGAGGGCAGCAAGATGGTGATAGAGTAGGCAAATGTATCAACTTCCAACTCCCAGAACCAAACTGGATTACAACTTAATTTTAAAAACCATCATCGGGAAAAACCAATTTTGAACTAAACTAAGAGGACTCTTCAACCAAGGAACACTGAAGAAGCCACACTGAGACTGGTAGGAAAACTGGAAACGTGGAGAGGGCTGCCCAGCTCCCCAGAGCAAATGGCAGCCTGGAGAAACTCACGTGGAGGAAAGAGAGTTTAGCAGAGAAGGGAAGGACCTGGGCCCCAGGAACAAAGCCCCAGCCTGCAGCCCCAGAGCCTAGAAGAGGCGTATGGACAGTGTTTAGCTGTGAAACAAGTGAGGATACTGTTTGTGAGAAAGAGACAGTTTTCTCAGACCCAAGATTCTTCTTAAAGGGATGGCGCAGATAAACTCTTTCACAACCACTCACCTGGGGCTCTAGGGGACGTGAAGAGAGGAGATGACAGGAGCAGCAGGAAGAGAGTGTAATCTAGGAGGCACAGGGAGAAACACTTTGAGGGACAGCCACCCTAACCCCTGGGCTGAGTCACTCCCCAAATATGAAGTAAATATTTCCCCTGGAACCAGCAATATCAGCAAAGGGAAGCAGGACACGAGCCAAACAAGCTCACCCGCAGCACTCACAGCAGAGCCGCTTAGAAGGAGGGAGCTTTCAGGACTAGAGTACTGAGTGTTAGGGTCTGACCTGCAGCGCCCCCACCCACACTGCTGAGGGCTTGCTGGAGGGCGGCAGCGGTGGGATGCAAGCGTGGTCCCATTGGCGGGGGCGGAAGCCAGGTCAGCCGGCATGAGGTCAGTCTAGCCTGGCACGGGTGCAGAAGACGTGCAAAAGCAGTCCAGCATGGCTGCAAGACCCCTGCAACCCCACCTACAGGGAAGAACGGGAGCCTGGAACAAGCAGAGATCTGCCCTTGAGCAAGGGTGTGCAGCCTCACCTGGCCTCCAAGGCTTGTGGCCCTACATGTAAGCCAGCTCTGCCCATGGGGGCAGGAGAAAGCCTGGGAACAGATGGAGACCTGCAGCTGAGCAAAGGTGCTCACCCCTACCCTTGGTGCCCAGGCTTGTGGCTCATGCACAGCACACAACCCAAACCTTGGGAGCAGGGTGAAGGCCGAGACCAGCTGAGGCTTTTAGAGCCAGGCACGAGAACAGAGCCCCTCCAATGGAAGAAAGGTAGAAACCACAGAGACAGCCGCAGAGGGCCGGCTCCGACAACGCCCATACCAAACGCCCTAGGCAGCAACAGAGGGGTAGCAGATCTGCAGACACACCACACCTAGAGAACAGAGAGGCAACACCCAATGACTCCAGTAGTCAAACCCTTCTTATACACAGACAAAATGGGCAGGCAGAGAAATGCAACCCAAATGAATCAATAGAAATCCCCAGAGAAGGACTTGAGTGAATCAGATATAACAAAATTACCAGATGCAGAGTTTAAAATACTGATTGTTAGGACGTTCAAATGTCTTAGAACAACAATATATGTTCATTATGAACACCTTAATAAAGAAATAGTAAATATAGAAAAGGAAATTGAAATAATAAAAAAGAATCAGTCAGAAATGACAAATACAATATCAGAATTAAAGACAACAATAAAAGGAATTAAAAGAAGGATAAATGAAGCTGAAGATTGAATCAGAGAGTTAGAGGACAAGAGAAATGAAGGTATGGAAGCAGAGCAGAAAAAAGAAAAGAGACTCAAAAAGTCTGAGGAAACTCTAAGATAGCTCTGTGACAACATGAAGAGAAATAACATCCGCATCATAGGGGTTCCTGAAGAAGAGGAGAAAGAACAAGGGATAGAAACTTTCTTTAATCAAATCATAGCTGAAAACACCCCTAAATTAAGGCAGTAAAATGTCTCACAAGTTCAAGAAGCACAGAGATCTCCATTAAAGAGAAACCCAAAGAAATCTACACCAAGACACATCATAATTAAAATACCAAAGCTAACAGATAAAGAGAAAATATTAAAAGCTGCAAGAGAAAAAAAGGCTATCACCTGCAAAGGAGCCCCCATACGGATGACAACAGACTTCTAAACAGAAACACTTGAGGCCAGAAGGGAATGGCAAGATATATTTAAAGTAATGCAGAACAAGAACCTGCAACCAAGACTTCTTTATCCAGGAAGGCTATTGTTTAAAATTGAATGAGAAATAAAAAGTTTCCCAGACAAAAAAAAACCACACATAAAAACAAAAGAAACCTCAAGGTATTCACTACAACCAAACCAATGCTGCAAGAAATGTTAAGGGGCCTGTTGTAAACAGATTAAAGGGGGAAAAGAATATAGCAAAAGAGGAATACAGCTTTAAAGAATAAAATGGCAATAAACAACTAAATATCAATAATAACCTTAAATGTAAATGGATTAAATGATCCAATCAAAAGACATAGGGTAGCTGCGTGGATAAGAAAACAGGACCTATACATATGCTGTCTACATGAGACACAGCTTAAAACAAAAGATGCACATATACTGAAGGTAAAAGGATAAAAAAAAATATTTCATGCAAATGGAAATGTAAAAAGAGCTAGGGTAGCAATACTTATATCAGACAAAATAGACTTTAAAACAAAGGCTATATAGTACGAGATAAAGAAGGACACCACATAATGATAAAGAAAGCAATCCAACAGGAAGATATAGCCATTATAAATATCTACGCACCTAAAATAGGAGCAACTAAATATATAAAGCAGACTTTGATGGATATAAAGGCCGAGATCAACAGCAATACTATAATAGTAGGGGATTTCAATACCCCACTAACATCACTAGATAGATCCTCAAGAAAGAAATTAACAAAGAAAAAGCACACTTAAAAGATACACTATATCAACTAGATTTAAAAGATATCTTCAGAACTTTTCACCATAAAGCAGCAGAATATACATTCTTTTCAAGTGCTCATGATACATTTTCTAAGATAGAACACATATAAGAATACAAAAGCAGTCTCAACAAATTTAAGAAGATTAAAATCATATCAAACATTTTCTCTGATCACAATGGCATGAAACTAGAAATCAACCACAACAGAAAAACTGAAAATACTCAAACACTTGGAAACTAAATAGCATGTTATTAAAAAAAAAAAAATGGGTTGACAATGAAATCAAAGAAAAAAAAACATTCCTAGAAACAAATGATAATGAGCATAAATCAACTCAAAATTTATGGGACACAGCAAAAGCAGTACTGAAAGGGAAGTTTATAGCATTACAGGCATACCCAAGCTAGAAAAATTTCAAATAAACAACTTGACCCTGCATCTAAAAGAACTAGAAAAGAACAGTAAGTAAAGCCAAGGCGTAGTAGAAGGAAGGAAATAATATACATCAGAGCAGAAATAAATGACATAGAGTCTAAAGAAACAATACAGAAGATCAGTGAAACCAGGAGCTGGTGTTTTGAAAAGGTACACAAGATTGATGAACCTTTAACTATCACCAAGAACAAAAGAGAGGGGACTCAAATAAATAAAATGAGAGTATAGAAATAACAACCGACACAACAGAAATACAAAATATTGTAAGAAAATACTATGAAGAACTGTATGCCATAAAACTGGACAACCTATATAAAACGGACAAATTTCTTGAAACATGCAATCTTCCAAAAATCAATCTGGAAGAATCAGAACACCTAAACAGACTGATTACAACAAAATGAGATCGAAACAGACCAGAGTGGCATTATGTTTGTAAAGATAATGACGTGTCACATGTTTGCATGTTTGTTTCCTTATTGAAATTTTTCAACAATCAATTTACCAATTACAGAAAATAATACTTTCTTTCATGTGGGTTTTGAGTCATTGACTCACAAGAGTTCTCAGAATATCTGTAGCCAGAGCAGCATAACAGCTTCCATTCAGTTTAATAGGGGTGAAATTGATTCTCATATCTGCTGATAGCAGAATCTGGGTCATGTGAGAAAAGATCATTTCATCCTGTCTTTTAAGTATATTTTAAAAAAATAGTTTCTGTTTTTGTACAATAAGGCACACCACAGAACATCTCTGAGAGCAACAGTTGCTGATTAAATCTTCCTGACCAGTAGTGCTGGCACCATTGCTCCTCTTTGGTAAGAGGAAAGGACACGTGAACATGCCTGCCAATCTCAAATACTCAAACGTAATAGCATAAAGTATTTATTTTATGCCTTAATATGTTATTATTTAAATTTTTAGGTAATGTAGTTCTTTTGGTCTGTTAGAGAAAGATGCAGTCTGTACAGAATTCAGCTGTAGTTAGTTTAAATCCTTGCAAATTGCATGTTCTTACAGAGGCCTGCTATTTAGGAGAGGTATTCTCCCATACAACTTTTTTGTAACCTTTCAAAATACTGGAAGATACAATTTTGCAGTGGTTTGTTGAGATGAGGACGTAGTGGTGCTGCTTAATCAGTTTGCTTCCAATGTGGCCTCCTACCCAAAGGCCCTAAGACCAGGGGCAATGAAAAGAATTTTAAAAACTTTCTGTTTCTATCTTACACTTACCTGCAAACTAGGATTGTTTAGGTAACGAATGATATGATGAAGAAAGTTTGACCAAGTTTGTTTTTCATAGTTCTGAATTTGCACTGTACATTCTTTCTCCTTTTTAAGAGTGTTGATGTATAGGTATGAAAATGCTAGAGAAACTGTGCTCAGATGTTCTTTTTATGTGTCCCTTCATCTATATGTTGTAGAATTTCAGATTGGTCACTGATCATATTTCTTTAGTAAAAATGTATTAAAATTGCAACAATCTTTTAAAAATGATGCAATTCTGTATTTATTGTGCTGTACCTGGTCCTAAGTGCAGCCAGTTAAACAAGTTTCATATATATTTTTCCAGCGGTAAATCTCAGGTATTGTATGTACCCTTTGTAAATTTCCTTCCATCCTAAAGAATGAATAGAAGAGACCATATATATTGACTCCTCATCCTTGAGATTTCATTCTATGTGAAAAGTTGTGTATGATTGTTAAAATCTATGAAAAAATAAAAAGTGGATTTAAATTAAAAAAAATAAAACAAAACAAAACAAAACTCCCAACAAAGAAAACTCCTGGGCCTGATGGCTTCACAAGTAAATTCTACCAAATATTCAAAGAAGAACTAACTCCTATCCTTCTTAAGCTATTTCAAAAAATTCAAGAGAAAGGAAGACTTCCAAGCTCCTTTTATGAGATGAGCATAATTCTAATTGCAAAACCAGGCAAAGACAACACAAAGAAAGAAAATTTTAGGCCAGTATTCCTGATGAATTTAGATGCTAAAATCCTCAACAAAATATTAGCCAATTGGATCCAGCAATATATGAAAAAAAATCATACAGCATGATCAAGTGGGATTTATTATGGGGAGGCAAGGTTGGTACAATATTCACAAGTCAATCAATGTGATCCATCATATACACAAAAGGAAGGACAAAAACCACATAATAATTTCAATAGATGCAGGAAAAGCATTTGATAGAATCCAGCACCCATTCATGATCAAAACTCTCAGCAAAGTGGGAATATAGGGAACATTCCTTAACCTGATAAAGGCCATCTATGACAAACCCACAGGCAACATCACACTCAATTGGGAAATATTAAAAGCAACCCCCTTAAGATCAGGAACAAGGTAGGAATGCCCTCTTTCACCACTCTTATTCAACATAGTTCCAGAAGTGCTAGCCCAGCATTCAGAAAAGAAGAAGAAATAAAAGCCATCCAAACTGGAAAAGAAGAAGTAAAACTATCATTATTTGCAGATGATATGATATTATATATGGAACACCTTAAAGTCTCAGTCAAAAAACTACTGGGCCTGACCAGGCGGTGGCGCAGTGGATAGAGCGTTGGATATGGATGCAGAAGACCCAGGTTTGAGACACTGAGGTCGCTAGCTTGAGCACGAGCCCATCTGGCTTGAGCAAAAAGCTTGCCAGCTTGGACCAAAGGTTGCTGGCTCCAGCAAGGGGTGGCTCGGTCTGCTGAAGGTCTGTGGTCAAGGCACGTGTGAGAAAGCAATCAATGAACAACTATGGTGTCGCAATGGAAACGAAAAACTAATGATTGATGCTTCTCATCTCTCTCCGTTCCTGTCTGTCTGTCCATATGTATCCCTCTCTCTGACTCTCTCTCTGTTCCTGTAAAAGAAAAAAACAAACAAAAAAACAAAAAAATCTACTGGACCTGATAAATGAATTCAGCAAGATGGCAGAATATAAAATTAATACTCAGAAATCAGAGGCATTTTTATACACCAACAATGAACTATTAGAAAGAAAAATTAAGGAAACAATCCCCTTCACTATTGCAACCAAAAAAATAATGCACCTAGGAGTATATTTAACCAAGGAGGTTAAGGACTTGTACTCGGAAATTATAAAACATTGATAAAAGAAATCAAGAAAGATAGAAACAGGTGGAAGCATATACCGTGCTCATGGTTAGGAACAATAAACATCATTAAAATGTCTATATTACCCAAAGCAATTTATAAATTCAATGCAATACCAATGACATACTTTAAAGATATAGAGAACATATTCCAAAAATTTTTTCCTGACCAGTAGTGCTGGCACCATTGCTTCCTCTTTGGGAAGAGGAAAGGACACGTGAACATGCCTGTCAATCTCAAATACTCAAACGTAATAGCATAAAGTATTTATTTTATGCTACGAAGCCAAAAATATAGCCTCAGCAATCCTGAAAAGGAAGAATAAAGCGGGAGGTATCATACTTCCTGATACTACAAGGCCATTGTACTCAAAACAGCCTGGTACTGGCTTAAGAACAGGCATATATATTAATGGAACAGAACAGAGAACCCAGAAATAAACCCACACCTTTATGGACAACTGATATTTGACAAAGGAGATAGGAGCATATAATGTAGTAAAGACAGCCTCTTTAACAAATGGTGTTGGGAAAATTGGACATCTACTTGCAAAGAAATAAAACTAGACCACCAACTTTCACCATTCACAAAAATAAACTCAAAATGGATAAAAGATTTAAATGAAAGCGTGAAACCATAAGCATCTTAGAAGAAAACATAGGCAGTAAGCTCTCTGACATCACTCGCAGCAATATATTTGCCGATTTATCTCCATGTGCAAGTGAAATAAAAGACTGGATAAACAAATGAGACTATATCAAACTAAAAAGCTTTTGCACAGCTAAAGACAATATGAATAGAATAAAAAGACAAACTACACAATGGGCAAACATATTCGACAGCACATCTGATAAGAGGTTAATAACCAAAATTTATAAAGAACTTGTAAAACTCAACACCAGGAAGACAAACAATCCAATCAAAAAATGGGCAAAAGAAATGAATAGACACTTCTCCAAAGAGGAATACAGATGGCCAATAGGCATATGAAAAGAAGATCAACATCACTAATTATTAGAGAAATGCAAATTAAAGCCACAATGAGATACCACCTCACACCAGTCAGAAAGGCGCTCATCAACTAAACAACACAGATTTAGTGCTGGCGAGGATGTGGAGAAAAGGGAACCCTCCTGCAATGCTAGTGAGAATGCAGACTGGTGCAGCCACTGTGAAAAACAGTATGGAGATTCCTCAAAAAATTAAAAATCGAACTGCCTTTTGACCCAGTTATCCCACCTTTAGGAATATACCCTAAGAACACCATAGCACTATTTGAAAAGAAGAAATGCACTCCCATGTTCGTGGTAGCATTGTTCACAATAGCGAAGATCTGGAAACAGCCCAAGTGTCCATCAGAGGACGAGTGGATTAAAAAGCTTTGGTGCATATATACTATGGAATACTACTCAGCCATAAGAAATTATGACATCGGATCATTTACAACAACATGGATGGACCTTGATAACATTATACTGAGTGAAATAAGTAAATCAGAAAAGAACTAAGAACTATATGATTCTATACATAGATGGGACTCAGAGACATGGACAAGACTGTGCTGGTTATGGGGCGGGCGGGGGGGCGAGGAAGGGAGGGGCACAAAAAAACTAGATAGAAGGTGATGGAAGACAATTTGACTTTGGGTGATGGGTATGCAACATAATCAAATGTCAAAATAACCTGGAGATGTTTTCTCTGAACATATGTACCCTGATTTATCAATGTCACCCCATTAAAATTAATAAAAACAATTCATATTTTAAAAAAAGAAGCATCCTGATGCATAATACGTAAGACGTGTCGATGGCTCATGGTATCTGCACCTAAATGGAAAATGAATAGAAACCCAAAGGCCACTCACCAAAACCAAGACCGAAGTACTGCAGGGTTGTTTAGAGAGGTATTAATTAGATCTATTAGTTGTAAACACTTAAAAAGAGCACTGCACAGTGTTTCTATAATACACTGTGCCTGTAAAAAAACACTTAAATCCCCTTCACACAGGCAGTTATTTAGTATCTTAAAATATAGGGAAAATCCATCAGATTTTTTTTTATGGTCACCAGTGGATTCTACAAGTCATTTCTGTATATTCACCACATAACATTTCCCAATGTTTGGAATGCTCTACAGTCATACAGGGTAAGGCAAAAGTAGGTTTACAGTTGTGCTCATGGACAATAATACAATAATTAATAAGTAAAAAAAGAAGAATAAGCTCTGTATTTCACATAATGTAAACTTACTTTTGTCCCACCCTGTAGTATTTTAACAAAACAGACTTATCCAGAAGAAACATTTCCTATTAATTACTCCCTTAATATAATCTTATACTCACTTCTAAATCTTGCTGCTAGAGATTTTTAAAGGGTGAAAACACCTGACTATTATAAATCAAAAAGATACAAAAGGTGCAAATTGATCAGAGAATAAAAGCACATTCAATGTATAAAAAGTCAATGCTTTCCCAGAATTCTTCAAGATAAAATACACACTGTAATTATTTTCCTATACTCACTATGACACTACTCGGTGCTAAATATTAATTTTTAGAATAAATCTGAATCTAAAACTATTCATCTCTTTTTCAAATAGCTGACATGCTGCATAAATAGAAAGTTTGTGTAGTTTTTTTAAAAAAATACACAATACACCATGTGAACTTTGATTTATTATGAAATTTATCTGTTTCTATCTCTCTCTTCTATACATAATTCAGATCCACATAGAGTAGTTTCTATACCATTAATATTTTCCAGTTCTTTTTGGCTGTGAGGCCCAGATAATTCTTAAATATTTCAAATGTATGCCAGTTATCATTAATATTAGAGTGGCGTCACTGCATTTTAAACTACAATATCTGGGAGTTCATAAGTTAGCACATGAAACTTGTTAGATGATGATGAAATTTTACTTGCTATACCCTAGTTGTAGGATAATTTCAAGAGAAAATATATAATGCAATCTGGCAATCTCCATATCCAAAGACATCTGAAATATTTTATATGTTTTCATACCCATGTAAAATTATAAAAACACAAAAGGTACGATTACTTAGGTTAATTTTTCCTGTTTTTGTCCAGTTTATAGAACAATTAAAACAAGGTATTTTTAAAACCTTAAAACCTCTCATATTGTTTAGAGAAATATTTTTTATTTTAGGAAATTATAGGTTTTCTCTTTCTATAATTACATGATTAATAATAGATTCCTTTTAAAAACTGAAGTAATCACATATGACCTCAACGTTTTGTCAAATCCTAATAGGCAAATAATCTATGCTGACAAAATTATAGGCTGTAAATAAAATTATTTGTAGACAACTCTTGAAGCAAAATGAAGTTCACTTAACATATCTATCCTGGATACAATTTTTAATTTTTAAATGAGACTTGGAAATTGTTTTATTCAGTCAATAGTTTTTGAATGTCTGCCATATTTCAGGTGTTATGCCAGATTCAGAATAAAAAAATGAAAACATTTTTACCATCAACCAACTCTCAGTATGCTAGTAGGTTTTCTTTTTATTAATATATCTAATGATGGTTTTAGAATGATCATAAATATGTATCCTTCCCAAAGATCTGACAAAGTATTCTTAATGATGTCAAATATCTCCAAACCATGGAATTAGAAGACGTGTTAGAAGCATGTCTGAAGCTACCCTTCACCTTTCAGATAGGGGCTGGGACCTCTCCAGAATCTTTTATTTCCACAGGGTAACACAGCTGAGACCAACACTCAGGTCTATCCTCAACTCAGTGCTCTTTCCTCAATGTCAAATTGTTTTTATACAAAAGCTTATAACTGCTCACTTAGATAACATAGATGCAAAATTGCACTACAAACTTCAGGCAGCCTTTCTGTGTGCATAACCCACAAATGGCTTCCTTCCCCTCCCCCCAATTTTAAATTTCTGTGACTAGTCATAAATATAAAATATTAACAAAAATAGAATGCATAGACAATTTAAAAACATACTTTATACATTATCCACTCTCTGAATCTGGAATAAAACTATTGTTAATAATAATGGGAAAAATGTAAGTATTAAAAATAAATGTTGGTCTACTCATATACAGATCTGTGAACAAAATGGCTGTCCTCAAATAAATGAGTGTTAATTTTTTAAGTGTATTATTAGACATATTGAAAACAGTTAAAATCAAAGTATCAAATATTTCCATTATTGATTCTTTTGACACTCCACAAGAGGGCTACAAAACTCCCCAAAAGCTCTCCCACAAAGTTTTAAAGTTTTCAACTATACATTTTAAAATATAACTGCTCATAAAAATTAGGGGATATTTTATCACTTTCTACTCATTTTGAAACATCCTTTAATTTTTGTGAGCAGTAATACACACACACACACACACACACACACACACACACACACATACTTTAAGAGAAAATGTCTCATATTACAATGTATCTTCAAAGCACAGCCCAATGAGAAAGATAATCATTTCTCTTAAACGTCTTTGAGGAAGACTCTATTTTTACTTAGATCTTAAGACTAAGAGTTAAAGGTTATCATGATTGGGAGGAAGCAGAAGGAAGGAATCAGTGAATTGTGGCAAGAAAAGAGGGAAAAGGGCTTGGTTGTGCCGTGGGGAAAAGAAAAGCAGCAGAGACCCAAAGGAAAGTGCCAGGGGAGGCGAATGTGATCAGAAAGCATCCTCTGTGCTGTCTGGATTCCTCTAGGAAATTCCTGGTCAATTACAGACAGGACAGAGACATGAGGGACAAGGCAGCTTGAATATACCCTATAAGGGTGTAAGATCTTTATGGTGATTCTTATTTACTACTTGGGGTTCCAACTTAGAAATGACTCAAAATTCTTCCTAAAAATTATAAATAGCCACCCCTCTAACTGAGGCCCCTGTCTTGGAAGAATGTGCTTCTCAGAGTCTCCACTGAGTTGCTCCGCTTGGGAGTACCCAGGGTCAGATATCTCGTGTTTTATTTTCCTTGTGGCCAATCTTGTTCATCTGTGAATGTCCTTTGGGACTTAGGGCTATGTCTGGCACATGGTCGATAAGTGTTCTCTAAAATATACTGTAGAAAATTCAAACTACCATAGGGTTTCTGGTTTCACAGTTCATACTAACTTTAACAGTTGTGTATTTTAGAGGCAAACAGGTCCCAAATGATCCAAGTTGAGTTTCTGTAAGCAATCTCGGGTTCCTTGGTGGCTGTGCTGATCCTAAATGTGCTCAGAGCACCTAATAGTCAATCAGTAAGAAAACACATGAGGAAACTAATGCTAAATAGGAAAACAAGCCACAAAAACTATGCAAGACTGTCATGGACCTCCAGGCCACATCTTAGAGATGCACATGAAACTGAAAGGCTATGTGAAAAGCTTGGTTAGGACAATCATGCCCCCAGAATAGGCATCTTCCCAGAGCTGTTTTACTCACTTCTAAGTAAGAACTTTCATATTGTAAATCCTATGACTCCCTACACATATATGCCCAAGCATTGTCTTAAACTTCCCATGTTCAAGAATACGCAGCAGTGAGCTATTCTCTCTTATTAGCTTGTAGCATGATGAAGGAATTTTGTTTTGCCCAATTCCTCTGTTTCTTAATGTCACATGACTCACAAACGGCATCCCCCCAAAACTGTAAATTCATAAATACATAAATCTAGATTTAGAAGGTTAGTTTTTTCTTTTATTTTCTGAAAAAAAATTGTACAGTGGTCAATAGAGCCAACATTATAGCCCAGAGATTTCAGATTTCAATAGTACAAATTCATGTTTGACAGAAATTGGTCTTCAATAGACTGATTTTTAAATGTAGCTTTATAATGTGTATGTGTGTTCATTCTATTTGTTATTTCTGCTAACTGATTGGATCTTAAGGCTCCTGATTGGAGCCTTCCCCCAGAAGTAGATATTAATGTTCCCCAAACACACTTTGCTTCCAGTTTGAGTTTATAGAACCTCTGCAGGCGATCCTGGCCCCTCTGCTAAATATTTCTGGCAGAGCCAACTGTGTTCTCTTCTGTGACTGATAAACAGAACCCCTAATGCCTATCCAGGTTACTGACTTGCCAGGGTTTCACCTCCTGTGTAGACAACAAGCACCTCCCATTCTATCTTCTAGACGTTTGAGGAACCATATTATGAAATGTTCCCTATATAAAAATAGCCCTTATGAAGTATGAAAAATTAAAATGATTTAAACCCATTATAACATCTTACTCAAATTATGCTAAAAGGAATTCCAGGAGCAGTAGGGGAAATTTGGTGAGAAAAGAGCAGCTCCTTTAAATCTCCACTTAGTGATATGCTAAGCAAAATAAAAAACATTCACTTTAACCTTAGTTAACCTTTTCCTCCTAAGCTCAATTTCCATACTCTTTAAAATGTGTTAAAATTAGTGAAATGATTTCATTTATATTTTCTCCACCCTAAATTTATAAGTGAGGCAGAATCAACTATACCATCTCAGCACATTAGCTGTTCCACGGAAGCCAATAGCGCCATTCTGCATCAGAAGAGAAGTAAAATGAAGGCAATATGTCTATCAAAAGAGCCTTATATTAAATGTAAATTTCTTTACTCTTTCAGATAAAAGGGCAAATTATTTAATCACTTCAATTCAACAAGCATTTATAGAGCACCAGAAGCCACTGGGCTGGAATACGGAGGGAGAAGAATACAAAGATTCTTGGAGGGTGCCTGCCCCCCCAGGAGCCCACCATGTCCCGACAGAAACAAGTGTGCATGCCGAGAGTTCAAGGTAGGGTGTCATGCAGGCTGTGACTCAGGTACACTCAAGGGGAAGGGACCCTCATATCACAAAGGGACTAGAAGGCTACATGGACAGACAGCACTTGAGTTGGTCCTTGGAGAATGCAGCTTCTGGTGCTGGGGGCAGAGAAGGGGAAGATGCTTCTGGAACAGGGCTAGCTACATGATTTGCAGAACCCAGTCCAAAATGAAAATGTAGGCCCTTGGTTAAACATTAAATATTTCAACAGAATGACAGCAGAGAATTAAAACAAGAAATTGCAGGGTCTTGTGCATGTTCATTCCATCATCTGTGCTATAGCAGAGAATGAGCACCTGGGTTTTGATTGACAGTTTGCAGGCCCAGGCAGCAAGCCATGCAGCCAGCACCCCTGTAGTTAGTGTGGGCAGCAGTGGGAGAAACACAAGAGTTGTGGCAGAGACTATGGCAATCAACCACCAGATATGTCATGTGTCCCAAGGAGACAGTACAATCCTTCAGTCAACAAAATAAGTCACTGCAAACCACACCGTGGGATGTATTTGCAGGGTGTAGATAGACTAGGAATCAGACAGACGTATCTCAAAGTATGAATTCCTTATCTTCAATAAGCCTAGGCCAAGTGAGTTTGTTACTGAACGTGTGACTCTGTTTGCTGGTTACTTTTTATATTAGGGGAGCGGGAAATTAAGAGCATTTTCTCTTCTTTCCTATGCAACTCCAATTGAAAAAAATTAGAGAGAATACATTTTAAAGCAAGTGAAGAAACAGGTATTCACATTTTCAGCATGGCATAATATTTCAAATCCCTGCCTGTTTCCCTCATTCAACAATAACAGATTGGTGGCCAGTGCGCTGAGGAAGCCTCCAGATTAGAAATGATTATCTCGACATTGTTTTATTTACACTACACACGCTTCCAGTTTTATAGTTCAGTACCAAGTAGAACTACACAGCTCCTCACATTAGCCCCGAAGCTACTTTAAGCTATAAGTAGCTGCTCTGTAAGCAATGGAACGAATTCTCTGTAGTCCCCATAGAAATCCCATGGAATGCAGTTTCCTGCTGGTTTGTTAGGCTGATCGGAATAATGAGAGTATGAAGATAACCCTACTTGATTATGCAATGAAACAAAACGCCTGTGCCACAGTCAATCCAGAAATACTTTAACCCCTCTCTTCTGCAATTAAAGCTTCTTATTTACATCGAAAGGTTGTTTGTGTATAATCCCACCAGGGAGTCAACCCAACAAAAATACATCACCCAGTGCTTTCTGACAAGCCAAGCCCTGTGCTTGGCATCCACTACAATAACTATTTGTAGCACAAACAATGAATGCTGACCCATTTATCCTGCCTGATTTTTTTATGCCCCAAACCTAACTTACACTATGCTAAACTGTCTCTCTTAAACCTTTTATAAAATACTTTAATACACTCTTTCACATTTTAAACTATTCCCTTTAGAATTCTCATGACTCAATATCACAAGTTCTATTAAATTCATAATGGAATAACCATAAAAAGAGAAATTATTGTATTAATTCCCTGTTGTCAGTACAGAGGGAAGTAGGCACACTGACTGCTATAATAGAGAATGAGCACTGGGCTTCTGAGAGGTAGTACCCCATCTCTGCCTCTCACTAACTCTGGATACCCAGCAAGTTACTCAACCTCTTTATGCCTTGACTTGTTCATCAGTAAAATGGGGACACAAAGGAAGACTGCCTGATACAGTTGTGAAGATGAAGTAAGACACCATGAAGCATGTAGTAAACAACCTGGTATGTGGGAAGTATTCATAAATACTGCCTTCCACTATTATTATTCCACCAGTAGTACCAAGGACATTGGATCACTTTATTTTTTTAATTATTCATATTATTATTTTAATTATCCAATAATTATTTTTTAATTATTAATTAAAAATACTTGAAAATATTTAACGTTTAGAATAAGCACGAATTTAAGAGACAAAAGACAACCGAGGATAATGTGTATCACTGATAGACTTTATCTTCTGAAACAGATCTATTCAAGAACATGATGTAAGACTGATTACACAAAACAAGTAGGGTTCGTTTTGAGTCACTCAGTAAGTTTTCTACTTCATTTTCAATAAGTAAAACTTCTTAACAAAATTGAAATCTTTTTTAAACCATTTTGCAATATTAAAAAGTCATTCAACATTTACTGATGGAATTTGAACAATGTTTTAATATTTTGTCTTATAAAATAAATAAAAGGATAATAAAATCACTGGGTCCCCTTCCATAATATACAAGCTTTAAGAAACAAATCAGAGTACACATGATTTCCACATGGACTGAATTCAAACTTCACATCAAACCTTATTATCACTTTGAAATATCTGGCCGTGTAAAAACCAACACACAAGCTCTTTCTAGGAAAATTCTGTCATTTCTTCACTCCTCATAACCTTGCCGGTTTCCCCATGCTCCTTTGACAGTATAATCAGTCAATTCAATCAGAGAAATTCAAAAGTACAACAGTAATTTTCTCTCACTTTTTTCTTTACACCGTCAGTTCAAGCCACCTGCTGAAAGCATTGATCTGGAACAGCTCAGTATTAGCTCTGAAATTAGTACCAGTCCTCAGTTAAATACCTGGCACATTTGGTGTAGGATAGAGACTCTTAATGGCATATAAACCCATCAGTAGAATCTGCACATTACTTAAGTTAGCCTTTTTCCAAGTCATCCATACTGGCCCTTGATGGTATCACAACACAGAATGAAAGCAAGCCAGAAGAGAAAAATGGGTTCAAGGGCACAGACCAGAAATTTGAAAGATGATACTTATATATAAATATTTTTAAGCATGATGTCACTATGATCTACTGTAACCAAATTTCAAAATTCAATACCCTGCCAATAACAAGAGTTAAAATGTCTCTAGACTAGAAATATAATCCACACTATAACAATAACTAATAATGTCCCTAGAAAGGAATCCTGAATTTAAAATGTGAGATTCACCTTGTTTAAATTCCAACTCAGAAGTTGTTACTACGTGCACATTTTTCACATGCTCCTTTAAACAGAAAGTAAAGTGCAATTTTCTCTGGTCTCTTACATGTTCCTGCACCTTGCCTGGCCTGCCTAGTTCAGCAGGCAGGTACGTGAGCACTGATGGAGGCCGTAGGATGAAAGGCGTTTACACGTCCATTCAGAGGGTCGTAAATGGACAACCTGTACAAGATTTATGCCTTCAATAATAAATGTACTAAACACCTGGAGGTAATTGGCTGTGTGAAGCTTCACAATAGGCCAGAGAGCTTGTCTGAACAAAGTAAAATAAGATTAAATAATAAATGAGGAATACAGAGAATTTCAAGCCAAACTAATACAGCATTTTTTTTTTAAATGAAAGAAGTTGGTGAGTCAAGTTTTTATGGTTAAGATGTGTCACAGAGACTTCCTCTTTCTCTGTTCACAGAAATTATTTCGAGGATATATATTATTTCAGATGTCTAGTGTTGGGTACGTAGTAGCCAGTCCTACCAGTTCAGAAAACAGACTGCTGAGTGATGAAAGGTTGTCCGAAGCCTACCCAACACTCGATTTCACTTTTATTTTATAAAAGCAGAACCAACATCTAATGATGTCTGTGGGAGCAATATCAGATCAATCTTTCAAAAAATAACGTTTCTGACACCTGTACAGATTTCATAGCATCTGCCACCACAGGGACCAATAAAGAAAGGTTTGATCAAGAGCTCTCCAAGTCAGTTGTTGTATAGACACTCCTCTTGGGCCAAGTTGGTGTTTGGTTGCTAGCTTTGGAAAGAGTTAAGAAATTACAGCCATTGGTAGTCAAGTCAGAAACATGAGGAGTGTCTAACAGGAAATAAAAACTAGATGCAGAAATATGTGTCTATGGATGCCAAAGTCATCATAATTTTTAATGAGTCATACTTAGCCTTCCTTATTAAAAATTTTAATGATCAAAAGATTAAACAGTCTTGTTAATTTCCTGCATCTTGATTTTCTGGGGCTAGGTCAATATAAACACCCTCATCAGTGAGAAATGCAAATTGAGGTTTTTGCAGTCATAAAGAAATGGTACCTGGACCTTGCTGGGGAAAGTGAAGTGGAGGTTTTCATAAAATCAAGTTGGAAAAATACTAATATTGAATGCAGACATCTTCTAAAATATACTCAGGAACATACTCCCTCAATATGCACTACCTGAAAGACTTGCCAACAGGGTAAGTGAACTAAATATATCATCAGTTCAAGGAAGTGGGGAAATAAATGTCTCAAAGGACACAGTCGCCGGTCAATGCCACACAGTGGAACTTCAAAGATGAAACTGAAAACCATGGGAGGAAGTTATTGTGGAAGGTAGACTTCAAGAAGTTCCTAAGGTTATGTGACTTTTTAAAAAACAAAATATTTAGAAAACTAGTCATAACATTTAAAAATAATACAGAGTCTATACTTGAAAGATGGACAAAGCCACAGACTTTCCTTTGGCTCATATTCACTAAATATGAAAAAACAGTAAAAGAGTTACCACTTTGTGATCACTTATTTGCTTGTTTAAATGGTTGTAATACTTAAATCTTGGTTAATAAACCCAGATAAATTTTATATTACCATTTTATGGACAATGAAATTAAGACACAAAATTATAACTGGCTCAATCATGGTTTCACTAACAAATGGAGATGCTAGGATTTGAATGCAGGTCTTGGGATTTAAAAATATGCTCTCTTTCATTTTATATATTTGACTTTTATCATGAAAAAATTGAAAAGAAAATGTTTTTATTTATACATATTAGTCTTAGTTTTGCCACAGTATGAGTTAAAAATTGAGCTAATCATCATATTTTTATATTATGCACAATATTGAAATAAAATTTTATTTTTAAAATTCTAAAATTGTTGAACTTTAGAGAAACTTGCCCCTTGAACTTAAAATTAAAAGTCAGTATTATCTTCATTCTATCCTTAGGATGAATTTTCTTGAAGAAGTTTAGTATAGTTAATAGTAAACTAGTCAAGAATGAGGTGATAGTTATTTAATATGATAATTAGACATTAAGTCCATTAACTCACATGTATTTGGGGCAATAAAAGTAGAAGAAAGACATTTAAGCTCTGAATGAGAAAAATCTGAAGTTTACTAGATATGCATAACTCCACAAGAAAATGCATTACCTAGTCCATTGGTAACCACAGTCCCCAAATCATCAGATGGGTCACAAGTAACTGTCAACCCAATGCAGCCTCCAGAGCTCAAAGTGTCCTTCAGTTGACAGATGGATTGAGAATATATGACATTTAATCTCAGGTAGTGGGTCTAAAAGCAAAATAAAATGGAGAACTACAATAAACTATTTAAAGTTACTATCACAAACTTAATGAGAATCCCCTTTCCTTACTGTCTATAATAATCAAATTTATTTTACTTCTAATGAATATCCTTTTACTTTACCAATAGTACTGGTACTTACTAACTGACTGAGAATAGATTCCTTTGTTAAGGCATCCCTATTTTATGGCCTGTGTACTAAGTGTTTGACAGGGTTTCTCTGCCAGCAAGTTTTTTATTTATTGTTTTCATGACTCAGGTGTAAATTACATGCCATATCTTCAGGTAGTCCATGACATCCTATCCTGAGGATCCCCTCAATTCTCCTAATCACCAACACCATTTCCTTGTTCTATTTTATTTTTTTCATGTTTCTATTGCCTGAAATTTTGAGTTTTTTCTGCTTTCCATATTTCTAGTCTGACCCTCTTCCTCCACACACACACCACTGACATGACCATTATAGAAGGGATCTAATTTCTCATGTTCAGGTTCTCTATCTATGATCCAGAACAAATAGAGTAGACCTCACCACATACACATCTAAGCCAGTGGCCCTTAAACTTTAGCATGTATCCAAGTAATCTAGAAGAGTTCTGAAAACACATTATTTCTTGGCCCCAACCAAAGTTTCTGATCTATCAGTTCTGGGGCTGGGCCTGAACATTTAATGTTCTAACATGTTCCTAGGTAATGCTGGGCCAACCACAGTTCACAATACAATGCACTGATGCTTTAAAGGCTTGATGATTTTGAATACTATGTTTTAGCCTTGTCATGTAACAAACAGATTCTCTAGCAGAGACATAAATGTGAATGTGAAATTTTTAAAGAATTTGTTTTTAAAAATTTACAAGCATAAATAAAAACTTTAAGTTTCTCACTTGTGACAAGTAGTTAGTATTATATTAAATAGCTAACAATTAATAAACACAGACGCTTAATTCCAAGCACTATTCTAGGCACATTTTATATATTATCTTCAATGTAATCATCCCAAATCCTCTACCAAGAACTATTACTATCCCCATCTTACAGATGAGACCCTGGAAGCACAGGAACACCAGGTAACTTGCCAAGGTCATTTGTTAGTGACTGAGAAAAAATTGAAAGCTAGGCAAGCCAGCTCCAGGTCCCAATCTCTTAAACACGATGGTACACAGTCTTATCCAGGGTACACATTCCACGAACAGTAGATTTACAAAAGTTAATATAAAATACAGTCCTTCTTCCTGATACATGGATCCTCTGATCAGCAGGTTTTACAAGCTGATTTTTTTTTCTCTCTTGCTCACCAAGAAAATAGGAGATATATAGATATATACTGAATTCTGTATTTATGCTACTAAGGGAAATATGTGATTACGATAGCTTAATGCTAGACAAATATAAACAATGTGCATGGTACATGGGCTCACCCTGCCTGCTAATGCTCCTGCAATGTAAGAGTCTCTTTACCCAAGGACAAGCTCTTTCACCTGCCCATCTGTCCTGTGAATTTTTTTATGTCTAAAACAGGTGGCCTGTTGGAAACCTAAAACCCTGTGGGTTTAAGATATGATTAAAATCTGATGTTCGGCTCTCTGATAAAAAAAGATTCCTATGTTTAGGCAGGAATTTCTAAGTAACTTGCAAAATATGTCAAAGATAACTTGAACACTGCATAACCAAAATCTCTTCAGTTCTAGAATAGCATATGCTAGAACAGCGATTTTTGACCTTTGTCATCTCATAGTACACATAAACTAAATATTAAAATTCTGTGGCACACCAAAATAAAAGATATATTTTTGCAAATCTGACAACAAAGAATATGTATAATTTTGACTCATTCACACTAGATAGCTATTGTTCTGTTTGCTGTCATCATTTTTTTTAATTTGACAATCAAAGGAGAAAGAGGTCAGTGTCCCTAAACTAAGTAATCAAGTAAGGTGCTTTTCAAAGTTCTTGTGGCACAGCAGTTGACAATTGCTATATTAGAACAAACTTTGGCTTTCTCAATTTCTCCATAGAAAATTGTGGTAAAGCTTACATATCACTACCATGAAGGAATAAAAATAAATAAATCAAGTAACCAATTTTTGACGGCTTGAGGTTTTCCTCCCTTTCTAAATTTACTAGTGGTTTTCAAAATAGCACAGCCTGCTCTCCTCTCCTTAAAGAATTCTAGTGAACTAGTAGTAGTTCGCCAGTTTTCTTTCTGATTCTCTTTAGTAAATATAACTAGAGTTCTCTGAACAATATGTAAAAATACTGCATTAATGACAGTTTTTAAAATAAAATCAGTTAATAATGCAAGGTGAGCTCCATAATTGCATATTACAGAGCTCATTGAAAAATATATTACTCAAAAAATCTTTACCATGATTATGCTTCACATAAATGCCAAGTGCAATGTGAGTTTTCTCAAATCTAAAATGCACAAAAGAATTATAAAGCTACCTGCCATGAACCACTCCCCAGTTTATATTTGTTAATAGAAAGCACAATACAATTTTTAAAACACAATCCATTTCTTTCCTAGAAAAGATGGAAGGAATTTAATTGAAATCTATTTAGTGAGAACTTAAAGCTATGCTGAGTTTAAAGTTTGGCACAGAATACTAAGCAATGATCTTGCAGATAATTAAATTTTAAAGTGTTAAATGATTTATAGTGTTGTAAATAATTAAAGAAATTTAAAAATCCAAGTAAGAAAATGTTATAGAGAATATATATTACCAATCTATTTTCCAGAACAATAACATATGAGAGTATGTTACCTACATTTTGACACTGGTAATGTCAGCAATAACTTTAATTTAAAAAGCTTTAGCAAATTTAATGAAATTAAACTAAATTGATTGGCATTCTGATCCAGAAGGTATTAAACATATCAAGGTAAAAACAAGGCCACTGTGACAAATTCAATAGATCAATCTGCAGTGATGCAAAAATCCAATAAATTGAAATTTAACTAAAGAATATTGCACAAATGCCAATCCCCTCTACGAAATAAAGGATTATTCATTTGAGACTATATTACTATAACTATCAAAAAGTCTATAATTGTGTTGTAGTTTGATTCTACAGGTTTTGACTGACTTTTTTCATTTTTAATGTTCCTGTTTTTATTATTTTCAGTGCAGAGACCTCATCGCCTAGGCCTCTCTCTTGGTCCGGTGCTCATTCAGTCATGAATCTTTACTGAGTAGAGATCTATCTTGTCAAGAAACACATCTTTCCAAACAACTTTTTAAAAGTTTTTAAGTATATGAATAAATTACAAGAGTATCTGAAGAGAAGTTTCCTTATGGTAGTAAAAATATTTTAATGTTTTTTTACACATCATGATTTTGATGTTGCCAGTACCTTTGTAATAGAAATAAATACGCAAATAATAGATGACAACATGAGGTCAGAGAAGAAATTACCTACACAATTTCTGCTGATACCCAAACCTGTAGATCACAGCCCTTCCTATATCTTAGACTAGTTAGCTTGTTGAACTTTTGCGGAAAGAGAAGCACTCTTTCATGACTGTGTTTTTTCTACCAAGAAGTTATCACTGGCTTTAATTCCTCTCTCTAAGCAAATAACACTGTGTATAATATGTAATTTTTACTCAAAAACTAAAATTATTCAAAAGTATACAGACAAAAAGTAAAATAATAGAAAAATTTGTTGGGAAGGAGAGAAAAAGATTGTCAAAAGGGATACATAAAAGTAGTTTGAAAAATCCTCATCAAAGTAAAAACTTGAGCATGGCTACCCCAATCCAAACAGTGTTTTTATACCAACAGAAATTTAGAAAAATGTGTCCTGGCTGAAATTTGACATAAGAAAAATGGCACTCATCTTCAGACAAAAGTTTTAAACCAGGATCAGCAAACAATGCCCTGTGGGCCAATTCTGATTCACCACAAGTTTTTGTACATCTGTGAGCTAAAATTAGTTTTTACATTTGTAAATGGTAAAACAAAATAAAAACCATTTTATGGCATGTGAAAATTTATATAAAATTCAAATTTCAATGTCCATAAAGTTTTATTTGAACACAGCATCTAGAGCAGGAACACAACTCAATTGTACATATTTTTCAACCCAACTGTACTGACCTAAAAGGCAAAATTCTAGAGTAGGAACACCAGACTAGAGACATTAAAAGGTCACTTAACAGGCAGATCCTGAAATTGTCTTTAAAATGACAGTATTTTCAAAATTAGTTTGAATATAGTACAAAACCTACAATTTTGTCAACATCTTGTATGTAACTAATAGTCATATTTGTTCATTGGAAAACAGAATAGGAATCAAGAGATCTGGAATAATTTTCTTTGGAAACAGAAATGACTGATGTCACAGAATTTTAGTGGGTTTTTTTGTTGTTGTTGTTATTCCCTGGCATTTATTATCTCTATATGGGACCAACATCCTTAGCATCTTGTAAACATGAATTGTTTTAGATTTATAAAAACCTTAAAGATCAGTGAATGAAAGTCAGTTCACTAATACAGTGTCCTTTTAGTTCAAAGAGTCAGTGAGCATGTGTCCCTGGGTCAGCCACGAAGCAGGGGACAGCTGGTTTATGGTCCTCAACTCACAGCTTCCAATCACTACACACTAACAAAGATTAATCTAGGACACTGGCATACCAAAAATTTTCAAAGAAATTATGCATACATTCCTTAAGATCAAAGATGAGTTAAAGAAAAGTATAGTTAGGAGCATAAAGTAACAGCAAATTCATGAAGAGCCAACTAATCTTATAGCAGCAGTAGTGCCACATCCATTACACAGCTGTCAGCATGGTGAACGGTAGACCTGGTTTCACTTTAGAAACAGCTCCAGTAACTTAGCACCAAGGCTCCAGGAACCAGAGGGGAAATCCACATTAGGACATAGCAGCAACAGATAGGGAAGAAAGGAGGCCAAATCTACCAATACTCTTCCATAATGGAATCTCTAAAAAGACTTGTGAAATAAAGATTTCTGCATTAAGATGGCAGCCTGGACACACACTGAATGCTCTCTCCTGAAACTACACTGAAATTACAATAAAGATAATTTTTAAAGACATGAACCCATAAAAATAGGAAAAACAGAAAAAGAGCTATCAGCCATAAAATTTGTCCGGGTGGTAAGAAGACATTAGCAGCAACTAATCACCATCACTGAGACAATGCACCCCATAGTCCAACATATACAGAGGCCACTAATGGTTTAGGACCTGGAGCACCCATGACCTATGGAACTGGAAGAAAGAATGGTGCTGTAAAGAAATATGCAGCTAAAATAGGAGTGATTGTATTAAAGCTGTTTGAGAAACAATTAGATGCCTGGTCTAGCTGCCAGGACTGGACTGCCTTATAGAAGTAACAGTGGGAGGTCTAGAGGTTCTTTTCTGCAAAGAGATAAACTAGGGAAAACCAGGAGCAGTTGAAGACCTAAAGCAGAGAGATTAATGATCATATACACTCTGTGAATTCTACCCTTTTCCCAACAAGGCTTCTAGGATATATGCAGCCCTCCAGATAACAGATTAGAAGTTCCTTCTTTAAGGAAGCTGACCAGACAAGAGAAAAAATTTAAAGATAGCAGACTTTGGGGTTCTCTACAGGATTATAGCTGGAATACTCAATGATAAAGTTCAAAGTCAACAAGCTTGATTCATATACTTAAAATGTCCAATCTACTTAACTAGAAATGAACAAAAATTACAAGAGAGCTGAGGAAATGGCAAATATAAATGAAACAGCTAACAGATACAAGATGAAACCAACTGAAAGTGGTACCTTAGAAAAAACAGACCAAACAAAGAGAACAAGAGTAAAAAAGGAAGCATATTCCTCTTATTTATTGTCAGAAGGAACAAAAATTCCATCTAGAAACCAGAAGAGGATAGAATAAAAAGAACATTTGGAGAAAAAAAACAGGTCTTAAAATAAAAAAATGTAATTAATAGAAATGAGAAAGTAAATCAATAAAAGAGTTAGAGTGAAAATTTGAGGCAATGCCTTAGTTAGAGAAGCAAAAAGATAAAGTGAAAATATAAGAAAATAAATGGTCCACAAATTCCAACATCTACATAGGAATGTCAGAGAATGCAAACAAAGAAAATAAAAATCAATAAAGCTATTAAAAAATTATCTAGAACTAAAGGGTAAGTTTTCAAATTAGAAGCCCACTGAGAACCCAACACACTGAATGAGAGTAGATTCATAACACATCACACACATCAGTGGGAAACTTCAGAACATCCAGGGAGAAGGTTATATACAATCATCATAGTGACTAATAGGCAACAAAACCAGAATCTATGTGACAATAAAGAAATAGGCTCAAATTCTGAATTAAGATAATTCCCTCCCCAGAATTTCATATAAAACATCAGTTAGAAGGGAGGGTGAAATAAAAACATATTAGAAACTCAAGGTCCCTCCAAATGTATCTTTCGTATACCCTTTTTCAGCAAACTACCAGAAGATGTGCTTCATCAAAATGAGGAAATAAAACAAAAATGAAAACACATGGGACCATATGGGCAAAATAGTGGTACCTCATTTCAAGTCGTTCTAAAGAGACCAGTTGAATATAGTGAACACCAGTGGAACATCATTCTTGCTGTTGAGATACAAAACAGAGATGGTTTATTTTGGAGGAGGAGGCAGAGGGGAAGTGATGCTCCTTGCGGGAATGACAGCAGTGAAGCCTGGAATCTTTATAAAAATCAACATCTTTGAATAAGGTTTCTCTGACCCTACTGACTAGTTACTCAACCTTGATACTATTGACATTTAGGACCAGAGAAGTCATTCTTGGGGTGAGGGGTGGTATGCTACTCTGTGTATTATAGGATATCTAACAGTACCTCTGGCTTCTACCTTTTAGATGTCAGTAGCGTAACCACACATATACTGTGAGAATCACAAATGTCTAAAAATATTGTCGATTGTCTTTTGGAGAGGCTAAATTGCTCCTGGTTAATAACCAGTGCTATAGAGCAAAAAAATAAGATTTTTTTTTTCTGGTGAAAGGTATCTATATAACACAGACAGTCCCCAACTCACAATGGTTCAAATTATACTTTCAGTAGAAACCAGCTAGGCTAAGCTATTGATGTTCGGTAGCTTATGTCTATTAAATGCATTTCAACTAACGATATTTTCAACTTACAATAGGTTTATCATCAGAATGTAACCCCATCAAAGGTCAAGGAGCATCTGCACATTTATCAAACATTTATAACACACATAGTTGTTATACGTGTCAGTCTTTGGAAGGTTACAAAGGAGTACTTAACTAGTAGTGACCACCTCTCTTGCAGGTTGAAAGGGAAACTAACTTTATTTTTAATTCTTTACTCATTTTAAAAGAATTTTGTGTCACAAACATGCATTCTCTTTCCAAAAAATGTATAATATGTAAGTCTTAAAATTACAAATGAATGTATCCTCTTATACAATTACACATCTAGAAATTAGAACTCTTAAATTATGCTCATATATAGGCATTCCAAAATTATTATTAGTGACACTGATTGTATAGTAGCTGTCCCCTTACCCACAGGAGATATGTCCAAGATTAGAAGCCTGAAACCACAAATAGTACCAAATTCTATGTATAATAATATGTTTTTTCTTATAAATACATAGCTATGATAAGTTTAACTTATAACTGTGAATAGTAAGACATTAACAATGATACCTAAGAATAAAATAGAACAATTATAACAATATACTATAATAAAAATTATGTGAATGTGGTGTCTTTCTCAAAATATTTTATGGTAGTGTCCTGAACCTTCTTCTTATGATATGAGAAGATACAAACAATGCCTACCTGATGAGATAAAGTGAGGTGAACAATGTAGGCATTGTAACACAGTGTGAGGCTACTAAAAGGGTTACTTGAATACAAGCACTGCAATATCAGCATAGAAGATCTGATAATAGAGAGGTCTACTCAGTGACTAATAGGCAGGTACAGCATAGATACACTCAAAAAGATGACTCACATCCTGGGAGGGACGGACTGGGATTATGAGAGTTTCCATCATGCTACTCAGAACAGTGCATAATTTAAAACACAAATTACTTATTTCTGGAATTTCCATTTAATATTTTCAAACCACAGTTTACCTCGGGTAACTAAAATTACAGAAAACAAAATTACAGATAAGAGGGGACTACCACAATATCAAAAAATAAATAAATCATATAAATAATTAATAATAGAATACTGTGAAATGATATAAAATAGAATAGAATGTGGCTATTATAAAAGTAGGTTTAATATATACCAACATGATTCATTTCTCCAAAATAAATTATGGTTTGTATCTTATTTTCATTTTCTAAAATAAACCATGAGGTTAAAAAGGTGTGAAGTAGTGTGTATATTTTAAGTATATATAAACAAATGCTCATTTTTCCCACCCTTTTCTTTCATACAAATTGATAAAAAGTGGTTGACTACCAAACCAGCAACCTAGTGGCAGGAGGCTAGGATGGGAGGGAGGCTATATGCTTTTCTGTACCTTTTGAATTTTAATCACATAAATAACTTACTCATTAATATTAAAATAAGATTTGAATTTTTTTGTGCTCTAGTAGTTCTCTAGGGTTAATTTCTCAAACTGTAACTAGCAACCAAAGACTAGGGGAATAGTCGCAGCCCACTACCATCATGTAAAACTGTTGTTTCTGTAAGGATATACTCCAAGGAAACTTGACAAAGATGCTCACAATACCTCTGAATGGCAGTTTTTAATGAATAGAATAAAAGTTGTTATTCTTCCTTTTACCCTCAGAGATCCAGGTTCTTCATTATTAAATGTCGGGGGGAAATGAAACCTAATTAATACAAAAAATCCATTCATATTGTAATGAAACCAGATTAAGTGGGGGACAAGCTAGGGGGAGGGGAGCAAAGGGATGTAATGGGGAACACAGAGGGTGGGGGTGAGGGTGTTATATTGAGTGGGACACTTGAATCCACATTAACACAATAAATTAAATTTTTTTAAAAATTAGATTAAAAACATACAAACATACAAAGAAAACAACAACACAGTAAGTTTTGTCTTGCTTAGTAGTAGAGGTTATTTAAAAGAGTGAATTAGTCTGTGGTCCTGAGTAGAAGGCTAGCAATAAAATTTGCTTGGGGAAGAAAGAGCCAGAGGGGAATTTGGAAAATGACTTCCTAATCCTGAATCCGACTTCCTGCTTAGACTGCTGTTAGGTTAAACTTCAGGAAAGAGCATGAGATCAAAGCTGCGGAGGGTGAGCTCTGGTTTAGCTGCATTAGCTGTGTAATCTTGGGAAAATCATTTAAGCTTTGTCAAGTGAGGATAATTCCTGAATACAGAAATGTGGGAGGATCAATGAGCAAGAGAACAACAACAAAGAGCCTGCAAGGATTAAAGAGAAAACAAAATTTTGTAAATTTAAATATTGAATTCATTTACTACTCAAAAGCAATCTCTATACATGAAAAGGCACATGAAATTATTTGGAATAGTTGTATTATCAAATTTTTAACTAAATAATCAATATTTGATTATATTATTTTATAATAAAAGCAATTTTAAAATTAGAAAAAAAAATAATGCAACCAACTCTATCAAGCAACTATGGCTGATACAAGCACCCACAATGCTTTACTCAATCAAGTCTTCAGGTAATTCCGATAGGTGACACTGTAAAGGCAGAATAACTTGGTGAGGAATGAAGGTGGAGGAAGTAGTTAACCCTTTAACCTTAGCAGGTAGTCTTTTATTTCAATAAATATTTTTTGGAATACTCACTATGTATTAGATACTAGAACACCAATTAGACAGAACAGAAGTAAATAAACAGTGGCAGGCTGGACATATAATTTAAAAGGAAATTATATGACCAAAGAAAAGGACCAATGTCAGGTAAATTATAATAAAAACAAGTGAGTTATGACAGAAACAAGTCATGTGAATCTGAAGGACAAATGAAGTAGTTCACCTTCTTACAGCTGTATACATGTGAGAAAGTGGCCAAGAGAAGCATATCTTTGTATGATACAAAGGTTTTTTAAATTTTATTGAAAAAAAACTCATTTTGTAGGAAGAGCAAGAAAATATAAAGGTATTTATAAATCTTGGTCCACATTATGGGAAAGAAGAACAAATACATTCTAATATTTCAGAATAAGAATAAGAGCCACAAAGTGGATCAAGTTTTCTAAAGCCACTGAAAGTATAGACCTTTACTTTCTGTATCTTCATGTATTCTTACATTGCTGGATAAGATAAAAAGTCTATTATTTCATATATGTCACAGATGTCTCATAGATAAGCACTATCAATGAATCATCATCACTATATTTATACACTGTGTCAGGACTAACACATCAGTACTCAACACTAACTTAACTCGAGGGTAGAATTATTCAATAAATATACAATACAAGCCACATCAGGAATTTCAACATTTCTAGTAGCCACATTAAAACATTTGAAAAAATATGTGAAATTTTTAAATATACTGTTATTTATTCCAATCTATTCAAAATATCATTTCCATATGTAATCAAAACAAAAAATATTAGGTATTTTATATTTTTTAAACCTTTGAAACTTGACCAGTATTTTATATTTAAAGCATGTCTCAGTTCTGGCTAGCTACTACATCTTAAGTGGTCAATAGGCAGATGTGGCCAGGGACATGTGATTCTAAGATAAAAATGATACATCAAAATAGTGTCAGTAATGTTTGCTCACACTAATATGTCAATGAATTAATAAATGCAAAGTGAAAATATTTTTACATATCTATTATTCCTTATGTTAATCCACCTTAATGTATTTCTAAAAATCAAAGATGAGACAAAATCTCTGCAAATCACTATCAATAAAAAATATAAGTTAAACTTTTGATGAAAATAATTAATGTTGAAAAATATTTAGATACTCAGTATGTATTGTACCTTGTGTTACAGAGAAGAAAAGTGGCAAGGGCAGGAGATTAATAAATTGTGGACTTTCCATTGTTTCTTTCACATTTTGTTTTTCTTTTTTAGCAAGGGAGAGAAAGAGACAGACAGACAGACAGGAAGGGAAAGAGATGAGAAGCATCAAATCATAGTTGTAGTACCTCAGTTGTTCATTGATTGCTTTCTCATATGTGCCTTGACCAACCAGGGCGCTCCAGCCAAGCCAGTGACCCCTTGCTCAAGCTAGTGACCTTGGGCTCAAGCCAATGACCTTAGGCTTCAAGCCAGAGAGTATGGGGTCATGTTTATGATCCCATGCTTAAGGCAGCAACTCTGTGCTCAAGTTGGTGAGCCTGCACTCAAGCCAGTCACCTCAGGGTTTCGAACCTGGCGCCTCAGTGTCCCAGGTCGACGCTCTATCCACTGCATCAGCCCTGGTCAAGCATATTTTCTTTTTTCTTGATGACTTTTCCTCTTGTCACTTAATGTACTAAATATAGCTATACTATGTCCCAAATTTGAATTAGAATTTATTTAATATGTTTGTATGTATGCATACAAGCTTTCTGATTCATTAAAGAAATGGAATATTAAAATATCAAAGTCAAATTTTTCTTACAGTATTTGTATTATAACCACTTTTCTTCTTATTGACCATGTAAATCCTGTCTTCTTTTAAATAACTGTCTTGTACATTCTAAATTTCTAAAATAAGCATAATCATCTATAATTCTTTTAAAATCCAGAGTTCTTGACCTTAAGCTAAACATTAAGTCATTTTTATTTGTACTAGCCTATTATTTGATATTTATTACCCTAATTATAAGACAACTTTGTCATTCATCTTTTTCTGTTTTTCTATCAGAGAATTTCAGAGCTCCAAAAGAACACAGAAATACTCTAGTATATATTCTGCAGTTAGCATATGGGGAAACTGCGTCCCGGAGAAGTGATTTGTAAAGATAAACTGATTTATAATGAGAAAGAGAAGTCTTAACTTTTAATCAAATCTACACAAATATGCCTTCTTTACTCGCTTCAGCAAGGGCATTTAGGCATTTATACATTTTAAAAATGCTTCTTTATTATCCATAGAATGTGAAAGAATGAAGATTAAATTCAATCAATTTCTCATTCAATTACTGTAAAGATGTTTTTACTTATTGCAAAGATAGACCATTATACCCATCTTTTGTAAAAAAGAAAAAAAAATCTGACATACAAAAATCTTAACTTGCTCCACATATAAATTAGGAAGTGACTATTTACATCACAAAAGATTTGATTTTACCAAAAAGATATGTTGCAAGGTTCCTAGAAATAATCTAGTGCCTCGGTAGAGCAAAAATTTAATCCAATTTACAAAAGAATCAGGGAAGCAAAAAACATCAGCTGAAGTGAAACTTCTGCTTAAAAACCTCCCCTGAGTAATGACCCTCTTTTGTGCTCCTGTTCCCTGCCTCCAGTAGAACTCTGTCCTGGCCATTATTCACTTAGTATCCCAGTATTGCACAGAATGATCATTTACTCACCCACAGTTAAGGAGCATTTAGGAGTCAGGCACCATGCTGGGTGCTGGAGTGCAAAGGTGAATAAGTTTAGACTCACCCCTTACAGTCGTACTACAGAATATTATTACTGCTGGTTTACTTTTCAATGTGCCCTTCTAAATTATTGCAAAGATAGACCGCTGTATTCATCTTTTGAAAAAAAGGGGGAAAAATCTGACATAGAAAGATCTTAATTTGCTCCACAGGGATTATGCCTTATTCATCACTAGGTCTCCAAGATGTAGCATGGTACCTGATTCACAGCACTCAATAGATGAATACTGAGTAAGAGATATGATTTCTGAGGGCTACCATATGCCAACTGGGCTGATAAAAGTGAACTCATCATATTCAATCCTCACAACCCCTAAGGATGGGATTTATACCAACTCTGACACTCGAGATCAGAGATTAGGTGAGGTGATCAGATTCACACAATTTGAAAGTGGTGGGTTAGTTATGTAAACTCCCTTCTGTAAAACACTACAAAGCTTACCGTCTTCCTGCTTTACAAACTACCACAACATGATGTCTGTGCAATGTGCTGGAATGCCCATAACTCAACATATGAAAGCAAAGAAATTAGTCTCAAATACAGAAATGATGCTGGTGAGGGGCAAAATTTCCCATCTCCCTTTATTAGCTCATTTTATTTTTTCTAGAGAGACGTTATTTTCATTTATGTACACGGTAATAATCCAACAGGTACACAGAATCTGCAATGTGCTAGTGTGGAGCATCTGTGACTCTTTACCGTGGAGCCGTTCACAGGATAAAACCCTTGGTAACCAAGCATAGAGTTTTAAGCAAGGACATTCTGTCAATCTTCTTGTTTTAGTTATTTTTCATATATTTAGCATATTTTTTTGAAAATTATTTAACAACCACAAGAGCTCAGGTTTCCAGGTATACAGCTACAGGGTTTTATCCTAGTACCCCCATTGCCTGGCCAAGCAGTCTTTGAAAAACATAAGAAGAGATGTAAAGACAAAGAGCTCTGAGCCTGAAAGCATTGGGCATGATAAGGAAGAAAGCTCACACACAGGAGGAAAAATAAAATCTGCACTGCATTTAGCAAAGTGTGTAATGAACAGGGCAGAATATACAACCTCTAACATGAACTGTAATATTGCGCTGCCTATCCAGAAGTCTTATAAGAGAATTATTATGAAGAGCAGAAAACAGATATGCCTTGTGAATTAAACATATCATGGGAGAAAAAAAAAGAGAACAATGGAATAAAAGTAAACTCAAGGGCAAGATTGAGGAAAAACTTCTGAAATGTAATGACAAAGCCTCAACCTAAGAGGCAGCAAGAAGGCTGCAAATTAAAAGAGTACACCATGACTGAGGAAAGTTCTCATACATGTCCACGAACATATGCCCTGGGGAAAGACTTTCCGTACAAGGCCCAAGAGAGAAGAAGGAAAGCTGCAAACCCCTGAAAAAAACAGCTTATCTTCAAAGAAACAAAATTCCGGTTGGTATCAAACATCTCCCCTGCAATTTAAACACCACGAGAAAGACAAATGAGCAACATTTACGATAATTTAATTAAGAAGGAAAAGCTTATAAGGAAAGAATTTTGTAACAAGCCAAGTTATATGATAATAAAAAAAAATCAAAAAAAAAAATCAGATACTCAAGGGCTTAGAAAATCTACCATATAAATCCCTTTTAAAAAAAGATATACTACTGTTAACTAGGAAATCAATCAAAATTAACAGATATGCTGTGATATGAAAGGAATTAAAGGTTAAAATGTAAGCATAAATGTCTCAGTAAATGGTAAAAATATTACAAAACAGTATCCAAATAAAAAAAAAATTGTAAAAAATAATTTAGTAACAATAAACTGAATTTAAAACAGTAGGTTTTGTCCAACAAGCACATTAAAATAAGTTCAACATTGTCCTCATTACAGAAATACAATCAAAATCACAATGAGAGCCTAACCTGTGGTGGTGCAGTGGATAAAGCGTCGACCTGGGAACACTGAGGTCGCCAGTTCAAAACCCTGCACTGGTTCGGTCAAGGCACATATGGGAGTTGATGCTTTCAGCTCCTCCCCCCTTTCTCTCTCTCTCTCCTTCTCTCTCTCACTCTGTGTCTCCTCTCTAAAATGAATAAAATAAAAAGAAAATAAAAAAAGAAAAAACTTCTAAAATCACAATGAGATACTACTTTAAACCTAATAAGATGGCTACAATTAAAAAACATTAAAGAAGGAGAAAAAAAGTACTGACAAGGATTTAGAGAATTGGGAAGCACTGTGTGTTTCCAGTGAGAATGTTAAATGGTTCACACACTGTGGAAAAGATTTTGATGGTTCCTCAAAAACTTAAACATAGAATGACCTATATGACCCAACGATTCCACTTCTAGGTATATACCCAGAAAAACTGAAAACAAGTATTCAGAGAAAATATCTGTACCTGATGCATGATTACAGCCATACTATTTATAATAGGTAAAAGGTTGAAACAACCTAAACATTTACTAATGGATAAATGAATAATAAAATTGTGGTATACACAACCAATGGAATATTATTCAGCTATTTAAAGGCATAAAGTATTGAGATATTCTAAAATGTGAATGAATCTCAAAAAAAGCATACTCAGTGAAAGAAGTCAGGCACAAAAGGTAATATAGTATATGATTCTATTTACAACAAATATTCAGAATAGCTCAATCTGTAGAGACTAAACCTAGATTTGTGGGTGCCAGGGGCTGGAGCAAGAGAAATGAAGATCAAGTGCTTAGTAGGAATGGTGTTCCTTTCTGAAGTGATGAGTATATTTTGGAACTGGACAGAAGAGTTAGCTGTAAAACACTGTGAATATAACAAATGCCACTGAATCATCCACTTTAAAATGCTTAAAGGAAGTTATGGAATCTCACCTCAGTAAATAAAAATAGGCTTTAGTAAAAGGACTAAAAAGCAAAATAGGGAACAAAAAGATTTTTACTCCAATAACTGTAAGTAGCAAAAATTATAAATATTATACAATCTTAAAGCAGAAGATATTAGAATTAAGAGGCATTTCCATTGACTCCCAGAACTGCCAAACTTTTCTCAGGGAGATAACAAAAATGCTCAAATGTACATATGTATCATTTTCCTCAACAAAAATGTAGTATATTGTAGAAATTCCAATCCTCCTCAATCCCTAATAAGAAGGACAAAAGGATATTCATGAAGTTGTCAAGTGTTGTCAGAGTTTCCCTAGAAAAGTTATTAAAAGGTCAGAACTTCAAAGAAAATTTAGATGAGTGGAGACAAGTTTCTTTTTCTCATTCCAGATATTAATATATTTTAAAACCACTGTAATCAAAGCAGTATGGTTCACTGATATATGGAAGACTAAGTAAATCAATTAGAGGCTTGGGTCCTCCATATGCCTGGAAAGCATTCACAATATGTAGATGTCTCTGTAGCACCCACTACACATCCCGCTAAAAGGGAGAGCTAGAGGCACATCTCATTGGTCATCAATAGAACTTTAGCACTATTGCAGAGTTTAGAGTAAAATGTTACAAGATTTTTTTAAAAAATGTTAGTGTATGTCTTATCTTCTATAAAAAAGAATAACTTCTTATCTGTAGAAGTAATGAAGACATTCCAAAGGGAAAAGTTCACAGATTTAAATATAAACTCCTATATCCTAAAAGAAAAAGCTACAGAATTTAGAATATAAATGGGTTACAGCCTTAATAAATAGTTTATAGCAATCTATTAAAATCACTAATGTTCTGACAGAAAAGTAGGTAAAGTCCATTTAGTGACAGAAGAAATAAGAGATTACAAAAACATAAAAATTGCTTATTCAGTAATATTCAAAGGCAAGCAGTTTTCAATAGAATACTAATTTTCACCATTAACTCAACCAATTTTTAAAAAATAGTGTTAACAAAAGTATGGTAAACACTGCTGGTAAAAAGCAATCTATCATTATATATTGAACTTATCTGATGCACATACCTACATATATCATAATTTTACTTCATATAAATCATAGGAATGCAAATATTCTTTTAATATTTACACAAAAATTTTCACCAGAATTTTACTTATAATTGGAAACTATCTAATCATAGAGGGTTAATAAATTATTGCATATCCATACATTATATCCTATTGAAATCATGCTTTATAATAATATTAATAAAATGAGATATGGTAACAAATCTGATTTTATTCTAAGAGTCTTTCAAAGTATAATCAAGTAATTTGAAGAGATTGGAAGGAAAAAACTACAAATTATAAACAATATTGTTGCTACTGGTAGGCTTACCTATTTTTGCTTTTATATTTGCTTGTAATTTTAAAATTCTCCAAAATAAGCTCATTTTCCTTTGATAATCATGGAGGCAATCATTAAATAATGACGTTAACACACTTTGGAGTCAATTATAAAAAATATTATTCTGCTGTAAAATTATTTCAATAGCTCTTATCTTTTATCATCCCCTCTTTGTAACAAAATAAAAGCACAGTGAAAGCTCTAAAGCCTGGAAATAATCTATATTAGCAAAGAATATCAAGATGCTTACCATAAGGTGTTTCATGATCAATTTCAAGCAAGCATTCATTGCTCATGCAATTGATTGACATGTAAAAGTCTTGACAAAATAATAAGTGACTCTAGGTGCTAATCACTGTTTCAAAACTGCATTCCATTGTACAGTTTTGGGTATCAATATGATTAAATTATGATGGCATCCCAAATACAGCAAACTGCTGATAAATAACTTCTCCTATTTAGAGTCTGATGCTCCACTATTCTCTGACCCAAAGCAAAGAAGAGGCAAACAGACAGATTGTTTTTGAAATGATGGGTTGATAGCAGTCAGCTTTTGTAATTCCTACTTATGTTTGACCATAGTCACTAGACGTTCTTAACCCTTTGAGTAGTGAGTTTATTTCATGCTCGCTGACCCCTGGGAGTGAGTTTATTTTTTTTTCTTCAAAAAATGAAATTAGTTCCAGGTACAGTTTTATTAACATAAAATCATGTTTGTTTGATTACCAATTTATGGAAACAAGAACATACATTTGCCTTTTTTTAATGTTTCCTTACACATTTATAAAATAAATCAATCGAACTCTGGATGGTCAGGAGGCACAAGGACGTACATGAATGTTCATGCTACTCAAACAGTTAATTCCATTGTTTACCTCCAAATGCAGCTAGTCCTGACATCTTTCTGGACAGCACCTCCCATTCTAATTTTCATTTCATCCTATACCTTTCATTCCCAAGCATGCCTTCAGTTTTCTGTCCTTTTCCACAGCAAGAAATTTCTGCTACATTAAAAAGAAGAATTATAATCCTGCATTGATGAGAAAAGCAAAACAAAACTAAAGTATGAAAAGGAAATGGCACAGTGGAGAATCCATGAATTCAAAAATGAATGCTATGCAAATGAGAGAATTCTCAGAAGAACAGAGATAAATATTGTCAACACAAACACTTGCAGAAAGATGCACTGGTCAGGAAGTAACCGGAAAGCATAACACTCTTTAACAATGGTCACCTGCTAATGAGCTACATTTCTGTCCCTCTAAACAAGGCAAGTAAATTAAAAATAATCCCTATTTTATTTGTTTTCCCTACTTACATTTTACTGAAATTATCTACTATACACTTACTTCCCGTCAACAAGAGTGCAATCCATTTTCTAATATCTGGGTGATGTATTAGCCACCTGATTGTCAAACTTGTTTTTTCTCCTTTACTGGGAATATTTATGTCATGATATTTCACATTTATTTCAATATAATTTACTGTGCAGCAGGGGTGTTTCAATGAATTAAAACCAAGGCACTGAACCACACCACCAAAGAGGAGTAGTAAAAGTACACTTCATTATAGCCCTATTGAAAAATAGTTTAATATATATTCAGAGTAGAAGCATACTCCTATTAAGGAGCACCTACAGCAAATAACAAGCAAAGTGCACTAAAAAAATGAACACTTAAAACTCAACTACTCTTTCTTTTAGAAAGAAGGGACAATCAAGCATGCAGAATTTCTGAGACTGAAAGATTAAGAATGGAAGCACTGATAGGGGAAAAATACAGAAATCGGAAAACACATTCAACCAGTGTGACCAACAGAACTTACTGAGCTGAAGGAAATGTTCTCTGCATTGTTCATTGCAGTTGCAATTAGTTCCATATGGCTACTGAGCACTTAAGTGTGTCTAGTGCCACTGAAACACCGTGTTTTCATTTTTCATTTCCATTTTAAGGTTAGATAGCCACAGGACACTACTGGCTACCATACTGAACAGGGCAGCACTGCAAGGGGTTTGTAATCAGAACAGATGTAAAATGGTGAAACTAATTATGGGGAAAAAAGGGGGAAAATAATAATAATAATAATAATAATTCTTCAATGTGCCACCATGGCCAATGCTTGAAATACTTTAAAAAACCATCTTCTGACTGTATCTTCTCAATTCGTCCAACCCCGGTGATATCAGAGACATTCCCACACCTCTTGTTGGCAAATTAAAATTAACATGAACAAAATCTATTGATTCTTACACCAATATTTGTCCTTTTAAACATACCAAGCACTGAATGTGAAGCCTAATCCAAGAAAAACTGATTGACGGAAGAGGTTTGTATACACTCGAACACCAGAAGGTTCACATGCACAAGTGCAATGAACAGGCAGCAAAGAGGGCAGGTAATTGTAACATGTAGTCGCAACACCCCACAGTGGATATGCAGTTGTATTTGACTGTTATAAATGCATGACAAGTTAACTGACAATTTTTTTTATTAATTTTAATGGGATGACATTAATAAATCAGGGTTCATATGTTCAAAGAAAACAACTCCAAGTTATCTTATCATTCAATTATGTTGCATACCCATCACCAAAGTCAAATTGTCCTCTGTCACCTTCTATCTGGTTTCCTTTGTGGCCCTCCCCTTCCCCCTCTGCCTCCCTCTCATCCCTCCCCCCACCGCATAACCACCACGCTCTTGTACATGTCTCATAGTCTCGCTTTTATGTCCCAACAGAAATCATGCTGTTCTCAGTTTTTTTCCTGTTTTACTTATTTCAATTCGTATAATGTTATCAAGGTCCATCCATTTTGTTGTAAATGATCCAATGTCATCATTTCTTATGGCTGAGTAGTATTCCATAGTATATATGGACCAAAGCTTTTTAATCCACTCGTCCTCTGACGGACACTTGGGCTGTTTCCAGATCTTCGCTGTTGTGAACAATGCTGCCACGAACATGGGGGCGCATTTCTTCTTTCAAACAGTGCTATGGTGTTCTTAGGGTATATTCCTATAAGTGGGATAGCTGGGTCAAAAGGCAGTTTGATTTTTAATTTTTGAGAATTCTCCGTACTGTTTTCCATAGTGGCTACACCAGTCTGCATTCCCACCAGCAGTGCAGGAGGGTTCCCTTTTCCCCACATCCTCACCAGCACTTATTCTGTGTTGTTTTGCTGATGAGTGCCATTCTGACTGGTGTGAGGTGGTATCTCATTGTGGTTTTAATTTGCATTTCTCTAATAATTAGTGATGTTGAGCATTTTTTCATATGCCTATTGGCCATCTGTATGTCCTCTTTGGAGTAGTGTCTATTCATTTCTTTTTCCCATTTTTTTGATTGGATTGTTTGTCTTCCTGGTGTTGAGTTTTATAAGTTCTTCATAAATTTTGGTTATTTACACCTTATTACGTGTTTTCGAATATGTTCTCCCATGGTGTGGTTTGCCATTTTATTCTGTTCTTATTATCTTTAACTGTGCAAAAACTTTTTAGTTTGATATAGTCCCATTTGTTTATCTTGCCTTTTATTTCATTTGCCCGTGGAGATAACTCAGCAAATATATTGCTGCTACAAATGTCAGAGAGCTTGCTGCTTTGTTTTCTTCTAAGATACTTATAGTTTCACGGCTTACATTTAAGTCTTTTATCCATTTTGAGTTTGTTTTTGTGAATGGTGTAAGTTGATGGTCTAGTTTCATTTTTTTGCAAGTAGATGTCCCATTTTCCCAACACCATTTGTTAAAGAGGCTGTCTTTACTCCATTGTATGTTCTTTCCTCCTTTGTCAAATATCAGTTGTCCATAAAGCTGTGGGATTATTTCTGGGTTCTCTGTTCTGTTCCATTGATCTATGTGCCTGTTCTTATGCCAGTACCAGGCTGTCTTGAGAACAATGGCCTTGTAGTATACCTTGATATCCAGAAGAGTGATACCTCCTGCTTTATTTTTCTTTTTAAGACTGCTGAGGCTATTCGCGTTCTTTTTTGGTTCCATATAAATTTTTGGAATATGTGTTCTATATCTTTGAAATATGTCATTGGTATTTTAATTGGTATTGCATTGAATTTATAAATTTCTTTGGGTAAAATAGACATTTTAATGATGTTTATTCTTCCTAACCATGAGCACGGTATATGCTTCCACTAGTTTGTATATTCCTTGATTTCTTTTATCAATGTTTTATAAATTTCCAAGTACAAGTCCTTAACCTCCTTGGTTAAATTTAGTACTAGGTACTTTATTTTTTTGGTTGCAATAGAGAAGAGGATTGTTTTCTTAATTTTTTTGCTGACAGTTCATTGTTGGTATATAAAAATGCCTCTGATTTCTGAGTATTAATTTTATATCCTGCCACCTTGCTGAATTCATTTATAAGGTCCAGTAGTTTTTTGACTGAGTCTTTAGGGGTTTTCAATATACAATATCATATCATCTGCAAATAGTGACAGTTTTACTTCTTCTTTTCCAATTTGGATACCTTTTATTTCTTCTTCTTGTCTGATTGCTGTAGCTAGGACTTCCAGAACTATGTTGAATAAGAGTGGTGAAAGGGGGCACCCCTGCCTGGTTCCTGATCTTAAGGGGATTGCATTTAATTTTTGCCCATTTAGTATAATGTTTGCTGTGGGTTTGTCATAGATGGCCTATATCATGTTAAGGAATGTTCCTTGTATTCCCACTTTACTGAGAGTTTTGAGCATGAATGGGTGCTGGGTTTTATCAAAAGCTTTTTCTGCCTCTATTGAAATTATCATGTGATTTTTGTTGTTCCTTTGTTTATGTGATGAATCACATTGATTGATTTGCGAATATTGAACCAGCCTTGCCTCTCCAGAATAAATCCCACTTGATCATGGTGTATGATTTTTTTCATATAATGCTGGATCCGGTTGGCTAATATTTTGTTGAGAATTTTAGCATCAAAATTCATCAAGGATATTGGTCTATAATTTTCTTTCTTTATGTTGTCTTTGCCCGGTTTCAGGATCAGAATTATGCTCACCTCATAAAAGGAGTTTAGAAGTCTTCCTTCCTCTTGGATTTTTTGATATAGCTTGAAGAGGATAGGAGTTAGTTCTTCTTTGAATTTTTGATAGAATTCACTTGTGAAGCCATCAGGCCCAGGATTTTTCTTTTTGGGGAGTATTTTGATAACTGTTTCAATCTCATTTGTTGTCATTGGTCTTTTTAGGTGTTCTGATTCTTCCAGATTGATTTTTGGAAGATTATATGATGCAAGAAATTTGTCCATTTCACCTTGGTTGTCTAATTTTTTGGCATAGAGTTCTTCATAGTATTTTCTTACAATACTTCATATTTCTGTTGTGTCAGTTGTTATTTGTCCACTGTCCTTTCTAATTTTATTTATTTGAGTCCTCTCTCTTTTTTTATTGATGAGTCTAGTAAAAGGTTCACCGATCTTGTTTACATTTTCAAAGACCCAGCTCCTGGTTTCATTGATTCTCTGTATTGTTTCCTTAACCTCTATGTCATTTATTTCTGCTCTGATCTTTATTATTTCCTTCCTTCTACTAGTCCTGGGCTTTATTTGCTGTTGTTTTTCTAGTTCTTTTAGATACAGGGACAGGTTGCTTATTTGAGCTTTTTTCTAGCTTCTTCTGGTATACCTGTAGTGCTGTGAACTTCCCTCTCAGTATTGTTTTTGCTGTGTCCCATAAATTTTTAGTTGATGTATGTTCATTATCATTCATTTCTAGAAACTTTTTTATTTCTTCTTTGATCTCATTGTTAATCCATTCATTATTTAATAACGTGCTATTTATTTTCCAAGTGTTTGAGTATTTTTCAGTTTTTCTTTTGTGGTTAATTTTTAGTTTCATGGTATTGTGATGAGAGAAAATTCTTGATATGATTTCAATCTTCTTAAATATTTTGAGACCAATCTTGTGTTGTAAAATGTGGTCTATACTAGAGAATGTACCATGAGCACATGAAAAGAATGTATATTCTACTGCTTTAGGGTGAAAAGTTCTGAAGATACCTATTAAATAGAGTTGATCTAGTGTATCCTTTAAGCCTGCTGTTTCTTTATTAATTTTCTTTCTTGAGGATCTATCCAGTGATGTTAGTGGGGTATTAACATCCCCTACTATGATAGTATTGCTGTTAATCTCACCCTTTATATCTATCAAAGTCTGCTTTATGTATGTTGGAGCTCCTATGTTTGGTGCGTAGGTATTTATAATGGTCTATCTTCCTGTTGAAATGTTCCCTTTATCATTATGTAATGTCCTTCCTTATCTCTTACTACAGCCTTTCTTTTAAAGTCCATTTTGTCAGATATAAGTATTCCTACTCCAGCTTTTATTTCATTTCCATTTGCATGAAATATCTTTTTCCATCCTTTTACCTTCAGTCTATGTGCATCTTTTGTTTTAAGGTGTGTCTCTTGTAGACAGCATGTATATGCTTCCTGTGTCTTTATCCACACAGCTATCCTATGTCTTTTGATTGGATCATTTAATCCACTTACATTTAAGGTTATTATTGATATGCAGTTGTTTATTGCCATTTTATTCTTTAAGCTGTATTCTTCTTTTGCTAAATTCTTTTCTCTCTTTGAACTGTTCACAACAGGCCCCTTAGTATCTCTTGCAGAATTGGTTTGGTTTTAATGAATTCCTTGAGGCTTTTTATGCCTGGGAAGCTCTTTATTTATCCTTCAGTTTTAAACGTTAGCCATGCTGGATAGAGTAGTCTTGGTTGTAGGTTCTTGTTCTGCATTACTTTGTATATATCTTGCCATTCCCTTCTAACCTCAAGTGTTTCTGTTGAGAAGTCGGATGTCACCCTTATGGGGGCTCCTTTGTAGGTGATAGTCATTTTTTCTCTAGCAACTTTTAAAATTTTCTCTTTATCCCTTAGCTTTGGTATTTTAACTATGATGTGTCTTGGTGTAGATTTCTTTGGGTTTCTCTTTAATGGAGTTCTGTGTGCTTTTTGAATGTGTGAAACGTTTTCCATCCTTAATTTAGGGAAGTTTTCAGCTATGATTTGATTGAAAAAAGTTTCTGTCTCTTGTTCTTTCTCTTCATCTTCGGGACCCCTATGATGTGGATGTTATTTGTCTTCATGTTGTCAGAGCTCCTTTAGAGTTTCCTCACATTTTTTGAGTCTCTTTTCTTTTTGCTGCTCTGCTTCTGTGCCTTTTTTTTTTTATTTTGTCCTCTAACTCACTGATTCTATCCTCAGCTTCATCTATCCTGCTTTTAATTCTTTCCATTGTGGTTTTCAGTTCTGATACTGTATTTGTCATTTCTGTCTGATTCTTTTTTATTATTTCAACTTTCTTTTTTATACTTATTATCTCTATATTTAGGTGTTTGTAATGACTACCCGTTGTTGCTCTAATCTCTTTGAACATCCTAACTATCATTATTTTAAACTCTGCATCTGGTAAGTTGGTTATATCTGGTTCATTCAGGTCCTTCTCTGGGGATTTCTCTTGATTCATTTGGGTTGCATTTCTCTGCCTACCCATTTTGTTTGTGTATAAGAAGGGTGTGGCCACTGGAGTCCAATGGGAGTTGCCTCTGTGTTCCCTAGGTGTGGTCTGTCTGCAGGCCCACCACACCCTCCACTGCTGCCTAGGGCGGTTGGGTATGGGCGTTGCCAGCACCGGCCCACTGCGGCTGTTGCTGTGATTTTCACCTCTCCTCCACGGGAGGTGCTGTGTTCTGGTGTCCGGCTCTACAAGCCTCAGTCTGTCTGGGCCTTCTCCTTGCCCCACAGGTGGGTTTGCGCACTGCACTCAAGGCACAAGCCTCAGCACCAAGGGTAGGGGTGTGCACCTTTGCTCAGCTGAAGACCCAGCCAGTTCCCAGGCTTCCACCCAACCCCTGTGGCCAGAGCCTGCTCTCTGAAGTTTCTCGGGTTGGATGGGGCTGCTGGCATGCGATCAGCTGCTAGCCTCCACCTGTCCTCGGCTTTTGCCCCACCCCCACGGTCAGGGCCGGCTCGTGCAGGGTTGCAAACCTGGGAGGCCAGGTGATGCTGTGCGCCCATGGGGACCCTTCTCAGCAGCAGATCTCTGCCCATTCCTGGCCTCCTGCTTTTCCCCCGCAGCTTCTGACTGCTTTTGCGCGTCCCCTCCACCCCTGCTGGGCTATACCGAGCTCATGCCGCTGGGCCTCCGCCCCCGCCGACAGAACCACGTTTCAGCATCCCGCCACCACCGTCCTTCCAGCAGGCCCTCAGAAGTGTGGGTAGGAGCTCTGCAGCTCAGACCCCAGCACTCCATACTGTAGTCCTGGAAACTCCCTCCATCTAAGCAGCTCTGCTCTAAGTGCCGCGGGAGAACTTGTTTGACTGGTTTCCTCCCTTTGCTGGTATTGCTAGTTCCAGGGGAAATATTAATTTTCGATTAGGGAAGTGACTCAGCCCAGGGGTTAGGGTGGCTGTCCCTCAGAGTGTTTCTTCCTGTGCCTTCCAGTCCACACTCTCTTCCCGCTGCTCTGGTCCTCTCCTCTATCCCCGTTCCTTGAAGCCCCGGGTGAATGGTTGTGAGAGAGGTTTTCTGAGCTGTCCCTTTAAGAAGAATCCTGGGTCTGAGAAAACTGTCTCTTTCTCACAAACAGTATCCTCACTTGTTTCACAGCTCAATACTGTTCAAAGGCCTCTTCTAGGCTCTGGGACTGCAGGCTAGGGCTTTATTCCTGGGACCCAGATGCCTCCCTCTCCGCTAAACTCTCCTCCCGCCACGCAAATCTCTCCGGGCTGCCATTCGCTCGGGGGAGCTGGGCAGGCCTCTCCACGTTTTTGCTTTTCCTACCAGCCTCAATGTGCCTTCTTCAGTGTTCCTTGGTTGAAAAGTCCACTTAGTTTAGTTCAAAGTTTGTTTATCCCGATGATCGTTCTTAAAATTAAGTTATAATCCACTTTGGTTCTAGGAGTTGGAAGTTGGTACGTTCGCCTACTCCATCGCCATCTTGCTGTCTCCCAGTTTTTTTAGCGGAACAGATGTTTCTGTCTCTCTCCTGCTCTCTCTTTTTCTCTAAGAACGTGGTCAGCTCCACAGAGCAGCAAGTTGGCCACCTCGTGTTCTTCTCTGAAGGTCTTAATACTCAGAGCTGTGGTAACTGAAGTGTCGACGCTGCTTAGGAGCTTAGGAACTGCCACCTCCTTCTTTGGTTCTTACCACCGCTCTCTTTAACTGACAGTTTTTGAGGTGGTGTTTATTTGAGGTGATTAAAAGACTTCTCTGAGGAATGGAGTAGGAAATACTCACCTAGACAACACAATTTTGAATTTCTGGCTATTGGAAGTCAGTCGATAATAATCTGATAAGAATTAAAGAAGAAAGAACACCTCTATCACTGAAATAAACCTTTGGGATTATATCTAAACTGAATATTCCCCACCATATGTAGTATGGATACATTTGGACAAATAGAGTATGTACCACAGAGCTAATTATTTTTAGGATAAGGCAGCATTTAATATTATACCCAGTTTTTCTTCTGCCTCTTTTCCTTTCCTTGCACAAACAGACTATATTGTAAGAAAATACTGTCCAGCAGACTTAAATTAGGTTTCATCTTGTGTCAAGTAACACATCGCCAGTAGCTCAAAGAAGTCCCCTAATTTATTTTCATGTCTAACCACAGAATTTCTGATACATTTCAACATTTATACTAGTATTTTGATTTAAATTTGTAGTATATGTGATGAGATCAATGGAATTGTGATTTATTACATCTTCCTTAGCCACCTTATTTTTCCTTAAATGTGAAATTGATGGGGAAATTTCTGGAACTCCGCATTTATATATAAATCTATAAATGTTCTGTATCTCTCTGGCTCACAGAGAAGGCATAATGGAAGCAGAGCTGACTGAACATGCTACTGCTGCATCAGTCTTTCCATTCTTAATTGGCTAAATGAATTCTTCTTTCAACTCTGCTTTCTTACTCCTAAGATGAATTAACCTAATCCTTTGAAACAATTTTATTCATAGCCTTTCTATCCAGCTTTACATGTATTCAAGAAATACGTATTATATGACTACTATATTTGATGCCATGTGGTTGGCATTGATGAGAAAATGATGATTAAAATGTGTCCCTGTGGTTCATGGATTACCAAAACCCTAGAGATCAACAAACCTGCATCAATAAAAGTGATATAGCCTGACCAGGCAGTGGCACAGTGGATAGAGCATCGGATTGGGATGTGGAAGACCAGGTTCGAGACCCTGAGGTCGCCAGCTTGAGCCAGCCATCTGGCTTGAACAAAAGCTCGCCAGCTTGGACCCAAGGTCGCTGGCTCCTGCAAGGGGTAGCTCGGTCTGCTGAAGGTCCGTGGTCAAGCACATGTGAGAAAGCAATCAATGAACAACTATGGTGTTGCAACGGCAACAAAAAACTAATGTTTGATGCTTCTCATCTCTCTCCATTCCTGTCTGTCTGTCCCTGTCTATCCTTCTTTCTGACTCTCTCTCACTGTCCCTGTATTAAAAAAAAAGAAAAGAAAAAAAAAAAGAAAAGTGATGCATTATGTCCAATTCTCCATGAAATAAATGTTCTACTATGGCTGACTATTGAAGAATCAAAAAAAAAAAAAAAAAAAAAAAAAGTCCTTTGCACCCTCTGGATGATTCTATTCAAAGATTTGTACCTTCCCTTTTATCTCTGTAATCTATTGGGAATCATTAATCTATTTCACAGCAAACTTCCATATTTAAATCCAGATTAAGATATTTCCCAACCTTGGAGTTCATATAATATTAAAGATAGTTGCATACACTCACAGTTTTTGTTGGCCAACTTATATAACAGATATTTGATCAGGCTTAATACGTTTAAATTTAAATTTGCTCTACCACTTTTGACAGTATTATAAACTGTCTGGCTTAATTCTTATTATATAACATGGATAGGCTTTTCTCATTAATGTTACAATTTCCCACCAATTTGATTTTAGTTAAAGTTTCAAACACATAAAAAGAATTTTTTAAAAACCTGTTTAGTCTGACCAGGTGATGGCACAAATGATAGTGCATCGCCCTGGGATGCTGAGGATCCAGGTTTGAAACCTCAAGGTTGCTGGATTGAGCACAGGCTCATCCAGCTTGAGCATGGACTAACCAGCTTGAGCATGGGATCATAGACATGACTCCATGGTCGCTGACTTGAATCCAAACATCGCTGACTTGCAGCTCAAGGTCAATGGCTTGATCCCTTGGTTTCTGATTTGAGCAAGGGGTCTCCGGCTCAGCTGGAGACCCCTGGTCAAAGCATGTATGAGAAAGCAATCAATGAACAACTAAGGTGCTGCAACAAAGAACTGATGCTTCTCATCTCTCTCCCTTCCTGTTTCTCTCTCCCTTTCTCACTAAAAAATAAATAAATAAAAACTGCTTGGTGTGTATATGTACCCATTTGTACCTACACATACACTGACTTTGAAATTTGTAATTAATTTACAATAGCACCATTGATAATGTTCTCTTAAAATACGACAGACATAAATACTGGTGGATCACTTGCTTTAAGTAATCTACCAGTATTTTAATCCTGGTTAATAGTGAATGAAGCAAAATTTCTTCAGTAATATAATACTCCACTTTTGTTTGGAAATTCCTTAGATGTTGCCAGAGGCTCTACCAAAGTCACATCTAAGTCTTAAATATCTTGGAAGCCTTGATTAAGATTTTCGCTATTATACTCAAACTATTCTCCCTTAGTCAATAAAAACATTTATTTTTATCATTTAATGTCCTCATGCCAATTCAACTGTTTCTTATTTTAGTCCACATTTATATATATAAAGTGCTACTTCAGCTTCCACACACTTGAATTTACTCTTGAATTCTCCTAGCAAATAATTCTTTATCAAATTTAACAATTTGCTCTATTTTCACATTGATTACATTGGGCTTTCATAACTTCTTTAACTTTTAAAGGGTCAGAATAAGCTAAGAAGTTCAGACATTTATTCATCATAAAGAAAAATAAGGCAAAAATGATTTCTATGGCATTTAGCCTGCTTCTTTAGAGACATATTGCAGCAAATTGTAGAGAAAGAATGAAGTGCCTCCTTCCACAAAAAGCAAAAGCAGTGTTGTGACTTGTTCCATCATTTATGTAACAGGGACACAAAGTGCACAGCCCCAAAGCAAAGGCAACAGCTGCAGTGTCTGCAGGAACAAGAGCTGTTTACAAGTAGGCCCTGCAAGTGCCCTCCCATCAAGGAGTGCTTGAGACAGAAGTTGTGTGACAACTTCTCCAGGTACAATTGGAAAAAGTAAGTCACATGGCACCAACTTCAAAATAAGGCTGCGATTTGTTCAAATCTCGGGTCAGCTATGTGATCTAGGGCAAGCCTCATTGTGTTAAAGATTTTATAGGCAAGTTAGCATGCACATGGGTTGTTTACCCCTACCCCTCAAACCCTCCAGAGCCAAGGAACGTTTCCTCTGAAAAAGGCAGTTACTGCACATGGCTGGTCACAGCTTTTAGGTCTACCTACACCATGTCAATATGTGCTGTCTTTACTTCATAATTCAGCATATTGTGTCCAGTGGAAAACCTTGTTGGATCCATTTCAATTATATCAGGTCCATTTAACTGAAAAAATGTCCTCTCGTTCTTTCCAATCTAAGGTAATGGGCTACCAATTGGTTCTTCTACATGGAGGACTGGCTGCAGGAACAGGATGTGTTCATTCATTTTAAAATGACTTAACACTGCCCCATTCCAATAGCAATACTTTATTTAGTTTCATTTGGTCTTTCCTTCCCTTCTTCAGAAAGCTATGAGAATCTAAAGAAAAACTTTCCAGATCTATTCTTTCCCCTCTCAAAAATTAAGACTGCTATGTTTGTAATCAATGACCTGAATCCAAGATAATCACATTTGGTTTTCATAATCAGAATCTCAAAATGCTGCTTAGCTTTTTAAGATTATTTCTTTATAAAATATTGGACTTGCATATGACAGAGGAAGATGCAGTTTTTGTAAAGAATTTATTTTTAATAGACTTAAAATGCTTTATGGTAAAATGCACTGAATGTATATTATTTTTAATAAATTCTTTACCATTATTGAAAATGCATAGACATCTAACTTAAACCTGTAGTAATGGGCTCCAAAAATTATATGACCAAGAAGAAACACATTTCAAAATTAAATCAGAAAATTTACTCAGGACCCCTACCTCACCAACTCTACAACTCTTTGTTTGTTAAAAGGACAAAAATGGGATGCCAGGGTGCAGACTGGGAATCAACTTGCCTCACCTCCAGGATTTCTAGAGCTTGGAAAAGGGTTCTTGGAAGAGCAGCCAGCTGGATGAATAGCTGTCAAGGCCAGAAGAAATTTAAAGCAATGCCCCAACTTCTGCATTAGACAGGGATAAAGGGGTAGTAAGTTAGTTATATTTTTCAAATAACAGTTGCAAATCTTAATAATGTGCTTAACATAATGTGCAAAGAAAGGACACTTTAAGGTACAGAAGCTGCCAGCAGCTTCATAACTAATAATCCTGGAGTAAGAGTTCTGTTTACGTTATAACATTGAAATTAAAGGCTGGGTGCCCTAGAGCTCAAAACCAGAAGTTGGCAGTGAATACCTCTCTTTGACCAGCACATTGTAAGAAAAAGAGTCAGTCCTTAAGCATATTCACTAGGAGAAAAATCAGATAGCTCAGAAATTAATCATTCATATTAGGGTCCAACAGACTGTCTAACAAACTAATAGTAACAGGGTATTAGGTGCAGAAATAACTAATTTCATGCCAATAAGACCACAGCCCAACAGTGCTAGGTAAGTTCAACACAAAGCTCCATTGGTCCATCATGTTGCGCACTTCTACTAGATAGAGATGCCTACTATTTCCCACGCAGTCACCTACTTTCACAGCAAACCAAACAGACCTGACACAAAACAGGTTACAAGCAGCCTCTGGCAGCTGGACAGAGTACAGAACATCCCCAAAGCTAAATTAAAATAATCAGACCTCTATATGCTATTGTTTTAACTAAATGAAATGTTCGATATTCTTGAAAAGAAAACATTTACATAAAATATTTGCCTACAAAACTGGCTTTTTAAGTGCTATTTTGATGTAAAATGGAGTGTTTAAGGATGGAAATTCCCTCCAGCATTCTGAATTGATACCAAGGTTGACAGTGTCAAAAGCCATGCTGAGATCAAGGGAAATGAGAATGAGAACAGCAGCAACTGCATTCATAAAGAGGTCATTTAAAACCTCTTTGCTAAGATATAAACTAAAACATGACTAGAATATCATCAGAAAAAAATAGTTCCAGTGTCCATCCCAAAGCAAAAGAAGAAAAACAGCTAAAATCTCCTAAAAGACCTTGATGTCTATGAAAAAAAAATTCACTCGACACATTTCAAACACTCAATTTGCATTTTATGGGTAAAAGAACACAATGTAACAGTACCAAAAGAAAGGATCTCCTACCCTTTTCAGGCAGAAAGAAAACTTCAGTATGTAAGTACTGGGCTCTCAGAAGCAACTTTGTTTATTTTTCTACTTGAATTTACTGCTATACAGTTCTGTAATGACCTGCAATGCTATTACCTAACACACTACTTATTTGCCACTATTTCTGAAGTTGCATTTCAATCCAACAAATTTTCCTAAAGTGACTAGAATCCCAAACCCAGAATTTTCATGACATCTCTTTTCCCTTGAACACCGTATTATGTCACCAAGATGCAGCTTTAAATCTTGGGAACATCTGGGAGAAAACTCCATACAGCAGGAACTATATATTTTGCAAGTTTCCACTTCCCTATTATTTGCATAGAAGATGTTCAGCCCATGCTGCCTTCCCTCCAAACTATGGACATTCTTACAATGGGTATAATATTATTTTATATTACTTACTACAATATTATGGGCATAACATTATACTATTTCTAATTAATTATTTTATTATTATTAGTCATCAACACTCAGACATTTATTAGATACCAATCATTATAGGTTAGTTACCAAGTTCTGAGAGAGCTGACCTAACCTTGGCTGTTTTATACACTTATAACGTTGCTAAATTCTGAATGGTCCTAAAAACTTGGTAACACATATTTACAATGGGGAAGATTTCATTAATCTCTCCTATGTAAAATATTTTACTACATGTTTTATAAAGTACCTAATTGCCTTCATATCAAGTTTGCCTTAAGGTAGAGCCACACTTGTATTTTTATAGTGTGCTATATGTGTATACTTGCCTTCATCATAAATGATTCTTAATCCTAATGACTATGACATACTTGATTATATATATTTTTAGTTTACTATTTTGCCAGGGTATCATGTAATTTGCATGATGATGCAAGGGTTGAGAAATAATTTGTACATCTATATTCTCTCTTGACTCTTCTAAGAAAAGTGGCAAGAAAGTTATCTTTCAGGCAGCCTTTGGTAGGAATCCAGGAGGAACCCAGAGATTTAGAAAAGAGACAGTCTGAATCACTTGGTCTCCAGAGGAATGCAGAGATCAAGAAGAAGGCAGATAGCCTGTTATCTATCTCAAGAGCAGAGCAGACTGACCTGCCTTAGAAGAACACCCACCATTCCTTGCCTACATGACTAACTGCACAGATTTTGCTCTTTGTTCCATTAGCAATAGCCCCTGAATCATATAAAAAGGGTCAGCAGAATGAGAGTATTAAGACAGACTTTGGATCCAAAGCACTGCCTTCTCAGGTTTGGGGGCAAGATTAAAGACACATATTCTGACTTCAGTCTTCATCTCTGTGTACTGGCTTTATAGTGACAGGTACCACAAGCCTGACTTGGTTTCAGTATCAATGATGATATGAGTAACAATAGTATGGGGGGTGTTATGATACCACATAAAATACAGATAAAAGGGTTGTCAGTCTTATTTCATAAAATATATATAAAAACTTGTCTTTTGGAGTTATATCTTATTTATCCATTGAAAAAATAATGATTGATCCTATTATTTTATTACATTCAGAGACCAACTAATAAAGAGTAATAAAAAACTAGGAATTGAATTTTGGCACCCTAACTTATAGACAAATATTTAAGACTCAATTTTTCATCTGCAAAATATATCCTTGACATGCTTTAAATGATAATTAAACAAACAACAAAAACCCCAAAAGGTACCTAATAAAATACCTGCAGCAGAGTACTTACCAGTAACATTCATTATTTCCTTGCCCTTGTTTCCTCCTAAAGCCACTGTCAACAGGCTTTTGACATTGACACTTCAGTGAAACTGTTCTAATTAATAAGTTCTCCAATTGTCTTGTTACTGTCAGTCTTCTGTGGCATGGGACATTCACTCTTAACTGTCCTTTCCTTCAGGGCTACGTTTCCTTGGCTCTACGCTTGAGTGGCTTACACTGCTCCCTGACTTGCCCGCCCCCCTCCTCCCACAATTTTTCCTTGAGGAAGTTGCTCCTTGAGAGCTGCAGCTGTGCCCTCATCTTCCTCTTTCAAGGGGCCTCTTGACAATTTCAACCACCAATCTCCACTTCTATCTCTAACCTCTCTCCAGAGCTCCAGACCAAAATGTACAGTTGCTTCCTCCACAGCCACAGGAGACACAATGACCAAAGTCATCTGCATCTCATTGTCTCACTACCCTTGCCTCCTTAACTTTCTTAGTTTGCACTCAGAGGTCAACTGGAGATGCTCCAGGTACTCTAGACCAGCCTTTCATATCGCCCCCTCCAAAACTGATAACTAAGCCTTTAGAATCTGTGTCTCCTACTCCCTCTCCCATCGCTTTCCCCAAGGTCTTCATCATGCCACATGTACTCCCATGGTAAGTTCCTTATCAGTCTCCAAGACTTCTTCCTTTCTCACTAGCCTCCAATCCAAGTGCCACATCATCTATAGTTTAATCTAAGATGCAAACCACTTACAATTCTTTGATGGCTCTTTCTTCCCCATGGTTTCATCTCCTCAGGCCAGCTCTTCTCAGTCAGATACTTTTAACCGTCATCGATATCAGCACTTGCAACCAATCACAATTTTTCTTAAAAAGCCAGCTCCCAAAATACCTTTCCTCACTTTCTCTGTGTGACAAAAATCCAATTGACCTTGCAAGTCTCAGCTCAAACATTCCATTCCTTGATCACTCCTCTAATATTATATAACACAGTTTACTATGGCGTTTTTGACATCCTGCCTTACCAACTGAGCCTGAGATTTTGACTTTTTCAGGCCCAAATTGACATTTAACAAATGTTATTTTTTAATTAACAGAATAATTTACATGTCTGTTTATATACACATACATGCAACAGGGCTATGGTAAATTATTAATATTATCAGTATCAGATGACAAAAGGGGACTACAAATGTATAGTTATTTTTTTACCTAAAAATATAAGTCTAGTTACAGAGAGACATACTCAAAAACCCCTAAATGTATCACTTATACTAATTACACATATACTACTAATGGTTTCACCTTCAGTTATTTTTTTGAATTTGAGGTAATTCATAAATATCAGTTTGACTCCTAGAAAATCACAGCTAGACCACTTAGAAGTCAAACGAACTTATGGCTGGGTCCAACAGGTGGCTCAATTGAAAGGTTGCTGAAGAACTTGGAGAGGATCAAAAGAGGTTACTTAAGCCAAGTGTTTAAAGGATTATCAATAGATCTATAATGAAGCAAATATTTGGATTATTTAGTCCAGAAGACAAAGTGGCCTAATTACAAATGGATGACCTAATTAGTCTTCAACATAAAAATATTATTGCACAAGAGAAACTGAAAACTGGTTTTTCCTTGAGGAACAAGTATCCTTGCACTCTGAACTCCCAGGGAAGCCGGTATTGAGACTTGATCTGAGTTCGCTCTGAGAAGTGAAGAGGACAAGGGAACTCAATAGGGGGATTTGGGTCAGATAATAAAGCTCATCTGAACAGTGAGCACAGATTGACCCCACTACGGTTTTCACTTCTTTGGACAGCTTTAAGAGTGAAATAAATGCCTGTGTGCTAGGAAGGCTTTAGCTGTCCTTTATCAAGGTGAAAGGCTGCCTTGTATGAATTTCTCAAGGCTTCTTAGAGTACAAGTTGCAAATTGTCAGGGATGCTTCCTCTACAGAATTTCAGGAAGGGAAATAGGCTGTAAACAGAGTGAATGTAAAAAATAAGATTTATCGACACAGGTTCCATTTCTACATTTAGCATGTTAGATAGATACTTAAATAATAATAATACAACACAAGCAAAATTTGGCATCAATTAAAAACCTTTTTTCCTGAATTTACTAGGAAGCCAACTCTTTCTAAAAGCATAAGACAAATAATAACATTCACTCTTTCATTGTTAGACAGTTTATTTCACCTTTTCTTTTCTCAAATGGCATCAGCATTCCAAAACACACAATGTAATTATAAAATTAGAATAGAGATACTACCACGAAGTGCAATTAACTTCAAAGCACTCTCAGATGCAACAGAAATACGAAGGACTTTTAAGCTCACATCATGCTTAATTTATTTTATTTATTGTTAATTTATGCATTCATGTATTTATTTTATATTAAGACAAAGGAAAAAATAATTTTGCAGTTCAAAGACCAATCCTCTTCCCCTTCGCCCACTTTGTCAAAATCTTCACCTATACTGGCAAGCCCTATGTCACTCTAAGGATAGCTGATGCTTGCTTGCTAGGATGCTGTGTCACTCTCAGTCTATAAAAGAGACTAAATAAGGGAGCATATTGTTAACTAATTTTAAGGGGATTTCACAGGGCAATCAATTGAAAAACGTTTTTCACTTAAAAATGGTAAAACAAATCATCTTCTATGGTCTGTGCCAGGCTTAAAAAATCAACCTTAAAGAAATGTCATGAAATGGACATACTCCATTACTTTTGATGGAAGAAGACTTGACTTGGGGGAGGTGAACACACAATACAGTGCACAGAGATGTACTGCAGAATGAGGCACCTGAAACCTTTATAATATGTTAACTAGTGTCACCCCAACAAATTCAATAAAAATAAAATGAGAAATAATAAATTATAGTTGCTATATTGAAATAAATGTAACACATAGAGACTACTTAGTAAACAGTACCACTTCTATGTCAAGTTTGGAAAAAATATCCTAAATTAAAAGTGACAAAAGTACATGTCACACATCATTAGGGAGGCATTGTAAAGACAGATGGTATGATCATGAAACTGTGAATATAATATATCAGGTCTTAGTTCAAGAAGTTTGAAAAATTCTACTCTGAAATTTTACCTTTAAAATATCTTTAAAAATTATGATTCCATATTTTAATTGACCAAAATGTTTGGCTTCAAAGGATAAATAATTCTTCCGGACATGTGAGTTTATTTACACACCCATCTCCACCTCTGCAAACTAAGAATTCACCTGCTATACCCCAACATTTGCTAGTTATATACTATTGCCATAACTGTGTTGGATTTTATAACTACTACAATTGATAAAAACCAAGGGGACTAGCCTGAACAGGCAGTGATGCAGTGGATAGAGCATCGACTTGGGACACTGAGGTCCCAGGTTCGAAACCCTGAGGTTGCCAGCTTGAGCACAGGATTATAGACATGACCCTATGGTCACAAGCTTGAGCTCAAAGGTTGCTAGCTTGAAAACCAAGGTCGCTGGCTTAAATCCAATGTCACTGGATTGAAAACCAAGGCCACTGGCTTGAGCAAGGGGCCAATAGCTCAACTGGAGCTCCCCAGTCAAGGCACATATGAGAAAGCAATCAATGAACAACTAAAGTGCCGCAGCTATGAGTTAATGCTTCTTATCTCTCTCCCTTCCTGTCTGTCTGTCCTTCTCTCTCTCTCTCTTTCTCTCTCTCTCTCTCCCTCTTTCTCTCTCTCTCTCTCCCTCTTTCTCTCTCTCTCTCTCCCTCTTTCTCTCTCTCTCTCTCTCTCCCTCCTTCCCTCCCTCCTTCAAAATAAATATATAAATACCCTCTTTCCCTCCCTCCCTCAAAATAAATATGTAAATAAACCAAATGGACTAAAATTACTTGGACATTTATTAATTGTGTGTGAAAGTATAATATTAACATATTTGGCATTTGAAACAGGTTTTTTCAATCACATGTTTCTTCACAAGCTCATAAATATAAGCACACTTTACCAATCTCAGTGAGTGTAAAAATGATGCAGAAGATGTACTTTTAAGTATATATTGAAGAGTAGGCACCTTAACACCAGTGATAAAAATGGAAATTCTTTTTTTTCCCTGAAGTTAGAAGCAGGGAGGCAATCAGACAGACTTTTTCTGCATGCACCCGACCAATGCACCCGACCAGGATACACCCGGCATGTCCACCAGGAGGCGATGCTCTGCCCATCTGGGGCATTGCACCATTGCTGCTGGAGCCATTCTAGTGACTGAGGCAGAGGCCATGAAGCAGTCCCCAGTGCCTGGGCCAACTTTGCTCCAATGGAACCTTGGCTGTGGGAGGAAAGAAAGAGATAGAGAAAAAGGAGAGGGGGAAGGGTAGAGAAGCAGATGGGTGTTTCTCCTGTATGCTCTGGCTGGAAATCGAACCTGGGACTTCCACACTCCAGGCTGACACTCTACTGCTGAGCCAAACAGCCAGGGCCAAAATGGAAATTCTTTAATTCAGAAAATGACTGCGATAGTTTTGGATAAACTCTCAAGTAATATTTACATTTGTAGGGCCAAGATGTCTCTGAACATCAATTTCATAAGATTTCTCCATTTTTTCCCTCACTACAGTTTCATTATTAGTAAGAAAAGAAAGAGATAAGTTAATAAATTATATCCTTTTGTTTAGATTCAAAGAATTCTAAAATGGGAAGTACCCTATAGATTATCAGGCCCAATCAATGAGTTTACAATGTAGAATTGGGACCAAGAGCTTCAGTGACCAGAACATTATCTATAGAGTTACAAAGACCTGGAGAAAACTCCTATGGAATACTCCTACTGGGATTGAGATTACTGGGAATGAGACACAGGTGATTTGTATGGAGACTGTCAGGATATGAAAAGAGCATTTGGAGGATGATGGCTAACCATTTTCCAATGTATTAAGCATAGGCGTGAAGAAGGCTTTCCTGACATGGTGTTTCATATGATGTATGACCAACTTTCCTAGTTGAAAAAGGCATTCTCTCTGAAAGTAATTCACAGTGCAGACATGAAGAACATTGCCTTACAACATCTTTAAGAAGTGACATGGTTTATTCAACTCATTCATTCATTCTAAATATTTATTGAGGATCCCACATTGGCCAGGTAGTAAGAAAATATAATGATTAGAAACTCATAGAACTCATTCATAGGGTATGAAATTGGATGGAAATTTTTTAATACAAATATTAATTCAACTCCCCTCCACTACTCAAAGTAAAATATATCACAAAAATTATAATACCCAATAATTTTCTTTGAAATATCTCATTCTGCTCAAAATACTGTTTTTATCATAAAAAAGACATACTTATAATGTTTCTAACTCATTTGTAACACCTTATTTAAGTAATATGTAACTGAACAAAACTCTAGTATATGAGAAGGTAGGAAAAATCTCTGGGGGTTACCTCCAATGGGCTTTAACTTGCATTGTTAATTGAGAAACAAAAAATTATTTTTCTACATAGATCCCACATCCATTATTTGTTAGAAAGATATAATATAGATTTTAAGTATATCTAACCAATTTAATTAATTTTACTCCTCCTTGTTTTGGGTTTCCTTACTTCTGCTCATTTTTTAATTATTTTAGTTGTCATCCCCAACCTTTTCACTGGGATTTAACTGAGATTTTTCAGTTTACTAATTTTTATGTTTCTTTAACATCCTAACCACTCCAAAATGTGCCTGCTGACATTAAACCATGGCAACTCTTTGTACACCTCTCCTTGTTATAAAAAAGCAACATTTTACCTATTTCTCTGCTATCAACACGGGTAGTACCCATTTTAATTGCTGATAGAACACAGGTCCAGGCCAGATAATTCCTGCTCTGGGAAGAAAACTATAAATAGAAGCATCCCTTAGTGATAACTCTTGGAACACAAATTGCCTATTTTTGCTTTGAGAATTTGGATCCTCCACAGAGGAAGGAAAGGGAGGTTTATTTTGGTGGATCCAGAAAACTGTTTGTATTTATGAAGTAAGGATTTAGGGAGATGAGCCACATCCTCAGTAAGAAAGCTCCGGATTTTCCATTTTTGTCTCTGAAAAGAATAAAGAACTAGAGACCAACATGAAGAGAACTCAGGAAGCTGTCTAACATTGCCATATTTGTTTTCATGGTCAGTACCTGCCAGGTTTCTAAGGCAATAAGTGTCCAAATCTATAAAATGCAGAGTGTGAACTCATTTTATAAAGGATCTGGGGCAAACTATTGTCCTTTCTGCAGCATGGAATGTTTGGAGGAAGAGCCTCAAAGTAATTTAAGTGACAGCAGCAACCCAGAGGAGAAGAAAGGGAGCCAAGAGACTAAGCAAGGAGAGGGACTCAGAGCATGGTTAATGGTGGGATCTTAGAAAGCATATGGACACGGGCAAACAGAGGCCCATGGAGAGTGAATTCCCTAACCCTATGGTCGGCAAACTGCGGCTCTTTGGCCCCTTAACTGCGGCTCTTCCATAAAATACCACATGCGGGCACCACCTTGATAAGGAATGTACCTATCTATATAGTTTGAGTTTAAAAATTTGGGTCTCAAAAAAATTTCAATCATTGTACTGTTGATATTTGGCTCTGTTGACTAATGAGTTTGTTGACCACTGCCCTAACCTATAGAGCAAGACCATTTGTATTTCGCAGTTAATGTCTCTTTTCACTGATTAATATGTTTTAAACAAAACAACAAATCCTAATAACAGTTGTATTGTTAAAGCGATGTATACATAGTATTTAACATATTTAACAAGCATACTATTTGGATGTGATACTATTGTGTACCAGTTGTAAAGTCAAAGTTTTTAATAAAATTTGACCTACATGGCCTGATCATGTTGATAAAACTCTTGAACTCATATTTTCATATATTAAGGACATAAGAGGCTCACCCATGTGAATAAGAAGGTGACCATTACTAAGGCCTTAACAGTGTGTCACTTTAGAAAGTCCCAATAAACAATAAAAGCACTACAACAAAGTAATAGGAAAATGAATCTTACAAAGTATAAAATAGAGAAATCTCATAGCCAAGCTGGTTTTATAGCAAAAATACAATACTAGAAAAAAATTTTAATGTAATTTGCCACATTAATAGATTAAGAATTAAAAATCAGATGATACCACCTGACCAGGCGGTGGCGCATTGGATAGAGCATCAGACTGGGATGCGGAAGACCCAGGTTCGAGACCCCAAGCTCACCAGCTTGAGCGCGGGGCCATCTGGCTTGAGCAAAAGCTCATCAGCTTGGACCCAAGGTCGCTGGCTCCAGCAAGGGGTGGTTCATTCTGCTGAAGGCCCGTGGTCAAGGCACATGTGAGAAAGCAATCAATGAATAACGAAGGTGTTGCGACAGCAACGAAAAATTAATGATTGACGCTCCTCACCTCTCTCCGCTCCTGTCTGTCTGTTCCTATCTATCCCTCTCTCTGACTCTCTCTCTCTGTCCCTGGAAAAAAAAATCAGATGATACCATAAATATATGCAATAAAAAGACTATCAAACTCCATGCAAACTCACAATTAACAAACAAAACACACACAAAATAGAAAGAGACTTCCTTCACTAAATGAAAAATACCCATGAAAAAATTAGAACAAATATTGGTGGTTAAATATCAGGAAAAAAAATCTCATTTAAAATCAGAAACAAAACAAGGGAAGCAGAAACAAAACTGTGATTCACAAAGGATTTGACGTTAATACAAGAAATCTCAAAGAATCTTCCCCAAATGATTTATTTAGTGATTAAAAAATGAACAGAAAACAATAAACCCAAACAATCAGGCTATCAGCAGGAGATGGGTCCGGGAAAACCCAGGTAGCTGAGCTTCAACAGCACTGCTAAAGGTTTGGCTCCTTTTTATTGGCTGGTGAAGTCAGAGGCGTATATTTTATTGTCTCCTAGCTCACATGTGTTACATGTATTTTTGTAACCAATGCATCTTTTATAAATTTAAATCATTTTAACTACATGAGTATGGACTCTAGCAGGGTAGATTGGTTGAAGCGTTGTCCTGACATGCAGAGATTGAGGGTTCGATCCCTGGTCAGGACACATACAAGAATCAACCGATAAATGCATAAATAACTGAAATACAAAGTCAATGTTTCTCTCTCTAAAAATCAATAAGTAAAAATAAAATTTAAACTACATGATTATGTATATGTTCCCAACCATGAGCTACTTTGTATAGAAACAAGTCTAATCTTTAGTTGCAGTGGGAATCTGTTCATTAACTGTTTGGTGAACTTTGGTATAATGTTAAGCCTAAGAGGAGCCTGCCAAGTACAGCAAGGACACAGGTTGTCAATCTTTATACATACCTGCTTTTCCTTCTACCTGGAGCACTCTGACACCCTTTCCTCAGTACTGTCCCCACCATCCGACCCCTTTCACCCTGGCCACACCCTTCCCGTCCATCATTTGTCCTAGCTGATGCCTCTTGCTGGGGGAAATCCTTCTGTGGTTAACTCCCTTCTTCACCCCAGGATCAGACCCCTCTGCTATCTGTATTCCCACCACTCCCTGACTTCTCCAGCAAAGCAGGAATCCTCTACCTTCCTTCCACTAGCCCAACGAGTCTCAGTGTTTCTCAAACTTCATGTATCACTATCACCACAGTGATCAAATAGAGATTCCAGACCACATCCACCTCCTCCCTCCCCAACACCACCTGATACAGACCTAATAGAAACCATCTCAGAGTAATATTTGAGCATTTGCATTTTTAATCTCTCTAATAAATTTTTTAGTACAGGAACGGTATGAGAACACTGCTAGACTAAGCTTAGAGAACAGGGGCAGCATGCATTTTGTTCTGTGTTAGCCTTCATATGGCATGTAGTAGACACTCAATAAATATCTGTCGAATGAATTAAAGTGTATATGCGGTTTACAGTGTATTGTTTGGTCTTATTTTGTCCTCTTATGTCACTTGCAAGAAGATAAGGGGTGGTTGATACCAAAAACTTAAGAAAGAAAATATTACAAAAAGTATCACATTGAAAAAGTTTCCATTAATTTTTATATTTTTAACAGCTGATCACCACTGGAAGACTGTATTTTGACAACCATCATGCTATAGGGTCTTTAATCTGCCAGTTAATTTCTCATGGAGTACCCACAGCCCGTGCATACAGCTGAAGGTGATGGTGACTCTTCTTGTGGCTTTTATCATTTTCTAATTCACTAGCAACACCAGTTGCCATTTGTGTTCAATGCTCTCAAAAAGCGTGTTGCCCAAATTAGTAATAATCTGAAAGAATGTTACAAATAAAAATTATGTTCTTTAACATTTTTTTAACAAAAAATTAACTAAATAACTCACCTGAGAGCATTACTACTTTTCTTAAGTCATCTATAATTCCCTTTTCTAATACTTTCAGTTTAAGGATTTGTTTCTTACCTCTAACCGCTAATCCTAGTTGTTGCCATCATAGTTCCACAAATATCTTATACTCTAGTTCGAACACATCCAGGGCCTTGAATTTATGAAACCAAACATTTGAAAGATGCTTCACAGACATTTATCTTTCCCTATTTAAGGAACATACCCTGGGAACTCTGAAATGATTACAGTAAAATATTTAATTCTCTATAAAATCTAGAGGTGGGTAACATCCTCACTTATAAATTCTGCCTTTTCTCATAGATGATACTTTGATCTATCAGTCCCTTTGCTTCTAAATTCTTACTACCTCTACATTCAATAGAATTTTAAGCAGAAAACACCTCATTTTTTTCTTGCATAATTTTATCTGAATAACTGTGAAAGTCTCCTCAATTAATCCTTTTACTTGACTCTTGAATTTTCTAATTCTGTCCTGTAAAAATAAGTTTTACATTTCGATATTCCTTTAAACTTAAGCTCTAAGTCACCCTTCCTCAGCTGCCACTAAGGAGCTGGCTCCTTTAGCAGAAGCTAAGGTGGTGGTGGATGAGGCCCTCGCTGCACCTGCAGCACCCATCCACATATGGCTTCCATCCCAGGAGGCCTGCATCTCCTCAGCCTTTATTTTGCCCAATGATGAGGTGATAAGACCCAGACCCTCAGAAAGGCAGCTGGTGCAGACGTTGAACCTTTGAGGCCGGGCCTGCTTACAAAGGCTCCAGCCAATGTCAATGTCACAGGAGCCTCACCTGCAATGCAGGGCTGGTGGCCCTGGCCCAGCAGGAGGTCCCGCCCTGTCCACCACAGCTGCTCTCACAGGGAAGACAGTGGAAGCAAAGACAGAAGAATCTGAGAAGTGTGCTGATGACATAGGCTTTGGTCTTTTTGACTAAACCAATTTGGCAACACATTATTTAAAAAGCGAAATTCTGATTTAAAAAAGAAGTTAAATCAAATTTTCAAGTTTTGTACATAATTTTCTTTCTTTGAGTGCTCATAAAATGTTATTTGTTCCTAAACTTAATTTCATAATTCATTAAATTAATTAATCTATTAATTAGATTCATTCATTCATACATTCATTAAATACATATTGAACATCCATTATATTCTAAGCACCAGGCTGGGCATTGGGAATTCTAAAAAGATAAAGTCCTTGCTCTCAAGGAGATACTATATACACTGCTCACACAAATTAGGGGATATTTCAAAAATGAATATGAAGCAATAAAATATCCCCCAATTTTTGTGAGCAGAATCTTTTAGTGGAAGAAACTGTACATTTTTTCTCTCCATCCTCCAAGTACTTATTTCTTCTTTGTTCTTCATCCTGTCAATGTAGTAGCTCTTCTGCTTCTTGAACTAATTCTATTAAAAACTGACATTAATTGTTTTGTTTTGTTTTTCTGCAATGGCTTCCTGAGGCATCTTTCCTGGGACCTTGACAGGCAGTCATAACTTCACATTTTTATACTGCCCCTTTCTTCTCATAACATTTTCTCTTCTTTTCCAAAATTAATTGCTATATTTAAACACTTTCCTTGTTTTATACTGCATTAAATTTGCTTCAAAGACAGTGCTTTGCCCTCTTACTCAAGTATTTTGCCTTAGAATACTCTCATTCTATCCATTTTCTTTACTGCGTTCAAGTTTCCTCCAAATACTGGTATTCAGAGAGCTTTCACTTTCATTTGTCAATCTTATTCTCTGTATCATTTATCTATCAACATGTCTTTCACATCTTATTTTTTAATGGTAGGAGTAATAACATTATTGATCACTTAGTAGCGTGATGGCGAACCTAAGACACATGTGTCAGCACTGACACACATAGCCATTTTCGATGACAAGCAGCCGCATGAGGCCACATACCAGAGAAGTATGGGTCTGCACATGGAGAAGACATTTCATCCTCGGCTCCTGCATGGGCAGGTGCAGGAGCCGAGGATAAAACATTTGCTGTAGTGTAGACACTCTGTGTGGGAGGTCTGTAGGCCAAAACAACAGAACTCCGGCACAGAGCGTCTAGTTCTGGGACTTCCGGTTAGGCTGTTTTTCTCGAAGTGACACACCACCCGAGTAATGCTCAGTTTTTTTTGGCGAATTTTGACACACCAAGCTCAAAAGATTGCCCACCACTAACTTAGTACATACTGAATATTGTTTTAAGTGATAATAAATTTAATTCTCACAACTGTTTAGAAGTAAGTAGCATTATTACCCCCATTTTACAGTTGAGGAAACTGAGACACAGAGTGATATGACTTGCTTAGTTTTCCTCAGATAGTTAAAGATACAGCTAAGAGTTGGACCCAAGTCATTTCTGGCTTCAGAGTGTCCTCCTTCCCCTGGTCCAGCAAACTATGCCCTCTGCACAAATAGGAGAGTACCTTTCCTATTCCAGGTACTGCAGAAAAGCTTTCAGCACCAAACATCTACCTTAATGGTACTGGGGCCGGGGGGTTATTAAGTAGTCTAGTTTCCCAAAGAAATATATAGTTTTTCTCCTACAGACCCACTGCAAGCCTTTTGGATATCGTCATAGTAACCCTAATTGACCCCCTTCTTAAGGCTGCGGAAACAGAAACTCAGCACCATAATATATATACTTGACTATTAACCTTTCTCTCTGCTTTAGTTTTTATCTTATTTGTTTTTAAGCTTAGCATTATTTCTCCAGCAACCCCTGTCTTTCCTTTAGTTCCCTACACTCTTCATTACTCCAGTCTATATTCCGCATGAGTCCAGGATTATCTACCTGGATGGTCTACCATCACTGACCATTTACACTGCAATTTCTGGCAGTCCTCTACATCCTAAATAAAAAAAAAAACAAACCCTTGTTCTGTGCAGTAGTGACAGCCCAGCCAGGAATTCTCAGATTTTCTATAGAGTCTTCCTCAAAAATAAGTAATACTCCCAGAGTGTTTTATTAGCAAGAGTATCACTTTGTTTTGTTTACTTTAGCTTCTACATAACTGATTACAAATCATTACCACTAATGGTTTTATTATCCAGAGTTCCACAATAAGAATCTGCATGCGATCTTCAAAAAAATATTTCTCTATGATAAATGGCCCTAAATTATTTGATTCTAAACTTCATCTCCCCCATCTTTGTGTCTCCCTGCTGACTCTTAACATCTTGATCACCTTTATATATATATGTATATATATGGTGCTTCATACCAGCCAACCTTTGTGGTAGGAGTGATACCTGTAGGCTTGTGAACATTTGAGCTCCTTTTCAGTACATGAGAAAAACTAAGGTTAAGAGAGTTTGTACTTAGTTGCTGCATAGCTCAGGTTGCAAACTCCAGGAACCACAAATTCCTTAAAACACATGTTCAATGTTACCAATAAGAGCCTTGTTAGAATCAAAACTCAAAAAGCTCATTTTAGTAATCTTTGTTTTGTAAAATAGAGCAATTAGAAATAAAAGGCTGGCCCTGACTGGTTGGCTCAGCAGTAGCGCATTGGCCCAGTGTGTGGAAGTCCTGGGTTTGGTTCCCACCCAGTCAGGGCACACAGAAGTGATCATCTCCTTCTCTACCCCTCCTACTCCTCTCTTTCTTTCTCTCTCCTCCCCTCCCACAGTGATGGCTCTGTTCAAGCAATTTGGCCCCAGGCACTGAGGATGGCTTCATGGCCTCACCCCAGGCACTGAAATAGCTAGGTTGCCAAGCAACAGAGCAGCAGCCCCAGATGGTCAAAGAATTGCCCTGTGAGGGACTCGCCAGGTAGATCCCAGATGGGGCACATGCTGGAATCCCTCTCTACCTCTCTTCCTCCCCACTGCCTCTCACTTAATAAGAAAACGACTTTAGAATTGAGTAGAAATTAGGAATGTCACTAATTTCCATGACAATATTTCATCACAGTATTTCATCCCAGACATTATGATATTTATTTTCGTGAGTTTTCAAATTGGGTTTAAGAAGTCTATCTAAATAAGTTCTAAAGAAAAGTGATGGTAATGTAGTTCAAATTTCCCACTTTTACTGTTACCAAAGTAATACTAAAACTTTTTGTTTTATATTTCCATAGTACAACTTAGAAATACCACATGGATTTAAACTGTAGCAGCAGGTGTAAAATAAAGAAGGTAAAAATGTTCAGTAGTATGACCGGTCCAAAAGCGTGAATGCACTTCTTTGCAACCTGTGCTGTTTCTACAAGAACTTTTATACTAACAGAAATACTCACAGCATGATGCAAACCATTACCATTTATATTGGAAGAAAAATCCAACGTGTTCACTTACCTCTATAGTAACACTATTAGCATTGCACAAACATGTGCATTTATGCAAAATGGAAATTCTACTTATAAAAAGTAAAGTACACTGTCTTGCAGTATACCTCTAGAAAGTTCTGTTATTTCACAGATAACCTTAAACCCAGTAACAGTGTGATGAGTGATGAATCCTCCTCTCAAATAAGGGTGAATCCATGTTCACATTAAGTATAATCAAATCCCTGGGATTCATTTTTATTTCACTGGTGGTTTTCTCCAATATACCAGTTTCACCGCAATTGTACATTCAAGCTAAGGTATTTTTTTTGATTCAGGCCCTTTTCTTTTCCTGTTTCCACAATATCTGATGTGATTTTTTCTGAACAGGAAGATTTTTTTATATATATATAAAAGGTTATGGCAGAGAGAGTGAATTGATTCACCCTGAAGTCTCAGTTTATTAGCAGTTATGACTGCCAAAAGGCAAAAAGTTGTCTTTTTAAATGGATTTAATGCTTACGCATTTAACAAGCACTAAACAAGCACCTGCTAAGAGTGCTGTCCTTAAGGAGTCACCAGTCAGTGCGGCAGTCAGGCTCGAAGTAAATAACTAACATGTAGTGTCGTGTATACTCTCTCAGAAGTTTGCATAAATATACTACACATGGTGGGGCAAAGTAGGTTTCTAATTGTCCACATGGAAAACAATACAATAACGACACAGGAATATACTCAGTTTTGCATACTCACAACTGTAAACCTACTGTTGTTGCACCTCGTATATGCACTAGAGAGAGCAACTCATACTGCTTGTCAAAAATTGGAAACCTCATCTATACAACACCAGAACTGGATTCTCTAAGTATGAATAAAAGTTTTTCAGGTGAAAAATAAAATGCTAGTCCTGGAAAGCACACAAGTGGACCGGACCAAAAGACACAGAGAAAGTGACTCAAACATTCTGAGAAGTGTAGGACCTAGTCAACTTATATTTCTAAAAGATAATTTTGGCACTAATTATCGCTGGGCTGGAAGGAGAATGGCATGAACACAGAAAAGTGAGGTGTGTGAATTAAAAATACAGAAGGCAGAAGAATGAAGGGGGCCAAGGTGTTTTGCTACTCATAGGTCTCAAAATAGCTAATAAAACCATGTTCCCCTTTCATAATAACCTTGAATAGTTTTAGCTCTAGTTCTATGACTCATAGACCAACATTTTTCAAGATATTGCATAGGAATCAACTGGGGATCTTGTCAAAAAAGCAGGTTCTTACTCAGTTTTTATTTTCTTTTTGGCATGGAGGGAACCAAGCTGTTATTTCTAACAAGCTCCCCGATGGTGCCAATGCTACTGGATCCATGAGCCACACTGTAGTAATGTCATAAGGAGTCAATAAGATAGCTGACTTTTTCAGGAAATGACTTCACAATGGTAACAGTCTTCAAACATCACTGTTGATTATAGGTACAAGAAGCATATACGTTTGTCCTCCAATACCCCTTAAGAAGTGCCATGAAATACTTTCTAAAAATGTGCAGTAGGTGTCAGGAAACTTCAGTCACCTTTCATAGGAGGTGCCTTCAATGCCCACGGCAGTCATGCTGTAAACAAAACTTGTTACAGTTACCATTTAAAAGTTCTAATTTATTCTAGTAATCGCATCAAAGTTCATTTTCAGACAGAGGTGGCCATCTATGATTGAAATATATATGTGTGTATATATATATATATATATATATATATATATATATATATATATGTATATATATGTATGTATTTATAAAAGGTGAATGTTCCTAGAGGTGGCCATCTATGATTGAAATATATATGTGTATATATATATATATATATATATATATATATATATATATATATATATATATATATATATGTATATATATGTATGTATTTATAAAAGGTGAATGTTCCTAGCAGAGTGTGACTGCTATTACACTAATGCAGTTTTGATGTTAAACTGCTTAATTACTGCCAAGAATATACGGCATGATACAGAAGGCCTTCATTTAGTTTCTCATTTTGATTTTTATACATTGACCTTCTAACTAGAGCTGGACCATCTGTAAAGATTATGTCTCGACGGGTTTCTGCAGTCAACATCACATACCAGAAGTGAAATGTGGGGAGGAGGAGGTGAACAATAGATCTTGCTTCTGAATGCTTTACTTTCCTTCTAAGGGAGCAAATTTACCTGGATTTCAAGTTCTCCTCTCATCATTTTCCTGGAGCACTGTGACACAGATAGTGTGAGGTAATTGTATGCACTCCATCAAAAAGAATCAGTTCCCTTTTCCATTGACCAATCCATGCTGCTCACACAAAGGAAACATACTGGTAATTTATCTGGTGTCCAAATCAAGACTTACCACAAGCTATTCCATCCAAATCAGGACGTAGCCTTAAGCGGAGAAATTTAGGTATGCCTTAATTGTGAAAGCAATCACCATTTTTCATCTTGTTTTCCTCTCTCTTCCACCAAAACTAGGGGTGGGGTGGGGGGAATATTAAAAAAATTATGGAAGTAAGAAATATTTCTGCCTTATTTAGCATGGGGTTTAAACCCTTGTAAGAACTAGCAGTAGTGCAAAAAAAAAAAAATCAAATCACCTGATAGAGAGTAAAAATAAGCTACACATTTAATCTTGCAAAATTTTGTCCTGATCAAAAATATATTTGCCACATTTTCATATAATTATTTTTGCAATTGAACAATTTAAGTAACATGAATAATATCAACTTGTCTGGCTGGAACTTCTGAAGTTTTCCTGGTATATAGTATTACTTTACTAAGATGTTTCAGAACATAAAAAGCAAAAATCAATGCTGGAAAGAAAATGTTCTTTTTGTTCTCGGGGCTGTGTTTGGGAAATATTGCCATGCAATATTTACAGTAACAGCTGTACTGTTAAACTTTAGGCACAAACTAAACTGTAGAGGATCTGCTGCATAAATAAAATCCCCATGGCAACTAAATGTGCTACTAGATAACAGAGAAGAAAGGATTTATGTGTTTGCTGAACTGTCTTGCCCTAAAGGAATTCTCCAGGCAAAAGCAGGCCACCTGCCACATGTTATATTAAGCTCAGCCTTCTGGACTTATTTTCAAATCCACAGCAAAAAGGTCCAACTACTTTTATTTGGAAGTTTCATTGTTCTTTATTCCCAGCCCCTACAAAAATAAACAACTCATTTTTCAACTCATCTGCTATATTTTGCCCTGGATACAAAAGATGATTAATGAATTTGTGCTCCTAAACATTTTGTTGATCTTACTTAAATAACAAGCTTATGCATAACAAAATGTTTTTGTAATTTGTAGATTTTATAAAGTTAAAAAATTGAAATATACAACCCACCTTCTTCTCCAACATAAAGTCCACTGATTAGAACAGTGGTTGATGAGAAAGTGTCAAAGGGTATGGAAAAAAGGAACTCAAGATCAAGATTAATTATCTTCTGTAAATTTAACATGTAAAATATTTATAGCTACTTTCTTCAAAGTAAAGACTAGCTATAAACATTCTAGAATTTTGGTATAGATAATAAGTCAATTAATTTTAAAGAAATTACTTGAAAATGTTTCTTTTCTTCTTTTAAGTACATTTTGCCAATTCCAACTCTCATGTCTAAAGATACTTGCTGATAATCTGCACATTTGTATTGATAATACAATTATATAAAAATATTAACGTACTTTAGAATATGTGGAAATAAAGTATGATACACATTATTTGAACTGAGAGAAGAAAAAAAAAAGACATTATGTGGGAGTCATTTGACATAATTCCCTATGAGAAAATGGGGAACTGGACTGGAATATGCACCTCCCAATGAGGTTTACCTCAACTCTGATATCAACAGTGCCCCAAAGAAATGATGACAGAGTTGTTACCTGTAAATAAATAACCATTACCTATTCCTCAACCTTGACTAAACTGCGGAAATATTGAGAGAATAAATTTAGGCTATTTCTGCTTTGGTTAATATGAAAGTAAAAGGGGAAAAAATGAGTCAAATGACACACAAAAATATGAAGGAAGATTAAGAAACTAAAAAATTGCGCCTGACCTGTGGTGGCGCAGTGGATAAAGCGTTGACCTGGAAACACTGAGGTCGCCAGTTCAAAACCCTGCACTGGTCTGGTCAAGGCACATATGGGAGTTGATGCTTCTAGCTCCTCCCCCCTTTCTCTCTCTATCTCTCTCTCTCACTCTGTGTCTCCTCTCTAAAATAAATAAATAAAAAGAAATTTAAAAATAATTAAAAAAAAAAGAAACTAAAAAATTGCCAAACAATTTTTTAGCTTATTATATTGCACCAGGGGTGGCACAGTAGATAAAGCATCTATATTGGATGCTGAAGACCCAGGTTCGAAACCCTGAGGTCACCAGCTTGAGCGCAGGCGCATCCAGCTTAAGGGTGGGCTTATCATCTTGAGTATGGGGGTCTCCAGATTGAGCATGGGATCATAGACATGAACCCATTGCCGCTGGCTTGAGCCCAAAGGTCTCTGGCTTGAAGCCCAAGTCCATGGTCACTTGTTTGAGCAAGGACTCATTGGCTCGGCTGGAGTCCCCCCAGTCAAGGTACAGATGAGAAGCAATCAGTGAACAACTAAGGTGCTGTAATTATGAGTTGATGCTTCTTATAGCCCTGCCTTTCTGTCTGTCCAACCCTGTCTGTTGCTCTGTCTATCTCTCTAGTGCTAAAATAAAAAAAGGCAAAACCAAACAAAAATTATTTTGCTTTCATTCACTTCTGGTAATTACGACAAATTATTTTCAGGTATTTATATCAATGGAAGGATTAATTATGAGTTTACTAAATAAAATATGCAAATTTATATAAAGAAAGTTCCAATTTCAGTAGAATTTTATTTGTTCTCTTTAAAAAATTTATGTCCTTTTATTGGCAGATTTCAACACCATCATCTGAAGAATGAGCAAGTCTTTGAAAAGCTATTGATTTCTGCAGCAAACAATTAATTTGGCTACTCTGTAATTCAATCAAATCAAAACCACAACAGCACAGTAGTTCATAGAAACACCATAGCATCAGACTCTCTGCCTTCCACCTATAACTCCCACCATCCCAGTTAGTGCAAACTTTCAACAGAAAGGATATCTCCATGTTGGGGCAGTAGATACTTTTAGAAGGTGACCTCACTTTAGTAGAGGTGCAGTCCTCAGATATGCTTTTTAGTAATCAGCATAAGGTAACTCTACATAAACAGCAATAACTTTCAAATACTTGACTGTGACCCTCTTAGACGAGCCCAAATCCACTATGGCCTTAAACCCTCTTTGTCTGCACAATGCAGTATAAATATAATACTGTGATGCTAACGTAGATCATTATACATTTGTTATATACATTAGGACTGTGTATAATTATAGAAAACATGATTTTATATTATGTTTTGAAAGTATTAATAGGTTCAAAAAACTATTAATACTTTCAAAAAACTTTGGACATGAGTAGTATCCCAAAATACTTTCTCTTCTTCCTGGGCAGTTGGGCTACCAGTTCCAGATTCCCTTGCAACTGAATGTGGCCATGTGTCTAAATTCTGACCAACAAAGTATGGGTGAAAGAGATTGAGTGCAGCTTCCAGGCCTGGACCATTATAAGCTTCCTCGGGTGATGCTGTTTGTTTCTCTCTGCTTCTAGTTAACTCAGACAAAACCAATACCCAGAGTGAGCTTAAAAACCTAGCATAACTTTTGTCAGATTAGGTTTCTAAAATGACTAGGAGAAGCAACTTCCTTTCTACCAGTAATATGCATGTTAGAAAATTCTGGAAAAAGAACAAATTGTGTTAAGCTATTAAAATTTTAGGGTTTGTAGAAGCAGTTAGCATTGTCCTACTATAACATTTATCTTAGTAATGTAAGTTACTTTAAAGGAAGACATTCATAAACAGTCCATCAATTAAATTAGGTTGGGGAAGTTACATATGCATACTTATATTTTTATGTATGTGTGGGGGTATGTGTAAATATATGTTTATTTCAGAAATTATGTTATATTCCATTTTGAACCACAACACATGCTCATGTTGGGAGTGTCCTGAGGAATTTTGCAAATTATTACACATAATTTCTTAACAAGGAATAGCTCTTATTGTAAAAAAAAAAGGAGGGGGATAACAAAAAATAGCATGTATACTGTTAACTTCTAAATTATTAGCTAAGTATGTATGAATATTTTCATACATAACATTGAGATGTAACCCCTTTGTGATTCAACTGAGAACCTGCTCTTACTGAGCAGAGTGGTATTTTGAGTGATTTCTTCCAAAAACCTACTTAAAGGTATCCAAAAATCCCACAAAAGATCTTAAACCTGACATTTTTTTTCTTTAAAGGAAATGACAATTTGGATGAGATCCCCATCTGTATGTTGCACAAAGTAGATACTGAAACAGGACCATTGAAGTATTTGCTATGAACCCTGGAGGCTGATAACATGCATTAGGAGCTAGCACAGAGATTTCTCTGTAACAGAAAGTTAGGCTAAATCATCACATAGTTGCAGGTCACCCTCATAACATTTTTCACATATGTCTTAATTATAAACACTACTAACTGAAAACCAGCATTTTTATCAAAGCAAATATTTGATAGATTATGTTATATGACCAAGATAGAGTGATGACCATCTTACATAAAAAACAGCAAAAAATAAAAATGCTTTCAAAGTTGCTTTTGTATTCCAGTAACTTTTTTGAATGATTTCTAAATGGCATTAATTTCTTATATACATTCTTGACTCAATGTCTCTAGTTAATATCAAACACCTTATAGGACACACACAATTTCTGTCATACTCTCATTGCTTTTTCCTCCCCAAAAATCTGGTGGTCCCTCATAATCTCAGACTTGGAAGAGATGTCTTATGACATCAGCATAATATGATCATCTACTGAATTTTCAAACAAATCTATAGTCATAAGCACTGAGCAAAAGTTGATAGAACTCCAAATATGATCTTTCACCATCAACAAAACTCTGGGAATTCATTTCCTCTAGCTCCTTACTAATCTTTCTTTTTTTAAATATTTAAAACGTGGTTTCTAATATTTTTCACTGTGTTAAACAGTTCCTCTACAAAGTCCCAAACAACTTTCCAAAGGTCAAAGCCAACAGCTTGTTTTCAGTCCACAGTCTTCAGGGTCATTCTCCAATCCCTTTACAATTTTATTAACCTTTTCCCTATACCTAAAAGTACTCCAAACCAAGACTGGGCCATGGTAAGCACTCAATAATGTTAGTAATGTGACTATTATTATTTGTTCTTAAAATGCTGTTATATCATGTTGTCCTTGAAACAGAAATCATATTCTCTTCTACCTGATTGATTTGTTGTGGTCATGAACTCCCCCTCTTCCCATCATCTAAAGTTGAATTTTCCCACAGCCTATTTTCTCAGGACTCTTCACTTTAGTAGAGCATTTGCATCTTTCTTTACAGCACTGTAACCTACCCTAATATATTTATTCTCTCTAGATGTTGCATATTCTCCATATCAATGAGACCCTTTTCATATTAGAGATTGTTTTTAATTTCTTGACTTTTAATCCTGATTAACTTCTTACTGAGCTGTTAAAAATGTCAAACTAGATTTTGTCAATAAGTAGAATTTAACATGAACAGCAAATATAAGGTAAACCCAAAACATGCTTGCAAAAAATGTCTATTGCTGCAGTATTAAGTAATCATAAGGATCAGAAAAGGAAATTCTCGTCTATTGACTTCATTTGTGTAATTACAAGCCTCAGTCATTACTGACGTCTTTCATATGTAGTACCCTTTCAATAACTCATGAAAATTGTCAAATCCCTAGTATTCTATAATGCAAATAACCTTACCACCATATTGGTGTCTCACAGATTCTCAGTAGCACAGCATCTTTCTGCTTGAATCTGTTATATGTGACTTCAAATGTCTCTCTGCATGTGAGTCCCAGGAAACAATAAGAGAAATGTGCTGAACAGCATTAAAAAGTTAAGAACTGCTTGGGTCCAGCCCTAACTCCGGTTGGCTCAGTGGTAGAGTGTCAGCCTGGTGTGTGAAGGTCCCGGGTTTGATTCCCAGCCAGGTCATATAGGAGATGTGCCCATCTGCTTCTCCACCCTTCCCCCTCTCCTTTCTCTGTCTCTTCCCCTCCCGCAGCCAAGGCTCCACTGGAGCAAAAGTTGGCCTGGGCACTGAGGATGGCTCCATGGCCTCCACCTCAGGTGCTAGAATGGTTCCGGTTGCAACAGAGCAATGGCCCAGATGGGCAGAGCATCACCCCCTAGTGGGCAGGCCAGGTGGATCCCGGTCGGGCATATGTGGGAGTCTGTCTCTCTGCCTCTTCAATTCTCACTTCAGAAAAATACAAAAATAAAAAATAAAAAAGAACTGTGCAGGTCCTTCAACAATGTAGTTTTTAATCATTCAAAGTAAATTCAACCTACCATTTGTAAATTTCTATAGCAAATTTAATCTCCAATAATAATAGGGCCATTTTGAAAATACTTCTAACATATTTCTTCATAAAAGCTTGGATTCTTATAGAGCAACAATGCCAACTAAGCCACTATTATCAGCTTTAACATCATCCTTCTATGCTCGACCATGGGGTACTGGGGCTGGGTCTTTGCTGAGCCAGCTGCTTCATGTTAGGCTCCGCCATGGTGAGTCTGAGGGAAGGCTGCCCGGCTGTAAGAGGAAGAGGGGGCTGTGGGCTTCCTGTCTGGTTCTGTTACCATCACCCCAGCAGTATTCCTTCACAATCATGGAAGTTCCTTCCCAGGGCAGCACAAGGACACAGTTTGCCATTTCTCCCACTTGCAGAATCAGCCTTACCATTTGCCCTTTCAGAGACATCAGCATAAGACAACTGGTGTCTCATCTTAAGAGGTCTGAGTTCCAGCTCTTTGGGATCTCTCCTCTAAGATCTAAATCTAATTCCAACCTCTTCACTGGCCATAGTACCTGCTTCCTGAAATTGTTTTCTATTTAAAATGTCAGTGTTCTCATTTAATCCCTTTTGTTTACTAGTAAACAGCATTATACCTAGTTGACAATTTTTTTTTATATTTAATTCTCATTGTTCAAATAGCTAGTATGGGTCTCATCTCCTGAATGGACCTCCTGACTTGAATGTTTCGAGTGTCAGCCCTGGTGCTGAGGATAGCTAGGTTGATTCAAGCATTGGCCCAGATGGGGGTTGCAAGGTGGATTCCAGTCAGAGTACATGCCAAAATCTATGTCTCTATCTCCCCTCCTCTCACTTAAAAATAAAAAAACAAAACTTGAATTTCCAAAACTATGTTCTAATGATTACTAATATTGTAAGATACTCTTAAAAAAATTGAGAAGGATTTTTGAAAAAAATTTAGGGAAACAGCATATCACAATCCTCCCATGGTCTATTACTATGTAATTTAGCAATTACCTTTAAGAAATGCTAGTATAAAAATTGTTTACCCCAATGCTTTACAAACTTCAACCTGGAAACCTTTTAAATAATTGTTATTAACATTGTGGGGATTGAGCCCTGGCCAGGTAGTTCAGTTCAATGCAGCATTACCCCAACATGCCAAGGTTGTGAGTTTGATCCCTGGTCATGGCACATACAAGAATCAACCAATGAACGCATACATAAGGAGAACAACAGATCAATATTCCCCACCTCTCCCCATTCCTCGCTTTCTTTCTCTAAAGTCAATATAAATTAAAAATCTAAAAAAAAGAAAACACTGTGGCAATTGAAATCAGTAGAACACACTTTGGGAAATATAAAACTTGGTTACTCACTGCATACTCAATTTACAACTCTTCAAATAACTGTGTGCATGCACAAACATATATAAACAGTTACATGTAAAAATCTGGAGGCTAAATATTAAGAATATTTAATATTTTTATATATTCAAACAAATGTACATACACATGTATATCTTATTAATATATATATATATATCTATGTATAAGTGTATATAACATGATATTTGTTAAATAAATTGGCTATTAAGTGATTAGGGTCTTGAAATCACTTTTACTAAACAGAATTTCTCATTCAGGAAAATATATTGTAATAATATCAGAAAAATACTATTACTAGGACCTCTTAGCCAGGACACAGAAATAGTCTTCTTATAAAAGTTGTATTCATCTGTTGGTCTACTTGTATTTATTACTATTAAAACGAATATCTGAATTATAGATAAACGGTTGTGCATACATGACAGAATAAACGTAAAAATGAAAGGAGATTAGTATACTCTCATAAATAGCATCACTGCACAATGGTAAGGTCAATCCCAGTTTAATCTGTGCTCAATAAGATATCTGAAAGAAAATCAACTTTATCATTACATTCTTCACCAGAAGAAGCCCAAATCATATAAACATGTGAACAAACATGCAGGACTGACTAGATACCAAGAAAATTACATTACTTTATCAACATCTACTGCAAAATTTTACAAAAAAAAAAAAAAGAGAAAGAAACTATTCTGGAGTTTCATTTCAATATTTTCTGGTATGCTAATACTAGAATACACTGCAAATTTCATTCTATGTATGTAATTCTCAGCAGCCATAAGAATAAAAATTTTCAGAGAATAACCGTTAGGTGGTAGGCATCGAGTTAGGCTTATACATATAACATCTTTAAAATCTTTACCAAAAGAAACATCCTACAAGCTCATTAGTATACTCCCATTTTACAGATGAGACTATTGAGGTACAAATGTTAAAAAGCTTTCATCTAATAACACAATTTCCATTTTCTGGAGTTGTAACTGGAAACGACATTCTAACCTCACACTCATTTAGAAAGGATCCCTTTTGAGAAACAGTCCTGATTTCATTTGGGTCTTTGAAACAGTCAAAGATGTCCTTTGGTAATTCAGAGATGTCCTACTGTATTTCAAAGCTGGCTCATGCCATGTATTCATTATGACTAGGAATAGTTTATTAGACTTTGTCATAAATCAAATCAAAACCATAAAAAAACAAGATAAAACAAAATCCTCTGCACAAACACATAAAAAACAGTATAAGTTTTACTCTAACTTGATCTTTGTTAGATGCGATCACATAAAATACCCCACCAATAGATATGACAAATGCACTTTATATTTCAATGTGTCAAACCATTTCAATGCTCTGAAACTATGTTGAAGCTGGCAGGCAAGCAGACTATATTAAATTTTTCTCTGGAATCGACTTCAATTCTAGACGGAATTATTGGAATTTTAGTGACCCTAAAAAAGGCTGTCAGAAATGATATTCAACACAGAGTTTGCAAATCTAATGCTCTATTACACATACTTCACATAAAATAATACAGTTTCAATATAAACAAACCAGTCAAAAACAACATTCTACTTGTCCTTGTAATTTTGTACACATTTTGATATTGATTTGTCACAGCAGATTCTTAAATCTATTTTCTTTAGAGAAAACTCACAGGCTACATTTTATAATTCAATAGTTGGTTTGGATATAAAGCAGTTATAATGTTTGCCCAAAATACTTATTTTGCTTTAATAATACATTAGCACAATAAACATACATTTAATAGCTAGCTATTAGCACACCTGGATTTCTCAAAACTAATTCTTCCCCTCCCCTACCCCCATAGAACAAAATTTTCCTAAGGGACTTCCAGCAATGTAAGACCAGTGGCACTGAGAGTTCAATTAGACATCAGTGAATGGAGGGGTGGCTTACCTCCCTTCTCTAGTTCTAGAAAGAGGATGGCGTCTTTCATTGCAATGAAGTCCTGAAAACAGGACTCTACAAAGCAATTCAATCTCAAATGTATTCTATTTCAACTAAGAATTAGAAGCACATTGCACAGGCCTCTGTTTCCGCGACCATCCCTGCTGCTGACTACTCAACATGGTACCAGTCCCATTCCTGTTCTTGGCAAAGAATGTTAAATCTCAAAAGGTGTCATGGAAGAAAACTGAGAAATAAAATGGGAAGCTAACTTGCTAATCTGTAAACATACCCTTTTAAACTTTCACTACTTTTTACAAAATATATTTTTTCATGCTACATGGAGCCATAGCTGATCTTTGGATGGTCTTGTGCTATGACAGTGAGAAAGAGACCAGAGGGATCCCCTGGTAAAGCATCCAGCTCATGAGGAGGCCTGGTTAAATCCACAGCTCCCCCTGGTACACGGGGAGCACCCACTAGCAGCCCTTACTCTGTCCAGAGGTCCTGTGACAACACTATGCCCACCCCTGAAGGCAAATACAACTCAGAACAAATATGTGCTCATGCACAGGTGCAGGCATGTGCACAAATGTGCAAACACACACACACATACACACACATGTACCTTAGATGGATCATTTAAAGATACTCATCTATATAGAGGGTTAAGAGAGAAAGAGTCCATCTGGTCTAGTAGCATTCAGAACTTAAGTATTAGGAAATGATACGGTCTTTTGGTTTTACACTATTTCATTGTGTGAACTGAGACACACTGTTTAGAGTTTCTGTACATCAGTCCTTAGGTGAGTACATAATTTATACCTGCCTTTTCAAATTATTTCATGAAAATAAAATTATTTTAAAAATTATAGATTATCATCATTACCTTGTGCTTAGAGTAAGAGCTTTTCTCCTTTAAGAGCAGATTCCTTATTAAAGCAGTCTGAAGCACAGTCATTATTTCCAATTTTTCAAAGCATTCAACTGTTTATTCATATGACTTGTTTCCCCTTCTATTTATTTATTATTTTGCTTGACAAAGCATCTGATTCATAGTAATCCTGAAAATTTCCCTTTAGTCCAGTTAGGATCAGCCTGGCTCACAAACCTGGGATCACTAAATCAGAAACTTGAATCTGAGCTGATGAGTTGGCATTTGGCAGTGGGTTAGGTAGAAACAAAGATTTCTTTTGAATTGATGCTATTTTCCATGGGACAATCTTGGTAGCCAATTCATAAACTGGAGGTAAGAATATACTTCTGCCCCAAATAGTATATACTCGCCTCTAAGTAACACCCATTAGCTTTAGAAATTAAGACTAGCTGCCTGATCAGGTGGTGGCACTGTGGATAGAGCATCAGCCTGGAATTCTGAGGATCCAAGTTTAAAACCCCAGGTTCACTGGCTTGAGCATGGGTTCATCCAGCTTGAATGCAGGTTCACAGCTTGAAGGTGGGGTTGCCAGCTTGAGCGTGGGATCATAGACATGACCCCATGGTCTCTGGCTTGAGCCCAGAGGTCACTGGTTTGAGGCCCAATGTCACTGGCTTAAGCAAAAGGTCATCAGCTCAGCTGGAGTACCCTGATCAAGGCAGATTTGAGAAAGCAATCAATGAACAATTAATGTGCCACAACTATAAGTTGATGCTTCTCATCTCTCTCCCTTCCTGCCCCTCTGTCCCTTTCTCCCTTTTTCTCTTGCACTTAAAAAAAATAAGAAAAAGAAAAAGGAAAGAAATTTAAACCTATTATTTCTTACAAAATAATTTCCAAGATTTTACAAAGGAGAAGAAAAGTCTATCTTGGATAAATGTGTTGTGTTGGCAGTATAAATAAATATCTTTATCATGAATTTGGGACTTTAAACACTGCATGATGTAAAGAGGTCATTCCGTCCTGGCCTTCCTACCTTCAGTAAGTGCTGCACTTGCAGCTTACATCTGCCTTTTGCTGACTTTATTTCATGAAACTATTCTAAAATCACAGTCAGAAGAGTCAATGTATCTTTGATAGCCAAGTTTCAGAAAAAAAACAACTGACATTCTCTCCATCTCTAATGGGCATACGTCATTACTACAAGGACCAGTTTTTTTCTGTCTAGCTGTCCATGTAATCTAACTGAAAGATTTAGTTAAAACCAGGTAGAAATAATAACAGTAAGTAGCTGGACATGCAGTTTAGAACATGGAGGTTGGTTCAGAACTAAACATGTTGTTTTTTGGGTCATAACTTCAGACAAAAAGGCCAGAGTGTGTGAACAACTATCACAGTGGTAGTTCCTTGCTCTGTTTCTCACTATATTGTTCTTACTCAGTTTTTTCATATTTAAAATGGAGTAGGAGAGTCACACTTCAGGTCTTTTTATAAGTAACAAAATTTAATGCTCCTTGGAAAAAACATATTAACTACCAGACAGCAGTGTCACCTAGTTATATGAGAAATGTGATTATTTGCAAAATAAATAGCACAGGTGTTTCTCTCAGCATTTAACAGATATGACTATAATCCAATTTATACAATATTATGATTGGTAATTTTCAACTTTTATATTTCTTACATAAACATACAGATTATTGTAAGTAAATACACATACATACTCTTCCTCCAAGAACAACAGATCCTTCTCACATCATAAACCATCTTCTAGATACATTTCTAGTTTGCTTAGAAAAACTTCCCTTAAGCACCAGCAGCAGACCAACCCCCCTTATCCATGCTGACATGCTTCATAAATACATAGCTACATCTTCATAAAATAAACTCTCTGCAAAGTAAAAAACAAAAACAAAAATGGGCACCATATTTTTAAATCCATTTCAAGTATAGAACATATTCAATTGTTGGATAAATTGGTTAAAATTGGCACCACTAGAATTGAGTCACTGAAGAATTTATTTCTGTCACTATATTAACTGTGTCAAACTGTGTCATGTGGCAATTGTACCTAATGAACTTAATGTGGCTCATCGCCATACACAGCTTCCTCTCAGAAACAAAATCTAAATGTCCCTGAATCTAGCCAACTGGCATCCAAAACTATCTCAGTAGAGGCACACAAGCCACTAGCATTCCGTTTAGGCCTGTGGCTAATGTATTTTCATTCCATGTTTTCTTGAAATATAAGATGTTTGCACTAAAATGCTCAGCAGTTTTTAAAAATAAAAAGAGACAGAGATGAAATCTGTGGTTTCCTTTTAACACATTCACTTCACTTAAAATTTCTCCAACTCAGGACAGTGTGGTTGAAGAAAAATCACAAATGCAATAACTTATAGCTCTTACCCACATGAGCTAAAATGGAACTATCCTCAGAAATAGAAAGAGCATAAAAGGAAAGCAAGCACAGGACTTATAAAAATTGTGACCACACTTCAGTAAATTTTTGGAATGATACTAAAGCCATACTGTAACACTCAACTCGACTTGATACTTCAAGGATCTTGTTGTAAGTGAAAGTGCTAGAACAAGGTCCTTCTGATATTTACAGAAATGAACTCACCATACACTGAGATGCAACAGATGATGTTATAGTGAGTCTGCAATATAAGTGACACTCATAGAGAATTTTTTATACAGTTCTGTAATTTTTCCTTTATCTTTTTGTGCTGCTTTTTGAAGGCAGATCCTATAAGGATTTAGGGGTAAACATGAGCTCTTCTCATCAACGGCATATTTACATTTAAGAGAGCATTTTTTCTCCTTTTTCTCTAAATGTACCACTTTCTTTCTGCCACACAGGAGCTCCATGCCCACGACTGCTCTTACTACAACTCATTCCTCGTGAATCTCAAAAGGCATGGTCTCAATCAAAGGAAATATAAATGTGAGCATCCTTCATATTTCAACCCACCTCCAAAACACAAGTCTCTGGACAAAACCATCTTTAACTTCTGTCCAAAGGTGTGGGAGCTAATATCTAGATGCTGCTATTCCAACCCCATTTATTAACGGCAGAAACATTCTCAACATAGCCAAATCTCTGCTCTTTCATGACAGAGAGGGCTGACCTCAAAATAAAAATTTAAAACCTAAAGCTAAGGCAATTAAAATTTCACAGTGCAAATAAATCTTGCCAATTGCTCTTTGGCAATATCTTTAAGGATGCTATTTCTCTACAACTGATCATCACTATAAATGGCATTTAGCACCTTTTAACCTCAAGGTCAACAACATTTGTGAAAACCTAAACATGTAGAATAAATTCATCTCTACAACACCACTTAAGTAAGCCAGGTGCCAGCATCATGTACAGAACAGCGGTCGTGGCGATGGCTTTCAGAGGAGACACTAACACAGGCGAGAAGAGGTGGAGCATAGTGGACCCAAGACAGCAAAAGCTTCTGGGAAAGCAGAAGGGTCAGCTCTGCGACCTACAGCCAGTCCCCCAAGGCGAACAGCATTGGCAATGTGTATGGGAAGCAAGCTCACCCTCTGGGGCCACCTGAGTAGCTATACAGGTTCTTATTCTATCCTGACACTGAAACAGGAAGAATGATCCGTGTGTCACTGGAGCCTGATATGCAGGACTGCCGAACTAGGGTGCACAAAGGTCACGTCATATCTTACCTGAATACCCACAAGCCTACCTGACTTGCCACACATGAAACAAATTCCCCACATACTTCTGGCTTAAATTCCTTGTAATGGTATCACTGCCATCAGCTTGTTTATAAGAAAATGCCATTTTTTTCCTCAAATAATTAAATTAAGGAAACACAATCAATTCCCACAGACTGCTAAACTGAAAAATAATCTGTCCTATAAAAATAGCTTTTTACACACAGACACACATGCACACAAAAGTTGGGAAGTTAAGATGTTACCTTGATAAATCAGACTTTAAAGGGAGGGGGTCAGAAACATCCATATGTTTGAGGTCAGTTTTCTTTGTTTTGATTGGAATCAAAGCCTGTCTTAGGAAGAACTGTCAAGTACACAACCACCACCTTCCAAAGCATCTGCACCCACACTTCAACACAAGCGGCCACGGTCCCCACTGTGCTGGAGGCCACACTTTGTCACAAGCTGTGTTCTTCCTGCTGGACGAGGCAAGGGTCTCGTGGTGCTTGCCTGACTCTCTCCCTCCTAGATGGTACTCCAATAAAAATAACACAAGGTACTCTACATGATTATTCACTTAGTCTTCTACTCAACCCTATAAGTTAGTTTCTATTTTTAACTCCCTCTTACAGATGAAGCAGCCAAGGTTCCAAAGGCTGAGCAAGTTGCTCACAGCCACAAGACTAACAACAGAGCCATGATTTGAACCCAAGTGTTCTAATGAGCCAGCGTGCTTAACTATCCCTCCATATAGTTCTATGTCACAAGGCAGTTTCTCCAAGTCCTCTAACTTTCTCCTTCATTTTCTACTCCAAAAGCAATTCTTACTTGGACACTGTGTTCTATCCCTACCTAGCTTTGGTATATTGTCAAAATGGGAGGCTATTTTATAAGCACATCCACAATGAAGTCCTAAGAGCAGATGATAATATAGAGACTGATTTGGGATAGGGTGGGCAAGATGCCAGGAAGGGAAAGCATATAAGAGGTTAATTCAGTCAAGATATAGGTGGCTTGAGGTGGGTTAGGCAGCAGAAATGGCCATGTGTGCAGATCTGACATCTAAGAGGTAATATCACCATGGTGTAGCACCTGACTCAGTACAGGTCAGAGAGAATGAGCTACTAGAGGCCAGAATGCTGCCTCAGTTAATGGCTTATCAAACTGGGGGGACGGTGGGCCATATATTGACATAGAGGACAGGGAAGGACTGTTGGACTTCTATGAACAAAATGATGTTCAGTGAGCATGTTCTGAAGCCCAGCAGAGAGAATGGGGACAGTGACATAAAGTTGGTTACATTAAGCATAATAATGTAAGATATAGGAGTGAATGGCATTTGCCCCAATCCCATAATATGAGTCTGGCTCTAATTTTAGATATGTCTTCCACTAAGAGGGTCAACAGGTTCAACCAGCAACTCTTTCATCTTCTTCTAATGAGGCATACGCTTTAGAAATATAATTTCTAACAGTACACACACAGCTTTGAAGATACAATTTTAAGACCTTTAAAATTAATTTTTAATTGTTATATATACTATCAACCCGGGGCCATACTTTTCTATTCAGGCTTTACCATTTTAAGTTATTGTTGTTGACATGTTGCCTTCTGAGCATACCTTTGTTTAAAATATACCTGTGTGCTCTTTTTCTCTAAATTATATGCGTGTGCACGAGCACACACACACACACACACACACACACGCATATTTTTAAGATACAGATTTGTAACTTCTCTTTTTTTAATAAAACCTGCTAATAGTCCCAGTAACGAGTTACCTTTTCATTACAGGACATTTTATAAATTGGGGAGAGACTGATAAAGGAAGGATCAAGTTGGCATGCATTTGAAGTGCTCAAGCATTAGACACTGGCATGAGCATTTGGATTCACATGTGTGTGCATGCGTATGCACAAGTGTAGGCCTGCAGGTACATGTGGTGATGGCAAGTGTGCTGAAATTGATCTAGAGTCTAGCTATTTCAGAAAGAATTAGTCACGTGATTCTGAACTCTCTAACTGGGAACACTGCATTACAATTTATTACCTTACTGATGACTCTTCAAATGCAATAAAGAATCCAATAAATCAGAATAATTGATAATTCAGGGTCATTTGAAGTTCAGCTTCACATTATATAATAATGTAAAAAAAATATTGAGGTAAACATTTACCTTCCTACAAAAGAATACATTTCATCACTTTGGCTGCACCTATTTGTAATCAATGGTAGAATACACTGAAACCAGAGGCTGAAATTTTAGCTGCTTTTGTAGTGTAATTAAAAATAATTTCCATATCTATTAAAATGGAACCTAATTGCTTATACTGTAAAACTTAGATCAGGGGACAATATGCACTAAAAATAATTTATGTTCCAGAACGTTCACGAATTCCCAAAATGACATATCTTCCAGATAATTCACATTTATGAAGTTTTCCTTTAATTGAAATATTCAAATTCATAGCATTATCTTTGTTATTCATGAACATCGAATGAAAACATAGTAATTTACCAAAATTTTTGTTTTACCCCTTGTAATATAAATATAAATATAATATAAAGTAGGTTTTTCCATTATGAATAAAGCAATAAATGGTATTATGTATCAGATACACCAAAACAATCATTCTGTCGATATCAACTAATTGCATGCATCTGAAAGTGTCTTTTCTGCTAGATAAAATTAAGTCTTAAAATTATCACAACTAAAATTTTTCAAAAGGAGTGGCACAGTTAATTAATAGGTCAGAGAAAAATTTCTCCATTGCAACTTTTTATCCTAAATGCCAAAGGAAATGAAATTGGTGGTTTAAAGCTGAAATAAATATTCAAAATAGGAAATATTTCCCTCATTCTTAGCCTCTATTCAGAATGTTTAAAATCACCTAATCATGCCATGGCCAGATAGCTCGGTTGGTTACAGCATCGTCCTGAAGCACAAAGGTTGCTAGTTTAATCCCCAGTCTGGGCACACACAGGAACAGATCAATGTTACTATGTTTCTTTCTTTCTCTTTCTCTAACCTTCCTTCCCTCCCTCCCTCCCTCCCTCCCTCCCTCCCTCCCGCCTTCTCTCACTAAAATCAATATATAAAATTTTTAAAAATATAGATTCTTTTTTTATAAATCACCTAATCAGAATGAACCTGGATGGAGGTCACTTATAAAAATTACCCCTTTCTTAAGCCAGAAAAAAAGTTACTAAAACACTGGCCTCCCCTGCCATTTCAACAGGGACAAAGATGACTTAGGGCAGTTCTAGAATTTGTGGGGTTACATATACTTTCTTTAGAATATGTAAAAATCCTTAGTAGAATAATTTACTTACAAACCAAAAGTTTCTATAAAAAAAAAACAAACAGGAAAACTTGGATTGCAGAAATCCAACTATTTCCCTGGCGAGGTATTTCTCTCTTTTCTCCCCAGTTTGGGAGTCAATGGTCACAAATATAAGAATCTGAAGGATAAGCCAAGTGAAGGCACAGAGCTACTGCTAGGCTGCTAGGAATTTTCCATACTTATTTTAAAAGTGCAGAATTTCTAAATATCACTTCTTTCTATTTTGCTTTTTCCCTAAAACAGATTCCTAAATATCCCGATTGTTTTTAGAATATCTTATATAACTTTTTCCATTCATATACTATGCTTTGTCTGCTTAAAGGATAATTCTTGAACTAATTGTAAACACTAGATATCATTTAAGTAATTTCTTTTAGAAGAGAAAGTTTTTTTTGCACAATACATGTTCAAACTTTTAAGTATCACCATTCTTAGTGCTACATTGTTACATTCAAATGACATTTTCCTATATGATATATAGGCTAGGATTTTAAAGTCAGGGTTCTGAACTCAGGGTTCACAGAGTCCATAGAATAGCTTCTTTCATCCTTTAGTCCCCAGAATACTTGCAGAATATTGCAAGTACGTAAAACTATACAAAGGTGACATACAATTGTCCACAGCTTTCATCAGATTGTTAAGAGTCGATGTCCTCAAATTTAGTACCAAGGAAATTATGGTACTAAAACCTTGTGTGAGTTATGATGCTTATTTATACTGAAGCCCTCACCAAAGCTGAGCAGAGTCGCAGTGGGAACAAGCAGCACAGGTGCCCTTGCTTGCTTGCCAGTCAACACGAGCTTAAAGCTCAGAGGTGACTGGGCTGTCTGGAGCACCCATTAGGGAGCCCTCCACTGTATACCAGGTAGAAGTTGAGGATCCAACCTAAGTTGGACGTAATCTTGCCTATAGGGTTTTTGTGTAAACTAGAGAAAGTCTCCCAAGGGTCTTTCCCTGGACAGACTTAGCTCCATGGGTGCCGGGTTTGGCGTGGGACAGTGGGCTGACCTTTGGTTATCAGCAGCTGCTGGGCACCATTGCACAGTGCACACACTGCACATTTTGTTTTGGTGTCAGATAACTAAAAGGATGAGGCAAAAACTCAGCTGACACCAGTCTTAATGTTTCCTCATCTTGAGGTAAAGGGGAGGCAGCTACAAACTTACCTGGCTTTGTTGATTCTATTTTCAAACCAGTGCCCTTTCAGAGTCTTAATCTGTGTATACCAACTCGGGTAAGATGTAAAAAGTCTTCTCTGACATGCTAGTTTTTGTTTATATTTTATTTCATTTTTGCATTTTTAAAAAAGAATAGCTTTAATTGAGATTGTATAGACCTGGTCTTTGGTAACATACCCTTAGATTATTTCAAAATAGTAATTACAAATAGAGCTCAAAGTTAGACCTCGCCTAGATTCCACTTTTGTCCATTTACTCCCTTTGTGACATGCTGAGTTTTGGTTTCTTAAGAAAGTCATTCTGAGTATTAAAAAATTAGGCCAAGTACCCCATACAGTAGGTAGTCAGTATATGGTAGTCACCATGTCATCATTGCCATCATCATGGTTTTTATGTCAGTCAGATGCCTACTATTTATAAATGGACTCTCTATAATCCCATAGTAAATGTGAAAAACACTGTTGGCAAAATACTGAAATTAAAATTGGCAACAACCACACATATAATAACCAAAATTATTATTAAAGTGACACTACTGAGTAAAAAGTGATGCATGTTAAAAGGTAATGCCATCTCAATAAATGGTGCTGGATTGTCTAGATAATTATGGGGACCCCTGAACTCTTGCCATACACAAAAATTAATTCTAGATGGATTACAGATCTAACACTTTTTAAAAATACATGTAAATATTTTCAAAATGCTTAAGGCAACAACTTCTTAAATAGGATGCAAATATTTCTAAATGAAAAAAATACATAGATTTTGACTCCTTGACATTAAGAATTTCTGTTTACCTACAGACAATAAAAGAGCAAAAAGGAAAGATTCAGTGGGCAAGATAATACTTGTATTCAGCCAAGAGATTTGTATCTAAAATATATAAGAAACTCCTATAGAACAATAAAAAGAAGGCATATATATGACTCAACAAGAAAAAAAATTGGGCAAAACACTTGAATAGGGTCATTACAAAAGCTGATATTATCTTGCCAGTAAAGATTTAAAATGTGTTCAACTTCACTGGTCATCAGGAAATTACAAATGAAAACTACAATATAATACATATTCACCAGATGCCTAAAAATGTAAGACAGAAAACAAGCACTGGCAAAGTTATGGAGCCCCTAAAATTTTTATACATTGTTGACAAACGAATAAATTGTTACAACCACTTCTACAAAAGATAAATATATGCTGCATGACTGAGAAATTACACTCCAACATACCCAGAAGAAATGAGTACATGTTACCACAAAGACCTGTACAATAGTTTTCATATCTATACTATTAGCAATAGTTCAAATGTTGACCAACAGTAAAATGGATCAACTGTGGTCCACTCTTAAAATGAAACACTATACAATAATGAGAATGAACAAACTATAATGATATATAAGCATATGGCTAAATATTACAAACATAATGTTGAGCAGAAGAAGTAAAAAACAAAAGAATACAAACTCTATGATTCCATTTATGTACATGAAGTTCAAGGACAGAAAAGAAATTTATGGTGTCAGAAGACAGAATTGCTCTTGGAGCAGAAAGGGAAATAATTAGAAAGGAACCCAAGAGTATCTTCCAGATGCGGGTAATATCTTATTTTTTGATTAAGGTTTTGGTTATATACAGGCATTACCATTTTTATGTCAAGCTGGCAGTAAAGTAGTTAACATAAGTATTGGTACATTTAACAAGTGTCAGCAGAGTTCCAGACAAATATCAAAGTGACATTTAAAAAATCACTCAGGAGTAAATCAAACACTAAGGTAACAAGTTGAAGAGCTAAACTTAGAGGAGCTGCTGAGGACAGTGATCCGGCCATGAATGACCACCATGGAAGGTGACTGCAAACATTCCAACTTCCAAAATGTCTCCACTTGCAGAAATTGAAAGAATTCTTGATTTTATGAACTGCTTATTTTAACCCTTTGAGTAGTGAGTTTTTTTCATGCTTGCTAATCCCTGGGAGTGAGTTTTTCTTCAAAAAATGAAATTAGTTCCAGTTCCAGTTTTATTAATTTAAAATCATGTTTGTTTGATAAACCACCAATTCGTGGAAACAAGAACATACATTTGCCTTTTTTTTTAATGTTGCCTTACCCATTTTTAAAATAAATCGATCGTACTCTGGATAGTCATGAGGCATGAGGACATACTGCTCAAAGGGTTAAGATTGCCAAACCATAGTAGGTATGAGCTCACAATGACCAAAAATAATATACGTATAAAATAATATAACAACAGAAATTTAGACTATGTATTTATTTATTTATTTTTAATTTATTTTTATTTATTTATTTTAGAGAGGAGACACAGAGTGAGAGAGAGAGAGAGAGAGAGAGAGAGAGAAAGGGGGGAGGAGCTAGAAGGATCAACTCCCATATGTGCCTTGACCAGACCAGTGCATGGTTTTGAACTGGCGACCTCAGTGTTTCCAGGTCAACGCTTTATCCACTGCGCCACCACAGGTCAGGTTAGACTATGTATTTAGTTCAACTCTATCATTTCCCATATGAGGAAATGAAGCCCAGAGAGGCAAAGGTACAGGCACCAGGTCACAATCTGACTAATGGCAGGACCTCGGGTGGAAGCCCAGGCTGATTCCTAGTTCAGTACTAACCTCGTTCACAGATCTTGCTAACCACGCTGCCTCTTTTTAGTGTTCAAAAACTAGCTTGGGTTTTATGAAATTGGTTTAGCTAAATTATGCTTTAGGTACTACATGAATCAAGTCTGAACATTTAACAAGAGGGAATGTAAACCGGAATAGTTAAGCAGAGTCACAACTAAGAAGAAGTGGCCAAGCAGTACTTACTAGCTGATCTAATCCATTCTTGGCATATGTCACTTGGCAATGACAGAAAAGGGACAGATAGGCTATGAGAGGACAGGTCTAAAAGTTTTAAAAAGATAATACCAAATTCCCACAGGATATCATTCCTTCTAATAAAACATACTGGCAGAGGGCTGTATGAAATGCTTTCTAAACTGAACCATATTAGAAGGGGGAAGGGGAGAGTTTCCCTAACCTGTGAAACTCAGAACAAATCTCGGCACTGCTGATGGTATGCTACTGATTTCATTTGAAGGCCCCCATTTTATGTACACTGGATTCATAAAATTAAGCTGGAATCACTTTCGCAACTGAAAAGAGATGGTGGCCCCATTGCAAAGCTTTATTCACTTTAATAAACCAGCATCCTGACTTTCTGCTGTTATTCATCTGGACAAGATACCTTTTCACCAAGAATACCATGAAGCACAGGATTTATTGCCATAATGAAGTTCTTTCAGATCTCTGTAGAGGATAGGAGGAAAAGCGTTCATCTCACCAGGCAGCTTATTAGGATTAGCGCTGAATAAGACAGCATGGAATGTCAGGCCTATCAGTTACTAAACATGCATCATACAAACTTTGTCTTTGCGAGAACCTCTGCTCTGCATTTGTCATCCACCTGAATAATTAACAAGTACATGCTGCCTGCCACAGTTTAGGGAATTAATTTCCCTAGATTAAATGCAGATCACGTCCACAACAACTAAGATCACACACACACTGCACTCCTACCTTCCAACCACTAAAGGTACAGAACACATTACACAGCCTCCTACTTCAATTTAAACTCAGGGATTACAAACTCAGACTTGTAATATTTTAAACATTACTTTGATGGTCATCTGGAACTCTTCTGTCCCTTGTTTAATGACCCAACACTTATATTAACTACTTTTCTGCCAGCTTAAAATAAAATGGTAATTCTACAATTCTATATCTGCACTGTTTTTAAAATCTGTGCGAATAACTGCAAATTCTAAGAATTAGATCCATTAAAAGCTTTCAGAAAATATCTATTGCACAAAACAAATACATATGTGGTAACACGGAAGAATCAAAATTTAAAGCAAAAATGAGTGTTGGAGCCTTTCAAATATGAAACATTGTTGCAGTAAATTTGTACCTTCCTATTTCATTTGAAGCTAACAATTCTATCTGTTACTATTGCTTCATCATATAATTGAGCAAGATAAAACATGGGCCAGTAATATAGAGGGAAGATCAGGGATTTAAAATTGAAGCTGTTCATTGTTAAATGTTAATTTACCATATACAATACCATTTTCTTTAAAGATCATAAAATGAATAATTTCAAAATTGAATGCATCTCTTTAAATCCCCACCTTCCAGCCGTTCTATATTACCCATATAGTTAACAGTATAAAGACAAAGAACACGTTTTTAATTTAGTTGAGTTGTATCCAAGAATGAAAATACAATTTTTTGCCTCAAAGTGTGATTTTAATGGAGGCCGACTAGCTTTATACGCCATGGGATATCTGTTAAACGGTACTGCTTATCTCCAGTTCAGAACATTTTATTATTGGTAGACACATTCTAAACCACCCTAAACTGGATATACTCGTTCCTATTATACACAGTGCGGCACTTACTAAGTCATCATGAACTTCATGAAAGTATGAAGACACCTTTGAACATAAATACAGTTTTAATTTTGGTTTGTGAGTATATTAGAGATTTATTAAAATATACTCTTACTGCAAAGAAAATTGCTCTCTGTTGATATGCTAAGTGTTCATTACAATGACACAACACACTTTAAACTCCATTCCAGGAGATAGATACTCTTACTCCTTCTTTTGAAAAGTATATTGATGTGTATACAAAGGTTCAATATTTGTGTAAAATTACATCTCCCCCCAACCATTATGAGCATTAACAATACAGTACCTCTTTCTTATTTTAAGTTTGTCTCATGAGAAGCTATTTCTGATAGTTATTATTTATAAGAAATTTATTTCTACTTTGAAAGTTAACCAAATATAAATGAAATTTTCAATTAATCATTTGAATAAACAAAACCTATTTAAAATTTTTCCTTACAGTGAGGTGAGTGCTGAGTACTTTCTAGCACTAATGAGAACAAAGTCATTAACTATTTTCCCTAATTATTAATAGTCACATTATCAGAAAAAAAAATCTGTATCAAATTAACATAGTATATTAAGTTTGGCTGAATTTATTCTGGAATAAATGGTGGACTCAGACTCTCTAATTTTAATATATTTAATATATAGTTGCATATTATATATTAAAATTATATTCTATACTGTTTTTAATTTTAATATACAGTAAAATATTTTTATGAAAGGGGATTACATGTGATAATCATTTTATCCAGTTTCAAATGCTATATTTAATGTTTTTGCCACTCTTATTGATATCAAAATTGAAAATACTTGGCTTTGCCCCAGCATGAACCTAGCTCTGACTGAGGTCTGACTACTGTAAAACAACTGAAACTGAGACCCTGGCCCCATCCCTTGGGCTCCATTTTCTGGCAGTTCTAGAGCCCTGTGCACTGCATGCGTGATCAGCAAATTAAAAGAAGGGACAAATCTCCTCTGTAACTTCTGTAACTCTTATAATAACCCCAGCTGCATACCTATATTCACCGAGCCATTCTAAATAGGAGAGGTTATATGGCAGAATCTGAGAAGAGATAAGAAGGCTATATTTCATTAAAAACCATTGAAATAGAATGACAAGAAATCTTCCAAGTTCAAATACTAAAATTCATTTTAGATCAGAATAAAGGATACTTGGTATAAGGTGGTAAAAAGATTTATTAATCTACATTTCAGATTTTAAGGAATTATCATTGACAATATTTTTTGGCTTTTGTTCTTTCATATTAACTGACTTGTTCATTTCTATCACTTCTTTATTTAACAACTGAAATCCTTATTCAGTGAAACCTTAGCTCAATAACAAATACGCTAAGTAAATTTCTAACCTCTTTGAGACAATGGGTTCCCATAGGAATTTCCAAATCCTGATCATAAATTGCCATCATAGTAACTAATAGAAATGGGAAAATAAGGCAAGACTATCATCAGGAACAACCCAAATCTGTTTATGTATTGGTCCCATGGAAACGAAACCTGACCTTATTATCATTGCTGTGCTTATGAGATGATCTAGTCTCGTCAAGACCCAGTGGCCTAAAAATCTCCATAGTCTCTGGAATGAGAACAGAACCCTATACTTCAGAGTAGTGACCCAAAGAACCAAAATGGATAGACTCTAACTGAAGAAAACAAGTAGACTGACAGAGTCCTCCACAAAACATTATGGGAGTTTCAAATTTAACTGACCAACAAGAGGAAGGTAGCTACACCTGAAACACACACACACACACACACACATGCACGCACGCACGCACGCACGCACGCACACACAGAAACAGAAACAGAAAGAAAAATAATTGCTAACAAAAGACAAGGAAGAAAAAAAAGGTGGATATGTAAACTACAAAGTAAAAAGCAGAGGATTTCACACACGACAGGACAGGAGTTGTAATCAAAAAGAAAAGAGATATTTAAAAAGTTGGGAAATAAAAGAAAGAAAACTAAATTGGATCAGTTGGATGGAGTAAAATAATAAACAAACAAAAAATATAAACTTTAATCAGGTAATATGTTCATTGTAAAACATCACTAAAACTTTCTTTTAAAAAATCAAGAAGAAATACCATCCAACATTAGAAATCTCAGAAGAAAATAAGGAGACAAGAATGCACTCCAAATTTAAGAAGGATCATTAGGATTATTGTCTGAAATTAAGAAATGAAAGAAGACAGTTTTAGAAAGACACACAATAACTGGGAAGCAGCATCTAAGTAATGAAACCTCACAAAAATAAACAAACAAAAAAGATAAGGTTTAGAGTCAAGAAAAGAAAAAGATGGCATAAGACAATGGAAATTTTAAATTGACACTGAATTCGGATATACTTGACTCTGTCCCTCCCATGTACCCAGACCGGACTGCAGTGTGACTACTGCAAGGCAACCCAACTGAGGTCCTGGCCAATCTCTGGATTAGAATTCAAAACATCATCCAAAATACTAGATTAGAAATCCAAAAGTTTATTTTTTTCAAGTACTAATACTATTGCAACACAAATAACCATATACAAATAAAATATGAAGAAAAACTATACTTGTTAAGTTTTAAATTAGAAGAATATAACCATTAAATCAAACATAGCATGAACAGACTTTACTGTTCATATATACATGAAAACATGATTTCTTTGTAACTGCTTAATCAAGATGTTATTTAACCCATTAAGCCAATAAAGCCTCCAATGACCATTAATTTTAAAAATATATATGAATCATTTATTTTACATATATTGAATGGCACAACCAATCTTGTGAGTATATACAGCCTTTCTGAATGTCACAGAAGAGAAAACATATTAACCTTGTACTGGGAGTGCAGGGAAAGCATGTTTGTAAAATATGCCAGGAGACAATATGCTTTCTACTCTTAGGAGACTGTTGGTAAATCTTTTTATGAATGCATTATAAAGTAAATAATTAACACTTCAAACTGAAAGTTAACTACCATCATAATATTTAGTCAATGAATTGCTACAGCTGAGTTTTAACTCATATAAAAGAAATTATAATACTTGCAATCGTAATAATACTTCAACATAAATCTAAAATAGAAGATAATGAATTCAGTTCAAAATGTCTGTTCACACACCAGTGTTGGGTGTTGTATCTTACTATATTAAAAAATGAAACAATATCAACATAAAATACCTTTTCACCAGAAAAACTGCATACTTAATATATTAATAGTTCAATTTTCGTGTCATAAATCTCCTAGAAGAAAAAAAAGGGATTCCACTTGCACTACAGATCCACAGCCCTTTTGGTTTGATCACACAACTAGTCTCCTAGGGGCTACAATGTATCACTCCATGGGCAGGGAACACAGACTGCCCTGGGTAAGTGGGAAAAATCAAATGTTCCAGTGAGTTTCATAAGAATGTCCAGTATCCCCTTTCCTCTTAGAGAAGACCATGACACTGGGGAGAGGGGTCTTTACAGCAAAATAAGCTGGGCCTTGGCCAGCTTACTTAGTGGACAGAGCATTGGTCCAGTGTGCAACGTCCAGGGTTCAGTCCCTGGACAGGGCACACATGAGAAGAGACCATCTGCTCCTCTTCCCCTCACTCTCCCCCTTCTCTCCCTCTTCTCCTCTCACAGTCAGTGGTTCAGTTGGTTTGAGCGTGGGCCTAGGGTACTGAGGACAGCTCGGTTGACTCGAACATTGGCCCCAGACGGGGGTGGATTCCAGTCAAGGTGCATGCAGAAGTCTGTCTATGTATCTATCCTCCTCTCACTTAAAAAATAAAAAAGCATTATGAACTGATTGGGAACAAGGATTTACTCCTTTTTCTACCCATAACTTCTTCAAGGGCAGTCCATTTCAGAGATTTTATTTTAAACTTAACAGGTTGACTATAAGAGAAAAAGAAAATAATTTCAATAACTTACAGGATTTTAGTTTCAAACAATGTTATCTCACCCTCCTTCCTCATTACTGGAAAGAACTTAAATATAAAAATTATCTTGGAAGAGATAAATCTCTTTGAACCGGATACCAAAGAAGCAAGAAAGGGAGAAGCCAGCACAGGATAATTTCCATATTTTGTGTCTTACACTTTTATATGCTAAGAATATTGTAGAGGAATCAAGTGAAAAACTACAACACTCTTCTGGACAAAGGCAACCTTTAGCTTCACTACGTCATTCAGGTAAGTGTTAAATATTTGTCATATCTTATGGCAAAGTCGTTACCATCATGATCACTAGTTTGCTTTCCTCTCACTATAATAAGCATTTGCCCAAGGAATCAACACTGAATTCTCTAGTATTGTGTCTTTACAAAAAACAGTCCCATATTAGGGCAGACAAATATCCATTGGTATTTGATATATGCTTCTTCACTTTCATCAATTTCACTGTCACAAGACTAGTTATTCCATCTCTACACTCAAAGTAACCTTAACGGCCTCTCCTCTTTCCTACCCACCTCCCTTCTTACATATGACAAGACTTAGAAAAAAGTTCTTTGGACAGCCTTGCCAAAAGATTCAGGGTAAGGTGTGTCAAGGAAGTCTATATATTTGTTAATGGGTTAGCAGAATATAACCCATTTCAAAATTGAGATTTTCTTGTAGCAAATTTAATTAACTGTTGGAAAAGGAAAAAAGTGGTGTCCCCACTCATACACATACCTTCCTTGGACTGACTTCAGAGAAAGTATTATTAAATCAGGAAATTTCCATGGCTTGTCCCCCAATCTACACTTAATACAAATCCAAGCATATAGAGAAAATTCTAAGATTGTCTCAGATATGTACTCTATGAATCCGTATAAATGAACATTATTAGTGATAATATTTAACCCAAACTGATGGTGGTGTTCATGGAATTAAAACTAAAGTTGTTTCAATACAGGTTTTCTAGTCTAATTACCAGTAATTTGGAAATAAATGAGCAGAAATATTTTTGCTTTTGGTGATATAACTACATCACCTAAAGGGGATGATGGTATTAACTCCAGTTCTCAGAACTGTCAGTGGGCTTCTAAGGAAAAATACTATAGATTCCTGCTCAAAAGCTGTGGGTAGAGAGAAGAGATAGAGAGACAAAGTGGCATCCTTACTCAGAAACCCTGGTAGGGGGGAGCCCACTGGGGTTCTGTGCTCAGGAATACTGAGTGAAACTGAAGAGTCTTCAAATCTCTGAGAGGCTCCTAAATACAAGACATAAATTTTTTTTCTCAATGAGAGACTATCTAATACATAAGAAGTGTTAAGGTTTTATAGGAAAATATAGAATAGCTTGTTCAAATTGTCACCCGTACACCCTCTTTCTGCACTACATCTCGGGAAGTCAAAGAGAGCTCCATCACCCCCTCCTCCCTCTGAGACAACATTTCCAATGATAGAACACTTAACGGCATGTTAAGCCTAGGAGAGAGAGGCAGAGTATTAGGAACTGGATATTCCCATCGTCCCACAATTCAAGAACACAACACTCTCCTTAAGGAAGTTTGGACTTCCTTAGTCGCCAATGCCTCTGCTACTTCTATTAAGAGCCAGTTAGATTTTCAGTGATTTAAGCACATGAATCTAATGACTATGTATTATTATCTCTACTCTCACATGATTACCGAAACAGTTCAGCTCTTCCTCTGCTGTAGAGGAGTGAAGGCAAAGATACTTTGATTAAAAATAGCAGCTATGATCCTGGCCAGTTGGCTCTGTGATAGAGCATTGGTCCAGTGTATGGAAGTCCTGGGTTCAATTCCCGGCCAGGGAACACATGAAAAGTGCCTATCTGCTTCTCCACACTTCCCCCTCTCCTTTCTCTCTATCTCTCTCTTCCCCTCCCTCAGCCAAGGTTCCATTGGAGCAAAAGTTGGCCCGTGCACTGAGAATGTCTCCATGGCATCCGCCTCAGGTGCTAGAATGGCTCTGGTTGCAACAGAGCAATGCCCCAGATGGGCAGAGCATCACCCCCTAGTGTGTATGCTGGGTGCATCCCAGTTGGGTGCATGCGGAAGTCTGTCTCTCTGCCTCCCTGCTTCTCACTTCAGAAAAATAAAAAATAAATAGCTATTATTTACAGAGAATTAAATGCTATGTACAGTGTATAGTGCTAATTATTTAAATATAACATAGTGGTTAAACCTCACAACACTGTAATGTAGGGCTTATTACTTGGATTATACCAATAAGGAAGCAGTCTGAGAAAGGTTCAGCAACAAGCCCCCAGTCAGAAAGGCAAGAAGGAGCAGAGCTTAGATATACATGGGAGTCAACCCCAAAGCTGGGGTTTTAACCACCGCTTTATGCTGCCTGTCCCAAAAAATCTTTTCTTAAGCAACTAGTTGTTTGAGGTCTAGTGCCCAGTGCTGGAATTCGGATGAATACAGTTCATTCCAATCTTTTAAATTTTACAGCCCAAAATTTACAAGAGAGAAATATAAATCAACAGACTGAAACACAAGTGACAGGATATACTATAATGGAAAAAGAGTACAAAAAGAACAAACCAGAAAGGGTATGAAAAATGCTTTGAAATCAAATTTTCAAGGTCTTCTGAAAAACTAGATAAAGTCTAATGGCCTGTCAAAGTCACATTAGTCCTTTCCTATTTTAACTAACTCCAACCTTACGTGTCTTCCCTCTATGGTCTTCCCCATCTTTGTGGCATCAGATCAATCTTTTCTTATCAAATTGATTATTCCAAGGAACACAAGGAGATCCAAGCGTTTTTAAATTTTCAAACAGTCCAATTTTCATTGGATTCACCTTGATTCTCTTGGGCCATCCATAAACCAGTCTGTCACTACTAGGCCCTGAGTACCAGCTGTATTTGTAACACAATCCTCCTTGCCATGGATGCTTTAACAGTGCTTCTCACTGGCATGACCACTCATTGGGACAATTGATCTTTTAATAAATATTTAAAGAGAAATCATTTCAGGTCTGGCCTTCCAGGAAAAAGTCCTATAAATCAGTCTACAGTAAAAATGTGTGTCCTCCAGAGGACCCCATTTTCCTAGCACAGAAATAACACAAAATACACAAGCGTGCCCTAAGGAGAGCCATACACACTGGTTTGATACAAACTGATTTATGGACACCAAGGGGCTGCAAAGAAGTGGTTCCCTAGGTCATGAAATTAGGCAAGCGCTGCCCAGCCCTGTGAATAAGGAGGGGAGAATGAGGGCAACGGGTCACACCAAATTCAATTATTCCTGAACAGCAGCAACCCTTGGTCCGGGTTAAACCACAGATACAACAGGCTCCCACCGGGGGCTGCGCAGGCTTGGTTAAGGCCATCTTCATCATGTAGTCGCTGTGCAAATGGGCTATAAGCCAGGGGAAAGGCCTAATGACGATTTCTTCTCACGTGGCAAAGTCAGAAAAGTCTCTACTTACACAAAATGATCTTTTTGCAGCATGTGGGACCATATAACAATGCAAAGTGGCAAATTAAAATTAGAGTTGGAACAGCTACTCTTGTATGGCTGCTGATGGGCTCACACACATTAGTACTTGAAAAAAGGCTGAAAAAATGTTGGCCTCTTTTCCTCTTAAACTGGGATGATATTTCAGTTCTATAGGTCTGTATTGACTACTTTGTGTTCCTCTTTTAAAAGTTCTAAAGTAACAGCAGTGATTTCTCATCTACCATGATGAGTATGTTCAAGGAACACTATTCCTATTAGTGACGCCAGAAGATAAGCATTCAGCATAAGATAATTTCATGTTTTTTGGGAACCCTATATGACAGTTCCCTTCCAGTAATCTCATGATGTGCCTTAATTTGTTAATGATGGACATCACTGGACAAGCTTTGTTTTACCCAATGTTCACCAAACGACCACCTGTTTTTCAAATAACACCTACTAACAGCCTGTGGAAAACGTTTTGGGAAACAGTATTCAAAAAGCAAAAGCAGGTAAAAAGAGAAGATGATAGCATCTTTTAAGCAAAGCCTAACCAAGAATCAGATTAAAGTATAAACAAAATAAGCAAGCTCTGAAAGATCACAACAGCCTCCTGATGGGCTCCCTACACACAGCCTCTGCTTCCAGATCATACCACCAAAGCCTCTGAGGTAAATTCAAGTTTTATTTTCTTCTATTGAGACTTTCTCCAGTTTTCCCTGATTTCATTCTTTTCAGAATGTTACTGTTTTGATCAGTGGTAAGGCTCATTGTAGTACTCAATTACATATCTATTTGTCTATCTGCTATTACTTATTTCCCAACTATGTGCAGTTACCAATGTATTTGGGTCTTTATTCATCTAAAAATTAGACTGAACAAGGTGTCCAATGAAAAAAACTGATCTTATGTGTTGTCTTCCCAGCAGTATGAAACATTCAGTTGAATGAAAAACATTTTTTAATTTAATCTTTATTGTCCAATGGTACTGTGCATACCAGAAAAATTCAGTTCAAGAAAAGGCAGAATTGCCTGACAAGGTAGTAGAACAGTGGACAGAGCATTGGCCTGGAATGCAGAGGATCCAGGTTTGAAACCTCAAGGTTGTTGGCTTGAGTGCAGGCTCACCAGCTTGAGCATGAAATCTTAGACACGACCCCATGGTCACTAGCTTGGGCCCAAAAGTTGCTGGCTTTAGTCCAAGGTCGCTGGCTTGAGCAAGGGGTCACTCACTCTGCTGGAGCCCCCTGGTTAAGGCACATAAAAGAAAGCAATCAATGAACAACTAAGGAGCCACAACAAAGAATTGATGCTTCTCATCTCTCTCCTTTCCTGTCTGTCCATCCCTGTCTTTTCCTCTCTGTCTCTGTCACTAAAAATAAAATAAAATAAGAGGCACAATTAAGGATTCAATATAGTGAACCTTGAAAATGTATGCATACATGAGGTATACGTATGTGAAAGTTTGTTCTATTCTGGAGGGACAAAAACATGGCAAGCAAAGGATAGCATTTTCTGCATAAATGACTATTTCTCCCTTCAGTGAAGAATAGTACTGCCAATAACCCCTAACGGTGCAGAAGAAAGTAATCTAAACAGTCTCCTAGTACTCTGTGTCTGAATGTGCCTGCACAATTACTAGCACAGGCAAATTGGGGTTTAAAACTCACAGAGAAGGAAGATATTACCAGCAAAATAGCAGTTAGGCGTTTACATTTGGCAATATAATCCTAGAGGTCTCATACAATTTGTTAGAAATATTGGTTTTAAGTAACTCCCAATTATTTTCTGACATCAAATCTAATTAACTTTATAGAGAAATCTTTAAAGTAATTTTTCAAAATTTTACTGGATGAAGAAACATGAGAAATGTGACACCATCCATTTGTGTCAAAGAATTGTCCCTATTTTTATGTGACTTCTACCAGTAAGAAGCAATGCTAGGAAATAATCGTTTGTCCTCCAAGGACTTCTTTCTACCCCACCTTAAACCTAAGTAGAGTCAATCCTATGTCACTTGTGTTACTCTAAGGGAGGGGTGCCCACACTTTTTCAGCTTGCGAGCTACTTATAAGATGACCAAATCAAAATGATCTACCTACAATAAAAATGCAAAACATAAATTTATTTCTTCTATATTATCATTATTTAAGTTACTATTATTACTATTTAATATTGTGTACTCTTCTTTCACCTTTCTCCTTCTCAGCTCTCTTTTCGGAGGAAAGTCAATGTCATAGTTTTTATGAACAGTCCGAAAAAGCCGCTCCACGTTTCCCTTCTTTGGAATAGCGATGGCACACAGACAGATGAGGCAAACACACTTAGAATATGACATAGTGAAAAAAAAGTCCCTCCCATTATGTATAAAAGTGGTAGATTTTAGGTTTCTTACCCGGACCAGCTACGGCACTCATTTTTATACCCTTTGTTGTATTTAGTTTAAATAAATTGAAGGCTAACTACGCAGCATTGTAACTGAACAAGTTAGCACGGTTTAACACGCATGCGTAGGGTGTCAGATTGGCTATCCTGTATGCCAATCAAAAGACAAATGTCTTTTTAATGTCATGTGATCTACCCACACTTCCTTCGCGATCGACGTATTGAGCACCCCTGCTCTAAGGTTATTTCATACACAGAGAAAAATTTTTGCTATCTTTTTTTTTTTTTTTACGAAGTTAGAAGCAGGGAGGCAGTCAGACAGACTTCCGCATGTGCCTGACTAGGATCCACCCGGCATGACCACCAGGAAGCGAGCTCTGCCCATCGGGGCTGTTGCCCCTTACAGACTGAGCCATTCTAGCACCTGAGGTGGAGGCCATGGAGCCATCCTCAGCACCTGGACCAACTTTGCTCCAATGGAGCCTTGGCTGCAGGAGGGGAAGAGAGAGATAGAGAGGAAGGAGAGGGGGAAGGGTGGAGAAACAGATGGGCGCTTCTCCTGTGTGCCCTGACCGGGAATCGAATGCAGGACTTCCACACACTGGCCAATGCTCTACCACTGAGACAACCGTCAGGGCCTTGCTTTTTCTTAATCAGTATGTCACTTTGTATGATTTTTTAAATCTTTGGTTCACATGGTTTTTGATAGGCCAGGAGGGAGTACTTCTCCCAATGATTCTAAATTGACTGATTTCGCTAATGATTACCACAGAAAGCAATGCAGAGAAGGAGTCATCACAGTATTTTGGGAGCCAATTCAAATGCAGTCTTCAAATTCAAAATAGACTGGAGAATTTATTTTATTTCTAAGCCTGTAGCCAAATAACAACTACCTGCATATTACTAAGGAAGAAGTACTCAATTAACTCTATCCTTGGGATTACACAGCAAATGTACATCTAATATTTCTCCGATTAGTCACAGTTCCCTCATCCAAGTACCAGTACTGCATGTATTTTTAATGAAGTTTTCGGTAGTAAAAATAAAGGATATATTTCATACAAACTCAAGCCAAAAGGGGGAAAAATCTTCACAGGTTTGAACAAAGCAACACTGACTCATTTTAAAATACCATTTAAAGTACTATATACTGTAATTAAATCAAGTCTTGAAAGTACTAACTAGAAGAAAAGTGTTAATTAGTAAATTAGTAAAAATACCATTTTTTAGAGTGGCAAATTTCTTTTACACTTTTAAATACTTACAAAAATTTTTTGTTAAGGTCTGATTTGGAATATTTATGGAAACTTGACATGTGCTTTCCTAAAAAAAATTCACCTTTCACCTAATGAGCTCAGTGTTCTGTAGAATACATTCCTCCCCCCAAAATGTAAAACAATATAAAATACAATGTAAGACACCAGACAGGGTACAGGAAAGAAAACCCTCAGAGACAACGAGCATAAACAAGGCGGCCAGCGGGCCAAGGCTGATACATTTTCAAATGATGAATTCAGGGTAGATGCAGAGCTGCCTCTAGCATCTCCTTAGGAACTCGATTCAACTGTCACCTTCTCAGTGAGGCCTTTACTGGCCACCTCATTTAAAACTGAAAAATCCCACCCCATCTCTGGGTGTCCTTAGCCCATTTTCCTGCTATAGCCATCTCCACCAGCTGAATCCCCTTCATATAGATCCTAAAATTGATCCATTGGCTTACTGTCTGCTAGCCCACATGAATGTAAGTACCACAGGAACATACACATTTGCCAGTTTAATCCACTATTGTATCCCCCAGAGCCTGGCACCTAGTAGGTACTCACTAAATAGTTACCACATAAAGAAAATAGCTTCATGCCTTCTTATAACAGACATCCAAAGTCCTGAACATCTTTCTACGTGTGCTTTAAAATGAATGAAGAAAATCTCGTAGAAAAAAATATCACACACTAAAAATAGTTCTTATAAAGTTACAGACATTTTAAAAACAATTATCTGGCATGTATATTTAGTTGAAAATATTTTTTGTAAGTAACATATTGCTTTGGATTAATCAGATAAAGATGAAAGTCAAGAATTTTGCCAACAGTGTTTCTTGCTAACATTACTGTTATGCCTGTCAGCTCAGTATATTGCATATGAAGGATATCTTGTGAAAACAACTGTTGAAGGCAAGTTGTGTCATATCAGCCACACTCTGTACCCTATGGGAACTCAAATGTTCCCAAGTCTATGGTAATATAATCTTGCTGCTCTGTTAGCTGAGGCAAAAATCAGTTTTTCAGTGCCATGTAAGGCTTTATAAAAGTACACTATCTATATGTCTTCCAGAAATGAAGGAAAGCTGGGCTAAGGATTATATGCTGAATCAGTTTAAGAAGGTAAACATTGTTAAAAAAAATACCATAAAATAACCTAGTTAATGATCCCCATCTCCATTTATCAACTAAGAAGAAGGCTATACTCTTCTGTATGTAATTGGTAACACGGTGTCCATGGAAAAACAAAGCCACCCAGCTCCACAGCCGCAGGCAGCTTTTCATCATGAAGCTCTGTCCCTTCTAACTCAGGTTCCCTCTGCAATTCTCCACACAATCCTACTACCCTCCTTCACTATCTTCTAGGTGGGTGAGGTCTCATTTTTGCTTATCAACCTCTATTTATTTTAAATTCTCTGATGACAAAAGATAAACACCCTTGTTTTTAGGTTTTGGGGAAGGACTGAGGGAGAGAGTATCAAAGAATGACAGAGAGCTTTCTCTCTTACAGTTATTTCAAGTCTGGTGCAAAGTACAGAAAATGTAAAAATGCATATTATTTACAAAAACGGTGTGCACATTTCATTGACAGAGAATTTTAAAAAACAACTATTATTATAATAGAAATAGAAATACAGCAGTGAATGATTTAAAAATTAAGTTTAATTTTTAATGTAACTTAATGTGATTCCACTAGTTAAAAAAATATAAAACTAAATCTTAAAATGTTAGATATTAACTAAAATAGATTCTATGGATTCGTTGTAAATATAGATTATTAAACATTTACTGAGTTGTAAAGTTATTTATTAACTTACATTATAACTTTGTCTTCCTAAAGAAATAGTTCAGAAAAGTCAAATTTACTTACAGTTGTAAGTTCTCTGCTTTATGCCAGTTCAGTGGCCAACATTTAGCACAGTGGTTCTTAAACTTTTTTGAGGTACCAAACCCACCAGTTTCATATGTGCATTTACTGAACCCTTCTTTAGTGATAAATAAAATATGATTTTTTTTTCCAAATTCAAGACATAGGTATATGTTTTTTTACTGGTGCACAAAATGAGCCATGCATGAACATCACCTTGCTCAAAGAACAAAACCAACAAAGTGCATGAATTCACAACAAATTATGGTATTACTTTACTCTGGCCTCCGCGGCAGAGGCTTCTCCAAACCCCTGAGACCGACTCATCGAACCCCTAGGGTTCAATAGAACCCAGGTTAAGAACCACTGATTTAGCATAAAGAATGAAGTTTTCTAAGTATTTCTATTGTCTAATAGAAACTTCTATAAAATGTGTTCCTGTAATGGCTAGCATTGACTCTTTAGACTCTGGCAAGCTCAACCAAGAGAATCTAGTGTTAGTTGTACTTTGGTGATGTCAGATTCATGAGAAGAAAGAAAATAGCAAGTGTAGGACACACCTTAAATACGAATGAAGGTCATGAAGAACATTAATAATGTAACGATATCTTATATAATTAAGAAGAAAATATGATTTCAAAACAAAGGAATTAAAATGTCTTAAGATGATTCTTAAGACAAATTCTCAAAAATTATAATGAAAATGAGATTTTTTTCTTCTTCTCTATTATTTATCTTGATGATGGTAGGAAACAACTTAAGGGTGTGAATCTTGAGTTCATAATAAACAAATGAGAAAATATTGTGGCAATCCTCCCTTCAATGTGGTAGATACCAAAAATGACTACTTGTCACACAAGTTGGTTCTGCCATTAGCAAACACATCTACATAGTTGTTCTCATGCAACAATCTTTCTTTAAGAAATGATGCATCTAGGCTCTGGCAGGTTGGCTCAGTGGTAGAGCATCATCAGCCCATGTGGATGTCTCAGGTTCAATTCCCAGTCAGGGCACACAGAGAAGTGCCCGTCTGTTTATCCACCGCTCCCACTCTCGCTTCTCTCTCTCTCTCTCTCCTCATCCCCTCCTGCAACCATGGCTCGATTGAAGTGAGTCAGCCCCAGTTGCTGAGGATGGCTCTATGGCCTCCACCTCAGGCAATAAAAATGGCTCTGGTTACAACTGAGCAAGGGCCCCAGATGGACAGAGCATCACCCCCTAGTGGGCTTGGCAGATAGATCCCAGTTGGGGCACATGCAGGAGCCTGTCTCTTCTTGCCCTCTCACAGAAAAGAAAGAAAAGGAAGGAAGGAAGGAAGGAAGGAAGGAAGGAAGGAAGGAAGGAAGGAAGGAAAAAGAAATGATGCATCTGTTAATCCTGTTCCATCACCTGCAATGTGCATGTGTTATGTTTGACTGGCACCTTGATTCAAAGGCAGCAATTACTAATAAAGAGAGCCAAAGGTCACTATATTTGTTGATCACTAGTTTATGTTACTCATCCCTGTTCTAAATGTTAACATGTTATTTGTTTCTTTTATAGTAAGATGTCAAATAAATAATAGCCATTTTTATAATTAACTCATCTGTGAACCATTTTGGGCTGTATATTTATGTCCTAAAATATTTTCTATCTTGTGTATTCTTGTTGCTCTATCAACACCTGTGATTTTTAAAAGTATTTCCTGATTGAGTCGTGGTGAAGAATGTTGACAACCATGTAAACCACAGCTAGCATACTGGATCTAAAACAGTGATTCTCAAACTTTCCACCCTGCAAGTCACCTTCATGAGTCAGGAGATCATATGATCCCTCTCACCCAACCCATGTTCACATACTAACCCTTCAATAGATCTTGAAGTAGTCAATGTTTGTGCAAACTGAAAATTTATACAGTCTTCTCACTTCTTAAGTACCATAACACTCCCATATCTTATCCAGTCCATGCAAACACATAGGCTAGAAAAATCTCACATGCCTCACTATTACTCAGCCCAGGTTCTTCAGTACTTCAAAACCATATTAAATGCCAAATCCAAATTCTTGTCTTCTTCTTCAAGGTCTCATCAATCTTACTTCTCATGTCTAGTCAACTCTTAATACAAACTCTTTTTACCATCCTCTGTCATGTAAAAACATGGGCTGTTCATTCCCATCCATTATGGGCCAGCTGGCATTCCATTTTCTAATAAATTGCCTTACTGTATTTTATTTTTATTTATTTATTTAAATTTTTTTAATTTATTTTTATTTATTAATTTTAGAGAGGACACACAGAGAGAGAGAGAAAGAGAGAAAGGGGGGAGGAGCTGGAAGCATCAACTCCCATATGTGCCTTGACTAGACCAGTGCAGGGTTTTGAACTGGCGACCTCAGTGTTCCCAGGTCGATGCTTTATCCACTGCGCCACCACAGGTCAGGCTCCATTTTCTCTAAGAAGAATTTCCCAATTCTTCATAGCCATACGTGATCCTTCTCAGCCATACTGAGAGACTTACACCATTCTTCAGGCACTTAGCATGCTCTATCTTACAACAAAAGCTCTTGTCATGCACCAGCCCCTTGCCCTGACTTAATTTCTTTCATACTACTTTTTAATCACATATGTATCTGCAAATATTCTGCCCTGCTCAATAAAATAAAAACAACATTCCATAGGGATGCTGGTTTCCCTGTTTATCACTGAATACCAGGGCCCAGAACAATGCCTGGCACTTAGCAGGTATTCAGTAAATGTTTATTGTATCAATGAATTCTAAATGTCTTAGTTCCCCTCCCGGCCTGAAACTTCTTTGACATTGAGAAATGTCTATAATTCTCACAAATGATGATAAATATTTCTTTAAGAAATGAATACTTGTTTCTGAATGGAGCCAAGTAACTTTCAAAACTAGACCATTCTCCTCCAATATTTTCCATTTTCCCCAAATAAAACATCAAGTTTGTCCAAGAACTAAATTGGAATATTAAAAGCCAACAATGATGTCACCATTGTTTAAATAATTCTTGTCTAATGCATTCTATTTTCTGTGAGCGTACAAATATAACAAAAAACTCCACTTAGGTTGTAGAAATTGGAAATTTTTAATATTGAAATACATACATTTTTATTTTAGATGTATGTTCTTTAATTTTCTTTATTATAAATAAACTACCAATTATAATATGGGAAACAAATAAGTCCACAAAAAAAATATTGTGTGCCAAGGTTGTTGTCCCATAAAGTGAGATACTAGATTATGCATTCACCAACTATAACTTGAAAAAAACCAAAAGTAGTGGCCATGCTAGATATCATACCATGTGCGCATGTAGGCAACTCAGCCCTGCCAATTTCATCCTGACCCACAGTGTCTCCTGCTATTTCAGTTCCAAACAAAGATTTATGTCACATTATGTTCTAGTCTTGTGGTGTGGTTTAGGATGGGACCACCTAACACATGGTCACTTGGAACCTAATCCAAGTTAGATTCAGGTTCCCTTGAAAAAAGAGATGAGTATGGTAGTCATGCTGAAACGATGTGAGTATTCAATGCCTTTCTATTCTAAGGACATCTCATATTTGTTAAATGCTATTTTCATTTTTTTGTGTATTCTGCATGCATAATACAGGTTTATATAAATTTCAAAATACAATAATTTCTAACATTAATTTGTAAATAACACATGTCTAACTGAAGCAATTTTCTAAATGAAATTTTAAATCCTTTCCCTTTTGGGGAGTTTGGGGAAGTGTTCCCATCAAGTAGCCTATACTAGTACAGTTAAAGAGAAAAAATATTAATAATTTCCACTATTTAAGAGCAATATTAAAACACATTTTTGTAACGACATCAACATAATTCCTTCCTCATAAATACATTAACCTATAGCTTACAGTTCTAGTTAGCATAACCACTTTAAATAGTACATATTTCTTATTGACATAATTTTCAGAATAATTATTTTTTACATTTTGCTGTTATTTCGACTAAGTTGTACTGACTTAACACTATGTGTTACGCTCCATCCAATATGTTTTATTTTTTTCTAAAGTGAGATATGGGAGGCAGAGAGATGGACTCCTACATGCACCCAACAGGGATCTACCCAGAAAGCCCACTGGGGGCGATGCTCTGCACATCTGGGGCGTTGCTCTGTTGTAACCAGAGCCATTTTAGCATCTGAGGCAGAGGCCATGGAGCAGTCCTTAGTGCCCAGGCCAACTTTGCTCCAATGGAGCCTTGGCTGCAGGAGGGAAGAGAAAGACAGAGAGAAAGGAGAGTGAAAAGGGTGGAGAAGCAGATGGGTGCTTCTCCTCTGTGCCCTGGCTGGGAATCAAACCCAGGACTTCCACACGCCAGGCTGACACTCTGCCGTCGAAACAAGCGACCAGGGTCATCCAATATTATTTAGGTAGAGTTTGTCACTTTCATGGTTAGTAAATGTTAAACAGCAAGAAACAATGGCATTAATCCATCTAATTAAGTAAATTTAAAATGTAAAACAAAGTATCATAAAATGTCTACATTTTAACTATTGTTTTAGGATGAAAATGATACGGAAGTAGATTCTCATTGCTGTTAGTTGTTGCTTTAATAATCTTAATTATTGCCCTTAGGTTTCTAAATATTCCTATATCTCAAAATGATTAAACGACTCAACTTAAATATTTACTTAAAACATTAACCTTCAGCCAGACCAGGTTGTGGCACAGTAGATAGAAGGTCGGGATGGGATGCGGAGGACCCAGGTTCAAGACTCCGAGGTCGCCAGCTTGAGCATGGGCTCATCTGGCTTGAGCAAAAAGCTCACCAGCTTGGACCCAAGGTCGCTGGCTCAAGCAAGGGGTTACTCGGTCTGCTGAAGGCCTGCGGTCAAGGCACATATGAGAAAGCAATCAATGAACAACTAAGGTGTCGCAATGAAAAACTGATGATTGATGCCTCTCATCTCTCTCCATTCCTGTCTGTCTGTCCCTATCTATCCCTCTAACTTTCTTTCTGTCCCTATAAAAAAATTAAAATAAAAAATAAATAAAACATTAACCTCTGAAAACATTTTGGAATTGCCTATTTGAACACTGAATTGGATCTCTCCTAAATATATATGAACAACCTAATCATGGTTTATCTGCATCTCTTTATGACCAAGTAAGAGTTGACCTAGAAATGGTTCCTGAGAGCAAAAGCTGTCTTTTCTATTCAATCCCATCTGTCTTTTTAGTAAGTTCCATGCATATTCTATGAAGGAAGCTCAAAAAATAGTACCAATGATAATGATGTTGTTCCCAATGATAATAAACCATTCATTTACCATGAGGTTCAATGGTTGGATAAGCATCACTTAATAAACAGAAAACTGATTACACACGACCTTCTGGGTAAATGTGTCATAGAGGCGACCTGTGCCCACCAGGTGGTTTAAAGTAAACCTAGGGAAGTGAATAGATGCTGAAATTAGTAAGACCAAATATTCATTTTCAGTCTTACCTAACTTTCCATGTTAGGAAAAGATTTCTGAATCTGGACAAAAAGTTAAGAGCACCCAAAGTATTACAAAATTCAAAAAGTTATTATAAATATGCTTTAATTTATTTATATCTACATAGCACAAAGTCCCTCTTGAGCATTCTTTGTGCTTCATCCTCTTAAACATTCTGCATTCCTATTGTGCTAGATATCACTTCACTCACAGGACAGTGGTCACTAGTCCAACACTGCATGAAACGGCCTGGGTACAGAACAAGAAGTGTAAGCGCAGCTTTCTCACCAGCAGCCTTATGCTCTGACCTTTGTGCCATGTGCTGTGATCATGAATGATGGAGCTGGCCCGACTGAAAGCTACTTCCAAATAATGATCCACAAAGTTCATCAAAAGGGCTTTCCTGTTCAATATTTACCTGTTACTCATTGACAGCCAAGGTCTGCACTGCCATCTAGGATATACAGAATGAAATCAGGAATACTGAGCTCAGACAGAACCTGAGAGCCTCGCTGAAGTACCAGGCACAAGGAAAGCAGAATTAAGCTGCTCTTCAAATCACCTGCTGACACTAAAGATGTCTGCATGAGTTCCATGGCAGCAACACACTGCTCCTTCCTGGACTTGGAGGCCAAATTAGATGGTGATAATAAGAAGAATGAAAGGTCAAACCGCCACAGGAGGAGCCAAAATAAAGAAAGAAAGGGGGGAGATATTAGGTATCAAAATATAAACATGGAGGAAAAAAATAGTAATTTCCTGTATTTGGGCAAAAAAATAATAATCCCTTCTTGATGTGATCTCCTTGCTTTTATGTACTAAGATAGTCGTATCTATCCTGAAAATCATTTTTCTCATTTTAATATATATTCAACATTTTAAGCTAAAAATAATAAGAAAACATTGACTTTTTATTCAAGTGTTAGGTATTTAAATGCTTTTTGCCAGTCTGTCAATCAAATCTACCCAGAGGGGATGCTGACCTGCTTCCATGTCCACCCCTAAAGAGAAACAGCTAAACAGACTGATTGTAATACAATTCTCTCATGTTATTTATGTAACCATCAGCTAAAGGCAATGCTTACTCTAGACCAGGGGTGCTCAATACGTCGATCACGATCTACTGGTCGATCACGAAGGAAGTGTGGGTAGATCGCATGACATTAAAAAGACATTTGTCTTTTGATTGGCATACAGGGTAGCCAATCTGACGTCTGAACTTTTGACACCCTACGCATGTGTGTTAAACCGTGCTAACTTGTTCAGTTACATTGCTATGTAGTTAGCCTTCAATTTATTTAAACTAAATACAACAAAGGGTATAAAAATGAGTGACATAGCTGGTCCGAGTAAGAAGCCTAAAACCTACCACTTTCATACAGAATGGGAGGGGATTTTTTTCACTATGTCATATTCTAAGTGCGTTTGCCTCATCTGTCTTTGTGCCATTGCTATTCCAAAGAAGGGAAATGTGGAGCGGCTTTTTCGGACTGTTCATAAAAACTATGACATTGACTTTCCTCCGAAAAGAGAGCTGAGAAGGAGAAAGGTGAAAGAAGAGTACACAATATTAAATAGTAATAATAGTAACTTAAATAATGATAATATAGAAGAAATAAATTTATGTTTTGCATTTTTATTGTAGGTAGATCATTTTGACTTGGTCATCTTATAAGTAGCTCGCAAGCTGAAAAAGTGTGGGCACCCCTGCTCTAGACCTTATTATTCAGATTATCCATGCAGCTCGGCAGGTTTTAAACATGGGTGTTTAAGGGAGAAAAGTCACTTCAAATGTTCATCCTCCTTTAACTAATTTTTCCTGAACACTTACTTAGGAATGATAAACAGTATTTGAGCATTTACTATGTACTAAGCATTATTCTAAGTACTTTACATGTATTAGTTCATTTACTCAAACATAGTAAACACTATAAGAACACTATCATTATTTCACAGATGAGAAAAATGGGGAACAGAGAGCTTATGAAAGATCACCCAGAAAATTACTAATGGAACTAGGATTTGAATACATCAGTCTCCATCAGAGCCTGTGCACTTATCCACTATATTAAAGATGCCTCTAATTGCATTCAGCACTACTGAAGAAATAAGACAATTACTGGTCTTTAATAGTACCTTAAAAAGGTCTGTGGATTGAATAAATGAATAAATATCTTTAAGAAACTTGTACTCCTTTTTCTTTGACATAAAGATTGAGTCAGAGAGAGAGAGAGAGACAGATAGGGACAGACACAGGAAGGAATGAGATGAGAAATTAGTTGTTCATTGATTGCTTTCTCATATGTGACTTGACTGGGGGGCTATAGCAGAGCGAGTGACCCCTTGCTCAAGCCAGCAACCTAGGGCTCAAGCCAGCGAGTGACCCCTTGCTCAAGCCAGCAACCTAGGGCTCAAGCCAGCGAGCGACCATGGGTTCATGTCTATGATCCCAGGGTCAAGCCAGCAACTCCACGCTAAGCTGGTGACCTTAGGGTTTTGAACCTGGGTTCTCTAGTTTCCCTCTCACCTGTCTCCTGCGACTACCCTCCTTGCTCATTCAGATTGGCCTCCTTCTGGTCCGAACACACATCAAGAATTTTTTAGTCTCAGAGCCTTGACAACCTTGGCTAGCTCTGCCTGGAATATTCTCCCTGGTTCTTTGGGTGCCTAGAAACCTCACTTCCTTAGTCTTGGCTCAAATACCATCTTTGAACATGGGATCTCATCTATTTGAAACCATAACTAACACCTCTTCACTCCAGCACTCCTTCTTAACCTTCTATAATTTTGTTCCATAGCACTGACAACCCCCTAACAGAATACATATTTTACTTATTTGGTTTTTAATGTTTGTTGTTTAGTGTCTGTCTCCCGTGCCCTCTAACTCCGAGAGCAGAAATTTTTGTCTTTGTTCACTGGTTATGGAAGGTACCCAATTAAAGTGCTAAATTAAATTAAGGGAGAAAAGAAGCCAATGTGAATGAAGCACAGGCACAGAGTTAGTGCTTGTATTTTTCCCAGGGAATGAACTGAAACATTTTGTGGACAGAAACAAAGAGTCTGTGAAAAAAATATTTTGTGGGAGAAGGGGAGGCTGAAAGCCTAGTGGGTTTTAAACACTAAGATTATAGAAACCATGTTGTGACAATGGCAGTCAATGATTCTGAGCAAGGAAATATGTTAGAAACTGTATTTTTATCTAATAACTATTTATAAGGTACGCCAGAAAGAAAAATGTTTGCATTCTCTTGCATGATACTATGTATACAGTAGGATTCAACTGTTCAGTTAACATAATTAAGCTGAATGAGATAGGAGATAAAACTAATTAGGAGACTGCAACAATCTAGGCCTGAAATAATCGCTTAGATTAGGGAGATGGGAACAGAAAAGTATTTTTAAAAGAATCATTCTGCAAACAGAGGATATCTGAGACGAGAGAAGCAGAATGGAAGAAGATTGCATGAGTACACCTAAGTGGCTAGAAAAATTAAGATAAAGAAAAAAAAAAGTACGGGTAAGAGAAAATCATCCTGAGGAAGATACAGAGTTCTGTTTTGAGGGGATGGCTGAAAGATGTAGAGGTCTATTGTGTGTGTTGGAGGTGGGGAACTATCCCGGAGAGAGACTGAGATTGGGTGTAAATGACTCACTTTGCCGGCGTGGTATGACATGCCACATGGCAACTGTGTGAAATTCTGAAAAGCATTTAACCTCTTTGGTTGGTTAGTGTGGTGATGTCTCCATATAAAATGGAGATAAAACACAACTAGGTGGATTGTTTTGAGGATAATCGGCACTGTCCATGCAAATGCCTACAAAATTCTTGGTCATTGGATGTCGAGGTTGATATAAAATGGATCACAAGAGAAACGTCAAGTACCTTGAGAATATAAAACTCGAGTTTGGAAAGAGGGTGGGCTTGAGATAAAAACTTAGGATTCATCCATTTCTCTGTGATAACTGTAGTTGTGAAGAGCAAATGAAATTTCTGAAGAGGAGACCTAACTGTCCCCATACCAGAAAATACACTGATTTGTACAGAAAGAACAGTAAATGTATGCTTTTTAAATGACTAATGTTCAAATACAACAAACTTCTCCCTAAAGGTAAGTCTTTAAGTTCCTCGTGGTCTTATTCTTCTGAGGAAATAGATTTCAGTAGATTATCTTTGAACAGAGGATGTATGTTCTTCTGACATCCAGTTGCCAAAGGATGTACTGCTGGGTCAGATTGACCTGGATTTCTCTGCAGAAACTGAGCAACCTCTGGGTAAACTGAACAGCCTCTCTGAACCTTCACTTTCTTGAGTGCAAAATGAATGTTTAATCTACCTAGTTCATATATGGTTGTTTGGGTCAATTATAATAATGCCCATAGACCACAGAACACCAGAAATGCAACATGTTACTTCCTTTCCTTCTGATTTTAGCCCCATCAATTATTAAAACCTATTTCAGCCTCATCTATTATTTCTGCATATAGAAAACCAGCCAACACAGAAGCAGGAATGGTGAAACTGAAATACAACTCACTGCCAAGAGTTAAAATTTCTGTTGTCCCCAGGAGGATCAATTTAGCCTCACAAAGAAAGGCTTCAGCATCAAGGAGTGTTTCCTTTTGATGGCAGAGTAAACATCACTATATTCCTTCTGTCTAGAGCTCAGAGCCTCACATTTTGAGAACACACTGCACCATAGCAATCGCTTGTGTCCTGCATGTCTACTAAATAGACCTAATAAAGGCATTTCCGGTGCAGTGAACCAAACTTACCACTAGGTCCCTATAAAAGATGTTTTATCTAAAATCTAGTGCCCATAATTTTAGTTTCCTACTCTTCCTGTCCCTGAAGCATGTCACAAATACCATTAACATATTTTTCTTAAAAAAACCCCACAATATCAGTATTCTTTACTCCTACCAGCTTCATATAAATTATTTCCAGCTCTAGGCAAGCAGCATCCAGAAAAGAAAGTAAACAATGTTTCTATCAAATGAATTTATTGATCATCAATTTTTTTCAAGATCTCAGGAACTGCCCTTACCTCCACCTCTCCCTCCTCCCCACTGAATGTGTCTCCAAATCTCTCCCTTAAAAAACCTGGTGACGTGGATACCACTGCTTTCACCGATATTAATTCAAGACCTAGAACACCTGATGAATTCCTCCAGGGGTGAGAAGCGGAACTATTGCTTATCTTTCCTTTCAGGCCATGGAACAGTCAGGCACTCCCTAGAAAAGGGTGCCGCATCCCTGGAAGGGCGCAGACCTCCCTGTAACTACTGTAAATAGTAGGTCTTCACCAGAAGATCCAGCGGGTGTCTAAAACACACAGGACAGGAGGCTTTGTGTCTGACAGAGCCATGCTAACTCGATTTCACCCCTAAAATAGTACCCGTAGAGTTGGAGAATGGAAACAGAAGAATCATCAAACAAAAAAACATGCACCTCCTAATTTCAAGACCAAGGCATGCAATTGGCTGTGATTCACTCTAAGCACCCCTGACAGGCAACATCACAATGAAGCTGTTATGGAAGCTTGTGTTGATTGAAATGCAAGTGATAGAAACTGCTAGTGAGAACTAGGTACCGCATTGGTACCTAGTGAGAAAGAGCAAAGAGTGAGACTGTATATAGACTCTAATATTGAGTTACTATTGCATTTAGTATTTATTGCAGGGATCCCTTCTAGCTGGGCTGAGGGAGGGGAAGGGGAATCAGGTTTTAAATAAGACGCAATGATAGTCTATTTAATCGCATTAAACCTAAACCACTCAATTCCAAAAAATCCTCACACTGATATGTGAATCACAAAGGTATTGAGTTTGCCAATGGAAAAACAAGAATGCTTTTCTTACAGGCTGGTCACTGAACCAAAATCCTCATAGGACCCAGACCTCTCTGCTTTGAGAACTGATGGGCCCCGAAAGAAATACGATGGTTGCCAGCATAAAATGCTTAAAGGAGGGGATCAGGAACAGGGAAGTGCTCGTAGAGTAAGAGCAGAACAGAGACCAGTATAAGACCTCCTCTTGCCTAACCAGAAGCCCCCTCGCTTACAGGCTGAATTTCAGAACTTCCCACTGAGTTAGAGCCCTACCCTTGTAGCCAATGCCTAATCGTCATACCTGCTTTTGTAGGACGCTTGCTTGCTGCCTCTATATAAACCTTTAGTCTGTAAGTGGGAGGCACGACTCTCATTTGCAGCCCCTCTGGGGGTTAAGGTGTTCCCTAACACTGAGAGAGTCCGCCCTTGCGTAGGTTAAACTTGGCCAATAAAGTAACATCTAAAGCCCTGAAAGTCTCCGACGTCTGTTTTTGGCCCGGTGAATGCAACAAGAACCAGATCAAAACATCTCAAAGCTGAACACAGTAAATAGAATTCTCTTTTTAAGCAAGCTAGAGAATGACGCAGCAGCTGTGGCATGTGACAGAATGAGTGTGTAAAGCAGCCAGAAAATTCCATCTAATCACTTAACAGTTATTTCTCATACATATACATATTCTGACCTAACAATAATAAAACCCTATTTTTCTTTAGCCCACCACTCTTCTTACAATTAGATTCATCCTCTAACTTTGAAAACTATTTCAACATTTCAATGATGGGTTATCTAAATAAAAATTATTGAAGTGATAAGGAAGGATTTTTCTGTTGATAATCTTTTTTTTTTTATAGTCTAACTGTTGATTTTATTTTTTTTATATATATATATTTTATTATTATTAATTCTAATGGGATGTATCCCACTCTTCCCTCCCTCCCCCCATCCCATAACCACCACTCTCTTGTCCATGTCTCATACCCTCACTTTCATGTCCCACCTATGTATGTAATCGTGCTGTTCTCAGTTTTTCTTTTTTTCTGATTTACTTATTTCACTCCGTATAATGTTATCAAGGTACATCCATTTTGTTATAAATGATCCGATGTCATCGTTTCTTATGGCTGAGTAGTATTCCATAGTATATATGTACCAAAGCTTTTTAATCCACTTGTCTTCTGACGGACACTTGGGCTGTTTCCAGATCTTCGCTATTGTGAACAATGCTGCCACGAACATGGGGGCGCATTTCTTCTTTTCGAACAGTGTTATGGTGTTCTTAGGGTATATTCCTAAAAGTGGGATAGCTGGGTCAAAAGGCAGTTCGATTTTTAATTTTCTGAGGAATCTCCAAACTGTTTTCCACAGTGGCTGCACCAGTCTGCATTCCCACCAGCAGTGCAGAAGGGTTCCCTTTTCTCCACATCCTCGCCAGCACTTATTCTGTGTTGTTTTGCTGATAAGTGCCATTCTGACTGGTGTGAGGTGATATCTCATTGTGGTTTTAATTTGCATTTCTCTAATGATTAGTGATGTTGAGCATTTTTTCATATGCCTATTGGCCATCTGTATGTCCTCTTTGGAGAAATTTCTATTCATTTCTTTTGCCCATTTTTTGATTGGGTTGTTTGTCTTCCTGGTGTTGCTTTTTATAAGTTCTTTATAAATTTTATTTATTAACCCCTTATCAGATGTGCTGTCGAATATGTTCTCCCATTGTGTGGTTTGTCTTTTTATTCTGTTCCTATTGTCTTTAGCTGTGCAAAAACTTTTTAGTTTGATATAGACCCATTTGTTTATCTTGCCTTTTATTTCAGTTGCCCATGAAGATAAATCGGCAAATATACCGCTGCTACAGATGTCGGAGAGCTTGCTGCCTATGTTTTCTTCTAAGATGCTTATGGTTTCACGGCTTACATTTAAGTCTTTTATCCATTTTGAGTTTGCTTTTGTGGATGGTGTAAGTTGATGGTCTAGTTTCATTTTTTTTGCAGGTAGATGTCCAATTTTCCCAAAACCATTTGTTAAAGAGGCTGTCTTTACTCCATTGTATGTTCTTTCCTCCTTTGTCAAATATCAGTTGTCCATAAAGGTGTGGGTTTATTCCTGGGTCCTCTGTTCTGTTCCATTGATCTATGTGCCTGTTCTTATGCCAGTACCAGGCTGTCTTGAGTATAATGGCCTTGTAGTAAACCTTGATATCAGGAAGAGTGATACCTCCTGCTTTATTTTTTCTTTTTAAGATTGCTGAGGCTATTCGAGTTCTTTTTTGATTCCATATAAATTTTTGGAATATGTGTTCTATATCTTTGAAGTATGTCATTGGTATTTTAATTGGTATTGCATTGAATTTATAAATTGCTTTGGGTAATATAGACATTTTAATGATGTTTATTCTTCCTAGCCATGAGCACGGTATGTGCTTCCACTTGTTTGTATCTTCCTTGATTTCTTTTATCAATGTTCTATAATTTTCTGAGTACAAGTCCTTAATCTCCTTGGTTAAATTTACTCCTAGGTACTTTATTTTTTTGGCTGCAATAGTGAAGGGGATTGTTTCCTTAATTTCTTTTGCTGAGAGTTCATTGTTGGTGTATAGAAATGCCTCTGATTTCTGAGTATTAATTTTATATCCTGCCACCTTGCTGAAATCATTTATAAGGTCCAGTAGTTTTTTGACTGAGACTTTAGGGTTTTCTATATACAATATCATATCATCCGCAAATAATGACAGTTTTACTTCTTCTTTTCCAATTTGGATGCCTTTTATTTCTTCTTCTTGTCTGATTGCTGTAGCTAGGACTTCCAGAACTATGTTGAATAAGAGTGGTGAAAGTGGCCAACCCTGCCTGGTTCCTGATCTTAAGGGGATTGCTTTTAATCTTTGTCCATTTAGTATGATGTTTGCTGTCGGTTTATCGTACATTGCCTTTATCATGTTAAGGAATGATCCCTGTATTCCCACTTTACTGAGAGTTTTGAGCATGAATGGGTGCTGGATTTTATCAAATGCCTTTTCTGCATCTATTGAAATTATCATGTGATTTTTGTCCTTCCTTTTGTTTATGTGGTGAATCACATTGATTGATTTGCAAATATTGAACCAGCCTTGCCTCTCCAGAATAAATCCCACTTGATCGTGGTGTATGATTTTTTTTCATATATTGCTGGATCCGGTTGGCTAATATTTTGTTGAGAATTTTAGCGTCTAAATTCATCAGGGATTTAGGCCTATAATTTTCTTTCTTTGTGTTGTCTTCGCCTGGTTTTGGGATCAGAATTATGCTCGCCTCATAAAAGGAGTTTGGAAGTCTTCCTTCCTCTTGAATTTTTTGAAATAGCTTGAGAAGAATAGGAGTTAGTTCTTCTTTGAATTTTTGATAGAATTCACTTGTGAAGCCATCAGGCCCAGGACTTTTCTTTTTTGGGAGTTTTTTGATAACTGTTTCGATCTCATTTGCTGTAATTGGTCTGTTTAGGTGTTCTGATTCTTCCAGATTGATTTTTGGAAGGTTATATGATTCAAGAAATTTGTCCATTTCACCAAGATTGTCTAATTTTTTGGCATATAGTTCTTCATAGTATTTTCTTACAATGCTTTGTATTTCTGTTGTGTCAGTTGTTATTTCTCCACTGTCCTTTCTAAATTATTTATTTGAGTCCTCTCTCTTTTTTTCTTGGTGAGTCTAGTTAAAGGTTCATATATCTTGTTTACCTTTTCAAAGAACCAGCTTCTGGTTTCATTGATCCTCTGTATTGTTTCCTTAGCCTCTATGTCATTTATTTCTGCTCTGACCTTTATTATTTCCTTCCTTCTACTTGTCTTGGGTTTTATTTGTTGTTGTTTTTCTAGTTCTTTTAGATGCAGGGTCAGGTTGCTTATTTGAGCTTTTTCTAGCTTCTTATGATATGCCTGTAGTGCAATAAACTTCCCTCTCAGAACTGCTTTTGCTATGTCCCATAAATTTTGAGTTGATGTATGCTCATTATCATTTGTTTCTAGAAACTTTTTTATTTCTTCTTTGATCTCATTGTTAATCCATTCATTATTTAATAACATGCTATTTAGTTTCCAAGTGTTTGAGTATTTTTCAGTTTTTCTTTTGTGGTTAATTTCTAGTTTCATGGCATTGTGATCAGAGAAAATGCTTGATATGATTTCAATCTTCTTAAATTTATTGAGACCATTTTTTGTGTCCTAACATGTGGTCTATCCTAGAAAACGTACCATGAGCGCTTGAGAAGAATGTATATTCTACTGCTTTAGGGTGAAAAGTTCTGAAGATATCTATTAAATCAAGTTGATCTAGTGTATCCTTTAAGTCTGCTGTTTCTTTATTAATTTTCTTTCTTGAGGATCTATCCAGTGTTGTTAGAGGGGTATTGAAATCCCCTACTATGATAGTATTGCTGTTAATCTCGCCCTTTATATCCATCAAAGTCTGCTTTATGTATGTCGGGGCTCCTATATTTGGTGCATAGATATTTACAATAGTTATATCTTCCTGTTGAATTGTTCCCTTTATCATTATGTAGTGCCCCCCTTTATCTCTTACTACAGCCTTTGTTTTAAAGTCCATTTTGTCTGATATAAGTATTGCTACCCCTGCTTTTTTTCATTTCCATTTGAATGAAATATTTTTTTCCATCCTTTTACCTTCAGTCTGTGTGCATCTTTTGTTTTAAGGTGTGTCTCTTGTAGACAGCATATGTATGGGTCCTGTTTCTTTATCCATGCATCTACCCTATGTCTTTAGATTGGATCATTTAATCCATTTACATTTAAGGTTATTATTGATATGTAGTTGTTTATTGCCATTTTATTCTTTAAAGCTGTATTCTTATTTTGCTCTATTCATTCCTCCCTTTAAACTGTTCACAAGAGGCTCCTTAGTATCTCTTGCAGAATTGGTTTGGTTTTTATGAATTCCTTCAGGCTTTCTTTTTCTGGGACGCTCTTTATTTCTCCTTCAATTTTAAATGTTAGCCTTGCTGGATAAAGTAGTCTTGGTTGTAGGTTCTTGTTCTGCATTACTTTGATTATTTCTTGACATTCCCTTCTGGCCTCAAGTGTTTCTGTTGAGAAGTCCGATGTCATCCTTATGGGGGCTCCTTTGTAGGTGATAGTCTTTTTTTCTCTAGCAGCTTTTAAAATTTTTTCTTTATCCATTAGCTTTGGTAATTTAACTATGATGTGTCTTGGTGTAGATCTTTTTGGGTTTCTCCTTAATGGAGTTCTGTGTGCTTCTTGAATGTGTGGAGTGTTTCCCAGCCTTAATTTAGGAAAGTTTTCTGCTATGATTTGATTGAACAAAGTTTCCATTTCCTGTCCTCTCTCCTCTTCTTCAGGCACCCCTATGATGCGAATGTTGTTTCTCTTCATGTTGTCACAAAGCTCCCTTAGAGTTTCCTCACATTTTTTAAGTCTCTTTTCCTTTTTCTTCTCTGCTTCTGTGCCTTTGTTGATTGTGTCCTCTAACTCGCTTATTCGATCCTCAGCGTCATCCATCCTGCTTTTAATTCCTTCCATTGTGGTCTTCAGTTCTGATTCTGTATTTGTCATTTCTGTCTGATTCTTTTTTATTATTTCAATTTCATTTTTTATACTTGTTATCTCTTTATTTAGGTGTTCATAATGACTATCCATTGTTGCTCTAATTTCTTTGAACATCCTAACTATCATTATTCTAAATTCTGCTTCTGGTAATTTGGTTATATCTGGTTCATTCAGGTCCTTCTCTGGGTATTTCTCTTGATTCATTTGGTTTGCATTCCTCTGCCTGCCCATTTTTTTCTGTGTATAAGCAAGTTGTGGCCACTGGAGTCCAGTAGGTGTTGCCTTTGTGTTCTCTAGGTGTGGTCTATCTGCAGGCCCCCCACCCCCTCTGCCGTTGCCTAGGGTGGTTGGGTCTGAGCGTTGCCAGCGCAGGCCCACTGTGGCTTTTGCTATGATTTCTGCCTCTCCTCCGTAGGAGGGGCTGTGACTGAAGCCACAAGATTAGCACCAAGGGTAGAGGTGAGCACCTTTCCTCAGCTGCGGACCCAGCCTATTTCCGGACTTCCGCCCAGAACCAGCAGTCGGAGCCTGCTCGCTACAGTTCCGCGGGTTAGGCGGGGCTTTTGACGTGCTCTCAGCTGTAAGCTTTTGCCCGTCCAGAGCTTTAGCCCCGCCCTCGAGGCCAGGGCCTTTGCGCAGGGTCGGAAACCAAGGTTTATTGGGGCGGGCGTGTTTGCTGGCTTCCGCCGAGCTGAGTACTTCCGCTCGTCCCGGACTCTACCCCGCCCCCGTGTTCGGAGCCCGCTCGTTCACGTATGAATGCTCTCCGGGGTTTCTCCGGCCGGATGGGGATAGTAGTGTGGGCTCAGCTGTGAGCCTCCACTTGTCTCAGGGTCCACCCCGTTCCCGCGCTCGGAGCCCGCTCGCGCACGTATACTGGCCAACCGTGGTTTCTCCGGCTGGGGGGGGGGGTACTGGTAGCGTCAGCTCAGCCACTAGCCCCTGCCCGTCCCTGGTCCCAGCCCGGTCCCCGCGGTCAGGGCTGGCTTGCGCAGGGCCTGCCCGTTCCTGGCCTCCCGCTTTGTCCCCGTAAGTGGGATTAAAGTCGGGCCCGCAGCTTCCGGACCGCTTTCTCGGTCCCCTCTGACCCTCTGGGCTAGACCGATCTCCCACCGGCTTGGCCTCTGCCCACGCCGACAGAACCGCCTTTCAGCGTCCTGCCGCCCCAAAACCCCAAGCAGCCCTCAGCAGAGTGGGAAGGGACCTAATACTCCACACTGTAGGCCTGGGAGCTCCCTCACTTGTTTCACAGCTCAATACTGTCCAAACGCCTCTTCTAGGCTCTAGGACTGGAGGCTGGGGCTTGGTTCCTGGGACCCAGGTCCCTCCCTCTCCGCCAAACTTTCCTCCCGCCACACGGGTCTCTCCGGGCTGCCATTTGCTCCGGGGAGCTGGGCAGCCCTCTTCGCATTTTCGCTATTCCTACCAGTCTCAATGTGGCTTCTTCTGTGTTCCTTGGTTGAAGAGTCCACTTAGTTTTGTTCAAAGTTGGTTTATCCAGGTGGTGGTTCTTAAAATTGAGTTGTAATCCACTTTGGTTCTGGGAGGTGGAAGTTGGTACATCCGCCTACTCCGTCGCCATCTTGCTCCCCCTTCTGTTGATAATCTTATCACTAACGCCACTGATGAGTATATCACTAGTTCTTGCAGGAGGAATTTAAAGTAAAAAAAAAAAACAAAACTAAAATTCCCCATCAAGAACATAATAAAAATTCAGTAAAGAGATACAAACTACCCCAGGGAAAAATATGTCATATTTGAAAGGAAATCTGCAGAGCATGGTTTCTATATAGAAGGTGACCACATAACTTCCTGCTTCTTCTATGTAAGCTGCTCCTGTACAAGTTAGAATATTTGGACCCAGAAATTTCCCAGCTGAGGCTACTTATGGATGGAGCACAAGAAAATATATATATATATATATATATATATATATATATATATATATGAATATATATCTATCAAAAGTGATAAATACACACAATTTTATTTAAGGATAGACACCAAGTCAACATTGACTATCTATGGTAGTACAGTCAGAAATTACAATGATTTTCTTTTATGATTATCTACATTTTCTAAATGTTCAAGAACAAAAATGTACTACATCTCAAAAAGTGCTACTCCAAGAGCAAAGAATAAAACTAATCTATACCTCCCCCACCCCCATTCACCAACCCAAAACCATGGCATTGGGCCTAGTGAAGGAAAAGTCTAAGAATATTCCCTCGATGCAAGTTAAAGGCCCAGCACAGCTAAGTCTGTGAGCTTCAAACCCAAGGTCATTTACTAAACAGAGGATAGGGAATTCCTTGAATCAATAATAAACAAATCATATATGGAACTAAAAGTTCTTGGTAGGGTAAAGTTGAAACTACAGTGTGTCCGTAAAGTCATGGTGCACTTTTGACTGGTCACAGGAAAGCAACAAAAGATGAAAGAAATGTGAAATCTGCACCAAATAAAAGGAAAACTCTCCCAGTTTCATACCTATTCAGTGCAGTTCGATGTGGGCTCCATTTGTTGCCCTACACATATCCAAACGATAATAAAGTTCTTGCCACACATGGGTAAGGACGTCTGGTGTAACAGAGTGAATAACGTCTGGGATTCTCTGTTTTAAGTGATTAAAGTCATTGATATGTTCAATGTACACATGTTGCTTCATATAACCCCAAAAGTAAAAGTCTAAGGGCATCATATCCAGGGACTGTGGTGGCCATGGCTTGACAGAACGCCTGCCTATTCACCTCCAGGGAAATGTTCTATCCAGAAACTCACGAACAATGGTGGTGTAGTGTGGAGGAGTGCCATCCTGTTGAAAGATAACACCTTCTGAAAATTGTGGCACTGCATACAATTCCAACATGTCAAGATACGTGTTTGCCATCACAGACTGCTCCGCGAAAAAAAATGGGCCTATCACCTTATCATGCATCAGGCCACACCACATGTTCACTTTAGGGGTGTTACGTTCATACTCAACATAGGCATGAGGATGTTCAGCAGCCCATATTCGGACGTTATGGCGATGAACATGTCCACAGATATGGAAGGTCGCCTCATCACTAAACACAATCTTCTGCAAAAAGCTTGCATCATTGTCGATCTCATGAAGCATATCTGTAGCAAACACGCATCATGTGGGTCTATCCGCCAGTTTGATAGCGTGCAACAGCCGCAATTTCTACCCCATAAAACAGAGACTTTTTTTAACACCTTATGAACTGTAGTCTTGCTTCGGTGTAATTGTCAAGCACATGCACGCACAGATTTTTTAGGGCTCCTTAGGTAGCTACCCCGTATAGCCTCTACAGACTCATCACTGACTGATGGCCTACCAGAACGGGGTTTCTCCACCAAACTGCTGGTTTCCTTCAACTGCTTATCCCACCGAGTAATGTTATTCCTATGTGGTGGTGCTTTGTTATAAATGCGCCGATATTCACGTTGCACTTTGGTCAAGGATTTGAATCTAGTGAGCCACAGAACACGCTGAACTTTCCTCTGTACTGTCCACATCTTGACTGGCATGGTCGTGGGCTGCTCTGCTGTATACACGGTGTTACGTCATCACCTGCACATGTGCACGTGCTGCCACATCATTCTACAGAAACTGGGAGGGTTTTCTTTTTATTTGGTGCAGATTTCATATTTCTATAGTCTTTTGTTGCTTTCCTGTGACCGGTCAAAAGTGCACCATGACTTTATGGACACACTGTATAATCTCATCTCTTTGTTGTTGATAAAACTATTAGAGAAGATGTGCTACTTATATACCTTCTCATTAAAATGATAAACCCTGGTGGGTTTTTCCACTACTGTAAGCACACTACTTATTCATATTTTTAAACACAGATCATGGTATATTTTTTATTGTAAGTGGCATTTCCACAATATCCTTATGTACTTTTCATAAGGAAGATATTTTCTTAAACTTCCTAAGAACTTGAAATTTTCTGATATACAAAATTAATTTAACACAGAACCCGAATATCCCCTTCAATGAAGAACTATACTTTGAAGGCTAGGAAAACGTAAATCCTCACATTATTATTGCATAAAATATAATAATGGCAAATGTAACACACAATTCAGCATGAATTCCTTTAGCAACTTTAAATTCTTCAACATTTCATAGTCAAAATGGCTTATTCAGCAGGAGGTTGAGTGCTTATTTCCATTTTGCAGACTACAGCTCTATAAAATGAACAGTTGTGTCCTCAGTTAGATGAGTAACAGAGTAGTACTCACTTAGTAACCGCTTATATGCCAAGCACCATTAATAAACATTTTTGTGGTTTAGACCTTGGGCTCTTAAGTCCTACAGACTGAGGCCTAATTCAGGGAGGGGTTCAGTGTAGGGCCAGTGGCCACCACCATGGCCATGCAGGTTCAGGTTCCCATTGGACTCAGGCAGATAGACAGTAAAGGAACTGTGGAGCCAGAAAATGGTGGCCCATTCCATTTAATAACAGCGGACGAGCAAACAGGCAGGAAAAACCACTTCCCTCTCACTCAGGGCTCCCAAGCCCCCCAGCATTCCAGACTCATAGGCCCCCACTAGCCTCAGCAGACCTCTACCCAAACCCACTGGGTGGAAATCTCAGGGCTCCCAAGCCCTGACTCGGTCACCGGTTCCACAACCCAGACTCATTCTCGGGGACTCACCTATCGGACTCACCATCTGGACTCACACTCTGGACTCCTTCTCTCTCTCCGCACTCTCCTCTTCAGCGAAACTGGCTGGGGGGAAAGCCCCCTTCTCTAGCAAACAACAATCCCTCCCTCCCCAGGGGTCAGGCAGTCCACAATTTGCAGTCTGCCACCCTGAGGACAAGCACCCATAGCCTTCTATAGACTATACTCACAGGGTGCTGCCCCGATACAAGTGAGCAAACCTAAAAAATTACTTGCTTACCCAACATTCAGCAAACTTTTTCTGATAAGGGCAAGATAATAAACATTTGAAGCTTTGCAGTCTACCTGGTCTCTGTTCCACTACTCTGTCACCACAAAGCACAGAAGCAGCCACAGACAATGCATAAATGAATGGGTATGGATGTGTTCTAATAAAACTTGACCTACAAAAGCAGGCAGGAGAAAGGGTGAGCAGATGTGGCCAGTGGGCAATAGTTTGATGAGACTAAAGCCAATTTGCACTATATCCTACTTTCACAGCCTTGAGTGAACTACCTCAACTCTATACACCTCTGTTTTCTGTAAATGGTGGTAATGATCACAGCTACTCTGTACATAAGTTTATTATAAGGATTTTTTAAAAAGTATGTTAAGCCATGAGCCCACTACCTGACAGCAGGATCTTTTAAAAGATTAGTAATATTCATCATTTATCACCTTCATCATCACATTGATCCTCAAAACAACAGTCACTATTTTTACCTCCATTTCAGAGTTGAGAAGTAGAAACTTAAAGAGGTTAAGTAATTTAGCCACTGTCCCACATCTAACAGATAACTGCAGGACTGGGACCAAACTTGACCTGCTTTCAGGAGCTTTAACCATCTCTAGCACTGAAAACTATAGTGTGGATTTGAAGATCTCTTAAAATAGGTTGCTCATCATCAAACACTAAAGCAAATTCTTCTTAAATACATAATTTAAGTCCAAAAATTCACTGAAGATACATTTACAAACTCAACAACTAAAACAATCTATTATTCTTAAGATGAGGAGAACTTATTAAAACCATAGTTTATATATAAGTTTGCTGTATTATAGTTTAAATATGACACAAGCACATTAGTCTCTGCCTCTCTGAAGCCACCGTTAGCAGTTTTGAGCACTAGTTCAACAGCATGCCTACAAAAGCTTCATTGTTGCTGTTTCTCACCTTAACCTTCACTTTCTCCTCTCAAGTTTCTACAGTTCTCAGACATACTGTAGATGTGTTGTTAGCCAATTATTTTTAAAAATCTAGGCAATCACTTCTCTCATACTGAGAATACACGCTCTGGCAAAGCCCATTAATATTCTCCCACTTTAAATGGTGCCTCCTGTGTCTGTCCGCCTCTGCTGTCTGGCATGCGTTTATCGTGAGTTGCAAGTGGTCAGTGAGGAGAAAGGCAGCCATGGAGCACCTCAGACCAGGGAAAGCAATGAATCTGTACACAGGTCTTAAACTGGACTTCATATTGAGAGTCCTTCAAGACATTTGTAAACCGAGAATAACTTCAGACAATAAAGGCAGAACAATTGCACATTCTTCCACTTAAAGCACACTAAATGCGATCGTAAACAAAAAGGAGAGGCTGAGGCCATGGGCGGCTCGCACAGCAGGTTTCCTGCCTCAGATCCAAGTTATTTCCGAATGATTCTCCCCTGTGCAGTCTGTGCCACACTGTCCCCTCCCCCAAAACCCCCACCCCGCCTGAGGACCCCAGTAGGGGCTCTCACACAGGATAGCCCGCATCCACACCCTGGCACCCCTTCTTCTCCAGCCTCAACTCCTGGGACTGTTTTCTAGACCTCCTCTCCTGACTGTACCATCTGTGATCTGCTCCACAAGAATACTTACCTTTAAGCTCAAATCACTGCCTCACGCACCCCTCCCCCAAGTCAGCATGTCCTCCACCATGAAGACCTCAGGTCCCACTGTGACAATCACGGATAATGCTTTCGTGTTGCTGCTTCCACAGCTGCCACTAGCATCACTCATGGCACTGTTCACACAGAATCCCCATCACTTATTTGCATCCCAGGCTTCTGGAGGCCAGAGGTTTGCTTACTCACCTCAGTTTACCTATAACAGCACCTAACCCATGAGTAACAATCAAAATGTCTGTTATATGAATGAATTAATTACTATTTAAGCTAGTCTAATATCAGCCCTAAGTATTACATTTTCATGGTATTGGGAAAACAAGTGTGTTAGGCTTTCTCACTTGTACTTTGCCTGATTAGTACATGAGCATGTGGCATCACCACGTGTATATAGTCTGTGTAAAGCTATGGTGTATAGTCTATGTAAGACTATAGGTGCTTGCCCTCAGAGAGGATGGCAGATTGTGGATTTCCTGCCTGCCACTGTGAGGGTCCGTTTTTGCTGTTCATTTGCTTGCTGCCATGAGAAGTGGTTTTCCCTGCTTGTGTGCTTGTCCGCCGTTGCAACTCTAATAAACGGGAATGACCCACCGCTTTCTGGCTCCTCAGTTTCTCTACCATCTGCCCAAATTCAATGTGGAACTGGCTGACCTCAGCCATTGGCATTACACATGTCATTCACATAACTAAGTTATTTCACTTCAAGTAATTTATAAAAATCATGGATGTGATGCTGAAATTAACTGGGAGAACACCACCAGAAACTATGCTGAGGTCTGATAGGCATGATGTGGAAATTATAATTCATCTGGATGTTAAAAGGCTTGAAGCAGTTCTTGCTACAAAGTTCAATGCAGATTCTATCAGAACTCTTTATGAAGAGTTCATTGTATATTTCTTTTTTCAATTCTTTATTTATTGGTCCAAACACAATGGAATTATTCTAATGGAGGAAAGGGAGAAGACTATCTAATAGCAATCAATCAACCAGATTAAATAACTAGCCAAAGAACTTGCAGCTGTTGGAACCTTCTTGACCTTTCCCTCCCCTTCATCACAGGTGACCATCTCTCCCATCCCCCACCCCTCATCCCCCAGACAGCCTGCCTGACAAGGCAGCTGTCTTGTTCTCCTTAATTGGGTTAACACATGCCAGAGGTTAGCACTCAGCACAATACTGTTGACTAAGATGGGTGAGCTCCTTCCTTCTTCACTCATCCTCTTCATATCCCCAGAACATCTTAGTTCTTTCTCTCATTGAGTCTGAAAGCTTCCATTTCCAAACCTATGCATCTTGGCCAAGACCAGACTTCACACTGTTCTGAAGGAAAACACAAACATTCTAGGTTTGTTTTTTTCAGGAAAGAGAAGAAACATCACATACCCAATTATACACACACACCCTTCTAACCCCTAATTAATTTCTCCAAACCACACCTTGTGGTGTCTGAAGTTATTCTACTACAAAAGAAACTCCCTTTTCTTCCCTTGATTATGTCATTTGGAGTTGCATATTAAAATGCAAATGGTCCTTAGAAGAGTAACATTATCAGTTAGTGCCTGATCTGCAATGAGGGGCATGGACAAAAATTCCCCAGGGAGACAATGCTCTGGGCTTTCAACACTAACCGGGTATCCATCCAAGTGAAATGAATTTCACTGAAGAGGAAGAGGGGCTAGGATGGAGACTCAGAAACAGAGAACCCTCACAATGTTTCCAGAGGCCTCTTCTGCAGGTGGCAGCTCACTAGTCAGTTACAAACTTCCTCTCATCTGGGCTGAACTTTGATACTAGAAACCCTTTGTTAAACCCCTTTGTGCTGTAGTGCCCATTGCAATTGCATAACGTGTGTCTAATGTGCATCATTTAAGTTTATGTCTTCCCAAGAGTTGGGTTTTTTTCAAATACTGGTGAAATGATTGTTGTGGGCAGCTGTGTTAGGCTTGTTCCGTGGGGTTACTGGCTGTAAGCACTTTGCCTCATTGAACGTGGGTGTGTAGCAATGCCACGTGTGCAAAGCCTATAGAAAGCTGTGGGTGCTTGTGTTTGAGAGAAATAAGGAATGGCAGATTGCCTACCAGCTGGCCACTGTCAGGGTCATTCTTGTTGTCTGTTTGTCTGAGCAGAGGTTTTCCCTGCCTGCGTGCTTGTCCACCATTGTGAGACTTTATTAAACGGAATGGCCCCACGCTTTTCAGCTCTGCCGTTCATCTACCGTCTGCCTGAATCTAATGTGAATCTGCCTGGCCTCCACCACTGGCATACATCTGACATAGTGCACAGGATTTGGGGCAGGTGGGTATGGAGCAGTAGCCACCCTTGAAGGGCGGGGTAGAGGACTGATCATTGTTATAGCTACCCATGGCTGTCCTTTTGGGGACCATGGCCTGGCTGTTTTTTACAGCCCTGTGAGAGTGCGCCTAAGGTCAACAGCTCCAGAATGAGCTGCAAACCCAACAACAGCAACAGCTTGAACTAAAGTGAGCACTGGAGAAGGAGGCCAAAAGGGTCCATGAGTTGCAGTTTGCCCTAGAAGTTGAACCTTGGCAGTGACGGTTGTTGGAGGAACAACTGTGGGTTCAGCTTCAGGCTGAGAGCCAGCAGCTGCAGGAGCCAAAGATAGAGCTGTATAGATGCAGTGGCTCTGAGTTGGCGGGAGCAGACGTGTCCAGGTCCTCTTCTAAGGCTGAGGAGGCTTGGGCTGAAGCTGCCATCTGCACACTCTCAGCTTGGTCAGAGGTCGTCCAGAAAGTAAAAACCCAGCAGCAAAGAGTACCTACTTAGTCCCTGGTAGGCTTGCTGCAATTGTGGGACATAAGGGTGGATGGCATCATGCTCTCTGGAGCAGAGGTGGAGAGGTTGGCCACTGTTGCCACATGCTCTTCCTTGGGGCAGTGTCTTCAGAGCTTCATGACGGCAGGGATGAGGGGGAGGCCTGAAGCCCTTTGTGAATTTAGTTGCTTGTAATGGATCTTTACCTTGGTGATTAGCACAGACAGCTGTGCTGTCGATCATGGACTGATCTTGGACAACTATGAGTGACCCTGATGGGGGTGTGTGGCACCTGTGGAATTCTTCCTGCACCAGGAAGCTGCTCTCACCCAGTTGCAGAGACACACCAAGACACTTTTTTGGTTTCAATGGACATGGCCCTGGACTATACAGGTCCTCCCACCTACTGTGGGGCGGGGAGCTAGAGGTGGGCCTCCAGCTAACTCCCTGGGCAAAGTGCTCAGGGAGAAATTGTGAAGGGCACCTTTGTAATTGTCATTTTTGGCATGTATGCAATGTACCTATTGTGAGGCGAGCAACTCTAAAAGGGTGGAATGTGGGGCCTGCTCGCTGGTTTACCAGCTGCAAGCACTTTGTCTGATTGGTACGTGGGTATGTAGCACTGCCACGTGCACATAGCCTATATAAGTCTATGGGTGCTTGTGCTCGAGAGAGATAAGGAATGGCGGATTGCCTGCTCACCACTGTGAGGGGTCATTCTTGCTGTTTGTTTTCCCGAGAACTGATTTTCCCTGCCCATGTGCTTGTCCACTGTTGTGAGACTCTATTAAACAGAATGACCCAACACTTTTCGGCTCTGCATTTCTCTACCATCTGCCCGAATCCAATATGAACCTGCCTGGCCTCAGCCACCAGCATTACAATTGTCTTGAACACAGCTTTAAGGATGCTCAGACCTCTTCAAATACCTTTATATCAGTGTCCAACCAGATGGCTGAATGATGACAAGCTCCAAAGCTATAAAGTCATGTTATTTTTGACTCTTGATTCTTTATTCTTTCCTATCTAATTCTCTTTCCTCACGACCATATAATTATAGCGGGTATCTGCATCAGATTTATGACTTCAATTCTATCTCATGTCCATGAAAGTTTCCCTTCCTCTGACTCAAAAGATTTTCTGTCTTTCATTAAAAGCAAAGTCTAAAAGTTATCATAGTTAAAATAATGAGGGATCCCAGTCATTTTTATTTTTTCAGATTTTCCATACTGCTTTTACTTCTATGTTGAAAATAGAAAAAGGCCCTGGCTAGTTGGCTCCCAGTTGGCTTGGCGGTAGAGCATGGGCCCAACATATGGAAGTCCCAGTCAGGGCACAGAGGAGAAACATCTGCTTCTCCACCTCTCCCCCTTCTTTCCTCTCTCTCTTCCCCTCCTGCAACCATGGCTCTAATGTCGAGTAAAATTGGCCCTGGTGGCTGAGGATGGCTCTATGGCCTCGGCCTCAAATGCTAAAATAGCTCAGTTGTCAAGCAACAGAGTAGCAGTCCAGCTGTGCAGAGTGTTGCCTGGGAGGGGCTTGCCAGGTGGATCCCAGTCAGTCCAAGGCACATACAGGAGTCTGTCTCTGCCTCCCACCTCTCACTTAATAAAAATGAAAACAAGTGAAATTTAAAAAAGAAAATAGAAAAAAAATTAAAACCGACAATTATTTTAATTGGAAAGAATTTGACACCTCCCAATTAAATCTACTTTATTACAGATAAGTTCACTAAATTCCAGGGATATTATTGTAAACTATAAAGACAGCTGAAAATGAGAAGAGAGATTGGAGACCTAAAAATTTCAGGACTTAGCAAAATGAATGCTTAACATAAAACAATAAAATTTGGAAAATAATTACAATATGATTAGTGTTTTTGGAAATACTGTATTCCTACCTCTTTCCAAGAGACCTCATATAACCAGTTATAATCTGAAGTTTTAAATTGGTTGTATCATAAGCACTTATGTAAGAACTTGGGGTAACTACCATTATATTACACTCAAATTATAGATATTTTGAAATAATTCAGTATTTTTTTATTCTTGTGTACTTTGAATTTCCAATATTATTTAAATAATTTAATTATTTTAACAACTCCCCAAAACATCTAAACACAATATATAAAATGTTTTAAAATCTAAGAATTCACAATAATTGCTAAGCCATAGAATTATAGCTGAAAGGCATGAACAATGATATGGTGGCTGATATGTAACAACCAGCTGGGGATGGGAAGACTCAGGTTTGCAGTCTTTTCTAGTTTCCACAGTGCAAATACTTCCCCCAGTTCCAAGTTACTGCCTCAGGTAGGGATCCTGGGGTGGAAATGCTGCCCGTGCAGACTGGCTCCAGCACATCCTGGATAGGACAGCAAGCAGAGAGTGGAGCCTTCTCACTCCTGAACCTTTACCACAGACTGACCTTTGCTTTATAACCCACAGTGCCCTGAACACATAATGACATAACAGCTATATATTATTATGTTTGCCTACCTGACTTTCTACTACAGTGGTCTTCAATCTATATTTAAATGTGAAACAGTAAACACATTTTACCTCATGACCCACCCTGTGAACACATCTATATGCAGTTATATATACACATACATAAAAAAACATAAAAGCAGCAGCCTTGCAAGATAAAACATACCCTTACTGATTACAATGAATAAGAGAATTTTCTAGTCTCTTCCATTTCATTTTTTAAATTCTGATCTTGATCCACTAAATCGGATTCATATCCATCTATTTGGATAGGGCTTAAATTGAAAACCTGTGCTCTAATAGACTTTACATTCATTTCTACCTCTCTCTCTACAGTCGTCGGCAAACTCATTAGTCAACAGAGCCAAATATCAACAGTACAACGATTGAAACTTCTTTTGAAAGCCAAATTTTTTAAACTTAAACTATATAGGTAGGTACATTCCTTATCGAGGTAGCACCTGCACGTGGTATTTTGTGGAAGAACCACACTCAAGGGGCCAGAGAGCCGCATGAGTACCCTGTGTCTGAGTAGTGAATTAGCATTTGCCTTGAGGGATCTTTATCAACAATGGGAGGGAAGTGCATCTTCGGGCAAGTTACTTAATGTTCTGCGGCCTCAGAAAGTCCTAGTAGACCCCTGGTCGGCAAACCCCGGCTCCCGAGCCATATGCGGCTCTTTGGCCCCTTGAGTGTGGTTCTTCCACAAAATACCACGTGCGGGCACTACCTCCATAAGGTCTTCCAAGACAGCTTCCTCTTCACCAGAAATTGATGGAGAAGTTCTGTAAAATTTGTCCTGACCCCTTCATGAATGAAAGTTCTGCCCTGTACACTATATATAGCCCTATGACTAACCCTGCCTGGTGGCTGAGGAGGACTAGGCAAATGTCAGTGAACACCATTTCCCTATAAATAACATTCACCCCTCAAAAGTGTTGAAAAGATACCTATCTTTTCCACAAAACATTTTCAATCCTCTAGGGCAAGAGTCCCAAACTATGGCTCGTGGGCCACATGCAGCCCCTTGAAGCCATTTATCTGGTTGTCCCCCCCCCCGCACTTCCAGAAGGGGCACCTCTTTCATTGGTGGTGAGAGGAGCACAGGATGCATCCGCACCCATAGTTCCCATTAAAATACTGGTCAGTTTGTTGATTTAAATTTACTTGTTCTTTATTTTAAATATTGTATTTGCTCCTGTTTTGTTTTTTTTACTTTAAAATAAGATATGTGCAGTATGCATAGGGATTTGTTCATAGTTCTTTTTATAGTCCAGCCCTCCAATGGTCTGAGGGACAGTGAACTGGACCCCTGTGTAAAAAGTTTGGGGACCCCTGCTCTAGGGAAAGGAGCTTCAGAATCTAATTGCTGACTAATACTAATAGTAAATGTATACAATACCCATAGTTCTAGATATAATATACATTAAAACCAGCTTTCTAATAACCAGCCAGAAGCCAAAGACTTAGTTGGAGAAAATACTCAGGAAAATAAAACCTGAATCCATGCCCTTTCTCCTCAGTGTGTGCTCGTGCACCACAGGCTATTTTATAGGTGCTCTTAAATGTACACTATGGTTTCAAGACAATCCAGATCAGCATCTTCACTAAAATTCAAACCACCATTAATCATCTCAGTGACAGTGCTCCAATTTAACATCTTGGGGATTTTCTCCCCTTCTTCATCATTTATTTGCCAATATTTCCTTGTTATGAATATCCCCCTAGTGACTTTGCCTGGCAGTCACAGCTGTGCTGCCTACTGTGTCTACCTTGACTACAAATAACAATTTCTAAAAAAGCCAGCCCTTGAGATGATACTGAAGGTTTAGACAGAAAGCCAGTCCCTTAGCTAGATTCCTGGTGACCTCATTCAAGCTCCTGACTTTAAATAGACAAACCACAGCCTCCAAGCAGATAGTCATTTCAGAAATGTGAAACTGGCTTAATTACAAATGAATAACAGTTGGCTGTTGGCCTCCAATTACTTGAATGGTCAAAAATCAACTGCTGCTTTAAGATGATCCTTAAAGGACCTCCTTCTTACATGACAAAAAGCTTCTTCAAAGTGTCACAACAAAGCCATAAAAATCACTGAAGATTAAAGAAACCTGACACCAAGAGCCACAGTAAATACAACTCACAGACCACAAAAATTTTTAAAGTAATAAAAAATAAACAATTTTGCATTATAAGTACACCAATTGTGATGAAGAGAATATGAAAAATATGAAGAAACAAAGCCATAGATACATATCTCACAGAGATACAGGAATTCCAGCCCCACTGCAGAGAGCAGACTTCAGTGGCTCCATACTTTCCTGATCGTTTGACAAATAGAAACCATGAAAGAGAACGCTCTGGAAGCAATCAGAGGAGTAAATAAAAGTAGACTCACCAATGTGTTTTCAGAAAGAATTTTTAAGGAAAATGGGTATAGTTTTTCCATAATGCAACTCTACTGCAAAAGAAGTTAGAGTTTCTGGACCAAAACACACCAAAGTATATCTGCAAAGTACATCTAGAAAAGATAATGTTTACCTTATTTTACATTTCAATAGGGAAATTTAATTAACTAAGGAAGGTTAATGTTGCTTCAAATCATATTCCTAACTTCTGAAAAGCACAAATTTTATCCTTTTTGAGAAGACTCCAATGTAGGCTATAGTTTTAAAAAAAAAGCTAAAACTTTCTTCTTAGCAAAAGCAATATAAGGCAAGCTGTGATGTAGTAAAATGCCTTTTCTCCTCAGAGCAGTATTTACTTTAGAAATAGTAACAACACTTCTTACCAACAGTGCAGATCCTGTTAAGTAATGGACAAAGCAAATGGCAGCAAATGCAGAGGAGGACTCAACTCCAATTTAACTGTCCTATAAGGTACATAGTAATTAGCTGCAAAGCTCTGAAATCTTAGCTAGCATGTTAAATCTGCTACATGACAGTATAATTTGACTTCTTAAAGGATTATGCAAATTACAACTCATCATTCCATTACAGGATTGAAAAAAAGTGACAGCTAATTTATACATAACACACCTTTCAAATCCCTAAGATGCACAGCACCTGTGCAATGTATTTTGTTGAGATTTTCTTGCATATAAGTATTTGTTTATTGCAATAAAAAGAAGGTTCCCTAAAAGCTTTAATATAGACATTTTTAAAAACTCTTATACCACAATTTTAAAAAAGCATTAACATTTTTTTCTGTCTTGATTTCAGAAACAAAATTTTTTGTTCTCTGTATTTTATTTGTTTTTTATTTTCCTCCCCCACTAAGTTAGAAAAATATATAAGGTTTCAATACAAGGATATTTTTAATAGCTGGCAACCACAAGCACTGATGCACGAGCCAGAGGAAGACTCACAAAGATTTCAACATACTTCTGGTAGGTAGATTCACAGTAGATCCCGTCATATCTGTAGATTTTCCTACATTCTGATTGGTTGGGCAGAGGATGCTGGGCAGTTATTCTGTAGAGGCATCAAAAACAGATAGACATGACTAGAGGTTCTCTACAGTCAACCGGAATGCAGGATAACAAGTATGTTGAAATTTAATATAGTTTGCTTTTTATGCTTTTCAGCTATATACATAATTGCAATGTGAACAAACATTTTCGAACATTAACTTCCACTTTTAGAAACCTGTAGCAGAGATAACTTCAGTTCTTCATCAGAACAAAAGCAATTTTTTTAATCTCACAGTCATAAAAGTGGAAGAAAATAAAGACAGAAGGTCTAGAGTTTAACTCAATCTACAATTCCCATAATTATATTCTAAAGGAAATGTTAAAAACAAATATCATTAGTTTTGTTGTTGTTGTTGATGATGTTACAGGATTGTCTTAATTCAGTCATGCATTACCAATGTAGGCAGCTGTAAATTAGCAATAAAACCTTAGTCAAGTTAATATATTTTTCAGATGTACTCAATTTATATAGTCTGTATGCTACTGATTTCTAAAAGGTAAGATACAGTTTGCAGAACTAAACCCAATTAGGGATCAAAATACAAGTGAGACCATCGAGAGCAAGGGTTAGATGTTAACAGGCAACTGAGATGAGCTGATTACAGTGGCTCCAGTT